>CM053501.1:88591326-88772467 GCA_028627145.1 Eidolon dupreanum
GGGACAGTTGAGTTAAGCCTCTCCTGGTTTTTTTTATAAAAATTATATGTATGTAAAACCACTTACAATTTTTCCATGTAAGCAGACAATAATATTAGCCAGTATTGCTTTTGATATCACTGTTTACCAAGAGCTGATCATAGGCAGTGTAAGAATAGCACATATAACAATCTGTAATCTTTGGGCTAGTTAATATTAGTAGAATACAGTAAGTCAAAATATCATAAAAGGCAGTCTACTTAAAAACATAAAGCAAAAAATCCTATTTCTTCTACATATTATTTTTTCTTTAAAGAAGAAAACTTTATACCCAGAATAAGGCATGTTTGGTACTTAAGCATGCCACTGACTTGCTCTGTAATTTAAACTGGCAGGGGAAATAGAATTACCTAATGTATTTTTCTTAATAAAATAAAAACCTGAAGTGCCAGCATATTTGCACATCTACCAATTATGAAATGTGTTTCTCTGGATATTAAAACTAAGCCAAAATATAATTTAGTCCTATAAACTACTGTTAAACTCAGCTATAGTTCCATTTGAAGCATCAGGAATTGTTATTTGATTAACAATTGATTAATGGACTTTAATGTAATGGTTTATTTTTTCTACTACACAGTAGAAAGTTTTTGTAAAATTAGCATTTTTCTCCTTATGAAGAAAAAAATATATATACATGTGTGTGTGTATAATTATATATATATGTATTTTTTAAACACCTTATAAGTGCCTTTGACAGTCAAGTATTTCTGACACCCTGATTTTAGAAGATGTGGCTCTGTCATTGATATAGAATTTCTTTCAGATGACTGTAAATAAAAATCAGGTATCCATGGTTATAAATACTCCATTTTCTTTAGCAACAGCAAAAAATTTCAATTAATTGAATTTCAGCCAACCACAAATAATGCCAGAAGTGCAATACTTGGTGCTCCAGGTCATGGACAACCATTAATTAAGATGCAAAAGATCAGCATGAAAGGCCCCAAATACAGATTTTTTCCCCAGGATTTTTTTGATGGGTATGGACTAAAATATCTATAAAATGCAGATTCAGCTATATAGAAAAAGAGGGAACTGGGTACAATCTTTATTTTGCTTGCTCTGGATTTTTTGATCAAGTTCTGAAGTGTCATTTTTGAAAATGAAAATGAAAAAAATCTTACTTCGTGATTTTTATTCATAGGAAAAAAACCACTTTGTATTTCATGTTATCTTTATTTTAAGGGAACACCAAATTCAATGCTTTCCACTGGAGAGACAGAGAAGACCAAGATCTTTTTTGAAATGGTTAAAGCCACCAAATGTGAAATTTGTAAATGATGACATGCCTTATTTAGAAATTTTTCCCACATTGTTGAGGCTAATACAAATTGTTTTAGAGACAACCCACAATCTTTCATAATGTCTAGATTTTTTTTTTTTTTTTGGCTGTATGAGTGTGTGTGTATGTGGTATGGGGTGTCTATGTTTTGCTTTCTGGAATATAGCTGTTTCTTCATGTTGTTTTATGGCAGTTGTGTTCAAACAAGAAGAACTCTGAGAAAAAGATCAGTACAGCTTGTTAGCCTCCAATTCATCATCCACCTATACAAGATTTAATGGTTGTGTTAACCCGGAGTCGTAAGAATAATTATAGTCTAAAACAGGTCCTTAAAGTAAAGAGATGAAAAGAACTATATAAAGAGAAGGCTGTCATGAAGTAGAAATTGCACAAGCAGGGAACTTTCATCATGTCGAGTAAGTACTTTAGTATGGGATTCTTTTTTAAATTAAGGTGTCTAGTAAGTTGGATGAAAATAAAATATGTATGAAAAGCAGGGAATACCTTGGCCCAGAGTAGTTGGATATTAGTGGAGAGGTATTTTTTTTCTTTCTCCCAAGTCATTAGCCAGCTTTAGTTCACAGAAAAGTTATTTCAAATGCTTGCTTTGAAAGACTGCTTTGAGGTCTGCTTTTAATTTGAACGTTGAATAGTATCGCATTCGTTCCAATAAATCTTTTTTCTTGTTTTAATATCATTAGGAAGAAAGCCTCCCAGGCCAGAGTGAATAGTGTAATTGCTTAAAAGAAGAAATATATAACATACATAATTAATATAAACTTTTAAAACAATTTCCTTATGTTGGCTAGACACCTTTGTTTATATAGCATAGACTTTTAGTTTTTTAAAAAAACTAAACTACATCGAACCATATGGAAAGATCTAGAATAAGATCTTAGCAAATAACCCTTCACAGCTCTTTCTCTGGTTGTATCCATCTTCTCCGGTTATATCTGTTTGGGCTACAGGTCAGTTTTACAGGATCCTTAATTTTGCTGATAAAATTAGAGTAATCCACACTCACTCAATCTGAAAACTTCTAAGAACAAGATAGGGGTCATCATGAAACTTTGGTCATCAATTCTATATGATAAGTGCCTTGAAACTTTCCATATGTTGAAATGCTCTCATTGACTGAAAAATGTTTTCCTGAAAAAAATTTTTTTTCCCCTCTTTAATTGCTCACCCCCATACTTCCACCCCTGACCTATGGATGTTGCCGTTTCCCTTTAAGAACTGGATCTCTGAAAGTGAGGCGTCTCTTCCCACACACTTGCAGTGCACACTCACCTGGGCCTGGCAACCCCAGGGCCTGGCAACCCCGGGGTATGGTCCGTGGCTCCACCTGGGACGTGAACCCAGGGGATTCTGCATGTAAAGGAGACATGCTAACCACTACACTATGGAGCCACCCCCTGAAATTTTTTAAAAAATAGAATGCATTGCTACTTTCCTAGCTCAACAGATTCCTGTCTTCATGCACGACATTTCCTACTGCTTACAGCTAAAGAGAAATGACTTTGGCACTTTATCTGTTTGATGAGAGATTGTCATTGCAATTGCCCTATGAGACATCAAGCCACCTGACACAGCATCCCTGGCTGTTTTCTTTTCAAGACAATCCTCTCCAGTCAGTGGGGATAGGAAACCAATGTGCCACTGGATAGAAGTAGCTGGAGTGTTCTGGCTAAGAGAATGGGCTTTGGAATCAGCCAGATATAGGGTAAAAATTTTATTTACTTATGTGACTTTGGACATGTTATGCAACCCTGAAAGTTTTAGCCTTTTTACCTTAAACTAAAGCTGATCATATTCTGGTCTCAGGGTATGGATGTAGAGATTGAATGACAGGGTATACAGAAGGAGTAGCAGATATATAGTAGCTACTGTTAGGTCATTTTTTGGGTAAAGATCTGATGAATTGATGACTTTTGAGATGCTTTTCTTTTCTGCAATGGCTTTTCAGATAAGGGAGTTAGCTGACTCTCAAACTTTTCTGCAGAGATATCCTGAGTAAAGATTCCTGGGAGGTATGTGTTATTGAAGTCTTTAATTTTATCTTAAAACACTTATGTATATTTTACATTCTACTCAATGATAGATCTAAATGGCTTTATTACCAAAATCAGTTTTGCCCCTCAAATCTTGTAAATCAGTTGCTTTGATATTACCTTCATACTGTGGCCTCTAGCCCATGTACGGTGTAAGAAATGCCAGACACCTTAGACTTGCGTAAACTCTGTTGTTCAGTGCATTCGTACAGTTGATAGGTGGGGCTCCCTTTCTCTGACCACCCCATCTCATTCCAAAATGAAACATAGGCCAAGTAGTTACTCCCCTCTGGATTATTCTCACCTTTTTGTTTAAAATTTTAGCTGATTTGGCTGAGAAATGGGGTACAGTTGGGTAGGACATGGAGAGAACAAATTTCTATTCCTTAGTGAAAAAAATTAAGATATTAAATGGTAAGTCATATGCTACTTTATGTTGCCCCTTACACATTCCTATTTTGGAGTCCATTTAGAAAATATTAAGATAACTTTAGAGTCAATTGCTCTAGAAATTATGCTCAGTAGAGTTTGAATCTCATCCTAGGAGTCTTAGGAAACTTGTGGGTGACTGCAGATTAAGTGAGAAGGAAGATTAAAAACATGCTTTGGGTGGCTGGCTATGCAGACAGCTGAGTGCTTTGCTTAGGCTTAAAAACATTTCTTTTCAGTAAAAATCTATGATGATAGTAAACCATCATAATCAATAAATAATCATGAGTTCATGATATGAATAATAAAATCATTGTTTGTATCACTTCTCAACCTTCTGTCACTCTGATAGGTTAAACAACTATTTAACTTAAAAATAAAACTCTGTAGGCTCCCCTCCTCAACATCAGCCCTTCTAATTTCATAAGCTGGGGCACACAGACTGAGGAAATTACAGAGGTGGGATGGTGCTTGTTAACATTTCATCCTGGACAAAGGCCCATAAGGTAGATGGGAAAGAGAGAGAAAAGAGAGAGGGAAAGGAGAAAAATAAGGACAAACTCTGTGTGATCAATTTATAACTAGAGAAAGGATCAAAATCAAAATGAAAATTTATCTTCTGCTGTCTGTTACATTTCATTCAGTGGAAGTAATATTTACTTATTCCTGGGGCCCATGACACGTTTGGCCCTCCTTAGTTCATAGATGGGCTGTCGTCTCAGTTCAGTGGTTAGATTGTGTCTTAAACAGGCAATGATCAAACTAAACCTGACTTCCCTCCTCAGCCGAGCTTGCTTCCTGCTGGAAAGAAATATGGTTCTTCTGCCCCCTCTCTCCAAGCCCTTGGCCTTCAGTTGATTAGCTTTACTTTCTACTCCCTGTCGATGCAGAGTTGTTAACAGGGGTGGGGGTTGGGGGAAGTGGGGCGGCAGGAACAGGAGGGCGGAGGTTCCACGCCCATCCAATTGTTCATGCTGCTCTTCTGGGTAGCTCAGGTATGTGATTAAAATGAACTTTCCTCTCCTGGGGCACTTTGATAGGCTCCCAGTGATTCTCTTCAGAAGTTCTCTGCCTCTGGCCCCTCTTCTACAGTTCCCTTGCTCCAGTCACATATGGTTCTATTCAGGATGGCCTAAGAGGACTCCTTCTGCAGCACCTGCACACTTTGAGACTGTTTCTGCTAAGGACTCTTTGGTCTTCTAGGCGGCTCCATTGTATGGAGCCCAAGATGACCACCTGCTGGTTCTTCCCCATTTGGCCCACGTGTGTCACCAGGAAACACACATCCATATCCTGACAAACTCTGATCCATCCTAGTGAGGCAGAATGCCTCTGGCACTGTCACCTAAATAGGAGTCGGGCCCTCTCTCAGACCCCAGTCCACAGCCTACTTTCCCTCCCTCCAGTGTGAGTCAAGAACTAGATACCCTCTATGAATCCCAACAGCAGGGAACACAGCTCACAACTCTCTAAGTGGTCCCACTGATGTCTCCCTTAATATTGAAGTCTCTCTTGATTAGGTTTACGAAGGAGGGTGGGGACTCAGCAACGACAGAGCCCCTTAGTAATCTCATCTCAAAACTCTCCTTTCATCTTCTCCATCTGTTGAGGTTGCCCTTCATGACAACTTATAAATTCTGCACATGATGGGAGTTGAATCTACGTCCTTGTTGCCCACATTATCTTGGTAACTCAGTTTCAACTGAGTTAGGAAGAGTTTTCATCTTCATTATACACAAATATAGCTTAATTAAGTTAGGAAAAATAGGCAAACTCTCCATGATGATAACTAAAATTTAAAAATATATAAACATGTTGTCAACTTTAAGTAACTGCAACATGTTTAACTTTGCTGGCAGGTAATCCAGCACTTAGAGTTTGAATTGACCATAAAAACAAGTCTGCACAAAATCAGTCTGAAACTGTCATGAAAAGATATGAACTTTAAAACTGTATCCAATTTACATCATGAAATTTTCCTTTAAAAGTGATATTGATAGGCTTGGTGCCAACCCTGTTAAATGAAATCTGACGCAAACATTTCCTTTGCACATTTTCATGTGATGCCTTTGATTATACTGAACAGAGAGTAGATAAGACATGCAGTAGGGTCCCAGGCTTAAGCATGAGCTGTGTTTACCTCCAGGATTCCAGCAGTCTAGATGTGCCTTGCAGACTCTTGGGGTCAGCCTGCCCAGAGTCTGTGAGTGTGAGACACCATGATGCCTCCCAGAAGAGAAATCATCCCCAGGGAGGGAAGTGTCAAGCAGACAAGCCTGAATCTGTAATGAAACCTCAGCCATCACATGAGAAAGACAATTCTGAGTACAGTACGATGCTGCCATTTGGTTTTGTCCCCTTAGGAACTCAGGTCTGAATCCTAGGGAGGAGAGGGTTGCAAATAGAAACTGAAAAAGCTATTTTCACTAAAATCTTCTGAGACACTAAAGATTCAGATGACCTAAATAGCCCAAAACCCCAATAACTCTCTGTTCCTACCTGGCTGGAAAAAGCAGACCCTTCTCTGTTGAGACTGATACAGTCTTGCTTGAAGACAGCCTAGTAACCCCCAATTGGGATAGTTACCTTGGAATGGTATGCCAATTCTCCTCACGTCCTCACCTTGCCAACCCTCATTGCCTCTGGACCTGTATCTAGCAGCAGACCTCAGCAGACTCCAGGGGGCCAGTTACAAAATCTGACCCACGAGAGGAACTGCAAGATTTTAAGGAATAAGTTTTGGAATGGATTCTAAGGTAGGGAGGAACACAACTACACACTGGGCGTGTGTCAAAGTGCCAGAGTTGTTCTCTATAGGCTGGTGATGCTACCATTGAGGTGGGCTTTTTTGTTGCCATAGTGACTCTAAGCTGCCAGGGTGACAGAGGTGATGTGCAGCATGCGAATTCGAGAGGCAAGGTGGGTGTGTTGTTATAACAGACACCTCGGCAAGAGTGGTGATCAAAGGAGGGTGACCTGCAGAAACCTTTGGTGGTGTCTAATGGATCATGGAGATCTGAAGAATGAAATAGTCTGCTAAGGTCCTTGATTTGTAGAGCTGAAAAACTTGAGATTTGACAAGCAGAGTTTCTCCATATAGAGACTACTCAAATTCTAAGACTTGAGACAATTCCTAGACCTGATAACTGTGAATGAAGAAGACATTTGGAATCTTTGAGATCAGACCCTTTATACACCCCAGTCTTCCCCCAAGGGACTTGTAGCCATTTACCAGAGTTACTGTGTACCGGGAAAAAGAGAGACTCTGAATCCTTCATACTCTTGGTGGTGGCATTCTCTGATTCTCCACCAGTATGGTACTGTTTGTGGTTTACTTTGTTAGAGAGAGGGATCTTCACTAACTTCCACTTGATTCTCTCTATTTCAATGCTTGCTTTCCAGGAATCAGGGAGCTAATGTAGAGATTCAGTTCCTGGGCTTATCTATTCCAACTTTATTCTCTGTACCTGAGATGAGGTGGGCAGAGGGACATTCGCTCTGAACTGAGGAAAAGCCTGGGGCCCAGACACCACAGTGGCACACTGGTCACAGTGGGGTTTTCTAGAAGTCTAGGGGAGTATGAATTTTTGGGTCAAGCCCACCTCTCAGTGGACCCAATGGGTCCATAGGTCTGCAAACACACTTTGGTTATTTTCTCAGTGGAGTTGAAAAACTGAGTCACCCTGCAAGTTGACTTTGCTTGTCTAGGACTTTTTCAAAGCCTTATAGCTTAAGGAGAGAATGAATTGGAGCATCGTGTCCAGATATGGTATATATTGTCTACAGAATCCAAAGAAATTCTCACCATTCTATAGGGAAGACTAGGCAGCAACTTGTTTGCAGGTCAGTTCTATCAGACCTCTTCTCTCCTGGAATAGGCACTTATCCTGGAAATAGATTTGCTTTCCTTGCATCTGATAATTTGGCCATCCATGGACTACCATCCATGGACTTTCATTGCCATATTTGCTGTTACAGTAAGCCATTTAACATTGCTCTGAATAACAAATGTCTTTTACAGGGAAAAAAAAGCAAAGTATGGGTCATGGGATTTTTTTTATTTTTACCATGTACACTATTACCCTCAAGCAGGTGGCCTATTGAAAACTCAGTTATAGCAACAGTTGGGAGACAACACTGTAAAATCAGGTTAGCATCCTATACAGGATGCTGTAATCTAGTGAATAACATATGGTACAGTTTCTCCATAAACACAATTCCTGGGGTAGAGTGGCAGCTCTCATTATTACCTCTATGTTTCTCCTGTAAATACTTTATTTCTCAGTCTCTCAGATTTGGCTTTTGCAGGTTTAAAGATCCGATGACACAAAGGAAAACTACCTCCACTAGGATATATAACAATGGGTCCGTTTACTTGAGTGTTGAGATGGTCACCTGGTTATTGGGCTCTACTTGCAACTAGGTCAACAGGAAAAAAGATGTCCCTGTGTTGGTGGATTCATTCTGATTACCAAGAGGGAAATAAGGTTGGTATTTTATAATAGGAGCTAAGAACAGCCCAGGGACCCTTTTGAATAACACCTAGTACTGCCATGTAAGGTGGTAAAGTTAATGGAACTGTGAAACAACTGTCTGGCAGAGACTGCAATATATTCATCAAAACACATTTCCTTTTCTCTCCTAGGCGCAGACTGTATGGCTAGACTGTAATTCTTAGACTGCCTTGCAGCCAGATGTAAGCATGTGACTGAGGTCTGTCAAGAAAACCATTATGTGCTACTTTCAGGCCTAGCCTATAAAAACCTCCCATGCACTCTTATACACTCTTTTTTCACAGAGGCCAAATGCTGAGAATTCCAGGGCTATAGAGGGCAGAGGTATAAGCTGGAAGGAGCCAGGGTATTAGAAGGCCAATATCATCTGACCAAAGACACCCTTTTTGGGCTTTACTTAGAAGAGGAATAAATGTCCACTGGGTTAAACCACTGAAAATTTCAGGTTTCTGCTAGAGCAGCTGGCATGATGCCAACAAATGACAAACCCCTTGAAAGTGTGATTATCCCGTGAGTCAGTGGCACACTTCAGAAGAGAACCTGGCTATGGGCATTTTTGCCTGTATTCTGTCCAAGAGGGATGCTTTCTGGATGAAGGGATCCAAACAGCAAGAGACCACAAAGAGCTCCAAACACAAAGTTTGGAAGAGGTTGAGCTGGAGTGCATCTCTCACCTTAGAAAACTGTGTGATGTTGGATGCCTGAAAAACTTACACTTGGTTCACATGTGAGAACTTTATTTGAATGCCTGCCACGCAGACACTGTTGATGGCCAAGAGACACTTGCTTTGTCCATCTCTCTCTTCTCTGTACCCAGAGATGAGGATCTAGGACTAGAAGATTGGTAGGAAGAAGGAGGAAGGAAATAGTCTGTCCCCAATCTAACATCCTGGAGCTGCCGCTTAACTGAGGCCAAGAAAGTGAAAGAGGTTTTAGGTCAGATTGACACTAGAATTTCCAATTGGATAGGACTAGATGCGACTATAAAAATAATAAGGCAACTGGAAAGTTATAGAATTTGACCAAGATAAATAAGGTGAGAAAGAATTGAGACAGCATGAAAGAATGTAGTAATTGAAGAAAAAGAAAATCATTTCATGAAACAGAAAACTTACCAGTTAAACACAACTTAGGGCGACACTATAGTCACACTCTCTGTGTTGCCACATAAGCATGGAGAATAATCAGAACAAAGCCTAGCATTATGTTTTCTGATTGTGGGAAAAACAAATTCATATTAATAAATAAAAATTGCTGTGTTTCTTCTTGGCAGTTGGTAGGCTTTCTGAGAAGAGTTAGGTTTTCATAAGGAGAAGAGGGAGGGAGGGGTTGATGGAGCTGCTGCTCATGGGATGTAAGGTGATGGTGTCGTTTATTCAGCATTGTATTTTCTCCAAGAATGACCTAAATAATCTTACTGTGTCCTACCATGCTTTGTCTCTAAGTGAAGGTCGAGATACCTCAGGCACTGATGTTGATGACAATATTCCCTCACTGCTTCTGATCTGGCACAATGCAGTTGCTTCTACCTCTTTCCCCCAAATTGAAGACATAAATACACAATGTTAGCATTTTCTAAAGTGTGTTCCACAGGAAACTAGTTCTATGGTATGTTTATATAGATGCTATAGAAGTAAAAATAATCTCTGTGATCAAATAACTTGGGTAAATCTGGATTGAACAAAAGGGAAGAGTTTTTTCTTTACCACAGAACTTCTCAGCCTTTATTACGCTAAAGTGTGTGGTGGAGCTCATGACAGATACAGAGAGCAAAATTTCACAGACTTCTAAGTCCACAGACCCTCTTTTTACCCCAGATTGTCTTAGAGGACTGAGTGTTCATCGGCCCATACTTTGAGACCTGCTGATCCAATTCATTTTCCCTTTTGCAGAAAAATCCACAAGTAACGAATTGATGTGAATAAAAAGATAAAGACAGTGAAATTCTTTTCATTTATCTAAAAGACCATTTGAAGAATTGTCTGTGTTAAAATTATGTGCTTTTTTCCCAGGACTAGAGAGAGGGCAGACCATCCCTTGATAAAGTGGAGGCTGGTGAAACGAGAATGCATGTTTCATCTCAATGCTAAAGAGCTATGGGTTCCTCTGTGGCTCTTCTAATATATAACTTTTGTGCAAGTGAATTTTAAAGTGAATATTATGCCTTTGCCTTGTCAGATTTTTCACTTTTCTTCACATGCACCACCTTTAAACTGCCTGTGTGGATAAGAGAAGTAGCACTTGCAAGTCATACATTTTGGTATAATCAGGACAGACCCTAAATTCACCTTGCTTTTACAGATGGCTTTATTAACCATTCATTTATAAATATTTGTTTCATATGCTTCTGAGAATGCTCTTTTATATCACTTCAAATCTTTATATTAATGTTTTCTAATGAGCTAAATTTCATTTTTTGAATAATTCTGAATATAAATGGAGAAATAATCTTCCCCTGAAATAGTGTGGAATCGAAATAAATATAGATTTGGTAATTATCTAAAGTGTGTGGCCAATAACTAAATCAGTTCTCATTATTTATAAAATAAGTTTGAACTTGAAGTCAAGAAATCTAGTTTTTTTTTCTTCTGTGTTCCTAATAAGTTCTGTGGCCATTGGCAAGTTTCATCACTTCTCTAGGCCTCCGTTTATTCAACTGTAAAATAAAAGGGCTGGCAATGATATCCTCTAGGAATCTTTTGAGCTATAAAATTCTATGATTCTCATACTATTTTTTTCAAATTTCCACATTTAGTAGATTTCAATATGTATCTGTCATTGCGATGCCCTGCAGAAGAAAAGTTATGATTTCTGGAACCACACATCCATGGTATGTTGAAATAAATGGAAATATACCCTATTATTTTCTAAAGTATGAACTGGCCTCGTTCTTCTAGCTATTGGTCAAAACCATGTTTGGGCATTTGGATACTTAAGTGTCATTTTTCCCCCCTAAATATATATAGAGAGAAATAAATGTATGACACAGAATTCAGAATAACTTTGAGCTTCTGAATATACTACAATGCAATTAAGAACAAGATTAGGAAAAAGCTAACATAGCACAGAGCTGAGGCAAAATTTTCTAGAGTCGTGCTGTTCAATACAGTAGCCACTAGTTACACACATTTATTGAGCACTTAAGATGATGTTAATCTAAATTGAGATATTGTAAAATATATACCAGATTTTGAATACTTGGTGCAAAAAAGAAGTAATACAGAATTAGTAATTCAAAAAACATTGATTACATGTTAAAATGATAATATTTCTGACGAATATATTAAGTTAAATAACATAAATTATTAAGACTAATCTTGTTTATTTTTACTTTTTAAAATATGGCTATTAGAAAATTTTAAATTACATATATGCTCTAATTATATTGCTAATGGACAGCACTGTTCTAAGGGATTCTGTCTTGCTAATGATTCTACTTTCTCCCCATAGAAACATTAATCTATGGAAGTATTTCCAAACTTTTAAGTAGGCACTGTTCCAAAATTTTATGTCATTTTTCTCTCATTTAGAATGATTGTTTTTAATTGAAACCAATATTATGAAAGACTGATTAGGTTGTTAGCTCAGCTCTATAGAATTTTTTACCTTTAATGAAACTAAAATATTGCATAGAAGCAATAAAAATATTAGAAAATAGTACTATTGAATTGATAGTAATTTAAAAAATAAAATAAAACAATAAATCTTTTTGTTTGTTTCCATTATTTATGCTTGAATTAATCCTGTTCAACGAAAGGAAAAATACAGGGAGATGGAAACCTTCGATGTGGCTCTTCAGACAACTTTTGGACATTGTTCAAAGATTTAAATTTTTCATGTCTGTTATCACTTCAAAACTTATAGTTTTCCTTCCCCTTAAGGCATGTGATTCTTTCACTACCTTCTTACTTATGGCCAGTAAATACATAATTACAGTAATTGTTTTGATCTACAACAGTGAAAACAAAAGGGAAAGAGAGATAAAATTTAGAAAGAATTCTTCCTGTCTACTTTCAAGGGGACAACTGACCTAAGAGCACTTGTTTTGAGATTGGAGGAAAGTAGAACAGCTTTGTGGTAGGAAGGAGTGGGGACAGAGAGGGAGCAGAGGCCACTCCTATGTACCACCTTTCTCTGAAATAGTACTCTGCCATGGGTACATTTCAGTTCTCAGCCTGAGTGCACAGGGTTCTACAATAGCAATATAATTTTTCCATTTGACTGTTTTTTTTTTAGAACACTTAAAATAAGCAATAGAACTTGACTACCTTAAAGCCAACTACCATCAATGACAGTTATATCACAGAATGAAAAATCCTTAAATGGCTAATAATTTAATCAATCATGCCTATGTAATGAAGCATCCATTAAACTAATCAATTTGTTACTTACTAAAAGAAATCAAACGCAAGATTATCTGAATAAAGATTTAGATTGTCTTAATTTCAGAGGGTGCGTTTTCTCCCCTCTTCAAGTTTTCATTGAGAGGAAGAGCCCAAAGTAAAAAGAGGAATTAATGCCTATTGAGCATCTTCTGTGTACAGGCATTGTGAGAGGCGATTAAAAATCTTTGGGATTTTTAAACTATTGCAATAGTCCTGTGGAGTGAACATTATCATCCCTGTGGCAGGTGAGGAAACTGAGACTCAGGGGTCTCTGAGAAGTGGCATAAGCTGCCTACGTTTGCACAGTGAGTAATATGAGGTCAGAAATGAATTCAGTATGCTGTTTCTTAAAAGTCCATTTAACCTTGCTGCTTCTCCTGCTTTGTCTCCTAGAGAAAATGTGAGAGTAAGAACATGTGTGGAAGAGAAGAAAACATATTTTACACACAAACAGATATCGGGGAAAAAAGATTGAATCTATTCTTTTACCTCTGTCTCAGGAATGAAATGTCAATTTTTAATTATTTGGGTAAGTTTGACCAGGGACTAACCTATGAAAAATGCTGAGTTGAGGGATGGAGATCAAATATGGAGAAAGGCTCAATTCATTACTATTTGGGAGGAATAAACTAGAATCTCTCTGCCTCCAGCCTGACCTTGACCTTGAGGTGAAAAGTGTGAAATATGATCTCTCAGGACAACAAATGAGTAGCTAGTGGACAGCATGGTCCAAAGTTTATGCCGTATATTCTAGGGTGTTGATCAAGTGTGGGAAATCATGTGGCTCTCACCATCTGCTGACACCTCTATCCTTTTGGGTGCACAGATTTGCTCAGGTCACATAACGTCCTTGGGAGCCTACTGAGTGCTCCTTTTGGCTTTGTGATAACATTGACTCTAAACTCTGTACCTGATTCATTCTTTTCCAAAAGACATGCCTCCCACTGCTAACCACTCATTAACCACTATTCCTTATGCTTACCTACCTTGTTCGGCTGCCTTAAATCCTCTCTGGAACAAGCCGAGATTTAAATAAACAAACTATCATTCATTCTTAAACATGCTGTCTTGCCAAACAGCTATTTTTCCTCAGGTTTAAAACTATAAAATGGCTAAACTGATACGTAGTCTTAAACATACAAATCTATGAGGACTTCCTTCCAAAATGAAATAAATTTTGCTCTTTGCCATCTTATCAGCATGATTCCACACTACTCCCCAAACATTAGAAATCACATTGAATAAGGCACTAACTGTGATTAAAGACAGTTAGGGGAGAGAATGGTGCATTGGGACCCTCTTCTTCATTCAGTTGTTAGGCACAAATATTGATGTGAAATCCCAGTACGAGGAGCCAGATTTTCATAGTCTTCTGATCCAAACAGGCTCATAGCTAGCACACTCAAGTTCAGATAGAGGACGAAATAACACTAGTAGACAGGGGCAGTGGGGATGAGGTCTCTTCTAAGCAGAGCCTTCCTCTTTATCCCCCAAAGCATCCCAGAAGATTAAAAGCAACAAGGCTACTAGCCAAAGAAGTCAGAGGGGGTTTAGTGGTGTTTGTGGTAGGAGAGAGCATGTAGCAAGGAACGCTGCCAAAGTTCACCACACGGCTGAATGTGAGAAGGGTTGTGTACCCCCAAAAACTAAGTCGATCAGATGGGAATTTGCCTCTTTTTTCTCTACTTTGCATCACCTTTATTTGCATCACTTCTTAATTAGGGGAATATATTGTGATACTTCAATGTGTCATTACAAACTATAACCAAAATAAAGTTGAATGATTTGTTTCATTGAAAGAAACCTTGATTGAGGTGGTTATTAGTAAACTATAAAGCACCACGAAGATAATTGGTGTGAGCACTATCATTATTTAGTGATGTTTTCAAATTTTCCCATTAATTTTCCTGTGGTTAAAGGAAATTACTTACATTTAGCCAATTGAGTATAGAAAAGAAATATTGTTTGCCAAAGTATAAAATTGCTATTTATACTTAAACCATTAATAAAATTTATACTTAATAATAAATGTTTTTACTTTTTTTATTATTTATGCCTACAGCATCTGGTCTTCCTAGGTGGTCTCCCATCCAACTACTAACCAGGCCCAGACCTGCTTAGCTTCCAAGATCAGACATTGGGCTTGTTCAGGGTAGGATGGAGGTAGATCATGGACCATGATTCCACTGGGGCATGAACCCAGTACCTTCTACATGTAAAGCAGATGTGCTAACTGCTACACTATGGAACCACGTCCAATAATAAATATTTTTAGATATCTGTTTCTTATTCAAAAACCTAACAAGTGTTTTCTAGTTCAAAACATGAATGGCAAAAAAGAATGAATTATCAGCAATTAAAAGCAAATAAAACTACAAATACCAATCATGTTAGTACAAACAATAGATATAAATTAATATAAATAAGATGAACTAATGTCCCAAAAATGTCCATGAGTCCTTTCTTCTGATCGGAATATAAAAACTTTAAAACAAGTATTTTATAATAAATATGAATTACATTATTTTTAAAATTAATATCCTACAATGTGACCAAAGCATAGCTTCTCGCACGTGTTATAGTATATTCAGTCTTGGCCTTCCATCTTGGATTAAAAAATATATTTGGAAATGAGATTGTCTTTCATTTGTTCCTTGAAAACAGAAAATTATTTATTTGGTTTCATTTGAGGCTTGTTTCTCTAAAATGAAGGGTTTAGGCAATCAGTCATGCATAAAATCTGTTATTTTTCCCCACTTAGTCCAGTAGCCGCTTGCAGAGAAACTGCATGAATAGTGGGTTTTCACTGTCATTACGGCAAACTGGCAACAGAAGAATAAGGGAAAACAGTAGAAATCAAATAGAGGAAAACTCTAAATGTACCATGATGGCAGACGTCAATAGAACTGTTGATTTTGAAATGAAATCACAGGACAATATTTTCTTAAAAATATATGGGCACAGAGAAGCCACTCAAGTCACAAAATTATTCTTCTGTTGTTATTGGCTCTGATATAATGTATCGGCTGAAAAAGTGGAATTTTCCTAACTTTCTAATGGAGCAAAAAAATGAGTCTTATGTAGCTTCAAAATCATGAAGAGTATATATAACTATAACTATATGTATAGTTATAAATATACAAAAAGAGCATATATGTGTGTGCAGATCTATTTATACCTGTGTGTCTGTATATGCATTATGTACATGTATATATGTGTATGCATATACAGATATATGTGTGTATATATATGTAATTCAGGTTAATCACCAGTATAATAAGAGGCCTATAATAAGAAAGAAGGTCTGGAGTCTAGAAAAGGATACATGTTTATCTCTATAAACTCTTACTAAATACATTGGCAGGATGTGGGGAAGGTTGTCCCAGAACTGAAGCAAAGAAATGGAAAGAAACAAATGCAGTTGTTCTGTGATTTACAGTGAGATCCCCAAGTTGCCAGGGAATGCAGTGGTGGCCCGGAATGTAATTCTCCATCCTCCTTCCCTTCCTTCTAGATTTGTAGGGTTCTGAATGGCAGACATTAGAAAAAGAGCATCTTAACTTTTAGTAACTTTCCTTTGATGTCATTACTCTGTTATTACTTTCCCATTCTCCATCTGTGATAGTTTCGCTACATTTAAAGATATGACTTAATTAGTAGACACACATATACTCAATATATGTGATAAGACTTTGACGTCATGGCACAATCCATTAAAAATACAGATAGTTTTTTTGAATTTTATCCTAGTGTATAGTAATGTACAAACTTACATATTTCCTTTTCTTGTATTATTTTAGCATAATCTTTGCATGTATTTAAAAATATCATGTGTCATAAGTTTTCATTTCAACATCAGAAAAGCATAAAATATCAATGGAGAATAAAAATATGCCCTTAAATACAATTGTTAGGCTAGAGGTTTTATACATGTCCAGACTTTAAAATATATTTTATCAAAATATTTATTAAGAACATACTTTAAACAGAATAGCATTGTGAAAAACAAATTTGAGATATTGACTATCATCATAATTTTCCATTTATTCAGAAGCCATCAGAATTAAAAATTTAATAATTTAATCATTTGTTGAAAACTATTTTTGTGTTTCTGGTTGCCACAGACACAGAGTCCTGTCTTGTGAGGTTTCCACTGTGGTGGAGACAGGCTGTGAACAAGTGCATGGATAAGTAAGTGATATGTTTTGGGATCAATGATAAGGCCCATGCAGGCAAAATGGACAGAACAGAGGAAGTCTGAGTTATAGAGAGTGAGGGGGGGCTATTTTATGTAAGGTCAAGGAAGAACTCTCTGTGAAGAAACTGGAATCATGACAAGCCACTCATTGGAAGAAGTGGTAGAAGTTTCTAGTTGAGGAAGCACCAAGTGCCATTGGCCATGGAGGGAGCAAACTTTCAATGATCTTAACAGAGCAAGGCCAAAGTAACAGAAGTAGAGTGAAGTAGGTGAGCTGATCAGAAACTGTAATGAATAACAATGAGTAATAATAAAAAATAAGCCAAGTTTGGTAATTAAAATGTATGTTCATGTATGTAGTATGTATATAATGTATGTTTACATGTAGTATGTGTGATATATGTGTTTATGTGTGTGCATGTGTATGTAAATGTATATTCAATTATTCATTGCACTTTAACAGTATGGTATAGTGGACTTTGGATTGCCCACGTTGGCATAGTGGCTCTTCCATGATCCAGCCCTGTGAGCTTTGAAAGGTTATTTAACATCTTTATGCCTCTATTTCCTCATCTGTACAATGAGGATTATTAAAGTACTTACTTTGAAGGGATGCTGTGAGGATTAAATGAATTAATACACATAAAGCCCTTAGAATAGTGCCTGGCACATAGTATGTATATGTGGCATATAATATAATTGCTATATAAGTGTTTGATAAGTTCTTCAACAACTAGCATTAATCCAGGTGACTAGAATATATTGTAATTATTAATTTCAATTCACACTCCCACAGGCAAAACCAACAGTCAAAAAGCCTGACTCAATATTTCTTCATTGGGCACTCATATTGATTTACTTGAAAAACTAGTTCAAACTTTCATTATTTTTGGAATATTTCATGCTTAAAGAGGAAATTTCTTTTGCTTCTAAATTGGGACAATTAAGTGTTTCTGCCCTGGATAGATGCTGCAGTCAAAAATGTTTTCTAGAGGTTAAGGGTGCATTAAATACATGCCCACTTGAGGGAGCTCCAAGATTTCTCCTGGTCTTCTGAGTCTTTTTTTTTTAGCCCTGGACAGGGTGCCCACTACACTGGACTTGGGTTACATACATTGTGGAAGGAAATTTTTTAACGTCCAAAATTTAAGTTTGAGAAAAAAGTGCCAGCCGAGTAGTAAACTGTAAATTATTTTACTGTTTTCCAGTTATGTATTTAATCGAGGGGAATAGAAACCTTTTTCTTTTTCTTTTTCTTTTTTCTTTTCTTTTTTTTTTTTTTTTTTTTTTGAGAACTTCAAACAGCTCAGCTGGAAGCACAGAAATTAGCATAAAGTGAAATATTTATGGGAGCTTAATACTGTTTAAGACTCATTTTCTCCTTGCCTTAAGACAAGAAGTCAAATTAACCATTTCTAATTAAAGAGTTGGAAACGAAGTAGTGTGAAGCCAGAAGTAGAAACTAAATGGTAATGTCTAAGTTGTGAAGTGTGAAAAAGTCCTTTGACATAGAGGTCAAGAACGAGAAGGTACAAAAGAATATCCAAAGAATGAGAGAAACAAATCAGTGTGATTTAAAAAGAAATAAAATTATGGTAGACTTACTACCACTCCTTCTTATATGAATATTTTTCCTCTTAGAGCAAAGTTCTACAACTGGATATGATAATACCCCTTTGTCTCTCTATATCAGTGGTTCAGCTACAAAGAAAGCATACACACAATTTCAAAATGAACTGGAATTGCTTTAAATATGATTCGTGGTTCTGGCCCAAAGGAACAACCATCCATTAAGGATATAGGAAAGGAAAGAAATTCTCAAAGACTAATGAAGACACGATGCTGGAGCCTCCAGGCCACTCTTTTCCTTATTATTAAACTTCTGTATATATACACAATGATTTGCTTAGAATATCAACTTCATGTACATATTTTAATTCTAATTGCATCATGAGTGAACTGTTAAAAAGAGTTTGAACATTTGGCCCTTAAATCACTATAAGTGAGTCATCTAAAGATGAAAACGAGGCAACAGAGACTGCTACCCAGAATAAAAGGAAATTATTGCATTAGAATATACTTTCAACAAATTGTAATTAAAATATAATCATGTGAGCAGAAGTAAATTAAAAAGAGCATATCATGCTTCTGGCATATTCTTTATATGCTTAGATATTAAATTTTAAAATTTGTTTGTCTTAACATGGATTTAAGCATTTTACACAAAGATCCATGTGAATCTTTTCATTTAAATTTCATGAAATTTCCTACAATTGTTTCTTTATTAGTTAACATAATATTTTTATGGTGGTGTACTATATTTTTAAGCTAATTTTGTATGCATCTCAAATTTCCCTTCAGTGTTATCTTGGTTTTGACTAAACTGAATGGATTTGTTGTGCTACGTGAGAACAGGATCAAGATTATGCTGCAGATGGTTTTTAAAATAATTTTTTTTATCATTTCCATTTTTCATGGAGTGTTTGTTTCTTTTTTGCTTTGCCTGTAAGTCTTTTCTCTTGTTTTTCATAAGTACATTCCGTCATGGTTTTAAACACCTTCTGTTGATTTCTTAAAGATGAAACAAGACGATCTGCCTTTTGAGGACGTCTGATGCTTTTGTATTTTTCCTTAAAAAATAAATTGGAAGTATATTTTAATGGTGTTTAACATAAAGAATTTAATATGTACTAATGAAAACTATTTCTCTGGCAAGTGAGTGGAAATGAGCCAGCTTTTTAAAGATTTTCTCTGTGATGGCTACACAGACAAGCCCGTGCACTGTCTGTTTATACAACATCCATCACCTCTTACTGCGTTCTCTGTGTCTTTTTGGAGCAGTTATCAAAAGGACAGAGAGGACTTTCTCCCTATGTATATTGAGTTGATCTTTTAATTTACAATACAGACCTTAAACATTACCCTGAACGAGTACTTGGCAGAAGACACAGGACCTCTGCTTCTTAACTACTGCTTCTAAATTGGGACTTCAGGGCTTTCTGTGCAAAAGAGAAAGCAAATTATTTTCAACTGGGGTATTCTGAAATAAGCAAGATCATTGTAATCCTGACTTTGTTATGGAGACCAGACGCAATGGTAACAGAGACAGCATTGGCAATTAAAGTCAAATACAGTCAAAAACAGTCAAAGGATGTGGAAGATAGAATTAATTATGAAACAGATAACACTCACTACTCAATCCTAATTGTCATACCAGGATTCAAATCAAGGGCCTGTTGATCACCAACCAGGAGAATGGATAGCCAAGCATCTTACATCACCATGGGCAAAAAAATCAGGCCACAATTACACTGCACCTTAATAATACCAATTAAGAATAACAACAACAAAAGCAAATAGAAACTTCTTTTTATTTTCTGTAACATTAAGTACTGGGAAATATTTATTCAATTGCTGTGATTGTAGGCAACTGGATTTCTTTTTCTCAGAGTTAGTTCTTTTGGACTCTGGACTTTCTTTAATTCTCACAAGTATTTTCAGAGTTATGATTCTTTTCATATAAAAAATTAACCACACTTATTGGTTTAGCCAATAATGTCAGGGGAACTAGAGACCTATAAAGCTTCCCAGTTGGCACTAGCTATACAGCCAGGAGAGGCAAGCTGCAGTAACAACTTGTCACAAATGCCTAACAGCTCCAGAGAGAAAATATTTTCCTGAGCCTCCAGTTCTTCATCTGTTTTGCTTTTCCTCAAACTTCACAAAGATAATGGGCCATATGCCTCATTTCCTATATATCAATCTACTTTGGCCAGACATTTCATTTCTAACCAGTATGGTGACCAGAAGTGGAGAACAAGTCTGTTACGCAGAATAGAACAACGTAAGACTTCGAGTTGAAATACTTGGTTTGCAGTCCTTGCTTTGCCTCTTCTTCCTTTATCACTGAATTAAGCCCCTTCACCTTCATTAGACTCAATTTTTGGATACAGGGTGGAGCATATAGGATGTTGTGTATTTAAGAAAGATGACACGGTTAGGGCAAGTTGATCACCTTGGAAATACCATACAATTGCTAGTTAGTGTTGCATGAGATTGAGCTGTAGCATCGAAATGGTAAAAGAACTAACTTTAATTGAATACCTACCTATGAAAGGTTCGTCATTATACTAGGCACTTTTACATTTTTATGCCCTATGAGAGGTATGATTTTCTCCATGTTACAGGTGGGGAAGCAGTTATCAAGAGATTAAATAACATGCCTAAGATCACAGAGCTTTGCTACTGGCAAAGCTGGGATAGGAATGTAGTTATGTCTAACCCTGGCATCATACTTTTTTCCATTTCTCCAAGTTTGGAATCAAGGCAAATGCAGCTTCCTTCTTCAGATGATTCAACTCCTAAGTCCTAGCGCAGGGGATTTGTGGTTAGCAGAATAATGGTCCCCTAAAGATATCCACCTTTTTTTTTTTTTTTTTTAGGTGAGACAACCCCCGGTCGACCTCACAGATTGCAAGGACCTCGTCAGCTTACAATTCCTTGTTTTTTATTTTTTACGTCTATAGCACCTGGTTTTCCTAAGTGGTCTCCTATCCAAGTACTAACCAGTCCCGACCCTGCTTAGCTTCCAAGATCAGACAGGATGGGGCTTGTTCAGGGTGGCATGGCCATAGACTATCCACCTTTGATACCCTGAAAATGTTACTTTAAATTACACAGAGAATCTGCAGATGTGATTAAGTTAACGATCTTGAGGTGGGGGAGATTATCTGGGTAGGTCCAATGTAAACACAAGTATCCTTATAAAAGGGAGGCATGAGGGTCAGAGAAGGAGATACAATGGTGAGGCGCAAGTCAGAGGCAGATATTTGAAGATGCTACAGTGCTGGCTTTCAAGATATAGGGAGGGGCTGTGAGCCAAGCAATACAGGTGAGGTCTAAAAGTTAGAAAAGGCAAGGAAACAGATCATAGCAGATCCTCCCCTGAAATCTCCAAAAGGGACACAGCCCAGCTGACAGGATGATTTTAGCTCAGTGAAAATTCTGACCTACAAAACTGTAATATTATAAACTAGTTTGAAGACACTATATTGTGGCAATTTGTTACAACAGCAACAGGCAACTAATAGGGGATCATTGTTTCTTTCTGGGGTTCTCAGGCTTTGCTTGTCCAGATGTAGGGTGGTTCAATTAGAATTCTTTAACGCAGGAGGTGGGTAGATCATGGAGGCTGGGCAGTTGACGGTCAGGGAGTGTCTGAGAAGCACAACCACATCTTGCGGCTGGGATGGGATCTATACTCGCCTTTCTAGAAAAAATAAAGTTGGGGTTGAAGGCCATAGATCTGGAGGAAGCCTTGGCCTGTGAGGTTTAGCAGGAGATGAAGGATCTAGGGTGTCGGCTCTGATGCACTGCCTGGGCGGGGGGCAGGTGTTCATTCTAGGAGTTGGGAGACTAAGAAAATGTTTCCATTCCAAAATATTTAAAATAGTAACTTCCCAAAATTGTAAAGCATATACTCCCTAAGTATATTTACTTTTTAATTATATTCATATATTTCTGTACTAACATACAGTTTATAGTATTGAGCAAACTAATATAAATTTAGAGTATATCTGACAAAAATAATTAATATAGAAGTTCAAATATTTTCTTCCCAAACCCCAATCGACTATCTTCCATATTCACTGGTGTGGTATAGAACATGAGGGTGGCTTGTGTGACGTGATTTGATGGGTAGAGGGGGCCTCTTTCTAATTTCCCTCATCTCTTGCCCAATTTAGTTTAATAAAAGGGATGATATGGGAAAAGCTGAGAAGAAATCTACCCTCTCTGAGTTAGCACATGACTCAGAGAGATTGCGAGCTTTGAAATTTGAGGTGCATTTCTTCAAGGGAACTCTGTCTGCAGGTAACATGCTATGCGTGGGAGAAGGGGTGCAGTTTCCAGGGAGGAGTAGTTTTCAGGCTTTAAGATTATATGGTTTTAAAAGATTCACCATTTTCTTTTGAAAGTCATAAGATCATATTTCTTCACATTCAATTCTGAGGAGCACAAAATACCGCAAACTCCTTAATTAGTTTTACAGAGTGATTTGACTGCATAATAAAATGAGGATTGTGGGATTTCCCTGTTCTCATCTTCTTCAAAGGACTAATTTTCCACAACATATTTATGGTCCTAAACAATTTCTGAAAATAAAGAAGATAATGAGTTTGTGTCCCTAGATTGTAAAGAGTGCTTTGCCAGTTTAAGAGAAGGATAAATCAACAGCTTTCCTACCATCGGCCACCCTTCAGGGAGAAGTGGGTCAAAGAGGTTGGAACACTGTGGGAAGCAGCAAAAAGAGACTAGAAGTTGAAGAACTGGGCTCTGATCACAGGCTACTTGCTGTGTGAGCGTAGTCAAGTTCCACGACCTCTCTGTGTCTGATTAGAAGAGATGATCATTCGTATTCTCTCCTAAATAAATACTCTATTTTAATACTCTGTTTATGAGATGGCAGAGCATATTTTTTTTGTGTGTGTGAAATAAGAATATGTTTTCTCAAACTCTCATATCCAGTGGGCTTCTCAAAACTGAAAAGTATCAGACTATTTGAGGAAAGACCCCACAGTAAAGGATTAGGGCAGAAATCAGGACTCTACATTCCTCTTGCTAATTCCATGCAGTATGGTGAATAGAATCAGTTTTTGAGATGTGAACCCTGGTCCATCTACTTATGAGCCATGCAACTTTAGGGAAGTTATTTAACCTCTGTACCATTCAGGTTCCTTATGCACGATATGGAGAAAATCATACCTACCATGAAGTATTTATTGTTGGGAACTTCTGAACACGTAACATAATTGGTATAGTGTATGTCTAGAATGGGTTCTCCTGTTGTGTCTATAGCAATAGTAATATCAAATACAAAGGATACGTTATTTATACCCTCCACAACTCTAAGATATGACATAAGACTTCTGTGTCTGTTTAATGCAGTTTCTCCTACAAACACGAGGTCCAGAGTCACTTATGCATCAAAACACAGCAGTTAGAACAGAAATTAAGCCAGATAAGGACATGATTACCAGAAAATCGGTCACTGGACAGCTCCTTAAAACAGGGTATCATGACCTCAACACTATTGACTTTAGGCCAGGTAGTTCTTTGTAGTGGGGGCTGTCCTGTGAATTGTAGGATGTTTAGCAGCAACCCTGGCTTCTACCCATTAGATAACAGTAGTACCTCCCAGTTGCAACAGCCAAAAATGCATCCAGACATTGCCAAATGTTCCCTGGGGGCATCAGCCCCAGTTGAGAACGACTGCCTTAAAATTATGGGGCTACACAATACAGAGAACTATATTGAAATATAAATATTGTGAAGTTACTTGTTATATTCATAAAGACTAAACATGCTAATGAGAGTGCCTAAAAGCTTGTGTCTGGAAACTTGGTGTTTCACTCTACCTCTAGCTACTCATGTGACTTTAGATAATTTAGTTAACTTAGCAAAATTTAAATTCTCTCATTGTGAAATGGGATAACAATCCTACATGTCTAACAAGTCATTTTGAGGATTAAATGAGAGAATGTCATGATGTCGGGCCCACAGAAACAGTTAGTAAATATTGGTAATTGTTCTTTCATCATTTATCACCACTACCACCACCACCATCATTATCATCATCTATAGATCCTTCCCTATGCAGCACTGCAGTAGAGTATACCTTTAAAAAATTATTATTTGGGAAAATACATTTTTTAACTCCTTTATGGGATTTCAAACTTCAGCCTTCTAAACGAGAGATGCATCAAAATATCCATCTTTTTATTTTTTGACTCATTTATTCATTAGCAATCATGATATTGGACACAGTTAAATATGCATTTCATTCAGAGGTGCCCACAGGAAACCCAGTGCAACATACACCACCAAAACCAAAATGTAATTTTAATGGAAGTTAACGAAAGACAAATCATTCTATAGCGCATTAATTAGTTTTTTTAAGAATTAAATCACTGAGAGCTGCACATTTTATAAATAAGTACCAAAAAGAATAAAATAAGAATCTCCTTACACTATTTAAACAAAGTACTGGATTTATACGACTCCTAAGTTCCAAATTAGAGAGCACAAGTACGATTCTCAGAAGGAGGGATAAGGTTATGAAGCTCCAGTTTTTCTGAAATCCTAATTTTATTAGCAGCAAAATAATTAATTTTTGTGACAACAAATTCTTCAAGGAGAAATAAATACTAAGTCAGAGAAATGTGAGCAAAGCAGTTAAAGGGAGATGAAAATACATCAAGTAAGCCTTAAGAGCAATTTTTATCCCTGACTGTGAAACTATGTCTTAAAATCTGCTTCATTTTCAAAAGGCTTTTAAATAAATATCCATGACTCAAAAGACATAGATGGTATCAATGAGCTTGCAGAAAAGTCAACTGGAACGAAAAATGGGGAATTGTTTTTATCAAGTACTGAAAGACACTATATAGATTGAAGAAGTGTAGAGACTGCTAGACAGCTAGCTCTGTGTGTGTGTGTGTGTGTGCGTGTGTGTGTGTGTGTGTGAGAGAGAGAGAGAGAGAGAGAGAGAGAGAGAGAGAGAGAGTTTTGAAGGTATTGCAGAAGGATGAAGGACTTCACTGCCTCAAAAAATGAGGACTTTGAAAGACGATATAGTCTCTTAAATATCTGATAATCATGGCATTAATCAGGATAATGCATAAAATACTGAAAGAAAAAGACCAAATATATATTAGACTGGCTTTTATTTTTGCTGTGGAAAATTAATGAATAGAGGTTATGTGAAATTAGACTTTGATTTAGGTTATAAAACCATCATTAATTAATTGTCCCACCCTAAGTAAGTTTCTTAATTTCTCTGCATCTTAATTTTCTCATCTGTACAATGAACTTATATATTCATATATTTGTATCTGAAAAATATTGAGAGGATTAAGTGAGAAAAAGTATACTAAAGGCTTAGAATTGAACTTGTCACTCAAGAGATGATTCTTATTGTACTGATACCTGAACCATCAAAAGAAAACACTTTCATGTTTAAGCCCAATTTAATGTAGTCTTGGAATTTTTTTAAACTAAAATATCTTCTGTAGCATTACCCAAGACAAAATAAAAATGCATAAAGTTTAGTATGTATAACAAATAGAAAAATAAGAGACTTAGCATACTTATATCCAATTCACTTTCTCTGATTTATGTGCAGGGCTAACTTTTATATCTATATCAATCACTTACAAAATGGCAGGGTTATATCCTTAAAGCAAGGGAAAAATGGTTTTAAAAAATGTTCACTTTATGTCAGAGTTTGGTCATTGTATATCATATTAAAAGCTATGTATTTCAAATATTAAAATATCCTTACAAGTAGTGAATATTTCTACCCAAGAAAAGTTGTTATTTGGGTCATTTTAAGATTTATTTCTCTTGTAAGGAGTTTTATAGAAAATCTGGTTTGGGAACTCTTTTCTGTTCTTAAAAATACAATGGGAAAGGTAGTTCATAGTTTTATGGAAAATGTTAATTGGTAAAAAAAAAAAAAAGAGGCAAACTTACATATACTGAAAGCTTACTCCTTGAGAGCATCTCCAGTGATTTTGCACATGCTCCTAAGCTTTTTCGACCACATCACACTGCCTTTCCTTAACAAACTTTCCCCAGCACAATATTTCTATTGATTAACTAATGTGCATGAATTTGTTAACTCATATTTTTCATAAAAGAGATAGCATTTATTCTACTTTACAGATGAACAAATGAAAAAAGGAGGAATAAAAGAGATCAAGAGCAGGATGGCACACAGTCATCAAGTTCTATCACTACGGTAAGTTGGGTTTTCTGATTCCTTCCAATTCTTTCCATGAGTCATCGATTTTTGATGACAGCCATCTCTCAGATGTGTTTAATAAAATATTTAATAAAGGTCAATAAAATATATTTAAAAAGGTAAAGCCTTCATAAATGAGATGAATTTTCTAAAAATCTGGAGGACTGTTCCCACTTAATTCTAAGATTCTATGACTTGAAGATGTTATGCATTAATTTTTTCAGAATAGAATTAAGGTTGATTATAAATGACCTAAATATATGTGGGTTGAGTGTAAGACCAATAATAGGTTTCTGACTTTGGCTTACACAGTCAACACTATTGGTATGTAAGGAAAAAAAAACAAAACTATTGATTCAATCCATCCAATCAGAAGTGTTTACTTTCTAAAGGGTTCTGGCAGTGTGCTGGAGTGCTTGACTAGAGAGAGAAGAGTGACTGGGGACGAACTGAGTTGCTGCAGTTGACAAAGGACTTCGTCAATGTGCAGCCAGGCTGTGCTTGCATAATGAACAACCAGGACATCTATTAAATTGAATTCTGTTCAAGAGATTCAATTTGCATGACAAACTACATAGTTTCCATTTAAATGTCTTCCCCTTGCACACCCGTGTCCAGAACAGGGTAAGAGTTCAGGCAAGACAGCATAAGATATTAGCCAAAGGCTAAAGAAAATCCAGAAAAAAAAGAAAAAGTCCAGAATTTAAAGATGACATCCATGAAAAAAGATCCTTTCAGTTCTTGAACTGGATCAAGCATGTTCCTCCCTCAGTCCTTACCTATGATGCCCCCTTCCTGGGACCCTTTATCTGTCTCCATCTCTTACCCCTAATTTTTCTCTTCTTCCTTGTCATCCTTCAGGCTGGGGAATAAAATACCACTGTTCAAAGAGGCCTTTTATGACTTCCCTATCAGAATGTATGTTCCTCCAGTTATTCTCTATCATTCTACCCTGGCCTGTCTCTTTCATATCACAAATTATAGTTTTTAAATGATATATCTATTTATTAAATTATTTATTTGCTTACCCTATTTTCCTTCCTCTACCACACTGTAACCTTCTCAAGGGCAGGGACTATGTCTATTTTATTCATTAATGTATACTTATCGTCTAGCTCAGTACCTGGTGCTTAGTAATGCTTCATAGTGAACAAACATGAGAGAATAAGTGAATGAATAGAGAATTTGGTCGCCCTCACTTTAATCAACTACATTAACACTATGAGATACTATGAGATCCAAGGATTGTGATGGACTGTGTTTATGAAGTTAAAATATTCTAAACACTTTTAAATGGATTTAGCATAACTGTTGGAGTTGGTCCTGCTTTCTGAATTCTCACATTAAAAATATCAGTTTTTGCTTTGATTTTAGCAATATGGACAATATTGTCTCATTAATTCAAAAAATAAAAACGAAACCAGTTAATAGGTAGAACCTTTGATACTAGGTCTACACCCTGACAAGACTCTGTGGTGCTCTCTAATAGGGATGATTTGCCATAGGAAATATAAAGAATTGCTTTTAATTGTGCAAGTTTACAATGAAAGAATAATGTTCTTGCTCCAATTTAATCAGCTTTACTAGACTGTACTATGGGAAAAAAGACAGATAGATTCAGGACATTTATCGCACATATTTGAGTTTTCCTGTTTAAGACTTAAGTACTACAGTTGTATGTGGAAACAAATAGGGGAAACTGCAGCTCTTTCATGAGATATTTAACTGGCTTTCTGTTTCATTATAGGGATTTTGGGTGGAGAATGACTTTCTGAGCTAAACAGATTCTGAATCTTGATAAATGGTGCTTAGGAAGTATTTTTAACAAAAATACTTTCTTTATTAATTTGTTCATTCAGTCAATAAATACTTACTGAAAGCTTACTATGTCTCAGGCATTGTTCTTTGTGCTGAGGACCTACGAGGGAACAAGATATAGCAGGTGTGTTCCCTCATGGAATTTGGAATCAGTTTGGGGAAACAGAAAATATATGAGCAAACAAGTGAGTAAAGATCATTTCAGGATGAGAAGTTTCATGAAGGAAATGAAATGAGGTGATGTGTTGAAGTATCTGGGTGAGCTACTATGAGCTGAGACGTGAATGATACGAGGAGGCAGTTATATGTTGATCCTGGGAAGAGAGTTCCAGAGACAGAGAACAACAAGCGCAAAGGTGGTCTACAGAAACAAGATGTACTAGTGTTATAGATGTTGAAGGTGTTATCGTGAGAAAAGGTTTGGTATGTTTGGTGTTTTAATCAGGGTTCTCCTGAGGAAAAGACCCAATAGGATGTTTGCCTTTCTATCTTTGTGTGTCTGTCTGTGTATCTATCTATCATCTATCTATCTATCTATCTATCTATCTATCTATCTATCTATCTATCTATCATCTATCTATCTATCTATCTCTCATCTATCTATCTATCTATCTATCTATCTATCTATCTATCTATCATCTATCATCTATCTATATCTATCATCTATCAATTTATTTTAAGGAATTGGCTCATGCAGTTGTGGAGATTTGTCGAGTCCAGAATCTGATGGGGGTAGATTGGCAGGCTGGAGACTCAAGAAAGAGTTGCAGTTCAAATTCAAAGGCCATGTGCTGGCACAATTCCTTGTCTGGAACTCAGAGAGTGGAGGTGTTATTCTTTGTTCTCTTAAGGCCTTCAGTTGATTGGATGAGGCCTGTCCACATTATAGAGAGTAGTCTGCTTTACTCAAAGTCCACTAGTTTCAAAGCTAACCTCATCTAAAAGTCACTTTCATAGAAACATCCAGAATGATATTTGACCAACTATCTGGGCACTGTGGCCCAGCCGAATTTACACATAAAATTAACCATCATATTTGGGAAAGAAAAAAAAGTTAAATGTGACTGAAGGGCAGTGTAAAGTGGTGGTCTAAAAGCGGGACAGGTAAGTGCAGTGGGGACCACAGAAGCTTTTGAAGCAGCATGAATGACATATTTTGATTTAAGTTTTACAGATAACTCTGTGTATAAAGGCTGAATTTCATAGGAGCAGGGGAGAGAAATTAGGGAGACAGTTGGGCAGTTTCTGTTGTAGTTTGGGCAAGAAGAAATGGTGGTTTGAACGTAGGTTCTGTAAGCAGAGAGAGAGGAAAGGAGGATTCTGGGTATATCCGAGAAGTAGAAATGAGTGGGTATGGATGGACTGAATGTGGGGCTCAATGAAGGGGGCCCGCTGCCCAACCCCAGGCCTAGAGTAAGATGGGGTGGAGTGGAGGCATATGTTTAGGAATTTTCTATCAAAATAAATGGAAGTGTGTATAATTTCTTTAAAATAAAAAATCCTGTGCTTTCTCATATCTACAGTTTATGCCAGTAAAATAGGTTCTTTGTTAAATGGATGAAATTGCAGTACATTTGGAATTACCTACCCATGTTTTACTCTAATTAACTATAAATCTTTAAGACATGTGAAATAAACCTCTTTCAGGTACAGTTTTCTTTTAGCTGCAATTTTAAATACAACAATTGGGTATTGTGTACTTTCTTTGTGTGTGTGAATTTCCCTGCTTGTTTATAAAATGTCTAATTGCATCACTGGATAATATAATTAAGCTTAAAATAGTAATGGTTACAAAAAGATATTGCAAGTATATTTCAAGTTAGTATTTACATGATTATAAATGCTCTGTGATTTCAAATGTATGATAATAATATTATTATTTAGTAATTTAGTTATAAAAATGAATTAAAATGAACTTAAAAACTTTAGTGACAATGTAAAAAAACAAATGCCTTCTCTACGTAGGTAAATGTCTAAATGCCTAAGTCCAGTATCAACTATACTTACACTCAATTTATATCTGTATTTAAGCTAAATAAATCTTGAAGTTTTTTTCTACTCTCAAAAACTGGTTTAAGTTTTTTGGGAGCAATTAGATCTATCTAAATAGCAGAACAGGACACCATGTCCTAAATCCAAAGTTAATTAAAATATCAGCTAAATAGAGGTAAAGCTGGGCCTGAGACTCAGATTTCTTTACTTGCTGCTAGGAACTTGATAACTACAGCCTGTGAATACCCCTGGCTAAGCTGGGCAGTATTCAACCTCTACATCACTTACTCTTCCCTTGTCACCTTCCCTCCTAAACATTCAGCCCTTTGAGGTTAAGGAGAGTATCTTGGTGATCATAACATCTGGCATGGTGTCTGGGCCAGGCACTTATAAGGTACCTAATTAACAGTCCTGAAAGAATTAATTCACTCTATTCACTTGTGAGTATGCAGCTGTTTATTTTGAAATACTGTAGACCCAGCTTTTCAAACTGTGGATTGTGACAATTAGTTGGTCATGAAACCAATTTAGTAAGTCTGAGGAGAATTTCAAAATAATTAAATGGAATAGAATGTGGTAGAATGGGCAGCTTCGCACATAGAAAGATTGTTTATTTTCTTTTGGGTGGAACTTTTAAGTAATAAATATATGTGAATGTGTCCATTAGGTTGCAATGTAAAATGTATTTCTTACTGTGGTTTGCAATAAAAATGTTGAAAAGTTGGTCTAGTTTTTAAAGTTAAAAAGACAATTTTTTTAAAAAAAGATACAAAATTATGAAAATTGACTAGTATTATAGACAGACAGGAAGTATATGAGAAAACGTAGGCCAAATTGACCATCTAACACATATAACATAAATCAGTCTAATCTCATTTAATGAATATATATTGTACACTTATAAATGCCCTTCGCTAAGTACTGTAAGGAATATAAAAATATGTGATATAAGATCTCTCTGCCCAAAGAGCCTGAAAGCACCCAGCAAGAAGTGCCGTATATATCTAGCTACAGCTTTTCAATCAGGAAAAGTTTATGGGAATTATTTCCTCCTCTTCTTTGCAACTTATGGCCACCTATTTCCAAACTTCATAGCTCAGGCTTAGCACTAAAGTTAAAATAAATTATAAGTTATCACCATTTGTGGATGGGCTAAGGAATCAAATTGTCATTTATAATTTTGTATTCATGGACAATTGACTTCCAAATGAATTTTTGGTCTAAAATCTGTTGCTAAGTTGGATGTTGCTTGTACAATTTTTTTTTTTTTTTTTTTTTTTTTAGCAGGAATTGCTGTATTAGAGCAGGAGTTGGTAGACTTTCTCTAAAGAGCCAGATAATAAAGACTTTAGGCTTTCTTTATAGGTCATCCATGGTCTCTGCTGCAACTATTCAACTCTGCTACTGTAGTATGAAAGCAGCTATAGATAATACATAATTTGTTCCAATAAAATTTTATTTATGGGCACCAAAATTTGATTTTTATATAATTGTCATAAAATACTATTCTCCTTCTGATTTTCTTCAACAATTTAAAAATGTGAAAATGATTCTTAGCTCATGAGCCATACAAAAACAGGCAGTGGCTGGATTTGGCCTGAGCCATAGATTCTGACCCTTATATTAGAGCAACAACATATTTTTTTCCCCAAGAGATTTAGTGTAATGGTTTTGTGCAACTGAATCAACAAAATAAACATTATCTTGCAGATAAAATTCTTAAGTCCAAGAACTGGCTCATTTATTTGTTTATTTCATTTATTTTTTCAAAAAACCCTATTTTCAAAAAATATGTGAGATGGAACTTCTAAAAATGTATTGAATGTCTGCATAAGTGAATGATTTAAATAATGTAGTAGAAGACTATCTGATAGAACTTGGAAACATGTGAGACTCCTTTATACTTCTGGTGTAGGAAGGCACAGATTTTGAAAAAATCAAAAAGCCTACCTCCTGCTTTACGATAGTAACCGTATTTTACAATACAGTCATTGTCAGGAAAAACAGGTATTAGGTCATCTGTTTCCTGGTTCCCATGTGGAGCTTCTCTCTTTACTGTCAAATTAGATAATTTAGGTTTGATTTTATGAAGAGAGTTGGCTGATTTCCTTATGCATGCGTGTGTGTGTATGTATGAGAGAGAGAGAGGGATGGAGACAGAGAGAGAGAGAGAGAGAGGTTATTCAGGAGTCATGTTTTTACTTGCATGGAATAATTAATAATAGAAAATTAATAATAATAAAATAATACTAATTATGATGGTCGAGATTTATTGAGTACCTCCTGTAAGCCAAGAATTGTGTGATCGTCTTATATCTCATTTAATCCTCACAATAATTTACAGAGGTAGGACATTGAGTGATTGATATAACTGTGATTGAGTGATTTACTCAAGGGCATAGGGCTGGTGAGAATCCAGATAAGGCTCTGACTCCTAAACTTAATCACCACCCTGAATATGCTTACATGTGACAATGCTCTTTAGTTTAGGCATGGAAACATTAAAATCACTGTTTTGGAATGAGTAATGAGTCTTCCACACACCATAATATATAGGATTCACAATGTACCTAACTTTATTAGAGTTATATTCCATTAGGCTACATTTTCCAAGCATTGATTTGCTCCCATCAGCATTATTTTACATGGTAGAACTGAATTGGCCCCAAGCTATATGGTTTTACATTTTCTATTACCTAAATATCGATGGTTCCCCCTAACATATCACTTTCACAGCATTCTTAAAGGCATGTTTTTACTAAGAAAATTAAATGTTTTAAATTATTTCAGGGATCCAGTATAGGAACTACAGTACATTGAAGCATGGATTGAATGATGTTCATGCCCACGAAAGTCTATTATAGCACAATAAATGTAGTATCTAATTCAGATACTACACTTGTATTTAAAGGATTTAAAAATTCACTAAATATTTTCAATAAAAGTAAACTATTGTATAAAGCATCACTAACTAGTTGATTGGTGGTTACTAACATCCTTTTCTTGTAAGTATAGTTAAAATTTAAAGTTAGTGATAGACATCATTCAAGAGGCTATTTAGAGAGAATTAAAGCAGAAAGGCATTTATAGTTCTCATTTTTGCCAATTTATCTCAAATTGGGTAAGATATCTCCTCAGCAACAGGACTATAATTTCAATTGTAGCAACTAGATAAAAAGCATTTATATTAATCATTCATATGTGTGACTTGATCCATTTCTACTGGATTTCATGAATGAGTTAACATGAATTGTAATGCTTTGTACATCAAAGTTTCAAACTTTTTGTAGCTAGGCATTTTGAGAGTCGCAGGAGGAAAGACATAGTACAAAATCATTCAAAGTTGCCAGTTCATACGAGTGTCCAAAACTTTACCAGGACATGCTCACATTTTTCATTAATTTCAGGTCAAGATTTATCTGCAATCAGTAAATAAAGGCTTACAGAAATGTAGTTCTACTGTTTGCCTTGGCTTCAAAATGTGATTTTTCTCCCAATATGATTTCTTTTAGATACAACACAATTTATTTTTGATCCTGAGCAGATGGGCCTATGCTAATATGAAATGGTGACTTAAAAGGTTATTCTGTTTTCTGCAGGGAGCAGTCATCCTTTGACCTAAATTCAATACGGGGCACAGATCTGATTGTGCAACAACCATTAGCCTCAGAAGAAATCCCTAGTTGGAGGTCAGGGCTCAGGTCAGGGACCATTACTCTTGGGGGTCAGAGCTAAACTTAATTAATGCCTTTAAAAAATATACGGATGATAGTTTGTTGTGAAAATGGCCTGCAGAATTTATTCCTGAAAAACTTTAAAAGCAAGAATGGTTTAGTTGTTTGACACATCACCGTGACCTTTTTCTGAAATCACCAGCACTGACTAGTGCATTTGGCATCTTCACAGCCTACTGGTCAGTTTTTGTTGTTGTTGTTCATTTTGTTTATTGTAAACCAGATTCCTTCTGTGCACCTTTTTGGTGTTCAAGACACCCTCTGGTAAGCCATGGTCCTTTGAGGATGGGCCATCCTCACTCATGCTGTTCTAGAATCCTGGAGGGCACAGGGTAGAAAGTTACAAAGAGAAGGGCTTGGATTCAGTTATGAGGAACAATGGCAGTTTCTAAGGTGCCAGTGGAGGGAACTCTTCTTGTGAATTGGTGCTGAAATGTTTAGCAATCATTTTCCAATGAGAATCGGCAGTTGCCTGCCAGGACGAGATGTTATGTCAGCACAGATGTCAGAGAACAAGGGAGGTTTCTGAAGGAAGTAATTGGCAAATCAGATAGAGCTGGGAAAAAGAAACATGCTGGGTAGAGCAAGAGGAAGAGGGCAAGGTGCTATTCAGCAGATAGCTTTCAAAGTAATTTTTAACCAATATTATTTAAAAGCCTTTTAGAAAGAGCCCCCTTTCCCGGAGGCATCTGCCAACCGATGGCACAACAGGAAAAGAGGAAACTACTTCCGTAAAGGCTTTAAAAAAAGACTTTTAGAGGCAGTTAAAATGACGTACAATCACATTTTGTGTAAACCTGTTTAAGCAGCAGTTTACTGCTCAGGCAGGCCTTCTTTCACTTCACAGTCTGCTCTTTTCCTTTACTCAATACCTACTCTCCAGAGCTTTTCGCCCAAGAGCTAAGCGGCACCTGTTTTCCGGCTGAGCTCCACAGAAGGATGGGGACACCAGCAGGTAGTTCCTTTGTGCGTGGTCTGGAGATAGCTTTGACTTTAACTAATTCCTCCTTGCAGTAAAATGTACACTGCCCCATATCAGAATGTCTGTGACATGTACTGCTTGGGAGATTTTTCAATGGGTGTAGTGCAGCCTTCATTATGTATTTTCATTGTTTGGGCTCTGAAGTCCTTTCCCATCATCCATTATCCCGTCTGTGAAGTGGCTTGCATTTGCGTTTTCAGAGTTGAGGAAGATGCCTTCAAAATGTCCCTTACCAGTGATTTTTGAGAATTTGCTTGGATATGAAATATTCTCAGTGAAAGAAACAGGAATTATGTTCACCATTTTATCTGCTGTGATTAGCATACAGTCAGCAAGCAATGAGTACTTGTTGAAAATAAGAATGAATAAATGAATGCAGGAATGTGAATAAATGAATGACTATTGGAAGAATAGGAATAGGGAATAGCAAAGGGAGGTGTTCAGGGGCACATAGTTGGGCTAGAAAAACAGCTTCGACCAGCCAGAAGCCTTGGTTTTTAGAACTGTAACTAATTTCCCTCATTTACTTTTTTATACTTATATGAAAATGATTTTTTAAATTAGTTTCAAGTACACAGTACATTGGTTATACATTTATATAGTTTATAAAACGATCTCCCTAATTGCTCCTCTCTCCTCTGGTTTTCCCCCTTGCCAATATATTAATGTTCACTGCATTCCCTAAGCCACGCTCGCTCCCCATCCCCAGGACCATCTATCACTTACTAATTCATACTTCTTTAACCCTTCACCCCATATTTGTCATCAAATTATTCTCTATATTTGTGAGTCTGTTTTTGATTGGTTTGTTCTTTTTGTTCCTTAGATTCCACATATAAGTGAAATCATATGGTATTTATCTTTCTCTGACTTTTTTTCACTCAGCATAATAACCTCTCATTCCATCCATGTCATTGTAAATGGTAGGATTTCATTTTTTTAATGGCTGAGTAATATTCCATTGTATATATGAACCATAACTCTTTATCCAATCATCTTTTGATGGGCATTTAAGTTGCTTCCATATCTTGGCTATTGTAAATTGTGCTGCCATGAATATTAGAGTGCATAGATCTTTACAAATAGCCATATGAAAAGATGCTTAAGGTCATCTTTTCTAATCATCAGAGAAATGCAAATTAAAACTACAATGAGATATCACCTGACACTGTCAGAATGGCTATCATCAATAAATCAAAGAACAAGTGTTTGCGAGGACGTGGAGAAAAAGAAACCTTCGTATATTGTTGGTGGGATTGCAAATTGGTACAGCTGCTATGGAAAACAGTCTGGAGGTTTCTAAAAAAATTAAAAATGTGCATACGTTTTGACCCAGCAAAGTATTGGGGAGTATTTTTCCAGACAGCAGTATTTTGAGGCAGCAAAGCCAGAAGGAAGGAGAAGTGATACAAGAAGTGTTATCAAGTTGACCACCACTTCATATGATCATCTTAGAAACCCTATGAAATGCATCTCAGGACCATCTCTTCTGGGGAAGAAAGGGAGCAACATTTAACCATAGGCTCCCATCCCCCATTTATCAAAGGTTCCTCTCTTACGACAAATCACTTGTACTTCAGTGTTGTATATGGTTTAGCATAGAACAGGTTCTTATGGTGTCTTACTCTGTGGCATCAGCAAAGAAGCCCCAGAGCAGAAGGCAAGATGTGCATGACACAGGACTGACCATCAGTAGCACCTATAAGAATTGGGTCAGAATCTGTGCAGAACTGATCATCATGGTAGTGGCTGGAATGAGAAATTGATCAAGCTGAGGGGATATGAAATGGTGCATGAGCAGTATCTGATACAGTCCCCAAATACTAATGTTACATGTAGCCCTGTCGCTTTTAGGAAAAAAATGTAAAACCACTTAAATCTGAGTTTTTAAGTTGAAAACTAGGATAAGTATTGCGTTTGTAATGAAAATTGAGTATACCATTATCCTTATCCGTAGAGTTAGAGAAATACAGAATTGGACTCGTCTGACTCTGTGTCCATGTGTCTTGTTTTTGATCAACATATTTTCAGGAGACCTTAAAATTGGAAACCTGCCAGGAGGGCTCTGCAGGTCTGATGTTTTCTGCACTCATGTTAGGGGAATGACTGTGCAAAGGAATTAGTCTGAGATTGGTTCAGAGTTACCTGGATTAGACTTCTGGATATTCTAAATGCTGACTACAGAAGTGCCCCGTTAAATTTAGGGATGAACCAGAGCCTCAGAGCAAAAGCAATGTTCAGCTAAGCTTGTACCTATACGAGCCGCAGAATACATGTGTTAATCTTCCAAGGTCTATCACAGGGGACCTCAAACTTTTTGCTTGCACCTCAATTAAAATAATATTGAAAAAAAAATCTATATCTCTTCCACATTAACAACTAAAATTTTTTACTCTAAATGTAAGTTGTTGCAAATCATGTAATTTCTGGCCAACTGTAAATACTAACATTAAAACAAGCTATCAAATCACTTAAAATTTTTTCCAATGTCACCAATAGCAATTCGATAGCCAAAATGTCTCATTTAAACATATGCAAACAAGATCATTTTAATAGTCAGAAGTTTTATACCATTCCTTTCCTTATTGAACTTATTTCCATTCAAATTCCCCCAGATGTTTTTAATTGTAATTTTTTATGCTTAAATGTCTCATACTGATTCCACAGACTTTGCAAAAATTATGACTAGGAATTGAAATTAACATTTTTCTCTAAGTGTCTAAGTAATAAAAATATCATTCTGAATAGATTTAACTATTATCGGTATGACACAAAGCAACTTATTTGGTAAATTTTTATAGTTATGTAATTATAAGCTTAAAAGTAAACTTTATATGAAAAAGGCTCATTCAAATATACGCAGTCCTGTGGGACCATAAGCGTAAGCCCAGTGGCCACCAGTACCAGGTGATCCAGAGGAAATCCTCCGACGCAGCTGCAAAAATCAGGGCTGCTGACCAGTGTAGCGAATTGCACCTTCGAGATACCGCGAGCTGGAGCGAGGCTGAGGGAGAGCGCGAACATGCTAAATTCGGCCTGCGCTTCCTGAGAACGGGTCCTAGGGCCTAGGTCTGCGCCAAATCCGAAGCCCGTCCCATAGGCCGAAGCTCAAGGCCAGGACTCAGGGTGTGTGCAGTATCGTGGAAGTGCCGCCTGCCAAGAAGAGTTCACGAGCCTGTGGGACCTAGAACCGAGAGCCACCCGGGTCACCAGAGCTACGTGGTCAAGGGGCATTCCTAGGGCGGCAAGCTGGAAAAATGTGGCACCATATGCCTGTAATGGCTCCCCTCCAGCGTTACAGGCACTCTGGAGCGTGTGAGAGGGAGAGCGAGACGATGGCGCCATGGGCCTGGAGCAACGCGGAGGGAAAGCAAAGATGGCGCCCTCGGCCTGGAGCAAGGCGGAGAGACAGCAAAGATGGCGCCTTCAGCCTGGAGCAAGGCGGAGGGAGAGCAAAGATGGCGCCCCGGGCCTGGAGCAAGGCGGGGGACAGCAAAGATGGCGCCCTCGGTCTGGAGCAAGGCGGAGAACAAAGATGGCGTCCTCAGCCTGGAGGAAGGCGGAGGGACAGCAAAGATGGCGCCCTCGGTCTGGAGCAAGGCGGGGGGCGTGCTTAGAGAAAGCGCCCACCAGTCTCTGCCCGCAGAGAGCAGCCAAACAGCACCCGCTAAACGTGTGTGAAATCAGACGCCTGCCCCTCGGGCGGAAGCTCCGAGATAAGAAAATGAGCCTCTCCCATACGAAGTCCGGGCGCTCCGATGCTGCACAGCTTTGCTTGGTGAGCCCTCGGGATGGTAAGTCTGAGCGTATGCGACCTTTTTAAACGCCGTTTCTCAGCTCCCTATAGCCCCTGGATTTCTACGAATCAAGCCCTGTTCGTTTTTAAAGCTAGGGGTTTTGGAGGCTTCTCTCTCAGGTGCAGCTCTTATAAGATGGGGGTGCCCAGTGTGGGGTTCAGACCTTGAGACTGCTCTTTAGGGAGGAGCTCCAGGGTTTCAGTCCTCCATCCCCAAGGTCACTGTGGCCTCGCCAGGTATGTGGCCTCCTGTGTGAGCCGCTCAGCCAGTTTAGTTTTTTTGTTTTTTTTTTCCCCCCATAGGCTGTAGTTTTACGTGTAGCTGTAGATTTGGTGTGTTGGAGGGGGAGGAGTTTGGGACCCCCTTACGTCTTGAACCAGAACCGCACTTCCCCAGTTTGGTTTGAGGTGGTTTTGCTAGTGGAGGAGGGAGTGTGTATGTGTGTGTGTGCGCGCGCCCTGCCGCACATACACGTGCATTCTCATGTGAGTGCCATGAGTTTCTGGTGCCACAGTTGTGATCTTTTGCTTTTTTCCTCTAGTCATTACCACCTGGACCAGGGCAGGCTGGCAAACAAGTTAGATTAATATCTACAGGCCAGGACAACAAAGTGCTGAACAGAATTTGCTTCTACCATTTTCACTTCGTTTTGGCTTCAGTTAGTTCACACCTTTGCAAACCCAAATGAAGAACCCAGCTCGGGTTGCAGATTTTCTGGGGAATCGTGCTGAAGAGGCTCCGAGGAAATTCTGAATTTAAGCCACATTTGGCACATTCACTGTGTCAGCCAAAACACGTTTTAGTGAGTAGAATTATGGGCAGATTGCCCCCAGTGGCACATTACATGTGTGACATAAAAAATGCTGTGCTTCATTCCAATTAGTGAAATTAAAAAATAAAAAAGCTTGCAGCATGTTAAAAATACCCAGGACCTTCACGTTGATTTAAAATTTGTAAGAAATGATAACAGAAACACCTAACATTTTGGGAGTGCTGCCTACGTGCTTGGCACTGTGCTAAAGTTGCTTTCAGCATTATCTTAGTTACTCCTCAGAACACCTTTGTAAAGTTGATATTACCATTATCTTCATTGTATGGAAGGAAACTGAACTAAGAGAAATGTCCAATAGTGTCATCTGTCTGACAGGGAAGTCATTGAACTTACACAGTCAAGCTGGGACTCCCTTTGTCATGCAAAAGTAGGACAGTGTAAGAACTCAATGATAAAAGATGCCTCCTTTCCCCAAAGTTTCATACATAACTCATCTAACTAAATATGAAGCTTTTATGCTCATGGCTCCTTAATTCTGTCTCTAAATTGCTATGCAAACCAAAATAAAACAAAACAAAAAACACATTTTTGTCATAGTTAAATATTTGCAGACAGGTGAACTCACACTGTGGCAAGGTTAGCTCTAAGGAATACAAATAAGATTAGGGGAAAAAAAGGTATGGTTTTAGACCTGACTTCATTACAGGATATTTCAGGAACATGTTGTGTGGCATACATCACATCTCCATAAATGCATTTGTAAAAATAAAAAACTAGAACCCTACTTTTGCCTAAAATTACCCAGATAACAGTGACAGCACTCTATTGGATTTTCATTTTTAAATTTTATAAGTATTTCTCATAATGTTTTGACTTGGATTTAGATAAATATCTGCATTTCAGCTTACTTGCCTTTCAAATAAAAACTAAAAAAGTTCTTAAACAATTTCGAGATATTTTTAGCAATAAAAAGAAAATTGTTTTGTGATGCTATTTTTAAACAACACTTTTTAAAGATTTCTTAAAGCTCCAGTGGTTAGGACAGTGCTAAAGGCAAAAATGTTGCTTAAGGAAATACTTTAGAACATGCTAGAAGAGTTAAAGTCTAAGCCAAGGCCCCTGAGAGCAAGGAAAGTGCTCACATGGCATGGTGTCCTTTGAATCTTTTAAGGTTATTTTCTAAATGAGACTATGAGAACAAAATGAAATTATACTTTCCTTCCAGCTAGTTAAGCCTCAAATCCCTGGATGAAAAAAAAATGTTTTCTTTTTGGACAGTGATGTATTTCTAGTCAGTCTGTTCCCAAAACAAATACACCAAAAATCCAGTTCATGTACAGAGTAAAATAAAAGGAAAAGAGGTCATTTAGATGGTTCAGTATTGCTCTAGTTGTCATTTTGCAGGTATCCCTCCCTTGATGGAATAGGTGGGTTTTCGTATTATCTATTACCTCTAAAGCCATAGTTTATTAAACTGAATCCCATTTGAATCACTCACTTATATAGTAGTTAGATTTTTGCTTAGAACAGTATTGATTTTAAGAGACTAAATTGTAGTATACAGTGTTAGTTGACTAACCAGCATCCCTTTCTCACATTCTTTCTTCCTAAAAGAATTCCAGTTTTGTTCAGGTAGCTTCCTTCCCCTAATCATAACACAAACAGGGACAAGGGCAGCTGACCCAAGGATGAATCTTTAGTCTAAAAAGCCAATTAGCATATGGAATTTCTCAGCAATTAATGATGTATTAAGAGTGTTTGTATGACCTGAGCTGGCTCAAGCAGACTGAAGGGCACTACCCTTCATCCTTGATTGTAAGAGAAGTTAGTCTCTCTCTGCTAGAAAGAATAAGGAAGTATGTAGACTCAGCTGCCACTGTCAACCATCCTAAAGTCTGAGGAAAATCACTGGTTGAATGACTTTGATGCAGAAAGTGGCATGATGGAGAAACAAAGATTCCGTGTGAGTTTTTGATGACACCACTCATCTATGGATAACTTGAAGCCTGCTTTCCTATAGGCTTTCTTTTATATAAAATATAATTTTATTTCTTAATCCAGTTCGGAAAGGATTTTTTCTCTTACCCATAGCCCAAAGCATCCTAATACACAGAATGAAATACCTTTGACACAGACTGAGTGAGAAAGAGTAAGTAATCACATCTTTAGGATGTTGACCGTGAATCACTGTAGCTTGCTTTTCTGAATGCCTTTCCTTTGTTAGTAGGCTTACTTATTGGCTTTCCCTTTACCCCCACTAGCTTAATCACTTCGGAAAATCCTTTAATTCTCTATTTATCATTTTAAAGTTTGGGATGTAAAGTGTGTGGGAGGACTGTCCCTACAGTTAGATCTCTTGTGTTAATGGGAGATGTTACTGATTTAAAGGAATAGGAGATGTTACTGATTTAAAGGAATGGTGCAGAGCAGAAGAATAGTGATGGCAATCGACTTTTTAATATTTCTGAACCCATAGTTTCTACTCCTTATCCTTGGATAAGTTACAATTTCCCATAGTGGTGACATGCAATGGAGAAAATTTCCAGAATGTACCATGGTACCTATTTCCAGTCTAGGAAATCCACTTATATAAAACAAACTTTTCCTAATTAGTAGGTTTAAAATTCTCTATGTACCTTTGACTTCAGGCTGATGGATATCACATTAAATAGGGGAAGTATAAAGAACATCATCTCAACCTTTCCCACTTCATCTCACCACCTTACAAAACGTTTGGCATACTCAGAGCTGTGCTGAACCGCTTATTTCATTGCCAAATAATAGTCATGAAGATCCTATTACATGTATTGACTGCCACTTAAGGAATGAAATAGGACTATATAATCAGTTGAATTTAATTTAATCTATTTTGTATATCCATGTTCAAGGTTATAAGAAGGTATTTAGAATCTATTTAGACTTCCTATAGGACTTCAAGAAACCTTTCCAGGGTAGGAATTTAAGGGAAAAATAATTTTGCTCATAAAACATGTACATAAGAGTGTTCTGTAGATTGTTTTGTAAATTCAGTTCAATGTAGTACTCTGGATGGATAATAAACTGAAAGATCCTCAAGGTTTATCTTACTAGTCTAAACCAAAGAGAAAATATTTAGCCTGTTTTCAACCTGAACATATAAATAAAAACTGTAAACAGTTCTATGCCATGGTTCAGAGTGTACAAACTTTTAGATAAGAAAATATCCCAAATGAAAAACTCAAGTAGTGTATGAGGAGACCCACCAGTTAGAGGGTCTGTCACACTATTTCAGACATTTGGTCAAAGTTACCATGGTCATCCAGGGGATATCACCTTTCTATTGGGTATACCTGTTTGGTCTGGATAATCTAGGAGGCTGGCACCAACTTTCTTAAATGTGTTCCCACAGTGTGTCCAAAGGAAATTAGATTATAAGAAAATTAACATCCAACATGAACAATGTAAAAGCATATAACCGTAGTTCAGAATTTAAATGAACACTCTCCACTTGTTCTTTCAACAAACATCTAATGTATTCTTGCCTTTTGTCAAAAAGTTTTATGTTTTAGTGGTAAAAATAAGACCCAGAAACCTCATTCTCTAGATGCTTCCAGTGTGATAGCTGAGAACTAGACAATAATGTAGAAACTTTTTGAAATACGTGTTTACAGTTGTATTGAGGCTAAGTAAAAGCTATTAAAGGATATGCAGTGAGAAATCTAAGCCTAGAGCAGGATAGGTGAGCGGAGGTCAGGGAAGGCTGCTTGGACAAACAGATTCTTTACCTTTTCCCTGAAGATCCATAAGATTTGGCCAGGTGAGGATGAGCTGGGAACCAGAGATAAGCAACCAGGAAAGCTGAATATTAGTACCAAGTTTCAGTTTCAACACATTAGACTCTAGATTTAGCAATGATAGATCCTAATCTATTTCATGACTAAAAGAGTCAATCCTGACAGAATATATTTATTTGTTAAATAAATTTTGAAAATGGCAGATTCTGTCATATTTAATATTACAGTACATATTGTAACCAACCTGACTTCAAAGCATAGTGGTATCCATGGCATCCAACACAGTGCCTTGCACAAAAGTGTTCATTAAGTGGTTATTGCATTGAAATCCTGTTGTCTTAATCCTAAATTTTAGCTGGTTTTCTTGTGTAAAATGATTTCTTGCTGAAATGCCTTTCTGCTGACCAGTATATATAGGGCTGTATGCTGTATGGAAAACTCATTGGGGAAATCGTGGCGCTTAGAGAAAGAAATGCTATGGAAATATTCTGGGGCATCCTATCTAAAACAAAACTCTAATAAGCCTTTGTTAGTGAAGACGGATATGGTGGTTCTTTTTCAAGGGACAGGAAGTGAAAAGCAAACCTGAATATGAATATAGACCCTACAAATCATAATGTAATCTGAAACTAAAGACTAATTTTTGTATTGTAAGATGTAAGTATGGGGAGAAGACAAAATATAATCGACTGTGAATGTCCTGTTTATTATATACAAAGCTGGTACTATTGGCCCATTGTTAATAGGACATGCATTCTAATGATGCCATCTTTCTTCACTTTATTTTCAAGTTCTGCCTTTGTTCTTAGGTAGACCATTACTATCCAAAGATTGTAAGCATATATTTACCTAATTGTCAACTAGTAAAGTTACAGTTTCATTTTGTGCCCATAAATCTTTAGTCCATTTGAGATTCATCTTCTATGGAGTATGAGGAAAGGATCTAACTATTTCTCCCAAATTAGGTGGATGTTTGTCTTGTTATCCATTGTTTCTCCATCATTGGGCACAGGAAGTCCTCAATAAATATTATAGAATGAATAAATTAATGAATGGTGAATCTGAACCTTCAAACTCTCTTGCTAGGTTCCCCTTGGGACGAACAGTAAGTGATTGCATGACTGAATTTAAAGTGGAGAGCCAGGCCTAAAGCTGAAAGGCTTTTGTGAGGCTGATATCTTCTGCTTTGGGCTATCATTAATTGATCCAACTTGTTATGTGAATATACTGGTAAATTCAATGAGGTATGAAAAAAAAAGATGTGTTTTCTTTCTAATAATATTTTTGAGTCCTGAGAAATGAGTACATGTTACATATATTATGTATATATATTTTCTTCCATCTTTGACGTTTTTCGATTCGACGTACATTTGAATCTATCTTATCTATCATCTGAGTGTGTTTATGTATTTACATATGTATGTATATACACACACATCCATATGTTTTAGAGCATAAAAGACACACTAGTTTAATATTTAAGAGCATGGACTATCTAGACTGCCAGGACTTAATTTTACCTCTGATAAGTACTAGCTGTGTGATCTTGGGCAAATTGGTTAACTTCTGTCTCCCAGTTTTGTCTTTGAAGGTGGGAAAATTGACAGAATTTACTTCAGACCATTATTGTAAACATTAAATTCATGTACAACACTTAGAATAGTTCCTAAAATGTTGTACTGTTCGCTTTTATAATTACCGCACTCAGTTTTCCCAATAATCTTTCTTATTTTTGCCAAAGTAACAGATTTAAAATATCTTAAAAAGAATATATAGGGTTATTTGAATCAGGTGGGAAAAGTCACTCATTTTGCAAAAAGGAATTGCTTTATTTATCATAGAAAATATATAGTAACACACATGGATACAAAAACTGTAAAAGAATAAAATATCTCAGAAAGAAAAATGTTTACGTTTGTATTTTGAAAAATAAAATATATCGAAAGTGTAAACTCAGAGGCACATCTTGTTTCCAAGCACAAATTAAGAATTAAAAAATCAAAATGACAGACTTCTGCTAATCTGCTTAGGAAGGCATAAATTGTTAATCAGGCTCCAGGCAACATTGTTTAATACCAAGTTTAATAAAAAGTCCGCCTGGAGGAAGAAGAGGTCTAGCGGTCTGCTTTTGAAAGCTCAGCATCTCTATTTACATGCTTAGTCTCTACAGCTCTCAGGACACCATTGATAAGGTTTTGTTTGAAACTGGCTCCTTTTAAAGGAGTCAGAATTATTAAAAATTAGTAGCATGGGATAGAAAAGTTGTATTTTTCACTGGCATAAATGAGCTTAAATAGGAAATAAATTGGAAAAATATTTAAGAGAATATTTTGCAGCTTGTATGAGAATTTCACCCAGTAAGCATTTATTGAGGCCTCACTATGGGCTTACATTTATGAGTGATTCCTTCACCTTTAAACTGTGATCTTGAGATGGAGAAGTGATTATTTTAAAATAAATTTCTCCTTTCTCCCCACCTGGATTTATCTATTTCATAAGCCATCTTATGTTTGTATCAGGTGGGCTTTTGCTGTTTAGGGAATCAAATAAGGAATTTTCCAGAAGTCTTCCCATCATTTTTAGGAACACTTGTCAATCAGGTAAAACTTAAACTGGAAAGCATTTGACAAACACAACATCTCCTGAGAAGTTGGAGCCTTGTGGCTGCTTCTTTGGATTACTGAATTTAACATGAAGCCCAAATTTCACTACTTGCTTTAAAGTCTTTATTTATAACATCATGGATATTAGTGCATATTTCTTAATTACAAAGCAGGCAGGTTTTGGTTCTCATTTTCTGTGACTGGATTCACTAACCAGCCATAATGAAAAGATGTCATATGGAGAAAAAAAGAAAGAAAATAAGCCATTTAAAAATTCATTTTAATTTAGTGACAAATTGGAAAGCAAATATATGCTCTGTCTATGTTCAGAATATCCAGAATGCAAAGCAAACTTCTTGTTCTTTAGTGCCCAATTAATCCAGCATAGGTTTTCAATAATTTCTCCTCTCTTTCTGTCCACTATATAAAAGTCTTTCATTATATCACATTAAATTTTGTCACTTGAGAACATTTTACTCTCATGTAGCTTTCAACTTCATATTTTAAATACATTAACTGTCCTACTTAACATTCTCTTTAGTGAGAAAGTGGTTATTCACATGATCTCTAGATATCTTGCAGTGTCCTTCCCTCTATTGTAGCCATCTCTTTAATATCATTGTTTTTCAGAACAAAAAGTACATATTTAACTTCAAGGTGGGAAAGTTTTAAAGAAAAACAAACCATGGTGCTATTTGGAAAGATAGGGTGGAATGTGCTATCTGCACATTTAAAGCAAACTTGAGGAAGAAAAGGAAGTATCAGGAGACAAAATTTTCAAACATGAGGCCCATATTTGGCATGTCAGTACTTATTTTAAAGGCAGTTTACCTGCAGGTAAATGTACTTCGAATGCAAAAATTATTGCAGAGATTGTACTTTCTGGACCTGAAGGTTTCGGACTACCTCTTCTTAATGACACAAATCAGTAAGTGACCCCTTTATTCTGCGGTCTTAAGATCTGACCCAAACATCCATTTTTTGATTAAAAGGGAGATATGAGTCAGAAAAAGAGTGAAACTGTGGCATTGAAGTTTATCTTAAGACCTTCCTCATAGAATTAAATTCTTTATGAAACACTGACAAAATCCCAACTAGATACTTTTAAATAAGTAGTTTATTATGAGAATAATTGCTGGGAGATACAGTAGCTCTACTTAGTTCAAGTTAGGATTTAGCAATAACATAATAGGCTTGGTGGATTTTATCATTATGCATTGGTGATTACTTACTCTGACCACACTGTTTTAATCTGTGTTAAATTAGAACCTGTTGCTAAGGAGAGCTTTGAATATTTTACTTGACTTCATGAAATTGAGCAGTTTCAAACATTTTATAAAATGGACTGTAGTAGATTAATGAAACTCTCTCTTTTTTTTAAATCCTGCAAAGGAGGTTTAAGCTTTGCTAAAAATATGATAAGCTAATTTTTATGACAAATCTATATGATATGCTAGAAGGCAATTGCTTTTTAAAGTAAAAATGCATACTTTAAAATACAAATCAACGCCTTAGAAAAATTGTCCACAGTTGTATAAAGTTCACTTTTAGGGAAAAAAGACACCTCTTTTACAATGTATATGGTTAAGTTGAGCTGAATTTTCTTTAACTTATCAAGTTAGAGATATGTAAATTTAAAACTTTGATTTTTACTGAATAATCCACTGAGTAAATAAGTGGGCACATTTATTGTTTATGGCACATTCTAGCCATAAGCTTGGCAAAGCACCTTTTTAGAGGACTTTTCAATATAGGCAAAGATTATATTGGTGTTCAAAATATTAATATTAATCTCTATTTGGTTTAATTAAGGGATCCAAAGATACCTTTTGATTGAATGACTTCAGTTTGTTGTTTTGGCTGTTTTAAATGTCATTATAATTCCCCTTAACTTTTCATTCATCCAAATAAGATGGAGGAGAACTAGGTCAATCATTATTCATCATAAAGTTATTCATTATCTAACCCAGTGGTCCTTAGACTTTTGGATTTCATGGAACATTAGTACTTTTTTTTTTAAGGGGGGAGGTTGACATTGGGTTGCTTGCCAGATTTCAATTTTGTCAAGGGAAGAACAACATAATCTATCTATACCCTTTCGTGAAAGAATTGACATTTTAACTCCAAAGAAGTAAGAAGGTCACTGTCTGAGTCCTTTAAATTAAATACATTGAGATTTTTGAAAAACTCAATTAGTTGTCATCATTTTTCATAACTGACCACTGACCAGTCAGTAAACTTTTTTTTTTTAAAGAGGGACACGAGTTTGGCTAGCCTGGGGTATGACTGATTTAAATAAAACTCTCTCAGAATTGCCATCAGACCATTACAAATAAAACAAACAAAAAAAACCCCCTAAATTTTATCATGTGTCCACCAAGTACTGGTCAAAATTTCAAAGGACAATTTTAATTCTTTGCAACAGGAGCTTTACAAAATAGTATGAACAAATGAAATTCTTAAAGAAGTCTATGTATTTTCTCTGTAAGTTTCCATGTGTGCTCTTTATAGCATATTTATAAATAACAATATTGTAGGTTGAAATTTCATCTTTAATATTTAATACGAGAATTAAGTGGAGATGGTAAAAAGCAATAACACTTAACAACTAGAAGTTAAGTTACAGGAGAGAGATACAGATAAAAGAACAAAATGTATTTAGACATCCACTGACAAGTCATTTCATATCTTTGGTCATAAGTTATTTCATATGTAAGCAATGGCTATTGGGTAAAGTCACCTCTAAGCTCCTTTCTGTGTCTCACATTCTCTAAGAGTACTTCTAATTTTCAAACTCTCCTTGGAGGCTAGATTAACTACATGACTTTTTGAATGGTGGCAATAGAAAGAATAGAGTTTAATGGAAATGGCTCATCAATGTCAACCATATATAATATTACTATATCAAGAGGATTCCTCCCTTCTTCCCTCCTTTCCTCCCTCCCTCCCTCCCTCCCTCCCTCACTCCCTTCCTTCCTTCCTTCCTTCCTTCCTTCCTTCCTTCCTTCCTTCCTTTTTGTGAGATTTTACTTTGTAAAGAAATCATTCAGAACAAATACTGAACTGTGATGGTAATGACACTACAAAATTGTGGTTACAAAATAAGAAAATAATTGTTTTTATCCATCAGATAAGGATGGAAATAAATATAGTCTTACTCAACTCTTCCCACAGTCCCAAATGCTATGTACATAGTAAATATGTTAATGCACCGAGAAAGAACAGATGCCCTCAGAGGGTGCTGTGAGGCTGGAGTTCCCCTTGCCAATTAAATGCGTCGCTGTCATTTTAAGCTACCTTCCTGCAGTACCCCCTCCAACATAAGGCTCTCTTTTAAGTGGGAGGAGCTAACTTATACTCTTATAAAAAGTCTATTATTATGCTTAAATGGCCCACACAGTGCTTTTTACTACAATTATAAACTCTATTGCATGCTTGCAAATGGTTTTTCAAAAATGAATAACCTACATTTTCCTCAGCCTTAAAATCTGCATTTCTCTGGTCAAAATAATCAAATCATTCCTATGCCCTCTGCTGTTCTGTATTTCTCAGAGAGAGTCACACTTTTGCTTCTAAGATATCACAAGTGTTAGTTAGCAGCACATTCATTAAGTGCTTGGCTCAAACAGAAATTCCTTGGAAATTCAAACCAAAAGAGAGATAAAGAGGATACAAGTATAACATTTTCCTTTTGACCTATTGAGTAATTATTACTATATAGAATGCACATCAAATACTTAATGTGTGACATGTAGAAAAACTCAGTAAACTTTAATTTATTATTATTTACTTTATAATCATTGTTATTTGGATATATAAAAATTCTGAGCCTACTGGTCACTTTTTTATCTTGACTAAATATATATATTTATATATTTATATTTATACATTTACATGTTTATATTTATATGTTTGCCATATTTGTTATGGGGTGGGGTGGGCTGTTTTTCTAGTTGTCTTTCATTACGATATACCACATATAGAATTCAAATGGGTGACATATTTGGTCAGTATATCTTTTGTATGCTTTGAGTTGCAGGTGTCAGAAGGACACACAGTTAGTTTATCTATTTGGCTTGTAGTACAATAAAGATAATAGAAGGAAAAGAGTTGATATTCTTCAAGGCACTAAAAAAAACTTCTTAACTTTGATTCTCATGAGAGTTCAGACCACTTTTTTAAAAACCTGCTCCTGTGGTTATTTTATGATCCATGCTGCATCATTTCTTTCAGGTGATGATTTTTTTTAAGGATAATTTTCAAATTTTCATTCCATGTTGGTGAAGTGTAGGGTTTATAAACAGGTTAACAATGTGATTGTGTTTATAAAGTATTTAATCGTAGCAGTATTTATAAAGTATAAAATGTACCTTGTGTAAAAATGGCAACTTTGATTCTAACTCTATTCTTATGTTTCCCTCTTATATAAAAATTCACTTCCTTATCTCTTTCCGTTTTACTCACTTGGACACCTCAGTTTCATTTTTTCTTGCTGTTTTCCATTCCTGTAACTTGTTAGGTCTTCTGACCATCTTTTGGATGATCTACCAATTTGGGAAATTATAGAAAGAGAAAAACACATTGCTCTTTCAAGTGATAAAATATGAAAATAAACTGTACTCTGTGGTGGCTAGCTTTATATTCCACATCTTTATAAGTTATTCTTGTCTACAAGATAGCACTGCATATTGTATAAAGTATAAATGCTGCCCATTTATACTTTACATTCAATTTAATAGTTACATTCTGGCTTTAATTAAGCTCTTTCTCCTATAAATCTCAGCAAGAGGATCTGATTAACAGAGGAAATGAGCACCCAACACTGTTAGTGTAAAGATATTAAAGAGATGAAACAAAGTAAAAGTCTTAAGCAGCTAGAGTACTGGCTATATCCGGTCCCGTCTGACCCAGCCATTTTGGCTTAAAGAACTTTACTCCATTTTTCTTTTGTAGTAAATGAAGGTGCATCACCTTTTTGAAGAGTTATTTGTACTTTTCCCCTTACCTTCTTACTTTGTGAATTATGGGGTTACAAAGGCTATATACATTTGGCTCTATAGTTAATTAGGGAGAACCCGAAGTTTCTCATATGACTGTTTTGAAAAAGAGCATTCCTAGGAATAGGAATTTTGGAAGTGTAGGCCAGATAAACTTCATATAGGAGGAAAGCGCAAATAAAAATATTACTGGTTAGATCCAGAAAAATGCCTCAACTTCTCATCTGTCTTCAAAACAGAATAACAATCCCAATGTAGGGGGAAAAACGATGAAAGAATGAAGAGAAAAAGAAACAACCCAAGTCCTACATTCTATATTTCTTCTCTAATTTTATTGGAACAGTGTTACAACTGGGCGGTCTATGTGTTTTATTCTTTTAGCAATTTTCCTATCATCATGATGTTCTTGAGCCTTTGTATTTAGAATTGTTATTCGGAAAAAATTTTAAACCAGAGAAGTTTTGATTATCTACATTTTCACCTTTTTGTGAAGTGAGTAAAGTAAGCTTAGTAGACACTAGCTAGGCTGAAATGCTATTAAAAATGCAATTCAGACTGAGTCACCGCTCATTATTTTTAAACGAGACCCTAATTCTGATCAACCTCAAAGAATGGGCTGCCGTGACTAAGCAAGCAGCATAAGGCAACTGGATTCTGCGGATGTTATCTCATTTGGAACACATTTCAAACTTTAGAACAGATTTTTAAATTAGAAGTTGAAACCTGCAGACTGTCAGAAGAAGCTGATTCCCTCCCATAGAACTTATCTTACTTTAAGTAACTGAGTTTTTTAAGAAGTAGGTTACCTAAAATGTGTTGTGATATATCAAATAGAAATAACATAGCCTTATAAACAAAAACCACTTCCTAGAAAAAGGGTGACATATGCATCTAAACAGTTTTTGTACTTTTAATATATGCATATTTGAATGGGGACTTCTTTAAATTGGAAGCCTTGTTTAGTACAACTTGTAAATGTTCATGGGTCTCTGAAAGGTTAAATTTTTCTCTCCAAGTATTTCTTTAGTGGCAGGGGTTCTTCATGTGGAACTTCCTGAGTTATAGCTAAAATGCCTATAATTATCGGGTAAATGTGAATGAAGGAAGTACAGTCTTGGTAAGGTCAGAAATAAGGAAAATATATCGATGGTGGTAAAATTCTTATTAGTTGGCTATTTCTTTTATTTGGAATCATAGATAAGTTACCATAAGTCTGGATTCCCAGAAAACTATGCAGATATTCTCTGAGTTCCTTAAATGAGAGGAACTATACAACTGGTAGCAATAATAATGATTTTGACCTGGCTTGACTGTCAAGATAGAAAAATTAGAGATACAAACTTGTCTGTGAATAAAAAAGCTGTCATGTGCTTATTATCTTAGACAACAAAATCCTTGATACAACTGAACTACAGGGAGAAATGCATGGAGTGACTGACCCGCTAGAGGTCCCAGCTAAAAAAGTTTCGACAGTTCAGAGGAGTAAGTCGCCTTAGTAAGTTGGCATTTATGACTGCAAAACAAGTAAGGGCCAGAAGGGGGGACCACATGTTTCACTTTTTCAGGAAGATACGTTGTTTTATTCAGAATATCTATCACATTTTATCTCTTTTTTATCCCTATATAGGACAGTCACTCACTTAGCTCTAATTAGATATTAAGAACTTGTTCTAACTTATTGAAGCATAAGTTTCTTATTTGCAATAAGAAAGTATCATTTGATGCTCTGGCACTGTAGTTGTGTCTTCTACAAATTTTAGTTAGCTGTTTCAGGTCTTTCAGAGCAGTATTTTGCAAGATAGGTTTTTTTTCATAAAAAGGAAGAGTGCCTCAGTAAATTTTTACTTGTAAAACTGATGAAAGTGGTGGGTGGAGGAGGTAAAATACATGTTTTCTGATAGTAGGCAACTTGGTAGAAAATGATTTTGTTTCTATATATTATCTTTGTAGAGTTAGCATTAAGAAATGTAATTGCAATAAATTGATGTAAAAGCCAGATAGTAAAGGGACTAAAAGTCCCTATGGAGCCACTAGTCAGTCACTTACTTATAATGGCAGCAAAAGATAATTGTAGACGAGCATAGTAGAACTAAACCATTGCCATTTTCCTTCAAAAATGTGCTTCTGCCGCTCATGCTTTTTTGCAGAAATTGGTTATTTCCTCTGCTTCAAAAGTATGTCATGAACTATCAAAATAGGTAGAAAAGATCTGCTTTTTATTTTCCCCCAATACCTTTTTAATTAGAACACACCAAAGAGCAAAAGTGGTTGAGATGTAATCCTGTGTGATTGTATTGTCCAGTAAATTGTTGGGTTTCTTTTAAGTTTTCGAGCTCTGTATTGAAAATCTGGCTTTTGGCATAAACTTTGCCCTCTTCCTTATGAGGTAATGAAGATATCTGCTTGATCATATCCCTTTCTTTCACACAACTTGTTTTCCAGCTCTCTAAAATGCAAAGACAGAGCCATGCAAGTGCTATTATGCTAAGGATGATGCTCAAGCTACAATGGAAGAGATTTTTTTTCTCCGAAAGTAGAATCTTAAAGGTTTTTCTTTCCAGGTAAAGGCATGATCAAGAAAAGAAAGGAAATAAACAATCCTGGGCCACCATTTGCATAAGCATGTTTGCTTTTCATTTTCAGAGTTGTGCGCTAACTAGACACATATCCCTGTGTTCCTTTTCCAACACATGGAGGAGTTTGCATATCCTGAGTAATGAACACTCAGGAAGCCCATATTTTGCGTGTGCAGCCCTCCAGAGCAGCCATACATGTATGCACCAGCTAGTCCAGCAACATTCTTATAGGAAAAACCTCTTTTTTTCCCCCCACATTATGTACTTCAGTAAGTGAAAGTGAAGATTGGAAGAGACAAGAGCTCGATACACCTCTTTAGTGAAAATATTATAATTAAAATGTCTTTACAAAAAAAAAAAAAAAATGAGAGAGTGATAGAGAAATGTGTGGCTATTCCAGATGATTAAACTTCTTGGTTCTTAAATGTTCTCAGTAGTTAACTCCGGTGAACAGCTCCTTGCACTAACAGGGACCTGTGTGTAACTCCCCATAAAATATGGATTTTATTGCAGCAGTGACAACACTTCTAAGCGCCACGCTGACCTCTCCAGCATCTCCCACCTCAAGATCTCCGATAACTCTTAGCAGAATATCTAACTATGGAAGAAGTAATCCCAGCTCAGCAACTGCTGCAGTACACAACATTGCAATGTCCCTTTTTATTAAATTCGGTATTAACACATTGAGGGCTTCACTTTTCCTGCATCGGACATCTAACACCAGGCGCACTGGCTCTGCTCTTCAGTCCGGGGAGGCATTATACACCAGCTTTGTGCCTGGCCAGCCATGAGAGCACGAGCAAGCTGTGTTTTCCACATGACTTTTCCCTGGACAGTGTGCTCCATTTTTGGAGTCCAATGTAGGACTTTGCTTGCAACCTAAGCATTTCTGTCCTATGTGAGCTGGCAGGCATTGCCCCGAACGAGCGAGCTAACAGTTTTCTTTAGCTCTTTCTCTGAGCCAAATCATCTCTTTATCTTAAGTTTTCCTTATTGGGAGCATTCAGGAGTTTTCAAGCTACCCGATTTACTGCTTTACTCCAAAGCCAAGAAACGTAACTCAGCCAAAACAGTCCCCGCATAGACCCTTATGCTATGGGCAGGTGAAAATAAATCAAGCCCCAAACAGCTCCGCGGGTCCCCTGTGCTCACCAGCGCCCTTGGTAATTAACCAGCCAACTTTGCAAATGCCGGCGCTCCCCTAGCAGACTCTGCCAGTGGAAAGAAAGGCAGCGAGTTCTTCCCGGCCGCCCCGTTACGTATGCCCCCAGCTAGCCCCACCGTGGATCAGCCTTACCAGAAGGCGGAGGAGCTGCGCCCAGGCTCCCCGGGAAGCAGCGCCCGTCTTGGGCAGCGCAGCAGCACTGCCGGCGTAGCCAGACCCACGCGCCCGCCAGGACCCAGGCTTGCAAGCCTCCCTCCCAACTCCAGCGTGCGGCACCCACCGGGTGGAGAGGGCTCTCTCTCTGATTGGCTTCCATCGAAGCTACAGAATTAAAAATCAGAAAAGGCATGCACAAACCACTACCACCGCCGCAGAATGAGACTGAACCCACCTCTGCTCGCCTTCCTACTCCCGGGGAGACCTTGCCACCCGCTCAGGCTGCTCGTGCCTCCTCCGCTGTGCTTGCCTGCTCTGCGGTTCTTGCTGCCGCGGCTGAAACTGCAGCTCTTGGGATGGGAAGGTTATGGGGCTTGGGAGAGCTGGCTCTTGTGGGCACACACTGATTTGCAAGTGAATGAAGTGGGAGGGAGCAAAGAGAGGAGGACTTTGTTAGAGAGGCCCAGTGCCTGCCCCCACCCGCCCCCTCCCCTTGACAGAATGACTCCCTGTGTTTGAAGTCTTGAGCAATTCGCTCCTTGTAACGCTCCCTCAGCCCTAGGCTTCCCTTTATTTTCCTTCATTATTTTTTTGGGGGTTAAGACACACGCAGAACTTATGTGACTCCGTCTGTTACTTCCTTTATAGTATCAAAAGGCTCCCTGTGCTATTAGCAGCAAGGGTCTGATTTTTTTTTTTAAGCGACTGAGCATTTGCAATTCCCAGGGACACAGTTCCTCCTCTATCAGTTGGCCAGCTTCGTGTTATAACACGCATAACATGCAGACATATAAAACAAACCCAGTCTCCTGAGATAACAGTACCGGTGGCTTTTCTTTACAGCATAAACAGGCTTTCTCTAGACGCAAGCAGACATAGATTCAGACGTGTCTTTCCTTCTCTCCTGCCAGGAAGACAGGTTTTTACATAGTCCTATGATCTCTGTAACTCTTTCAGAATGAGCAACCTCAGGATGTTGCAGCATGAAGACAGGCTTTCCTGGGTTTATGGAAACAAATGAAACCTAGACACTCTTAGGCTTACCATGACTTATGACTGATTCCATCTTTCTAAGTGAATTAATACAAGGGTACAAAAGACTCACAGAAGAGGTGTATAATGACAAGGTCTGCTAACTGGTTTAAGATCTTTCAGAAAAGTTCTTCAAGTAGGATAAATTAAACTCTGGAACATAGCAGTTTCAGTAGCTATATTTACAGTTATAAAAATGTAATTTGTAATATTAGGAAACTAAGCTGCAAAAATCTCAAACATGTCTAAGTATTATTAAATGAGAGTAATAGTTTTCTACATAGGAAATGTAGACATGATGGAGTCAGGCATTGTTGGATTCAGAAAATTAAATCTAATTACAGCAGTGATTGCACCAGGGGTCAGCAGAATCCCAAACCAGCTGTTTGTGTCTGCTTCAAGTTCACGGGGAGGTCTCCATTGCATGGTACTCTAAAACAAATTCCAGCTACTTTGGCCTCTGAGTGGTTAAATTGGTTGGAGGTTGGTCTCCTTCCCAACTGAGCTCTTACTAGAAAATCTTTTGTTTCTCTAACAGAAGTTCAGGCATTTAAATAAAGCCCAAATCAAAGTATTTCCTCTAGGCAGTCAGTGCTTCAAAGAAGTGTGCATGGGATGGTTTTAGCACAGATGTTCCACACATGGAAGATGGAAAGACTTTGAGTTTCTTTCTTGAAAAGACCTTTCCCTAATGAAGAATTGCCACCAACTTACAAAAAGAGGCTGAGCATATTTTCATGCAGCTCTTTAAACTCTCGTGGAGGAAGAATAGGCAGAAAAAGCTGCTTTTCATTCATAGTCCATTCCTCAGATTAAGGATTTTTTATACATTTAATTGGAAATACTAGCTCCTTAGTGTTTGTATAGTCCTTTACTGCTTAAAAGTTCAAGTGGCAGCACTAAATTACATGAAGGATAGTACTTTTATACTAAAAAAAGTTTTTTGTGTAATTTTTGAGGATTTCTGGTAACATGTACCACAATAATTATTAATTTTTATTTCTATAATTGATGTAAATATCCAGAATTATTTTATTATTTCAGAGATAAAAAACCGGGCATTACTAAGGTTAAATGATTACCTGGTATCATATAAGTACTGTTCCAGTTCATCATTTGGCACACCAAAACATGCTGGCAAGTCACAGAAGATAATTAGAGATAGTTAAACAAATGATGGGATCTTTGCTACCATCATGTACTGTCTTCTTATGAAACTCAAGAGTGGAAATTGTTCAGGGCCTCCAGAAAGACCTGGAAGCAGGCACTGAGAAGCCATCAGCATTCTGCCTTTGGTGCTACTTAAGACTCTTTGCTAGGCTTTTGCTTCTGTTTTGTTTCCCTTCACACCTACTTCCTCTGTCCCTAAGTCTCCAGGGCAGAGCAGCACCATCCACAGTTCCAGAGATCACCTGTTGGAAATGAGTTTCTCTTTCTGCTACACTGCTAGTTTCTTTGAAAGCAGCTCTGATTAGTCAGGTGTTCCCTGGGACCTGTCTGCTGAGGCAGGAGGAGGCAGCAGGGTTACCTATGCACTGGCTCCTCTAAAACCAAAAGGAGGGGCAGCAGCAAGGGAGTGTCCTTGTGACCTGAAAAGATATTTCAAAGAGGGTGCCATTCTATATATCTTCTTATTTTGTTTTGTAATTTGGTAGAGCTGAAGCATTTCACCAGTTTTTAGGCTACTTCATTATTTTATATGCTTCCGTGAAAATTACTTGTACTTCTCTCTTTTTATAGCTTGCAAAGTCAATAAAAAAAACTCCTTCATAGACCATTACTAGGGATATTAATTTTGATGAGGGATTTTTCAACTTCCACTAAATCTCTCTTCAGATGATTAAGAGGCTATCTTATCCTTATAATGGTGATGCATATAAATAAATAATTGCAAGTTCTCTGACTTTATTTTCAATAATATACATCTGTATGCAGTGATTATCTGTTAAAAACATTTTCATGATCATCAACAATTATTCTTGATTAGAAGAAAAAGTTCACTTTTAAAACCATGTGCCTAATTAAGAATCTTGGCATGGCTGGTTTTGATTCAACCAGTTCAAATCTTTCATCTAAAATTTACACTAAATTTGTTGCCAGAAAAAGTACACCACTACAATGTTTATTACTTAATTGTCATGGATGTGCACAAGTGGACATATTTTACTGAGGAATGCATGCTAGTTCTCCACCTCTGTCCTCTGTGCATGTGTGCGTGTGCAATGTGCACTCACATGCATACATACATACACACATATATGCACATACCAATGCTTAAGGAGGAAATGAAGTTTAACTACTCTAGATATTATTGAATGGAAACAAAGGAAAAGAGATGAGAAACCTCGATGGAATTCCACTTTTGTGAGAGCCATAGACATCTCAATACAAGCTAAAATAAATTCACAAACTTTGTGTGCTCATCCAGGTTTTCTAATCCTGGGAGAGTTTCCAATACTGTATTTAAAAATGGGTTGGATCCCAGGATGCATTAAGACATTTACCTCTTGGTCATTATATTTGACTCATCACTATAGGGAGATTCAAATAGCCAGGAGATTTCCAAATTAGATAAACACACAGCACCAAAATGTTATTGACTTACACAGCATTTTAGTACTCTGGGCATTTCAGAGTAGGTAGAGTAGACTTCAATTTTTGCTGAATTCTTTTTTATTCACTGCTTTGTGGTAGAATTGAAATTTGTCCAATCAGATATGTACAACTCAAGTTTACATATCTGAAGAAGCATGTTCTCTGTTTGGAAGAAATAGCCCATCAAGAGGATATGCAATATGTTAGTATATTCTTTTAAATAACTGGTATAGACCAGAATAATCAGAAAACCCTACACTTCCATTCAGAGAGAAAAATATGCCCCTTATTCCATGAAACTCCCTCCCACTTGTAAAGCACTTGATGGGAATAGTGGTGGGCTTGAGCGGGAGAGACAATATAATAGCGCATGTTCAAAAATATTTTGAGATTTTATAGACTATGAGAGCATAAAACGTTCACAAATTTTGTCAAAAAGAAGACAAAGAGGAAGACAGGAAGGAGAGAAGGTTATTCTCTGTATAGGTGTATTTCTTTAAGATAGACCAGACCCCACCTAGAGCCCTCTGTTCCTCCTTAGGTACCATACTTAAATAGTGTTCTCTCTCTTTGTCCCTCTTCTTATGTTTCCATTGCTTTTTGTAAAATACCATCTTTATCTAGACCTAATTGTTTACATGTTCTTTTTCATCTGTTAGACTGTATATCCATTGAATTGTTGAAGGTAGAGCATTTATCTGTTTTGGTCATCATTTTATCTCATAGTGCCTAAAGAAGTGCTTAGTGCTTACATGTATAAATAAATAGAGATTCACATAAACTATAATATATTCAGTAGACAGAAACTGGAGATGGCTCATAGATATGAGATCATGCTTATAAGCTAGAGACAGTAAGACTGGAAAACAGAAGGTTCAAGTTGGCCATAAGCACTCTTCAAATACTTGAGGAACTGTCCTATGGAAGAAAATTAGATTGGCTTCTAATGGGATGGACACTTCAATTAATATCAGCTGGTGAAACCACTGGAAGATACTGTATTTCTTTGATTCAAAGATACCCAGATTTTCATATTTTAACGTTTCTGAAATTTTGATGCCTTTGACAATTGATATAAGAAAGCATCATGTCATGTTATAATTGGCAGTGTCTCTTAGTGACATATAAAGTAGTGGCGCAACTTACTACCATTGGCTTCTTAGATCTGATGACAGGCAGATGGTAGATTTCAGCTCAACATATGGAGGAATTTTCAAGCTATTAGTGCTATTCAAGATGAAAGGTACTGGCAGCTTTAGGATAGACATGAGTCCCATCTCTGAAGGCATTCAGTGATAGACTGGACTGATACTTGTTATAAACTCAAGCATCAGATTTGGGATTGAATGGTCCTTCACATCTTTGTCAAACTTGAGATTCTTGAATTTTGATCTAAACTTATTTTTTGTGTGTGAGGGAAAAAGGATCACACAGGTTAAGTGCTTTGTCTGAAGTCACCAATCTCAGTAGAGGCCAAGACTGGACTACCCATGTCTCCTATTACCCAATCTAAAGCTTTCATTTACTATGTATATCCCTGTTTTCTCTTCAGGCTTACAGTGTAGTAAATGGGTTCATAACTTTATTTTTAAAAGAGCAATAACATTTATTGCATGTTATTTGTCCTTTTGTAACAAGTCCCATTTACTTGTTCTTTACATGTATTTATCTAATCCACACGATGGCCTATGTGCTAGGTATTGTTATCATTCATTTTTTGCAGAAGAGGAAACTGAGGAATGTAGAGTTAAGTAATTCATTCAAGGTCATGCTGTTAGTATGAGTCAACTGAGTTTCAAACACAATTTTAATTGACTTCCTGTACTCTTAATAGCTATATAGGGGCTTATAGATTCACAGAATTTACTGCAGAATCTATACACAGTAATATGTATAGATCAAAACCTATGTAGTCCAAATTTTCTGATTTTAAGATAAATGCACTATCTCCATTATTATTTGCCTCAAGATACCTGGATAATGGTTTCAACTCTCTACTGTATTTATGTCCAAACAAAATCTTAAGTGCTTTTGTTAAATTTTAGGGCCCACAGAAAGCTTACTGAAAAACCAAGTAATTACCTCTCTACTCAAGAAAATTTAGTTTTATTCTCTGCCATGTGTGTACTCAACCCATACCTACTTCTGCTCTTTTCCTCACTTTAGGTACCTGTCCCAAAGTTGAGAAAAATCTGTGTTTAGTTTATTTCCTGTCCTCTATTTCTTATTCATTCTGGGCCCTTGGCCATTTGTAAGGATACATTGACTCTTACTGGTCTTTGAGGAAAGCTATCTTTATATCCTTCTGGATCCTCAGGGGCAGCCTTCATTCCTCAAAAAGGAATACTTCATAGAGGATACAAGCAGAATTGTTGGTCACAGCTGTCTTCTCTTCACCGCTGGGAAACTATATTTGTTATCTCTCTTAGAAAAAAAAGAGAACTGGGAAAAAGCTGCTGAATGTCAGTTGATAAGGAAATTTTTAAAAGAACCTTAGTTAAGTCCTTTTTTGGGATACTTTTCCAGACATCATAACATTCAAAATATCAGAAAATATTTTCATATGCTGGTGGTTTACTGAAAAATTGTGTAGTCTTGACTAACACCTTGTCTCTTGGCCTTAGTTTATTAATCTGTATAATGAATGCCTTGAAACATTTTTCTACTCCAGTAGTTATTCTGAAGTGTTTTCTTTACCTTGCTATTTTGTGTTTGGCCACTAGGGGGACAAAGGCAAGGCCTTTCTGTTAAACTTGCTTCCCATCTCTAATTTGGAATAATGATTTTAAAGAACAACCAAAGGGAAAGCTGATTTTTCTTAATGAAACATTGAATATTTTAAAATGTCTTTTTATTAATTGGTATTAAACTGTGATATGAACTTGTACTTCTTTGTAAAATTTGAGAATTTGAGGAAAATGATTATTACTATTCTATGACCAGTAAAGTCTTTATAAGTATAATCATGTATTTCCATGAACAGTACCATGTAGGCAGTTTCATTAAGCCCATTAAGAATCATCTATATGGGGCTTTTTGAAAAGTATCACAAGCCACAATATTTTAAAAATGCAGATAAATATATTTAAAGGATATTTTGAAAATTTTCAGCGGTTATCAAAGTTGCTAATAATTAGTTAATGCTTTTAGAAACTAAAGCAACACAATAAGAAATTTCTAATTGCAAAGTTGAAAGGGAACTTAATGTTATGTAATAATACACAGTACATAATAATTCATACATGATAATCTTTAAAAGCAATTTTAGTAGCTAACATAATATTGAACACTTATCATGTACCAGGCAATGTGTTAAAAGCTTTTGTTTATACTCTTTTGATTCTCTCAACAACTCTGTGAAGTAATCACTTTATCATGCCCATGAGTAAATGGAGATTTAGAGAGTTTCGTTATCGTGCCTGTCACACTGCTGGCTGGTAGCAGAATGGAACTTTGAACCCAGAAACGCACACACATCAGAGTGGCACACACTCTTATGCCCTAACCATTTCGCTGTCCTTTGGCAATAGCTTATATGATATAGCCCTTTTCAGATTATAAAGTGCTTTGTGTTCCCTATTTTTTGTGTGTTTACTACAATTCTCTTCAGTAGAGGATGCATATATTGTTAGCCTTCTTGTTTTCATACAGGGCAGACAAACTCAGAAAAATTGGGTGCCGAACAATAATCTACCATTAGACTTTGACGGAATGCATTTAGAAACCAGAGTATTTTATCTTCAACTGTTAGAACCAGGATCTGGATATGGGATGAAGATTTCTAATTCCTGAGCTATTGGTTTTGAAAAGCTTATAGTCCAGCTGTCTCTAACTTAAAAACAAGACTGTAAAATTCTCAGCTTTAAACTTCCTATTTTTGAACATCAATAATCACTCCATTTATCAAATGCCTGTTATGTGCTGAGAACTACATTCAGTGCTTTGTAATAGCCTTGTTTGATTCCCCATGACAACTTTTCTAAGGTCAATATTTATTTCATGTTACAGATGGGAACATGTACCTCAGAGAGATTAAATAACTTATCTGAGGTCACACAGCCAGCAAACAGTTGGATATGAATCCAGAGCTTAAGTATGACTTGAACTCAATATCCTTAATGAGGTTCAAGGTATCAGATTTTGTTTGAAGTAGTTGTGGTGACACTTTCTATTCTTAGATATAAATATGCCCCAAGTTGCAACTGGTGAGGCAGGAAGCCTGTGGCTTTATGTGGATGTGAGGAAGTATATAAAATAGAAGAGGGGGGTAAGATTTCTGCTGGTCTTCCGTTTACTTTGCAAAATATGATCTTTTTTTGTGAAGAATAAGGCAGACCTATTCAGTCATATAACAAATTGGGGCAGTTGTCCTGGAGCAATTGGCTCTGAGCAGTGAATATGGGGGTTGAAATGCAAGCACTGTACACTGATATGATAGTACTCAGTCTGTTAATGTTCCCACCATCCACAGTATTGGGAGGTGGAATCTTCCTGTCTCCTTCCTGATCCCCACAGCTGAGCCCTTTATTTTAAAAGATGTATTTCACTTTTTGTTCATTTTAATGTTTTCTCTGTTTAACATGGAAGGAGAAAAAAAGCACAAATCATGCCTCTTCTCAGTCCCCTCAGCCCATTTGAGATGCTAGCTAGAAAAGGGGGAAGATCTCATAAGATTATATAGCAGTTCAGAAATAAATTGATGGGCCTTCTTCAAAAGGTTTGGTTTAAAATAAATGATGATACACATAAAATGTCCAAGAAATAGAATGATGTTATTTGCCCCTGTTTTTTTTTTTTTTTTTTTTGGTATATTTTAACTGTGACAGTTTGTCCCGAGGGTTTTGGATAAGTATATGAAAGTTATATTGTATTCTTAAAGTAGTTTCATTTGTTATTTTTATTTGTGCATTTATTTATAAATGTGTTCAGCCTTCATCTAAGTTTTATTGAAACTTACTTGAAACAATAATTTTGCACTGAAAACTAGTAGATCCTTGAAGTATGACTTTTTTCATGTGTATGTGTAGTCAAACCTCCAACCACATCGCATGTCACTTCTCTGCTCTTGCACTCAGGATTTCCCATAAATGGAGGCAAAACGATTGGGGGAACTTGAATTATATGCATAAGTATCATAAGACTCCATTTAACTGTGACATTCTAGTTTGATCCCTCATTCCTTTTTATCTCTTTCTCCCTTTTTCCACTCTTGGAAGCATCAAGACTACCCCAAAAGAAAATGATTATGTGATTATGATCCCCTAAAAAAATAAGTATTATGTGTGTTACTAAATCATTTTTGAATGCATATCTTATTCCACTAGTATTCACATGGCCTGTGATTTTAAACATACAGAGTTCTTGAAGATTGATTAAGCATTAAAAATACAGCATCGTTTTTGCATTTCTAAATGAAAATCATTAGAATAGGCTATTAAAAATGATAAGAGAACACATAGCCTATTGGATGCAACATTTAAATTCATATTTTTCTGTTGCAAGTTTTTATGGTGGAAATGCTGTGAGAAATATTACTTAGTTCACACCTCCTTTGAATCCCTCTGCATGTTGCTGCCTCTGCCGTGTTTTACTAAAAAGTTACAGTGGCTTCAGTGAGAGTTTGTGATAAGTTGAACTCCTCACAGCTTGAGTCTTCCCTAACTTTGTAGTGAAAAGCATTGTTGCTGAGTGGGACACAGGTTGCTAGTTACTCTGCTGGACCTGGCATTGGATCCAGTGCCTCATGTTTATTCCTTGCTGCCTGGTGGCTCCATTTGATTGCCCTCCTGATGCATACTCTGAATGTAGATGGGGGTAGAATAATATTTTGGGGTTCAGTATCTAAAAACAGAGCTTAGTGATCTAGGCCTTTCCATACAGCAGATTTCCTAGTTTGTGGTTTGCCCTCTTGGATTTGAGACTAATGCAAAGATGTTGATGGGTTTTAGAGGCTGGCCTCTTGGGATGTGGCAGCTTGCCATGATGCCATCAGTTTAGACTAATGATTGCACAGAATTCTCATGAAGCAGATGGCTACTAACCACAATATTAATATTATTTTGCTTTGTACATTTAGGGAAAAAGTCATTTCCACAGTTGTAAAGGAAAACCTCGTTTAGATTTTATAAAGAATGATCTGCAACAGAAATAACATGCTGTCAGAACCTGTTTTATATGCTTTCATTATCAGTGACAAATTGTGATATTAATTCTATAGCAAATTTGTGCTTGGGATTTTCGCATTTCTCTCAGCCATTTCCTTTCTCTGCATAGCTAACTGTAGAATAAAATGCTATGAATTTTACCTTGGAGGGAGCGACAGCTGGATTTAAATATTATCCCTGTAATTTGCTTAGAGATACTATTGTTTATAAATTTGATGAGTGAATATTCTTTGACAGGATTTGGAATGAAGTAGAGCTTTGAGGTAATTGCTTAGATAATCCAGGTAGCAGAGACATTTCTACCTGGATTCCCCCAATAACATACCGAAAACAAAAGAATTTTTTTTCTGTTTGAATTAGGGAATTACTTCTGTGTTCTGTTTTGTTTTGCTGATGACATTCTGGTTGTGCATGTTGAGAGAGATGTTGGTGACAATCCAGTTCATGTTGATGGAATGGCTGGCCTGTGATTTGTGTAATTCAGCAATGGAGTACCAGTCATTATTTTATTTTGTTCAGTGTTCTAGACCTTCTATAATGCTATTTTCAGGATAATTCACAAACAAAGGTAACTCAGGAGTGGCTACTCTTAGGACATTAGGGAATTTAGCACAACTGCCTCAAGTACAAGAATTTGAAAATTTGAAGCAGTAGACTGAAATGCAACACTTGGGAGCAGTGTGCACTTCCTGTTCCTCTTTCAAACTGTCTTGAAGCCCAGTATAGGCAGACATGATTAATTGTGTGGAGTTTATTTGAATAGACCAGATGTTTGGAAATAGTTTTTCACTTGTTTGTTTTTTTGAGTTTCTTATTCTTGTGAAGTTTTAAAAACATAATGTAAAAAAGGAAGATGAAAAAACAGTTATTTTTTGGATCTGATAAACTAATGATAGACACATAAAATCATAAAAAGGTAGGAAATGGCTAATGAATAGAGAAGAAGTAAATCATTTCACAGAAAGAGTTGGAAGGAAAATGTATTCCACTTAGATCTTATTCCACTTAGATCTATTTGGAACTGTTGGTAATTTAGCATCAAATCTGAAACAAGAAAAGCAAAGGCTTACTCAATATCCAAGTGACTGTTTCTTAACAAACCATCTTTAATTATATTTGATATCTAGTTTTTGACCACTTAGCAGTTTTGCAGCAATAAATTGGACAGGAAGTGACATGATGTTAGATGGAAGTTTAATGACAATGGAAGTGACAGCTGACCTAATGTGGAAAAAGAACAACCACCACCATGAAAAAAGCAGCTATCAAGGGTATTATAGCAGAAATACAGTGATGAATCCTTGCAAAGATGACTGAGGTTCAAGTAAAGTTATAGTCACTTTTCCTTAGATACTGATGAATGAGTTAATGATGAAGGTTGGCGTATGAATAGGTGTGTTTTAGTAATTTGGAAAACTCATTTGTGTGGAATAGTGGATTTCCAGTGATGGCAGTTTATTAGATGTTTTTGCATTTGAGTTGGGTCATATCAAATTAAACACTCTATCCTTTTCTGGTTAGTAATGATACAAGAAATACTAGTGTAGGTAAAATATCTGAAATTATTCACTTGGAGATTCATTCCTTTGGTCCTTGAAAGCATTTTCATTTTCACTATCCTCCTAAAATTAAAATGCCTATAGGTAAAGTAACTATATTCTGTTGATATGAGTATTGCATTATTGGATTACTCTGGCAGTTAAGTACTATGAGAACTTTATGCAAGATGAGTACTAATTCATTTTTTGAGCTAAAACTATCCATACATTGGATACTAAGGAAAAGATTTCGAAGGCAAATTCAGTTAGCTTATTGCAGTTATATAGAACAATTTTCTACTTTAATTTTCACCTTTCCCTAGAAAAGAAATCTTCTAAACTTGATGCACTGTAAACTTTCACCCATGGTGCTAGTTGTAGCTGATGAATTTTTTGGTCACTCTTTTGGACTAAGTGACAAGCCTGCTGATACTACAATGGCAAAATAAACTTTGCAGTTAAAGGACACTTAATTATATATGCAAGGAGAACTCAAGGATGATTGGCAATGTTGCATAAATTAGCTAGGGAAATAAGAAATATATGTAATTCCAGTGAATATATACTTATATGGACAACCGTGTTTCTGGTTAGTAATAATGAGAGTAGAGATGAAGACTACAGAAGGGTGAAAGAGAAGCTGTGGTTTTAGCAAGTGTGAACATCAAGTGAACTTTGGCCAGGTGGCCCAACCTTGTTTGGAGAGAGCTCTACCAACCTCAGTTCCAAGTAGAAAAACTTTCTATTAGAGAATTGCTTTGTTTTAGGGTAATCATCCATATAGTTTGCCTGGGATGGTTCCAGTATATCCCTGTTGTTCTGATTTAATTATTGATAGGGCCTTATTATACTGGCACAAGTATTCTAGCTTGAATAATAAATAATTACGTGATCATTTTACTTAATTTTGAGTGAAACAGAAGAGAAAATGTGAAGCCTGTTTTGGAACTGATCATTGACAGATAACATCTCTCACAATCTCTTATTTCTTACAAGTGAAATAATAAAAACACAGCTCACAGTCATAAGTCTAGCTTTCTACCTAGTAAAGAAATGATATCAAACCCTACAGCAACTTCAGCTTTTCCCCATACTGCCTTTATGTTTTATGGAGCCACCTATGGTCACCGTGGAATTGATAATAACTAGGCAAAGATGAACATTTTGGATGAGAAATGTGGGAATAAACAATGCTGGACTTCTGAGTTTATATCCAACAGTGTATCAGCCAGGAACAGTAGGGGAAGAAGTGCAAGCTAGAGAAATGTTAACATTCCCTGTTGCGTCTGGCCTGAGTACTGTTCCTCCCCTGGCAGCCCACCCCATCTTTCTAGCTGGGGAGGTTGTTAGATTGAATTCATCATCCTTTGGTAGTCATTGACACTGACATGCAATGGACAGTAAAATTTTAACGCTTTTTATGAATGGGTCTGGAAAGCAGTTTCAGAATTTTTCAAAGTGACTTTTGGGGGCAATAGTCGTTATACTAGGGATATATCCTTACAAACATGAAGAACATGAAGAACATGAAGGCCTGATACTCAACAATCACAAAGAGTTGCTTTTAGGGTATTTCTGTTTTTGAAAATCTCTACTTACTAACTTTATATTCACTCTCTTATGCAACATTAGTGTTCTTTTACCATTGGCTCTTGGAATATTAATATAGAGGTACCTACCCTTGGTGGAGGCAATTAAGAAATTTCTGAGTACTGTACTCACTGAATTGGACCAAATCATCCTGCATTTTGGCATCAATTCAATCTATGATTTATTTTTTGTCCCTACCTCAAAAACACTCTTGAGGAAAAGTTTGAGGGTCAAACAAGAAGATTCCACAGGGCATAGTATAGGCAGTGAATAGAAGGATGACAGGCAGTAGGAGTACATTTGAAGTATAGGTGAAGTGAAAAGGAAGAACTTGAGATAGTGAAGTGAAGGAATATAGACCTTAGAACCCCCAATATTATGATGTAGGCAGGAAGAGAACAATGGGATACCAGCTGTTCTATTTCAATAAGCAAGAAGGGAGCGTGAGCCCTCAAAGCAAAAGTGACGTGGTGGCAGAGACCTCAGATGACCGATACAGTATAGAACCCTGGATCTAAATCCCAGCATCTCTATCTAATAGCTGATGACTTTAAGCAAGAGTCTTAATGTCTCTCTGCTTCAGTATCTTCATCTAAACTAGAGATGATTGCAATAATAAGGGTGATGTGAATCAACCTATATAAAGAGCTTAGAAAAGTCACAAGCACATTATGAGCACTCAGTAAATGTTAGCTCTCTAATAACACCCTGGCTGTTGGCTTTTGGCCTGATCCTGTCCCTAAATCTGTGTATAGTGTAACTGAACATTGCTGAGACAGGAAGGATTTAGCTAACAGGCCTGGCAGCAGTATATAGCTAAGTAACACTGGTAGTATTTCTCTGTATCACAGTGTGGATTCTCAGCTGACTGTCTTGAATTTACAATTCCCCTCTGGGCCAACTAAGACAAGAATGCTAAATGATTACCGTATAAAATTGGACCATTATGACCAAAAGTTTAGGCATTTATTGGGGAGTATCAGTTGACCCAGAAACAATGATCTATCTTTCTTTGATAGTAAGTGCTAGAAAAACAAAGTACCTAATTTCTTCTTGTTTTCTTTGCCACGTTGTAACTTAGAGATGGCACTTAGTCCTGAGAAGAGTGTATTACCTTATCCAGTCAAGGACAGAGCATGCCCTATAGCTGGGATGTCTAAAAGTCCCATTTGATTACCTTCTTAAACTTAAAACATCTTGAACATTGATTATGCAAGTATACCAGACTCTCCCAGTTTTTTATATCAATAGTCAATAAACTAACTATCTTTTATTGAGTGTACCTAAGAATGTGCTGGGGAAATTGACTTATTAGACATGAAGTTATCATCTAGTTGTGAAATAAAACTATGTTTTTGAATATTAAACTACTGGATGTCAACCCCATTACAGTTAGTAAAAAAAAAAAAAAAAAGAAAGAAAAGGCTCTCAACTCATTCTTCATATGTGTTCTGATAGTGCAACCCTTCCTTTCTTGTCTAATTCACCCTCAGAGTAACACAATATCCAATGCAGTGCCTTGACTCTATTTGCAATGTTGTAGGTTACTAATAAACATTGTAAATTAATTACTCTCCAGCTTATTCTTGCTGAAAATAAAAAATGAACCTGTTTTCTACAAGCTTTTGTGATTTATCCTGCCCTTACATAACATTTTTGTATCTGAAATTCTTGCTTGTGTTATTTTCATCACCTTGATTTAGTTGTAATTTTTTAAACCTATTTTTTTTTTTTTTTCAAATTGAGGTCATCTGTGTAAGGTACCTATTACAGTGTCTAGGGCATAAAAAGTGATAAATGAGAGTTAATTCAGTCTATTAATAATATATTTTTGTTCCTTTGCCATGCAGTTCCAAATCATTCTTTTCAATCATATCACAATATTCAAGTCCATTCCATCCTATGCATTTATTTTTACATTATGGAAGATGAAAACTAGAATGTAAAGCACTAGGGGAGTCATCGCTCTCTCTTGGGAGAAGAACACGGGCTCAAATAATATATTTTGTGGAGTAAAAGTAAAAACAATAAATGTCTGAATATACTTCCCATTAAGTAGGTAAAATTATTTTCCTATTTTCATTGCTTTGTATTTGAAGCTTCGTATTTTATTTAGAGTATAAATTCCATGCTCTTTTTAGTAGATGCTGCTGCTTGTACTAAGCAATAGTTACTAAAGACTATTTTTCACTCCCCATGTAGTGTTCCTGATGTGCAACCAAAAGCTTTCTTTCAGTTAACTTGCTCGCTCCTTTCATAGCAGCAACATGGAACAGTATTTCAAAACCTTGAAAACCTTAGGTTTATATATGGTATTGTTTATTTGCATAATCTTTAAAAATATTCTTACTGTGCAAGGTAACTTTCAGTTATTTTCTTGAACTTAATTTTATTAAAATATAGCATGGCTGAATTAGATTTTCCTGATTCTTTCCCAAATTTCTTGTCATTGGCAGATTATTTTTTATTTCTTGGACAATTAATTGCATTGTATCAGTCATCTCAGTGGACTCCTTTGAGATGAAGAAAATAATAAACATGGCTTTATGTGCACTTTTAAAGGAATGATTCGTTGTAAGATTATGATCAAATAGAAAAAAATCTCATCAGTTCCCTGGAGGTTTTTGGTGCTCAGGCCTGACTGTACTCTGATTTTCATCAGGGTGCTCCTAGATGGTAGAGGCCGAGGGCCACCATCCCCTTTCCTTCATGGACTTCACCAGTTCTGATTCTCTCCATGCATCCACCTGGCTTCTTTGGATGGTACACTGACACCTGATGCACAGATCCTTTGGCCACTTCTGTTATAGAATCCACTGGGGATACCAGGAAACTACTAACTATGATTTCATTTAGAACGTGTACTAAATGGAATAATCTCCCATAATGTCACCAGAAAGTAAAATTAATTCAGATTTTAAAAATATAATTAATCTGAACAAGTGATGAAGATAGATGATATTTACTCTTCATTTTAGAACTTGCTCTCCATTCAAGATTAATGATTAAGTGTAACTACTAAAAAAAAATGAGAAGATTTCCTTCTTTTACTTTGAGGATTGTTTTATCTTCATTTGTGTTAGTTGGTAGTAAAACCCAATGCCCAGGAAGATGAAACACTTGTAGATATTTCTCTGGAATAGCTCTGAATATTTATCCTGTTCAGACTTCATATTTTATTTAGAAGCACAGCCAGTATCCAAAATACAAACTCTGTCAGTGCCACCTATTGTCTGAGACACTTCAGGCTTTTATTATTTTATACAACTAACTTCTTTTACTGCCCTGTCTACTCTAGATGGACAATTAACTACCTCACTGAACTTTTATTTAGGTAGAACTGAAAAAGTGAAAAAAGGCCAGTTGTAAAAACTTTTGTGACTTGAACCTTTGGATATTGTAACCCTTTGATCATCATGATAGACTTTTAAGCTCTGAATTGCTCCCTTTTTCTGTTGTGTCCTATTTATGTGAAGTAAGCAGCGTAAAGTCCAAGAGAAACTGAGATAGAAGAGAAGTCAGGATTATCTTATAATTTGACTTCATAACTACATATAGTAAATAATGATGCATTCAATAAGAAAAATTTTGAATGAGAATATAGGAGATAAGAAATATCAATACATATTTTTTGTGTAATTTTTTTAATACCCAGGGCATAAACTTTTATTTAGAGGGGAACTTATAAATCATCTTGGAAGCTATTGCATTTAATGCAATGTTTGTATGGGTGACCAGTTGGCATGGCAGTGATAGATGGATTCACACAACTGCGTTTGGTGGTTCAAATGTAGTTCACTTTAGTAGTGACTAAAAGTCTTTATGATCCAGTGACTGTTCAGCGACCTGGATGAAATGAATTGGTCTCTTTCCCAGTGAATAGCTGTCCATGTCACAAGACTAGAATGTAACCGGTACTAATTGTCTCCCTGGTTGATGGTTTCCGAAACAGGGTTAAAGAGGTCATAAGCAAGGGTGATGAAATGCTCTGTCTTTTCACACCATTGCTCATTTATTGAGCTCATTGCACTAGGTCATCCCATCGGGTAGGAAAAGAGGAGGAAACCATTTGCTGTCGCAACCTGAGTTAAACTTAGCCCATCTTAAATGACATGTCTTCAGTTCTCTGGATTATCTCTGATAAATCTTTATCCATGCCAAATCTAGTCTAACACCCCCTGGGTGGGGTGGGCAGAACAAAAGCAAAAGCAGCGTTAGAAAAGAAAGTCTTTAAAATGACAAAAGTTTTTGCTCATGTAGAACAAAGTCTAGATTTAAAATCCATGGAATTAGCTTCATAGTTTCTTTATAATTATATCCAAGTGTGTTAGAGAGTTGGTTTAAAATTTACTCTCATCAGTGCTTGTCCTTATGTCCTTAACACTTTTTAAGTTTTGTCCTATGTAAAAAGAAATCCAGAAGAATTTTCCTGGAATGGGAAAAATTAATAATGTGAAAATGTCAGTCTCTACTAAATGAATATAAAAATATAATTCAATCCTAATCAACATCCAAAAAGTTGATATTAAAGTCCATAGGGAAAATTTGAAGAGAGTTAATAATGAGGTACATACAATGAAATTGAAAGAAAAGAGTTACTGCAATAAAATAATATGAGACTGGAAGTTAAATAGATAAGCAGATCAGTGGAACCCAACTGGACTGTGGCCACATATACACATCCCCACATATGGGAAGTTAGTATTTGTTAAGCATGGTATTTCAAATCTGTGAGATGTTTGGACAATTGAGTATTCAAAAAGCAAAACACAAAATTGGATTCCCCCCTCACACCATACACAAAGATAAACTACAGATGGATCAAAAGTCTAAATATAAAAATTACAAAAGTGTTTGAAGAATATGCTTATAAGTATGGAGTGGTATTCATGTTAGATATAGAAACCAGAACCCATAAAGAAAATACCGTGGGCTGATTTGAGTGCATTAAGATTCTAAATTCTGTAAAGGACAGCAAATCCAAAGTAGAAATATAAAGAACTAATGTGAAAATATTTATACCATAATAGGTGTATTTAACAAATATTCCTAATATTTAAAGAGTTAATCCAATACAGTGAGAAAAAATATTAACCACTAATAGAAAAATGGGCAAAGAATATGAACAGATAATTCAGAGATGATGACCTGGAAAGGACTGATAAACATATAAAAAGTTGTTTAACTTAAGTACTAATTAAAGGAATGAAAATTAAAACAGGATACCCTTTTTTTGGCTATTAGATTGTGACAATGTAAAGAAAATTAAAACCATTCTGTGCTGTGCTGGGCTATGCTGTGGCATGAAACTGACCTTTTCATACTCTTGAGTTAAAGTGAATTTGTAAAACCTTTGGAGATTAGTTTGATAATAACTTAAAAATGTAAATGTACGGTTTCTATAACTTAGAAATATACTGAGGAATCTCACCTATAGTTATGGGTTCAAAAGCATATGTTTGTGCCCATCACTAACATAAATTGTCCATTAATAAGAAAATGGTAAAATAAATTATATCATTTTTACAAGATATTCTATGTAACTATTAAAAAGAATGTGGTAGAGTTACACATACTAACATGAAAAAATATTTTTGCTATATTGTTGAGTGAAAAAAATGTATAGTATGATGACAGTTCTTTAATGTGTGTGTATTTCTGTATATTTTAGGAAGATATTGAGAAGTATATGTCCCAGTTGTTGAAAGTTGCTAAAAGTTTAAAGCAGTTGAAAGAATGAGTGGGACTGGAGAAACTAATGTGGGACTTTTACTTCCTTAAATAACTTTGTTTAAAAGAATTAGAATAGGATAATTATCTAGGCTTGGTATTTTGGGCTTTTCGGTGAGATAAGTTTTTGCCTGCATGGCCATACATCATGCATACACTTGTCAACTCTCATTTTTTTCCCAAAAGAGTGAAAGCAGGCATGATGATTGGTCTTTTCACCACAGGCGCAATTTAGACCCGCTAAGAAGGCTATTGTGAGTGTACAAAGCACCAACATGGTTTTGAGCAGTGCCACATTCTGGGGTATAGGTAAAAGGAAAGTGACCATTCAGTGCCTGATGGGAGAATGTTTACCTATCTTTCACTAATGCTTAATTTCAGAATTATTTGCCTTTGATTCCTTTTTTTTGTTGTTACTATATAGTACCTACAAGAAAATAACTCAATAACTATCAACTTTATGAAAATGATTGTCAATTGGAAAACTTACCTAAAAACATTTGGGTTTTTAATTTAGTGTTTTAATAATGTGAATATTTTTTAAATGAGAGCATCATTTTTCTTTCCTTTTTGTTGCTTTTGCACTTTTTTCTGTAAATAGCTATAGTAGTTCATGTTATCAAATTGGCATGTGAATCAAGGAGGGACTCTGTGGATCCCTTAAGTAAAGAAGTGTGGCAAATTTCCAATTACTAAAATGCAGAACTTGTTTTCCCTGCTCATGTTTTTATAACACAGCATGGAAATGTGCCTTCTGATTTCTTAAAGTAAGGAATTAGTTTCTAAAGTACCAAATTGCTTTTGAAACTACTTTCTCTTTCTCATTTTTTCTGTCTTTTATATAAAATTTTCTCAGTTATTAGCTTTTTATTTGTTTTTATGCAGCATGCATAAACTAGATATTAATATTTTGATATTTAAATATTTTTTTCAACTATGACCAGTATCCTAATTTATAATTATATTGTCTAGGTGATATCTCCTTGGAAGATGGAAGATATTTTATTACCAGATCATATGTGAACTGTTCTTCTGTTGATATCACAGCTTTTTGTTGGCATTTCTTCTAAGAGATACTTTTGTTCTTATACAGGTAAAAAAATCTTAAGGGATAAGTTATAGGGACTGAGTATGGCATTTGTTCAATAGTAAGCTAGTAATAATACCTAGAAAGAAAGAATTATGCAGATTAATTTCCCTGAAATGCTGCTTTTGTCTTGCTAATCTGTTATTCAATATTCTTTAATATTTTAGTTCTGTAGCATCTCTTGGCTTTCATAAAGTAAGATAAAACTTCTACCTCTAACCTTCTCTACAATCTATTACCACTCCCTTTATACCTGAAAGGGTGGAGAGTGATGAAGAGTGCTTCCCACCTGGTGGCAGGACAGGTCTTAGAAGAACTCACCCATTGCTCAAGGAAAAATGACCTTCACATCAGTAATATTCTTTATCTTTGTTCTGAGGAGAGGGGAGGAGAGGGGAGGAGAGAAAGAGAGAGAGAGAGAGAGAGAGAGAGAACGAGAACAAAAAACAGATAAAAAGTTCACAAAAATGAAGTCAAATCCAAAGCAGATTTCAAAAGACATTGCCCCATAAGTGGATATTTGTATAACAATTTTATACATAGGAGTGAAAATTAGACATTTTAAAAGCACTTTGGGGATAAGTTCATGAGATTTAATGGTAGTCATTTAGATTCTAGGCAGGAAGGTCCTTGATGTCAGCTTTGGAAGTAGGACACTATTTTTTTTTCTGGTTAGAACTCAAGAAGGGGGAAAAGGGACAAAATTCTTGGAATAATATTAAATTGATACCACTGAGTAGACTTTAAATACAAATTTATATGTGGTTTAGTAATGAAATGATACATATATTATTTTACGTGAAAAACAATGTGAAATAATAAAGTTGTGGAAGCATTTAGATCCAGGCTAAGGGGATGTATTTGCAGAGCAGCCTGATGACAAATGGAGGCTTAGCTAAATCACTCATTGTGGAGGGACTGAGGGCAACAGCCACTAATTCAAAGAGTCATCCCAGTGCCTGCTTACTGGCGTTTGTGCAAAACTAAGCAAACTTAAATGACTCAGGTGTTCAGAGAAGGAACACAGCTATGAGCAAAGAAGATGCTGTGTACCTGGTGTGCTTAGTCAAGGAACAAAGGCACATACCATCCACATTCCTGTTCGTGCTCAGGAATTAGGCTTCTCTTGTCTGGTTTGCATGTTTATTGGGCAGGAAATGATCTGTCAGTTTAATTTAGAACTTGTATTTTCAATGGAGCTGACATTGGATTAAAAAAATCAATATAAGACTTACAAGACAAAGTAATGTTATCTTATCGACAGCTATCAATAATGGATAATGAGGCCTTAGCTTGAACTTCCTTGAACAAACAATGACTTGAGGCTGTCAATAGGTTATAAATGAAATTCTAATTATGTAGAATTATTAGCTTGAATTCCAGTCTTAAACGCTAATGTAATTAATTTGTGGAAAAGTGGCAATTTGAGTGTGAGAATTCAAATATGTTTTATTAATTTTTTTACAGATAGTTAGACTTTTAGATAAAAACACTTTTCCCCTTTGCAAAGAGAACCATTGCACATGTATATATAATATGACATGTGAACACATGTGCATGAGACAGATTTTCTTTTTTAGTTTATGGGACATCATTATAAATTTCCTGAGAAGAAAGAAAATATAAATTGCTTAGGCAGTCTAATAAGATTTAAGTAGAAATAATTGAGTTTAAGGTACTCAAGTTATTCAGTATCAGTTCAAAATAAAATAAATTTTTGTATTCTGTGAAAGTAAAGTCACCGTTATAAATTCCAATTTTTTTCCTTGGTATGGCTTAAAATAGAAGAGCAAAATCACAACTCCAGAGGGCTTTCCGTTAGATTGGCTTTTCTAGAAAGTTAGGATCCTTAGAAGGGAAGAGGTAGAGAGAGATTTTTTAAAATTCTCTCCTCTGTGCTTTTATTCATAATAGCCAAAACTTGTAAGCAGTCAAAATGTCCTTTTAATAGGTGAATGAATAAACAAACTGTGGTACATCAGTGCAATAAAATATTATTCTGTGATAAAAAGAAATTACCTATTAAGCCATGAAAAGATCTGGAATTTAAAATACTTAAATGCATGTTGCTAAGTGGAAGAAGCCAGTTTGAAAAGGCTACATGTTTTATGATTTCAGCTATTTGACATTCTAAGAAAGGCATAACTATAAAAACAGAAAAAGATTACTGATTTCCAGGGATTGGGATGGGAATGAATGTGAGTTAGGAGGGATGAATAGGTGGAACATAGGAGATTTTTAGGGCAGCGACACTATTCTGTATAATACTGTAATGGTAGCTACATCATGCTTTTGTCAAAACCCATAGAATGTACAACACAAAGCTTGAATCTTAATGTAAGCTATGAGTTTTGGGTGATAATGATGTGTCATTGTAGGTTCATGGATTATAAGAAATGTATCACACTAATACAAGATACTAATAATAGGGGGAACTGTACTAGTATGGATAGAGTGGGGTGGAGAGGTAGGTGTTTGGGAACTCTATTATTCTGTTCAATTTTTCTGTAAACCTAAAACTGCTCTAAGAATTGAAGTCTATTAAAAAAATTCTTCAAAATTAAAGTTTGAAATTGAAACTTTCAACTCCCAATATTAAGGCTACTTTGGTAAACAGGTCTTATAAACTATTAGGGTCTACCTTAAAAAGCTAGTTTGCTTTCTACTTATGTGTCTGCACTGACTTTCCTTTGGCCCAAAGCATTAGTCCAGTTATAGCAGAATGAATTAGCGATTGCATAAACTCTGCCTTGGCCCACAAGGAGGATGTCTAGGGCAAGTCTATCATTTGTTTTAACCCTGGCCAGTGAATTGAGGCTAACCTGAATGTATTCTAAGGCTGAGGTGGTGTCATTTTTAAGAACACATTTTGTACAAAGTTCTCTAATCAGACTGCTCCCATAATAGGGATAACTACTCACAGGGTACACATAAATGACAAGTCAGTTGTTTCTTTAGGCTGCTCCTCTGAATAATCAATGTTCTCCTCTTTTTAGAAAGATCTTCACAGTCATTTTCAGCTACCTTATCGACTGATGGTGTTTTCCTTTCCTTTCCATTCCTAAGATGCCAATCAAGGTGTTTCGGGAAGGGAGGCAAGTAAATGGCTGGCATCCCCACAAGCAGTGCAGTCTTGGGGGCACACATGGTGCCTTTGGAAAAAAAGTGCCATTTCACTTGCTGGTCCCTTCCAAGTGAGAATTACTTGGGTCAGAGAAAACAGGTTGAGCGTGCGTTCAGTGTGGTCTTCTGGCTACCTCCTAAGCCTTAGGGTTCCTGGGTCAGTTTGAGTAACTGAGTCTGGTCCTTGATTTCAGAAGTAATGACTGAGGACAGCCAGTTTAGTCTTTCTTGTTTGTCTGTATTACTAGCTGGGTGGACTTATTCTGCTCCATAGAATGACTTAGACCTAGAAAGAAGAGTGGGGAAGACATTTGGAGATTTTAGCACATATTTTGCTGGGGCCATCCTGCTGTTTCTGATGAACTTCTCAGTGAGGGAAATGGTAAGATAATTATAGCCACAGACAGTAACAGGGCATGGAAGACCCCACCAGGTGCTTAAATTTAAGGTGCTTGCAACAGTTATGGAGAGCTGCACTGCAGCATTTCCTTCATGGGGAAGGTTACAGGTGTGATGCTCCCCTTCTTCCTCTGAATCTTTCAGGGTCGAAGATGCAACCTTTCCAGGTGTCCTGGTTGTTATTCTTCCTCCACTGTCACAAAATTGTTATGTCTTTATCAAGTAGTTAAAGCCATATTTTTTTCCCAGTCATCCCCTATTTATTCTCAGACCTTTCGTGCAGAAATGTAAGGTGTAAGAGGGACATCATTATAAAACTTACAGACCCAAAATGTCCTAACCTTGACCCACTGAGCCATTGTAGGGGCACATATAGAAGTCATTATCATATGGTCTAAGGTCGTTAGACCATAGTGGTCATTGTTTTTATGGTCTAAGACCATGTCAGTCCAGCAAAAGAATCCAGGCAGCTGAACCAGAATCAAGTTGAATCCCCTAGCATTCCTTTAATTGGGCTATCAACCTAGAGAGTGTGTGAACCAGACTGGGGTTACTGTTAGGGGAAAGGATGATGTGTCATGCCCAGGAATGGTCAGGGAGGAGTTCTAAATTTTCCAAATAGGTCTTTATAAATCCCACTACCACTTTGTCCTAATCATTATCCAGGAGCAATTATTCCTTGTTTTGTATTACTCCAAAACTACTTTTTTTATAAGTCATATTGAATAGATACTATCTCTCTCCAGATTTTTCCCCTACAAAACAGTGAGTTATTTAAGCCAAGGAATTTTGACCATTGCCTTTGTATTCCTAGGACCTAGGAGGGTACCTAACAGTGTAGAAAGCGCTCAAAAAATGTTTCTTAACTAGAACTCAGTGATGAAAGATGGACTAAGATAATACTATTCAAATTAACTATGAATTGTGTAAAAGACACAGAGTATGATTAAAAGGAAATGATTATCAGTTAGTTATGTGAAGAGGAAACAGTAAGTTTGAAGATAAATATTACATATTTCTTAAAAAATTTTATAATTGCATATCATTTCAGAAACAAATTCAGTAAAAGTCTAGATTAATATGTTTCTCATGTCCCCCTCCTCATTGCATTAAACTATTCAGCAATGTTTTGACATTTAATAACTATCTATAGAATTATTTGATTCGATTATATTAATTTTTTGGCCTTAATGATGCCTATCAAATTAGTTCATTAAAGTGAAAAGCATCATAATAAATTTTAAAGTGCCTACCTGAGATGAATGCCAACTTCATGAAACTAAAGAAAAAGAGTCAACTACTTAAAAAAATAAAAACAGGTTTCCTCAAGCTTTGTTCACGTATCTTGTGGTGAGTTTGGACCAGTGGGAAAAGTGCTCTGGTACTCTGGTTTAAGAGCTGATGTGCTGACAGTTGGAGAAGTTCAGCCAACCGGTTTTATAAAGGCAACATGAGAAAAGAGAAGTAGCAGTCAATGGTTTGCGAATGGCGTGGGTAATAACAAGCTTGTCTTTGAATCCTTGGTGACTCAATGGCATGCTTTACTTGACAGCTTTCAAGTCTGAGTTACTGCTTTAGTACTGATTTACAAGGCTCACCTTCCCTTGTTTTTCTTCTCGTTTCTTCTGAACGCACTCCTCAGGAAGTGAAAGTTACAACTTGCCTTGACAGACATTCCAGAGCCTTTGGATTTTATGGACCTAGGGAATGTATTCAGAAGCTTCCTGCTTAGTGATCAAATCCTTTGTTCTTTTGTGCATATCCTAAATGAACTTTGCTCCAGACAGATTAGCCTAGGGCAAGGCATTAAAAAGAAGAGATTCCAAGAAATATGTATAATGCAAAAAAAGGGAGTACTTATTTATTTCCATTGAGGTTCCTATTTTTAGCCAAGCATTCATCATTTTCATCTTTAATTTCTTTTAAGAGGGTTAGTAATTTGCAGTTTTATTTTGTTGTGAGTATAAAATTGCTTCTTTCCCTAAAGTTTTAAAGTATTGGTCAGCTTTAGGAGCAAGAGATTCTTGCATTTAATGGGGAAATGACTCCATTTGCATGACTGCTTGAGGTTTTTACTATGTGGAATTTGAGGCACCACTATAGATGTTATAGAGCTACTGAATTATGCTCTATTTCAATATTCCACCTTGTGAAAATCTTAATTTTATTAAGCAAAATTTACCCTTCAAGTATCTGATCCAATAGAATATTAATGTCATTTTTTTTTTCCTGGAATGTATCCTCTGATTGCTGCTACATAATTAGAATAACATCATACATGCTATGGTTGATTGCATATGTTGTTTAGGTGTTTGGCCTTGAGTGACTTGTGGGTGGGGGGAGAAGAAAGTTGTATTTATACCTTGGTTTTCCCATTTTCTAATACTTGATACAGAGGAAACACATTTTCCATTGCTTGTTGAATTTAATAGAAGTAAATTTTAGTCTCATCTGAAACTTAGTAGGGTTAATTTAATGCCTTGCTTAATTTTAATAGGAATATAGAAGGTAATTGATATAATGATCTTATTTATGAACAATAATTTCTCTTTTTAAGTAAAGATTGTGGCCCAGACTTTGCTCTTTCTTGTTTTATAATATTATAATCGTGTTCTAAGTTACCATTTCTGGTACTTCACTTCTTACTGGTCTCCACAGTCAGGCTTATCTTCCAGAAACACTTCTATTATGTCTTTGCTTAAAATCCTGGAAAACCTCCATATTAAGGAGTAAACTGGATGATCTTGCTATCTTGCAGTGCCCAGCACGACACTTTGTAGAGCTACTCAGTGGGTGCTGATTAACAGGAAGATGTTCGCCTGAAGGTGGTTCTAATACTAGATGGCTGTACCCTTTTAGCCATATTTTGTTAAATTTATGTATCAATGATGTGTATGAATACATAGAATGTATGCTTATCAGATTTGCAAATGACCCGAGGCTGAGATGGATAGTAAATTTATTAGATGACAGAATCAGAACCTGAAAACATTTTGACAGCTTCCTTTAACAGGATGAAATTTAGTAAGGATAAAGGCAAAAGTCTACCTTAAGTAACCATGAAAAAACAAAAAATGTAAAAACAGAGTAAAAACTCTGCTGAGCAACTTCATGTAGAAATATAGAAGATTCTCAGAAGGAATCATCAGTGATAGGGCGGCCACAGAGGCCAATGAAGTCATAGACATTTGGAGAAAAGAAGAAAGAAGGTAAAGGTTACCCCCCTTGGCATTGGTCAAACCTTATCTGAAATCTTGGGTAAAATTCTAGATTCCACATTTTCAGAGAGATATACACAACTAGGAATATAGTTAGAGACTGTCAAAGGTTCTTAAGCCTATGCTGTGAAATAAACATTTTTCCATAAGGGAAAACACCGAGGAAATAATTTAAAAAAAATTTTTTTTAATTATAGAAGTACCATCATTAGGACAAGAGATTTGTCGGGAATTGATTATTCTCAAAGATTTGACTAGCATTAGTGTCTGGGAGTTATAGGGAAAACAACTTTGGCTAACTCTGAGGAAAAACTTAATACCCAGTTCCTAATTAAGCCATGGGATGCCTAGCCAAACACTGAGTTGTCCAATTTCTTTCCAAGAGAGGGAAAAATTCGTTAAGATAAAGGCTTCATAAAAATAACGAGATACCAGTATGTATCTATTAGAATGGCTAAAACTTAAAACACTGACAAAAACAAATGTTGGTGAGAATGTGGAACAACAGGAATTCCTACTCAGTTCTTATGGGAATGCAAAACAGTACAGCCACTATGGCAGTTCCTCACAAAACTAACTATATTCTTATTATACCATCCAACAATCTGTTCCTTTACTCAAATGAGTTGAAAATGTATATCCACACAAAAACCTTTACTTATGTTTATAGCAGCTCTATCCATAATTGCCAAAACTCAGAAGCAACCAAGATATTCTTCAGAAGGTGAAAGAATGGATAAACAAACTATGGTGTATCCAGACAATGGGATATTATTCAGTGATAAAAAGAAATAAGTTATCAAGCCATGAAGAAACATGGAAGAACTTTAAATACATGTAGCTAAGTGAAAAAAATCAATCTGAAAGAGCTCCATACTATGAGATTCTAACTATGGGACATTCTGAAAAAGACAAAACTATAGAGACACTAAAAAGCTCAGGCGTTGGCAGGGTTTCCAGAGGAGAGAAGGGGGACTGACTAGGTGGAGCACAGGGGAATTTCAGAGCAGTGAAACTATTTTTCTGCATGATATTGGAATGGTGGATACATGCCATTATACATTTGTCGAAACCCATAGAATGTACAACATCAAAAGTGAAACAATGTGAATTATGGACTTTGAGAGATAATGGTGTGTCAGTGTAGATTCATAGATTCTAAGAAATGTACCACACTAATGCAAGATGTTAATAATAGGGAAACTATGTGTAGGAGTTGCGGGGGTGATGGGAATATATAGGAACTCTCTGTACTTTCTGTAAACCTAAAACTTCTCTTATAAAAAGGCTGCACGAGCTAGTGATGGAGTAGAGCACAGAGCTGGGATACTGGGCTGAGGTCTCCCCTGTAGCATCTAGTAAGGGTCAGTAGAGATTGCAGTGGAAGAAGAGAGCTGACTTTAACATCAGAGGAGCAGTACCCAATATCAGGTCAAAAGGACACTTAGAGATCATAGATAGGAGCTAAAGTTCTCTGGAGGAGTTTACAAGATAGAGTGTAAGGCAACAAGACTAAAGCCTTCAAGCTGGTAAACAAAAGCACAGCAGGTGGTCATGGCTGGAGGACTCTGGTGTCACCAGCTAATTTGAGGCATGGGGTCTGGTGGGTCTTGAGTTTCCTATGTCTGGAGGAATTCACAGTAAACCGGGAAACTACTCTCTGTGAATTCTATACATACGTATACACACATATAGAAATGTTTATAGATAAATAAATAAATGGAATAATTTTAGATACTGGTAAGTGCTATTAAAAATATAAAATAGATCTATGTGGTAGAAAATGACACCAACAGGGTAAAGGGAGATTAGTTTTATCTAGGGTGGTCAGGCAAGGTCTCTATGGAGGAAGATTTTAGCTGATAGCTGAAAAAGGCAAAGAAAGCAGCTGAAGAGCTGAAGAAATAACGTGGAAGCAAATGTACATTTTTTTTTGTATTTAATCAATGTATTTTTTAGCTTCCATTGGTTGTGTGTGTGTTATGTGGATATTACAAGAGAAGAGAAATCATTAGAAAGCAAAGAAAGAAAACTATAGAAACCAAAGCTATTTCAAGGATTGAACCCAGAATTTTGCAAAAGGTTATTAGAAATTCATGGACTAATACTTATCAAGAATGAAATTAGATAATTTTTCCTGTAATGGGCCTGAAGAATAGTTTCCTAACTAACTTGGAAAAATTTGTTTACTTTGTTAAGTTAAAAGATAAGCAAGAGTTGTACTAATAGTTCAGGATAAAATTTCTTATATTTCAGAATTAAAAACAATTTTGGATGGTGAATAATCTAGCACAAACTGTACATTTCTTTAAATAAAATATTTATTTGTGAACATAGCAATTTTTTCCTGGTAAAAGAAGTGATGGGAAAAGGGCATGTTTAGGGGCACTATGAAATGACCAAGCCGTGCACACACATTGAAGCACATGAGAAAATATGGAAAGAGGGAGAGAAAAGTAGGGGTAATGGAGATTATGAGAGTAGAATATGTTAGGACAGAAGAGGAAATGGAGAGAGAAGAGAAACATATTGAGTCCCTTGTAGTATGATCTGGGAAAGAGTATTTAAACCATACACTTATTAAGAGATTTATGAATGGGTCACACAGGATCTGGTAATGACCAAAGCTGCAGATATTTTAAGTAATGTTACCTCTAAGAAATCAAAGTATCATGTTCTCTTTTCATTCAAGTATGGGCCTCTTTTTTTCATGTGTCTTTTCTGTGAAAAGGCAGGTTCTCATCAGGTTTGTGGTGTGCTATCATATATTTTAAAAGGTCTAACCATGTTTTTGATTAGTAGCACTTGCCCACTACAGTTCATCATATCCCTGAGGAAAGGGTTGTAGTGGACAACTGTTGAAAAGCTATTGTACATGATACACTATAGAACTTTTGTGTTGCTTTCAGAGTTCCCGACTGCAACTTCTGTCACATAATTTCTCTCCAACTCATACATCTGCAAATTTAAATTCAAGGAAACCCATCCCAATACAGTGAAATTAAGTAATAATAGAAGTGGATACTAGCTACTTCAGCACAAAAGGATTTATTTTGGTCTATTTTTAGGGCTTACTAAAACACACTGATACAAAAATACTAAATCACCAGAAAAGAAAATCAGTAGTGTTGTAAAGGATATGAGAAGGCAGAAAAGAACAAAGGACTTTTCTCCAATCAAATGCAAATGAAAATGACCTGCAAGATTCTGAAAACAGTCTTTCTCCTGACAATGAACATTTTCATGCAGTGAAATCCATTTTTGAGACTCATTAGCAAATGCTGTGATCTTGCTTATTTTCTATAGCAGCGTCTGGTTATTTCAAATTGATTAGGAGACCTCTGATGTGGGAGAGCAAATCACTGAGCTACCCCAGGTATTTCTGTAATTGGTTATCATGCTTAATTACAAATGTTTCAGCTCAACCAATTTATTCTGGAGCAGATTTTCCTTGCCTTTCCACGGCTGCTCCTGCCAGTGCTGTTTTCTGTTTTTAGGGAGTGAAAGGACAGAGAGAGAGAGGGAAGGAGGGAAGGAAGGAGGGAGGGATAGATAGATATATATTAACCTTCTCCTTACATGCTTGCTTCTAAAAAAAGCAGATTAATGGATTGATAGATTCATTCAAGGTATTCTATCAATAGTTGTAGTTGAAAATGAAAGAAATGGAAATATGTATGTATTAGTTTGTTATGGGAAGTCACTCACTGCAAACAGTTACCAATCTTTTCTGATTTTATTATTTCCATTAACTAGTGCTGGGAGCTGGAAGTTCAGCTCTCTCCTCTCTCTCACCCTGCCAGGATGCTGGCCGACCTTCATGTATTCAGTCCACTTGCTCCTGAGCTCATCAGAAGTAAATGGACTAGAATAAAACAGAATATGGTTCCACATTGCGCTGTTTGTCATCTGGTGATCCTGACAACATAAGCAAGTGGCTAGTTGTGCTGGTGTTCGGGGCTGCAGATAGGCAAACATTACCTTCTCCACAGTCTTTCATCTACAGCCTGGGGCATTCTAGAGTCAAATAGTGAGCGGCAGGACTCAGGACAGGGCACTGGCAACGTGCCTCTTGCCTCAGCCCTGCTGTGAGGATATACATGAACTTTGTAGCACTGAAGAGAGATGGCAGGACCCTGAGTTTAACATCTTATCATTAGAGTGAGATTTAGGAAAATGTGGCCATTTTTTTTTCCCTTAGGCCATTCCTGATGGAGACTGCATATTATTGGGGCACTGCTACCTGTTAAGAAGTGTCTTCTACCTGTGCTAAGACAGATACTCTTGGCACAAAAGCAAAATGTGCAGTACCTGATGCCAGCTTTGATTTCTTTCCAGGATTTTCAAATTTAAAGAGTGTTATCATTATTTTCTATTAAAAAAAAAAAAACAACCCAAAACATCCTTCAAATAAAGTCAGCTCTAAAGGAATTTCCACTGTTAAATTGAAGAGGTTGGATTTGATCTAGTTTGAATCCCAGTTGGTGAAATTACTGGATATTTATGGGAAGTTATTTAAAAATTTGGTGCTGGGTGAAATCCTTGAGATAATTTAGGCTTCTTGTGCATTTTCCAGATGACAGAGATCAAAAGGAGTCAGGTGACTTTTCCAGGTCAGTTAGTGACAGAGCTGAAACTGGAATCTAGCTTTACTTCAGGTGTAGAACCTACTTGATAGAAAAAAAAGTTTTGTTTTCTTTATATTCCCAACATCCAGCATCCTCCTTGTTTCAAAAATTTTCTGTCTACAGAATGATTTTGTTTTGTTTTTGTTGTGGCAATAGGTAGGAATTACTGATAATCGCAGAGTATAATTATAAGGAGTACATTGTAAAATTTTTCAATACTTATTTCAGAATCTAATAAAAGTATTTGCATTTGATTCTTGAACATTTGAGTACATAGAGAAAGCAATTTTTTTCTGTGGCAAAGATATCTATTTTGCAGTTCCTAGTATTTACTATAAGTGCTTCAGTAAACCTTTGTAAATCATTATTGAGGGTGAGAATTAATTTTAAGAGAAGTAGCCATTGGCAACATTCACATAAATGTGTGAGAAAAACATTTCAAATGGGGATTATATAGTCACTGAAGGAAAAGCTCTTCTGTTATATTAGAGCTGCCAAAAGAATTCAAACTCGAAAGATCCAAATGACAGGAAAGCAGATTGAAGCCAGTCTTCTCTTTACATTCTCTTTTCTTTATGCATTCAGGGCTCTGCATCAAGAAAACTTATATGCAAGGGGTGCAGAACAGATCCAATTATACAGAGCTCCAGCTAATGTCTAATGCTTTAAGTACTTTGCAGAGTTTCTGTAGATCGCTATAGAGTCACTTCTCAATTTCTCAAAGTAATGAGGAAAGCCTTGGAATACATTACCCTAAAACCCATAGAATGAAGTAATTAGCATTCATTGCCAATTTTATTTCAATGGCTAATTGCACTTCGCACTCATATATTGATACAGAAAAAATGGACAGCCGAGTAGTGTCTACTGTCATTTATTATATGGATATGGAGAGAATAGTTGAAGGCAAGGTTTTGTTGCTCCAAAAAGTCTGCAAAAATTTGTACACAGTTTGATAAAATTGCTGTGATCTATTCAAAACTAGACCTAACACAATGAGTAGAATGGGAGGAGGAGAGATTCTTGAACAGTAGGACAGATATCCATTAATTTGAGGAGCGGGTAATGAGCAGCCATGGGTAAAGGTCATGGTGGTGGCATTTGTGTGTATGTGTATGCACTCTGACACTTACGATGGGCCAAAATGGGTATGAGCAAAGCTTTGAGAAACTTTGGTACTTGTGTCTATTGAGGATGATGAACTGGGCAAATTTCTATATGAGGGGCATACTTCTAGGTTTTCTGTTCTGAGTCTTGGGTGACAGAAGACACCAGTAACCTTTGTTTGAAAACACCAGAGGGCTGCAGATGTCTATAAAATCAATTCATCCCACTCTTGTCTCTTGCATTGCCACATCAATGCAATAGGAATAAAGAGATTTGGTATTTTGACTCATGGAAATTTTCTGGAGCACTCTTTTGGGGCCTGAGCAAGAGTAAGAAACACTAAAAATAAGAAATTTGGGAAGGATAATAGGACAACTAAAGAATGTGTAGGTATTGTATAGAAAGACCAAAAAGGTTTTTGAGTTACCTCAAGGCTAGTAAATGTAGACTTTGAATGTCTTCATAACCCTTAGTCCTAGGGCAAGATGGAACACAGAGAGAGGACTGGCTGTCAGGAGTTCTCACTCAGTGCAGGGATGTAGTCAGTAGACAGTAAGCCTTTAGAAAAAGAGCTAGGGGGAATAAATACTTTTCCTTAACCTTCCTTCCTCCATCACATCTCATGCTGGGGCTTTCTACTGGCTGAACTCAACCAGAACACAGAGGAGAAGGGAGTTCATTGATGCATTCCATTATGTGTCAACATTCTGGTATATACATCAGGGAGTAGGTAAGGGAGTCAAAAAGAAAAGAAATGTACTAAGAATGCTAAAAATGCATGCTTCATCTCATTTCATTGCTTAAACAGCCCAGGGTGGATAGTGTAAGGCAGGATTTTTAGTTGCAAACAACAGAAACCATCTTTGTCTGGCTTAAGCAGGAAAGGATATGGAGAGCCTTCTGAATTTGCTGGACACTTGGACAACCACATTCAGAAAAGACACCACCGCTCCTTACCCCGGACTTCTATCATGGGCATTACTGTTGCTGCTACTCCAGCCACTGCCGAAGTTAACCTCACAGCCAGAGGTCCTTCTTCATGGATACTTTTCTTTGTTTCACCAGCAACTGATACAAACCTGAGATATCTGCCTGTCATTGGCAGAATCTAGATCTCTTGACTGACCTTTGCTTCAAAAGAAGATGGAAGAGGGATACCTGGCATTATTAGCTTTTTGTCGTGGGGCAGTACCTCTTACAAGAATCTTTAGGTGAGGAATTCTCCAAATTTATGAATGGGGTTCCAATGACAGGTGGCCAGAGCACATGACAGATGTCTACTACAAGTAGATTTTATTAGCTCCATTTTGCAGATGAAGATCTGAGGTTCAGAGAGGCTAAAAAACTTGCCAAATTTACCGGGTTAGTTGGAAGTAAGATCTCAAGGATAGGTTTTGGCTCTTTCTACTATGTCAAAATTTTTCTCTACTCTTTTAGACAATTCAGTCTGACTTCTACTTTAGTGATTTTTTTTTTTCTTTTTAAGACAGCACTGGATATTTTTTGAAAGTGTAAATGATTCTAAAGTTAACTTGGATGAAGAACTATATGAGAAAAACATCCAAAAAGAAAGAGAAAAAGAATAGTGAGAGGAAATATGCTTTTGGAGTATTAAAATATAATGGAATGCCATAGTAATTGAAATGATGCGATGAAAGGATGTACAGATTAACACCATAGAACAAAAGTTCCAGAAATAGATCCATATTAATATAATACTTCAGCATATAATAAAAGTGGAATTTTTTAAAAATATATTTTTTTCAAATATAGTTAGTATACAGTGTTATATTAGTTTCAGGTGTACAACATGGTGATTAGACATTTATATAACTTATAAAGTGATCACCCCAATAAATCTAGTACCCGTCTGACACCATACATAATTATTACAATTTTATTGACTATATTCCTTATGCTATACTTTAAATCCCCATGACGACTTTGTAACTACCAATTTGTACTACTTAATTCCTTTCCCTTTTTTTACCCACATCCCCAAACCTTCCTCCTATCTGGCAACCCTCAAAATGTTCTCTGTATCTATGAGTTTATTTCTGTTTTGTTTGCTCCTTTATTTTGTTCTTTACATTCCATATGTAAGTGAACTCACATGGCATTTGTCTTTCTCTCTCTGAATTTCTCCACTCACTACAGTACCTTCTGGGTCCATCCATGTTATGGCAGATGACAAGATTTCATTTTTTTTTACGGCTGAGTAGTATTCATTGTATATATGTACCACCTCCTCTTTATCCATTCTTCCATTAGTGGACACCTAAGTTGCCTTCATATCTTGGCTATTGTGAGTAATGCTGCAATGAACATATGGATTGAACAAAGTAGTATTTTGGGTTTCTTTGGATAAATACCTAGAAGTAGGATAACTGGGTCTTTCTTATCTCTTGTTATAGCCTTTGTTTTAAAGTCTGTTTTGTCTGGTACTAATATTGACACTCCGGCTTTTTTTTTTTGTTTGTTTCCTTTTTTATGAGATATCTTTTTTTCGGTGAGGTAACCCTTGGTTGATCTCACAGATTGCAAGGACCTCGTCAGTTTACAATCCCTTATTTATTATTTTTTGTGCCTACAGCACCTGGTTTTCTTAGGTGGTCTCCCATCCAAGTACTAGCCAGGCCTGACCCTGCTTAGCTTCTGAGATTAGATGGGCTGGGGCTTGTTCAGGGTGGCATGGCCGTAGACTTGAGATATCTTTTTTTATTCCTTTACTTTTAGTCTGTGTGTGTCTTTTGATCTGAAGTGAGTGTCTTGTAGTCTTCATGTGTAAGGGTCTTGTTTTCTGACCCATTTATCCACCCGATCTTTTGATTGCAGCATTTAATGCATTTATATTTAAAGTAATTATTAATAGATATGTAGTTATTGCCATTTTATTATTCATATTTTGATTTTTTTTTTTATTCTTCCTAAAGAAGTCCCTCCAACATTTCTTTTAATACTGGTTTGGTGGTGATGAACTCCTTTAGCTTTTTCTTGTCTGGAAAGCTCTTTATTTGTCCTTTGATTTTAAATGCTAGCTTTGCTGGGTAGGGTATGTCCTTTCTTTTCATTACTTTGAATATTTCCTACAAATCCCTCTGTCCTGCAAAGTTTCTGTTGGGAAATCAGTTGACAGTCTTATGGGAGCTCCCTTGTAGGTAGCTAATTACTTTTCTCTTGCTGCTTTTAAGATGCTCTTCTTGTTTTTAACTTAAAACATTTGAATTATGGTGTGTCTTAGTGTGGGCCTCTTTGGCTTCATCTTGATTGGAACTCTGCACTTCCTGGGCTTGTATGTCTACTACCTTCCCCAGGGTAGAGACATTTTCCATCATTCTTTCTTCAAATAGGTTTTCAATTCCTTGCTCTCCCTCTTCTTTTGGTACCTCTATGATGCGAATGTCAGCACACTTAATATTGTTCCAGAGGCCCCGTAAACTATCCTCATTTTTTTGGATTCCTTTTTCTTGTCACTGTTCCGACTGGGTGTTTTCTGCTGTCTTCTAAATCTCTGATTTGATCCTTTGCTCCATCTCATCTACTGTTTATTCCTCCTAAGTTATTGTATTTTTCATTTTTGACTGGTTCTTTTTTATGTTTTCTATCTCCACTTTTATCTCTTTGTTAAAGTTCTCTCTGAGTTAATCTACTCTTTTCCTAAGTTCATTGAGCATCCTTATAACCAGTGTTTTGAACTTCGCATCTGGTAGATTTCTTTTCTCTATTTTATTTAGTTTTTTTTTTTTCCCTGGAGCTTTGTTCTCTTCTTTCATTTGGGACATGTTTCTGCATCTACCCATTTTGACTGCCTCACTGTGTTTGTTTCTGTGTATTACACAGAGCTGCTATGTCTCCCAGTCTTAGTAGAAGGGCCTTATGTAGTGGATGTGCTGCAGGGTCCAGTGGCACAGTCTTCCTGGTTACCTGAGGTGGGTGCTCCAGGTACGTGCATTGTATGGGTTGTGTGTGCCCTTCTGTTGTAGTTGAGCCTTGATTGTTGTTTGTACATTAGTGGGAAGGGTTGACCCTCAGGCTGATTGGTTGTGATAACTGGCCAGTGAGGGGCTGACCCTATAGAGTAGGATTCATTTTAGCAGATCTCTCGTGCTTGGCCAGTCTGACCTTTGGGTGTTTCTTCCTTGGATGCAGCCTTGGGTGGTGCTTCAGCTCAGTGTGAAGCCAAAACTGGCCACCGAACATGCTGGTCCCAGGGCTTCCTGGTAGGGGGCCTACTGTAGGCCCACTTCAGCTGCAGCCTGTGGCCTGCCTGGGGCCACTGGCATGAGCCATCTGCAGATGGCTCCCACCTGTGCAATCCTCAGATGGCTGTCACCCGTGCACTGGACTTAGAGGTGCCTAGAGAAGCCAAGCCATGAACTGAGGCCAGCTCTTGCTTGCCAGACTTGGAGCTGCTCAGTGAGAGGTACAGGGCATGCTGAGGGCAGATGCTGCTTGCTTAGGTTTCGTGAACCTTTGAGGTATTTTAGGAAAGTCTGAAGCATGAACCAAGACAGGCCGTTTGTATGGAGAGACCTCTGGATATGGCTTAAGTGAGTCATAAGTTGAGTGGGGCAGGGTTTCAGGGAATTACCAGGGCAGGGTGACCAGAATTAGCTAGTTTGGTGGAGACTCAGATATGGTGGCTACCTGCGTCTGCACTGGGGAGGCAGGAAGGCTCAACAAAGAAACAATGGATTCTGCCTGCACTTTTGTTTGCTAGAAAATTGCCTCTCTTTCCTCTCGAGCCTTCGCCCTGAAGCCAGACAGTTCAGTTCTACCCTGTACGTCCCTGGTGCTTTTCGAGCAGCTGCCACAGCTCTAGAGAAATTCTAGCTGCCCTCTGTCTCAGCCACAATCTCTGCTGGTTTTCACAGCCAGGTGTTGTGGGGACTTCTCAGCATTGGAACCTTGGGCTGGTGAGCCTGGTGTTGAGTTGGTACCCCTTACTCCTCCAGGGGAACCTCCACAGCTGAGATAGTTCTCTTTATTTTTAACCACCACACGTGGGTGTGGGACCTTAAAAGTGAGATTTTAATACAATGGAGGAAAGGGTAGCTGAAAAATTTAATACAATCTTTTGTACATTTGGTTAAAGAAATTACATCTCACATTGATTGAATTCCAAAGGCATTAAATGTTTTAATATGAAAAATGAAAAAACAAAACAATGTGTAGGTGAATATTTTTATAATCTTGATCTGTGTAAAGCATTTCTAAGTACTATAGGCAGAGAGATAGAGAAAACTGTTGCTAGACTGGAGTATGTAAAAGTAAGAATTTCTCCACGGCAATAACAATATAGACAAATAGTACTTGGAAAAATACTTGCAAAACATATGAAATAAAAGAGAGAATATTGTTAGTACAGCAGAAAAATTTTATAGGAGGCATGAATATAGCTGAACATATGAAAGGGTACTTAATCTCATTTTCAGTACTCATCAAATAAGTTCACATTACAACAAAGTTAGCGGAAATTAAAGCAATCAGTGATGTCCAAAGTAGACCAGGGTGTGTGTGTGTGTGTGTGTGTGTGTGTGTGTGTGTGTGTTTCTTTTATTCCATTCTGGTTGGTGTCAAATTTTGATTGTTTGCTCGAGAGTTATTTGGTATTGTATACCAAAATTCTTTAATATGTCTTTTGATCAAAAAATACACTTTTTATAATTTTTAGTTATGAAATAGTTCAGCAAACACATAAATCACATGTGGATGAATATTGCAGTATTATTTTTAATGAAAAATTTGGAAATGAACTAAATATTCTTAAATTTAAGGTGGAAAAATAATTTATGTGCATTTATAAAATAGAATACTATTTAGCCATGAGAAGGCAGATATCTATTGATATCAAAAGGGATCCATGTTGTAAAAAACATGGTATGAAATACTATGAATAGCATATCTAATATTTATAAGAAAAACCAATCATTATATTTAGAAAAAAACTGGGACAATTATGCTCTAAAATTTTGAACAATGATTTTATTTGGCTAGTAGTATCTTGAATGACCTTTATTTTTCCTTTATTCATTTTTACATTTTCTAATTATCTTATGGTAAGTATTGATAAGCATAATAAAAAACAAAAAGCTTCCTCTATTTTGAAAAAATGAAATAAAAATATAGCTTCATTAAGCAACATATAAAGACTAATTTTCATGTTTTTATTTTACATGGTTTTTCTAGTACAATTGTGTGTATGTATATATGTGCAGGGGTGTGTGCGTGTGTGTAATGTGAACAAGGATAATAAAAATCTAGAAAAAGGTGAAGAATAGAGAAAGATGGAGAAGATAGTGATTTGTCCTAATTTATAGACTTTAGAGGATATAGAGGAAAAGAATTTATGACTGTATCCCCTATTTAAATACTACTTTTTACCCAGAGCTGGTTCTAGTCCTCTTTACAGCTTTACAGTCATCTGGTCTAGAAGAGTATGGTTCTCATTTGCCTTCTCCCTAGCCGATATGTGACAGAGACGACCAGAGACCTGTGAAATAGGCAGAAGGGTGCAAGCAAGCCAGAGGCTAGATAACCTTCTGTTGATCACTGGATATTGCATTACTTTACTGAGGCGATGTGCTCACTTTTGAGGAGATCAGGAGAACAGTATTTGATAGAAATAGAAGAAAATGAGGTACTGGGGAAAGATAGGAAGGAAAAGGGAATATATTTAGGATGGGTCAATGACTTTTACCTCAAAGGCCTCAATCATCATCACACGTCATTCTGCCTTTAATATACAAATAAAGTGATTTCGGCTTCCAATCTGTGCACCAAAGGGGACCTTGAAGCTTAGTAATGTGTTCAGACTTGGTCAGGGTAGCTGTGCCCAAAGCAGGAAGAGATCACACCTCTCCTTCACTGGTGAATGCCATAGCCCAGCTCCCACTGTCACTGTTGATCTGCTGAAGTTCTACTTTCCTACTGTTTCATCCCGTACTGGACATCACCTTTCTTTTTTCTGCCTAAAGTATCACCAATGCAAGACTACTAATGAGCAACAGACTTTTACTATAACTTTAGAATATGGCAGGAGAAGATGGGGGTGGTGAGCAAATAAATCAATATGACATATTCAACATGAGGTCTAAATATTTCTCAAAATTGGTGTTTAGAAATCCTTTTTTTCCTTAAGTTGCCTTATATATCCCTTTCCTTAGTTTCTGGGACTCACCCCTTTTATTTCAGGGACAGAAACTTAAAATAGCTTTTTCGGTGTGAGTGTGAGAGGATCTAATCTTTCATATAGCAAAAGATCCTCAAAATATTTTTCTGTGAAATAGCCATTTTCCCCCTGGAGATTAATTATATTATTCCCATATTTACAATAAAAATGGTTAACTATTTCTTTTTTCTTTTTCCCATTGTATAATACTGCATTGGGACAAGACTTGGGGAGAGTCAAAGTATTCTGGAATATTTTTTCTATCATGAGATTTTTCTTAATTCTCTAGGCTAGGTTAATTTTGATACCAAATGAACCTTCACTTAGGGACCTAGTAGGGAATCAATAGGACCTCAAATCTGAGAACTAAGAGGCTTTTTTTCCTTAGGGCTATTCTGTAACTGAACCAAAGCGGGGGAGGTTATACTGTATGGGCTGTGGATAGAGAGAAGGAAGACAGTGAATTAGAAGGAAGACATAAAAGAGGAGCAAAAAGGAAAGAAAAAAAAACATAGAGGAACAAAAAACAGAGTAAGGAGAAGAAAGGATAGAGTTAGGCAACGAGAAAAGGAGGATCTAGTTAAATTTCCTCTGAGAATACTAGACTTAGAATGGATCGTGGTGGTCTGTTTCAACCTGCAATTAATACAGATGAGGAAACAGGCCTAAAGAATTTAGATAACTTGCCTGAAGTCCGTTGCTTAATCAACATAGATCAGAGACTGGAATTCAGGTCTTTGAGCCACCAACCCACTAATACATATTTTAGTTCTTTCAGGAGGTATTAGGTCAGCCAGATCATCATTAATTAATGAAAATAGTGTGGAACAGGTATGGACATTAGCACAGCAAGATTACTAAAATTTTCAAGGGTTTGAGATTGCCTCTTGTTGAGGCAGTTTTTTCCCTAAAATTTGTAAAATTTAGTTGTTTGTAAAATTTAAAGCTTCCTTGTTTTCTAAAACAGAATATTGTATTTAGGAAAGTGCTTTTCAACATAAGAGGGCTTTGATATTAATAAGACAAATGGACACCATTTTTCCAAATAGGTGAATAATAATCTACAAATAATAGAGACCTGATGATAATAACACTTATTTTTCTTGAGCAAGTATTTTTATGTTGGAGAGTCTATACATACACTCACACGTAATGCACACATATACTCATTCTTTTGGAAAAGATCAAAGGGCCAGTACTCAAGAGACAACTTCAAAAGGAAAGTCAGCATTTTTGACCAAGTTTTATCACTTTGCATATAGGCAACTACACAGTAAGAACAGTATCAAAGGGATATGCTAAGTGAAAAGAAAGAACATTTGAAGCAGGGAGAGAAATAATTTTCTAGCAAGAAGGGCTGTGTGATGATGGTTCCGCTGGTGATCCATTATGCCTGTTAAGAGGCCAAAGAGAACTGTAGATCTCTGAGGTCCACTGGGGCAATGGCAAGGGAATAAGATGAAAGGAACACTGGAATAAATGAAGAGCCTTAACAGCTGAAAAAGTCTGATGGATGTGCTCTGCACCTCAGAAGACAGAGCTCCCAGGAGGAGAGTAAAGCATGCAGCAGAGCAGAGCCTGCTAGAACCACACAGTTAGGGAACTGATCCTCTAATAACCTCCTGTTTCAGGAGTTTATAATGTGCTATAAAAACCCTGTCTCTAGACTAAAACCTGGCACAACCACACTTAACTGCATTTTACTGCCATTGCGCAAATCCCCCATTTGCTGTTACTTTCTCTTAAATAGGGCTGGATCTATTTTCAGCATTGCAGGTGCCAAGATGTTTTGTAAAAAATTTCCGTAGGGAACGGATTTGATTTTTTAAATGTAGAAACTGGATTTCAGTTCTTAAACTGAAATGCTGGACTAGGCACCAAGGACATTTTGATTAAATCATGCCTGTGTTCAGGCTATTAATTCCTAGTTGGAAGGTGTCTGTAGATACAGAAAACTACTTGAAAAGTAGAGATATTGAGTCTTCAATGAGTGAAGGTCATTCAACAGCTAACTGTTCTCAGTGGCCTTCATAACAAAATTTTAGGAAGCTTTGAATTCTCATACATATTGGCAATTCCATTTACTCTCAGTCAAGAGGAAAAAAAATATTTTGTTTCACGGAAGAACCTATTGATACTTTAAGAAATAGGCCCAGTAAGAGACATAGTACTTTGTATGCGCACTTCAGATATTACAGCCATCAATTATGAGTCTTCTTACGTCTTCATCTGACACCGTTTTATTTCAGTGGTTTGTTGCAGTTCATGTTCTTCTCTTATTCTGTACTTTAAAAACAGGTTAACTAGAATTTGAGTTGAATGACTGTGCATGGCCAAATTCAGAGTCAGAAATAAAAGGTCATTGCATCTTTGCTTTCCTTCTTTACATCATTCTCTGTAATCAGAATTAATAACAAATTATTATTATCTATTCATCAATCTCCAAACTGTCTTTTCCTGGCACATAGGATGCTCCTCAAAGTATAGAAAAAATAGGCTGACATCAAATAGAAGCATAATAAATTGAAGTAAAAAACACACTTAACAAGAGAACCAAAAGCCTAATTAAGCAATTTACAATATTTTATATTTTCTCAAATTCGTTCCTGAAGAAAGGGTCACTTTGATAGTCCAGCTGTTCCTGCTAATTATTTTCAAAGTGAATTGCTATTTGCTCTTGAATCTTGGTTTATTAATTTTCAAGTTAGAGACCCAGCTTCAAGCCGATATTTTCATTTCAAAGGTCAAAATTTCCCCCTCCTCCCTTTTTTGAGGAACTAGTGGGCTAAATATGCTCTTCTAGAGAAGAAAAATTTTTACAATGGGTGGAAAACCATATTTTTTTTCCAGCGTTAAGCTTCATATTGCATTTTCCTTCTATTGTCACTAGAGTCAGTATGCGAAGGACTAAGAAGCCCCTTACCTTTACCTCTACTTTACTACATTAACTGAAGACTCAGAGTTCTGGAAATAGACTAAGAGCAAAAGAAGGACCTCACTTGTACATGGATCCTGTGCAAGCATTTGGATTCTATTTTTAAGGTTGAAATTTTCTACTTTGATTATTTGAGTTATGGGGTATTGCAGTGCTTTTTTCAGAACCCTTCTTGGGTTCTTTTTATGCGTTTTGAACAATGTAAGTCAATGGTGCAGTGATTAGAGTGTAACTGGTTTGCAACTTCTTTTTGTCCAATTTTCTGAAGTATGCTGTATGACAAAGTTCTAACTGGGGTTTTTTAAATATATCGCACACTTGGAACATATAAAAGGGGAGTGTTATCTAGCCTGGGCGATGGTTCTCTGGAGGAATGCTTCGAGTTGAGTCTTGAACAATCAGTATGAGCTGCCAAATGCATATTTTTTTTCACACATGAATTCCAGGCAGAAGGAACTATAGGTGAAAAGTTCCAGAGATAAAAAATTACATATATTCATAAAATTTTATGCTGTTGTAATGTAGGGTATATGTGGTATGTGTAGGGAAAGGGGATTGTGCAGAGGAGAAAGATAGGTGATGTAGTCTGGTGGACTACAGATATATAATAGTTTTGCCAAGGGTGTGGGGATAGGGAAACTCTTCAAAAGATTTTAGACAGATAACCAATTGCATATAGTTAGACCAACTACTTAACATTTTGCCTTGGAGCTCTTTGAGATCTTTAAAATTCATTATTTTACTACCTAGCAGGCTGTTCTTCTGGCTTCATAAATTGATACATCTTTAAACCAAATAGAGCAATTTGCTGAGATTCCCAGTAGCAGGTCTCACCCTTTCTAGGTGCAGTAAATTTCTTTGGACCTCTTCTTGCCTTTTTCCCTTCTGTGCTTTTTACAATGCCAGATTCTTTCCCAGATATCTTGACAAACTATTGTATTAATGGGTAAGTCTAGATTAAAATTATTCTTCCCTTGTCACATATTTGCATTTGAGCTCAAATCCTCAGAAATGGCTTTCCTGGAAAATTTGGGCCCCATGCCAGGCATGAAGAGATGCGAGCTTTCAGCTCATCTCAAACTAGGCCATGTAGGTGACTGTCTACACTGACTTCAAAGACATTTGGATTTGGTGCTTTATCTGGTCTGCCTGTGAGTGACTTGCCATAATACTTTCTAAAACTAAACTGAGTGTGTGTGGATGTGTATTTAGATTTAGCATAATGGTGTGTGTATGACTATTTTTTTTTTTTAGTTTGTGCTTTCAAGAGTCAACTAAGGAAGTTCTTTTATTTGATCCTGCTGATGTTCCCTTTTAGACAGCTGCCACCAGCACCACTTGGCCACTTCCTTTTTATTTCCTATTCCCTTTTAACTGCCTAGCTTACTTTGATATGATTTCATCTCTTTCTGTAATAGCAATGAGAGAGGATGTTATTTCCCAAGGCCATGGCATGATACATCTTTTAATTCATTTTAGGCTATTACCTTGCAAATGTAAGAATGAATTAGGATTCTGTTTGCCTAAGCCAAGCTGTTTTAGACATGTTGGAAGGTGAAAGTGTGCATTAGATCACATGTGCGCTTGATAGCTCCTTTCTATGACAGAATTGATCATTACAGATTTGATACCTGGGTCTGCCACTTTTCTGCCTTGTGACTTTGGATAACCCATATAATCTATCTGTTCACTGCCTCCTTCTTTATAAAACAGTTAGAAGAATATAATTTTACCTTCCTGAACTCCCAGGGATGCCATGAACTTTCATATCAGGTGTGAAAGTTGTTTTTAATTCGGTAAATTCTATGCAAGAATACTTTTAAAATGGCTTAATACGAAACATTAGAGAGCATATTTTGTTTTGGAAAATAATGTGTTTTTTAGAAGTAATATTTCCATTGTACAATTACAGTTTAAAACATTTTTTTACTGTGACTTCTGATGTTATTTTAACATATGATTTAACAATATGCTGTGATTTTGACAGACAGCATTATGTATTTTTCTCTAGAAATCTGTAAGACTGTGCTGTTAATTTGGGCCAAGGGAGTGCATCTTGTTTCTAGTGAATATTGTCACCACTGAAACCTCATGCTCTATTGACAGTCCACAAAATAAAAATCACAGGTAATGCTGCTATATTGTGGAGCAGCTCTTTCTATTAGATTCTCGTGCCTATTTACAATGCTTCTTTTTTTCTTAATCATTTCCTCCTGATTGCACTCAGCTTCTGGTTGACCTATTGGTAACTTCTAGATGGGATATATCACTCTATAACTTTAGAGAAAAAAGGCTTTGCAGTTAGCACAGAGACCATTCATTTATATTTAAGTAATATGCATAATGAAGTATCCTTATAATCATATTTATAATTCCTTGTTACCATACATCTCCAATTCTTTCTGTGTCAGATGGTGACAGTTTACCACTATTACTTTCAGAGGAGAGGGAGCATATGGTCAGCTCCCTAGATTTGAAAATTCAGACCATATATACCACTAATGAAATGATTTCGAAATTATGGAAATTGCTTCTTTTTTTTCTAAAGACTAAAGCTGTGGTTCCCAACTCCAGTTACTTCACCCTCCAGGGTAGCTGCAGACATCCCAGAAAGTGGCATAAAATTTTTAAGACAAAATTAATTTTAACTCATTTTAAGTGGAAATAAAAAAACAAATATATGCCAAACTGTTCTGTTAAAGAGAGGTTATCTTGACATCCAATAAATGCTATTTTAAACCCGAAAGTATATTCAGTGCATGTTGTACACTAGCCAGAAACTATATGAGACTATACTTAGGGTGACCCCACTGAAAAGAGCAGTTCAGGGAGGAAGAATTTCATTATTCTACAGACACTTCTCTTTTTTTCAGATTTTCTAATTAAGGCTTGAAATAATTTCAGGACAATCCAGAAGAGGCAAAATTATAGTTTAATGTTGACTCCTATTTCCTGGTAAATCTGAATTTCATCTGAACTATAGATAAACCTTCACACTGGGACAAAAGACATTTTATTTCATATTCCTTCCACTTTATGTTGTCTGCCCATCAGTATCCCTAGAGTTGCCCTAGAATCCTTACCTGATGTCACATACCAGCTGTCTATTAGGAGCACTCATAGGAAACATACTCTTACTTCATTGTATTGTTACACGCTTTTAAAAGAATTATTACTGTATCAATTAATTGGCCTTCAGGAGCAAGAACATTCTTTATTAATCATGGCAGACTGGTCATCAGTGTTTTTGCATTATTTCTTCTCTTCTGATCTCATTGCTGAAGTTCACCATAATTTTTTTTTTAGCCCAGTGGCACATTATTTCCTTTCTTCTATGCCTCCTATGAGTTCTCTGCCTCATCTTAAATGCTATCCTGTTTTTTTCTTTACTTAAAATATCTTTAGGGTCACTTCAAGGTAAATTTTATATTTATAGTTCACACAAATCTTTTTATATTTACTGCCCCATTTATTTGAAATCAAATTATAAATTACTTTTCTTGATTCATGAATAATTTCTCTAGGAGTGGGAAAAATAAAGAAATACAACTTTATATTTAAAGCAATTGATAGTGTTTTGATCAGTAGATCCTGGGTGTGTCAGTATATATCTCAGTTAACAATTTGGTGAGATTTGAAAAAATTTAAGTAAACAAAGTTTATTATCACACTACACTTCAGCCTACAATATCATACTGTACCTCAGCCTACAAGATGCTGAAGTACTGATGAATTAAAACCTCTTCCAGTAGTACCTAACATTTCTATGCTTTCTGTTTAAAATATGATGAAATATGTCTGATCATAAACTTAAAACTTTCCGAAGAAGTAAAAACTGGAATAGGAAAGGATGAATATTCTTTGCATGTCCTGAAAATTTTCTCATCCCACTTTTAAATAATAATAATAATAATAGTACTATTTGATATAAACATCCAGATGCAATTGAAATCTACTGTGGTATTATGGAAGAGACATAACGGATATTTCTGTTCTATAATAAATAAGGTTCATTGCATATGGAATGTGTGTGATGATTTGAATCCCTCTGTAACCAGTTTTAGATCTTTAAATGCAAAGAATATTGACAAGAAATGCAAATTATATGTGTGGCAGAGACACCTAGTTGAACAATCTTTGGGCCCCTTTCAGTATAGAGATGATACTGGGCAGTGGTTGTCCAGCAGCGACTGCGTTTTCCATCTCCTTTCCCCTTGTAGGTAGGGCTATATGATTAGTTCTCATGGATGGAATATGCAGAAAAGTGACTTTCAGACCAGTGTGATTAAGAAACAGGTGGACCTTAGTCATAGTCTCTTTTGCCATCCATCAGCTGAATAACAGGGACTCCTGGGACCTAGAAGAGGGCAGATATTTAAAGAAGGTGGAAGAAACATGAGATCTAAATGACTATGTAGAAGGTGGCCCAACCAAGAGCACATGGTCGATTCTGCTGTGAAAAGTAAACTTTTATTGTGTTAAGCCACAGGGAAGTTGGGACTTACCTATAACAAAAACTAGAATTTACCTTGATCAATATATGAAATATATATTCTAGTTATGGGACACTGAGCACAAACCATGTAAGGAATAGTCGACAGTAGGAAAAATCAAGTTTAATACATGCTTGTTGTGTATCGCTTTTTAATTTCAACACTTGGAAAATATTCTAAAATGATTTCAGTGTTCTAATTTCATTGATCATCTCTCTAAGTGATAGTATTATCTGAAAGGTTTTAATGAACCTGCTGAAAGGCTAAGAGTTTGGAGGACAGTTTAAAGGATTATAGTACAGGAGTTTTTCTAAGTGTGTGCTTATCTAGACACTATATCTAGCACGTGGTTCAAAGGCATATAAAGGTTTGTCTAAGACCATATTTTAGCATTAATATTTTGGATATTGTACAGCACGATGTATTATATTCTTATGAGATAATTAAGATTGTTCATATGTCATAAGAACTAGGAACGACAATGCACTGAACATTGATACTTGATAGCGAAAAGGATTTAACATGTTCCAACATTTTGAAGTTTATCATCCTCTAGCATGGACATTTCTCTCTCCCTTCTCTTTACTTCTTTCATATAATTCCATGGAGACAAGAATTCAAATTCCAAAATGTTCCAACTGAAATGTAACCTGATAGTGAAAATTAAGAATCAAAAATTTAATTTTACTTAACTGCATTCAAATGTGCAATAGTTCTGAAGGATTTGGGAGGTTTGGGATATATTTTTACTTTAAATACTACATCTGAAAAATTTTAATGTTGATTGCACATGGGACTGTCATATTTATAACTCAATTGTAATTCAGTTATTACTTTGGGGACAGAAAGTCCTCCAGGGAGAGCCACACATTTACATGATGTATCCCAGTACTCAGCTCTATATTTGTAACTCTGTTTTAACCAAGAGATGTGTAAAATCACAGATGACTGGCCAACTCCCTATTGGATGCAACTGAGAAAACTTATGAATTCCAACTTCCACTTATTAAAATTTAGTTTTCTAATATTAATAGAGGCTCTGAACTAGGTTCTTGCTGAGATTTTCAGTAGATAATCTGGAATTGGGCCAGGCTTAGCTGGTACCCAGCCATATTTTAAAGTTAGATCTTTCTCTCCTCTTTTTATATCTGTCCTGCAACCTCTTTCCCTCTCAAACGTTGCTGTTCCTTTTTTACTGTTTTCCACTTACATCCTCTCTTGATGACCTGACATTATATCGTTGTGGGGTTCTGTTTTCTGTTGGCTCAGAGGAGGACAATTTGTAGCCTCCTCTTTACTCTGCTGTACTCTTACTCTGCTCTTATCACTTCTTGCCAGGATTACTGCAATAGCCCTCTTACCTGGTCTCCCTGCATTCGATCTTTTTTCTTTCTAATCTATTTTTTAGATTGTATCCAAATGATGTTCCAAAAGTGCTTATATGTTCATGTTTGTCCCTTCTTGTAACCTTTCAGATTTTCCCATTGATCTCAGAATAAAGTCCAAAGTTCTCAGCGATGTTCATAGCATTTGGATTTGAGTTCTGGCCTGCTACTCATGGCTGTGCGACTTGACCTACTTACATCTTAGTTTCATTGCATAGTCAGTTCTCCTTATTTGGTAATTATGTTCTGTAAAGTTGCTAAGAACCCTGAATTAGCAAATACTAAATCATTGCTGCTAGGGGAAATAAAGATTAGGTTCTTGTGAGGCTCTGGTCATAATATTTTTATCAATGGATCAATATGTAACCTTGTTTTATGTGTATTTCTGTTTAATGATACCTAATCTATATTACATATAGATTATATGTAACATTGAACTCATGGCCAATGGTACAATAACTCATGCTTAAATGAAGCTTATCAAACACATGTATTTCCTCTGTAAGGCACATCACAGCCTTCTTGCACTAGATATTAGACATCATTTCAGCATTATTATTGGGGGCCATTTTAAATAGTGAAATCATCAACAAAAATTAGAAAATGCAAAAAACATGGCACAAACTAGCTTGAGAAAAGAACACTTGTTTACAGCATGAGACTTAAAATGAGGAGGCAGAGCATTGCCGTGTTTGACTTCAGCCAGGAGTGTGCTTATATTAAGGTGACTCAAAATTTTCACTACTCCACACATCTGTGAATGATCTCAAAAGTGCCATGCATATTGATTTTAGTGAGTAGAAAAATTTGCAAATAAAGAATCTGAATAATAGGATTGCCTTTGTATGAAAAGGAATATGTTTGTAACAGATACTCTTGTCATATTCCCCTCATGTCCACCTTGTCCTTTGTTTGAAGGAGTTGCGCTCACTCTTTCCTAGGTGGCTATGTACTCAATGATGTGGCCTTGGACCCCTGCTAATTTGTAACATTCTAAAACAATCTCTTTGCCAGCAAAAGGTTTAAGGATGGACATGTGACCCAGTACAGCTAATGAGATGTAGAGGGAGGGGCAATGAGCTGTAAGCTTTTGGGGAAAGATTTTGCTGACAAAAGACACAGAGAAAAAGACATCTCTCTTCCTTTTCTGTTGAAAATTTATGTGCCTTCCTGGAACAACAGACAACAGGGATGGCCTCCAAAATGGTGAGGACAAAACTTGTATACTAAGTATGGCTCAAAGAAAATTTGAACAGAATTCAGTTTTTTTGAGGATGTTGATGAACAACTGAATTAACCAATGAAGCCTCCTTAATATGTGAGGTAATAAACCTTTATGTCAGTTTGAGTAAGTTTTGCTTGTTAGTTATTTACAACCTAAAACATCTTGATAGTATGCTTTGTTTTCCATAAGGTATTAGGAATATATGAGAGAAAAATATATAAATATACATGTGTATGTACATACACATGCCATCTGCGATATGGTTGAACCTTGATACATGTTACTTTCCCTGTTGTATTTTTAAGTATAGAAGTGCTATAGAAGTCAAATAAAGATTGAACTGCCAAATATTTGTCATTACTCTTTCATATTGACAAGAAAACGATCTGACTCAAAACCTTATATTTTATTTCAATGTCCTTGCTTAGAATTATGATCCTCTCAACTACTTTTTCCCTCTTGACTATTTCTAACTCAAATATTCACTCTTCTGTCACATAAGGCATTGGTTAATACTTTAAATTGCAGTATCATGATTATGATGAAATTGTTGCAATATTTCTGTAACAAATTTATCATGCTTTGGGATAGAGAGAACTTATATTGCAGGGGTTTTGTGAATATCCCAAATGAAAAAGGGCAAGTTTTCAGAAATTAAAGTTGTTATATAAAAATAAATGTAGGGGATTCATTCTCAGCCATTGTTTATTCATTTAGCTAAATATTTATTAAGTTTTATAATAATCAAAGCATGGGCTGGGTTGCAAAGTGCTCTAGTGGAGATCCATTGTGCCTCTCTGAGACTTAGAATTCTTGGCATAGGTTGCACCGTTTTGGAGACTTCAAGGTGTTTTTCAAATATCTTTGTATTGTCCATGCTGCAAACTCTAAAAACTTTTATACAATAAGCCCTTAATAAGTACTTGTCAAATAATGGTCTATTGTGTAGTGTGTGTATGTGCACACACACATTTATGTAGAACTAATATTGACCAAAAGAATATATAATTTTTCCTCTTTTGAATTTTTAAATGGTATTGAATGACTCTGTGTCCTAGTGTTTCCTTGAGTTCATACATTTCTCTCTTAATTACACTGGCCGGAACTGTCTGAGAAGTGTCATTTGTCCAGCTTTGCAGAATGTTCAGTGTCACTTCATGACACTTTCATATCTAGTGATTCATAGGAGTAGTGTTTGGTGACTTTCTTTGTGATGTTACTTTCCTGAGAGGCCTGAAGCTACAGCATTCAGCAGGAATTTGCAATGCTGTCATCTCTTATGAGTGTACACTGAGACCCTGAGCTAATGCTCTTTAACTTCCAAATGATTTCTCTGAGACATTTCTAGGAGTCTGACAAGTAGTCTAACATGCAGCTATTTTTTTTCTTACAGACAATGCATGTGAGCATCTAGAATAAAATCATGTTCTGTCTTCGATAGTGATAGTATTTAATTTCCTTTTAAACATGTAAGTTTACTATTTTCACTTACTCTGCTATTATTTTCCGAAGTGCATTTTAATCAGTGTTTACATAGGAATTATCATATTATTCCCTATACAACATGCATGATAAGACTGAGAAACTTCTAATCAGACCTCCTTCAATCATAATGAAATTAACATAAAATATGAATTTAAACTATTAGGGTACTATATAAAAGCTATTACTATTACTATTAACTGCTATTTTAAACCCTTTTGCTGAAAACCACTATAATTTAAAAAGTAGCTTTTTTTTTTTTTAAATGGAAGACAGTGGATCTTTTAAAGTATACAAGGCTTGGATTTTAAAATGAAAGAACAAGTGGCCTTTAATAGATTTGTAGGGGTACTTGATTTATGTTATTTTGAGTAAACCTGTCATTATGTTGGATACTTTGCTGTCTTCTGTAGGATGCTCATGTTTTTCTATGAAATGGCATACTAGGGTACATTAAGGTAGGTTTGCATTAAAAAAAAAAAAACAAACCTTAAGATTCAGTGGATTAACACCATACAAGTTTATTTCTCCCTGAGGCTACATATTTACTGTGGATTGACAGAGGGTGGCACTGTTCATCATGTCACTCAGGAGTCATAGCCAATGGCGGCTCCATCTGGACATGAACTTTCCAGGGAAAAGAGAATGCAGACCTTAAAACTTCTGAGAAGTTACACATTTTCTTTGTGCTCACCTTTCATTGGCCAAAGCAAGTCATATGACATGACAAACTTCACCCAAGTAGTCAGGAAGTACATCCATCCCACAGAGCTGGAAGGAGAATTGTGATCTCTGTGAATTGCCCTAAAGCCAGTCACTGTTATAATAATTGGAAATGGAATTGGAAAGTGAAGTTAGGGGCCATTTCTTGAAGCTTTGTTTGTAAAACACAGACGACTTTTATGTTTCTGTGGTAATTTTTTTTTTTTTTATTTGGGGCATGGATGAGCAGATATTAAGAGAGAAGTTATAGTTGTTAGAAGCTACTTCTTTGCCCCACTGTCATGTCTGCAATTAAGTGAGTGTTTTTTTGGAGGGAAGGGATTAGAATGACCCTGGGTTGTAGGCAGGCCTGAGTACACATTAAAAAGGCTATCTTTAAAATTGGTTTAGGGAAATATAAGCTAAAATAAAATAATTTTTATTTAGTACAAATATAAGAAAATAAAATATGAGTATGTGCTTTTTTAGAGCAAAATTTTAGCATTAAAGCGACCAGTATGCCAGGTGGAAAATGATGCCCTTAATGGAAGTATAATGAGTAGTAAGGTCAAGAAATGGATGTAGTCTAAATTATTTTCTTAATAAAGAACAGACCTTTTTTTCTCTAATTTCTTTTAATTTCAACAATAGAGATTTTAAAACAGTAGACAAAGAGCACTAGGCTAGGCTTCTATTTTATAAAATGTCATCAAAAAGGCTTAAAAACGGTTCTAATAGGATTGCCTCATAAATGCTGCATTTGTTTTTCTGGGACTTTGAAACTTGGGAGGTGTTCTCTTTTGTTAGTGAGTTACCTTCCTGTTTGTTTATGCCCACTCTATTAAGGCTTGTTCATGGCTGCAGCAGACATCCGCGTGGCTGCACAAAGCTGGACCTGTGCATACTCAGTTCAAGGAGATAATCACTGGGACCAACAGCCTTTTGCAGAGATATGTCTCTGCTCACAGCAAGAGAGGAAATAGGAAATGACTCAGGGCAAGTCTTGCTAAGCTGGAAAAATGAATTAGACACACTCCTGAATAGAATCAGAAAGCCTTATAGTCAGAGAAAAAGGAGAAAGGGTCTGAGAAAGGTAGCTTACCATTCCCAACAGACAACTAGAAAACATTTATGGCTGTATAGTAGTACCATCTGACAGCTCCAGGTTTCTTTCATCATTTTAACCAGAAAAGAGCATCACTATTGAATAGACATTTTCATTATTTCCATTGGTTCTGTCTTTTTAATTTTTATTTAAAAAGTAGTTTTTAGTTGTGAGAGAAGGATAGTGTGCTGGAAACCAAAGTTAGTGAGCTTGACTAAAACAGCCTTTCTTATTAAAAATTTGGGAAATAAAATGAACACTATCTCTGACCTCAGAGGCACTGTGCTTCATAATATCCAGGGCAAACTTGGGCAGCTCTAACTTCAAATCCATGAAAACAGATATCACTACCATTAAATTACAAGCTTTATGTTCTTAAATCATATCATTATTTTGTCAATACTTTGGAAGGGAAGCTAGAAAACCAAATTTTATCTTCTAGAAAAAAATAAATCTCTGGACAATAGTTTCTGCTGGTCTTTGTGTTACTCTAGTATATACATTTGGTTATTTTATACCTTTTTTTTTAAAAAAGTGATTTAGAGTTTCAAAGTCTAAAACTCATTGCCAATTATATATATCTTCATTTGATGAGCTATTAGTTTTTGTCTATTTTACCCATAATTGGTAAAGATATTTAGAAAATCACTTCCTAAGCCTCTTTGGATATTTACTTTTATTGATTCTGAATACCAGAAATTCAAAAAACAGGATGAAATGCTTCTTCTTAGGAAGGTGTAGTGTCTCTAAAATTGTCTCATCTAAACTATAGCCTAAACAGCAATACAACTGAGAAAAACAGAAAGCAACCATTTGTGTTTACATTGGTTGGTTAGGGTATGTGAGTGGAAGAGTTTTATGGGCTATTTACTTTCTTCATAATGATCTCCTCTTCTCTATAGTGATAATTCTAGAAATTAATGCAGAAAAGGTAGTTCACAAACAGAACCTAAATGAATATCAATCACCTGATAATATTATTGGCACACTATAGACACAGGAATCAAGAGAATATTCTCACAGAGAGCTCTCTCTGTGACCCAGTTTTCTTGGGAATATAATTAGCACTGTGTCATAGACCTCTGTTAAGCTTGATGCTTTGACATGAGTCCTAGTAAAATTTAGAATTTTTATCAAGTTCTAAGCAAAATTACCACATTTTTATTATTAAACATAATAATAATTATTATTTTTAAAAAGTCCTGTTTTGACCACTGTCAAGCTTCCAAGGAATGAATAAAGCAGCGCTGAGCTGCAACATGTACATTTTTCAGCTCTTTTAATTGGTTATTTGCCCTTAAAAGGTTTTAAAAGATTTTTGTTTGAGCTTCTTGGGTTGAAAGATATTGTCTAGTATTTACACATGTCTGTGTTTACTCTCTTTAATTGTGAGTCAGATTTAACACACATGAGACATTTGCGTGACCAAGATTCTCATACTGTGGAATACACCTTAGGTGATAACCCTGTGAGTGATGTGGACTCCGAATACAATAATTGACCACATGACAAGTTTTGGTATCATCGCTCTTAAAACCTTTTTGGTCAAGTGCAGAATTTTTTAAAGATTAAAACATATTTGTGGTGGTGAAAGGTATTTTGATGGTCAGCCAAAATTTCATGAGGATAGGATTATGCATCATAAACTTTATCTTCTTTTCCAATGATTTTAAGATATGATTTTTAGAGATAGATTAAATGTTGATTCCTTTTGTATCTGTAATGCATATTTCAAATTATTACAATCAATTTACTGTGAAGTTTTGCTTGAACTCCAGGGATCTGAAGGCTGGCTCGTTTGAATGACTTCCCAAAGTGCCCTAGTTATTAATATGCTTAATATTGTAAACCAGCTGAAATAAGGAGCTAGCAGGAAAGCCCAGCTATTTTGATGAGAGTGCATTATATCTTGCTTTAATTTGCTCCTTGGAGTCTTTGCATGCTATTGGTGACATAGGTAAGACAAAGTTACAAAAAGGTCTTTGTACTATTTCTCCAAGGCAGGATTTTTGCTTTATACTGAATTCTATAAATTTGAATTTCTTTAAATGCGTAAGTAGTCTTAAATTCACAAAGATTTTGCATTTTAGTTTATACTAAAGGTTTAGAACCTTCCATCTGAAACTTTGGGGCCAAAAATACTTAAGAATTCAGGTTCCCACCTACCCCTCAATTTTAGAAAGGTAATATTATGTACATACTATACATTATGTAATTCTTTCAGCAAGGACTAGGGCAAACTCCATAATCAAACAGATTATTTTCCCAGCAAATTATGAATGTTCACAATAAGTAAGAGAAATAGAGACCATAAATGACCTGTCTTCAGCTCAGGTGAGGTCTTTTTTACTGAAAATATGAAAAAAAACCTGAAGTTTTTCAGGGTGTTTTGAATTTTAAATTTTAGATAAGGTATTGGCCTGTGCCAATTTTATTTTTCTGATTGGCAGATTTGGTAGATTTTATGAAGCTTTTAAATATTTATTGATAAAGAGAAGCATTGTCCAATGTTTTAAAACATTAAATGCTTACATTACCTTTAAAATATTTGGAAACTTGTTATTCTAGTGTCGTTAACATAAGGACAGTAAAATATAACCGATAACTAGTTTATACAGACAGGAGCATCAGTATTCACTTCACAGTTATAAAAATAAGATCAAATTACATCTTTAAATTTTGAAAAATTTTCATTGGAAACATTGATTACTGTTATGCTTGAGATTCACTTAATCACATCCCTCCTCCAGTGCTCTTGATCCCATCCCCTCTCTTATTTCAGGAATTTTCCTTCTATAGTTACTCTCCTCTTTCTTGGATCATTTTGGATCATTTTCCCTCTTGATCATTCTTATCAACCTATGAGCTTGCTTTAAATTATTCTCTGTGTTAAAAAATCTGCAGTAAGATTTAAATTTGCAATTTCGGCTGAGTCCCACAATAAAATAGATGCTGCATACCAGAGTAGGTGCTAAACCATGTGCAGAATTTCCAAAGGAGTTTTAGAAAAGTGGTTACATGACCCTTAAATTCTACACTCACACTGTGAGTATAAAAAGGTCAGATTAAAAAGCAAATTTGGAGATTTCTTTGAAGAGAGCAGCCCATGCGAGATGAGACTTCTTCTTTCCTCTGCTGCCTCTCATCTCAGGTGTGTAGGAAGACCTTCAAAGAGACTACTTGGAGGGCATAATAATGTCTTAATGAACTCAGATGTGCAACACCATACTGAAAAACTTAACAGGCAGAGATGTGATGGTTCAGAAAACCAAAGTGAAAAAAGAATTGCTGCTGCTGAAAGTCTAACTGTATTCCCAGATCTATTTAGGCGAAAAATGCAGGAGTGTTTCTCATGGGTTCTTTGAGGGTTGTAAGAAAAGGCTGCTCTGGGAGCACTTAATGTGTCCTCATGTGTCCTGTTGATTTGTCTTTATATGATCATCTTCAGATGATTCCAAAGGCTTCAGTAGAGAAGCTGGAGATGGCCTGAGGAGAGATGAAGGAACTGTAAGAACAGAGCACATTGATATGGCCAGGGAAATGCAGGTGAGAAGCCACAGATATTGGGTCACCAAGGAACCCATGAAAAAGTCCTACAGAGGAGACAACTTTAAATATCCAATGAACCAAATAGCCCAAAGCCAGCTTACAACAGTGCCCATCACAAAAGCCCTTTCCCATTGATCCTCATCATCACTTCTGTCTCCTCTTTCCTTCCCTGCAAACCCAGAAATGCTGAATAAGAGCAGCTTACCATGGGAGGGGAGGGGAGTGATAAAGATGGAATGCACTCACTTTGTTACTCAATATTTCTTATGTCACTCAGGTAATTCACAGGGTGTTAATTCTATGGGCATTATTGGATTTAAGATTAGACCTCTATCTATAAATTTTCTATAAAAACCATAATTTGTATCTCTTTGAACGAAAGTGGAGGCTTTGATTCTTATATGGTACTGGACATTCTAATTCCCAAACTGAGATCATGTTAGTGACTTAAGGTAGGAGTTTGGAATTACTAAGCGTTGTTAGAAAAGTAGGGGATTGCCTAAGTTTTCATCTAGGAAGAAGAAAGTAATCCTTGAACAGAGTTTAAAAGAAAACTGGGAGGTAAGCTGGTGTTCTGGAGAGCAATGTGAGAAGTACCTTCTAAAGTGGAAATGTGCATACCTGTGACTCTCTAACTGCAAATGCCACCCTCAAGTTTGACCCCAGAGCAATGGTTCTCAAAGTGTGGTACAGAATATGAGCCTTTTTCAGGAGGTTCATGGCATTAAACCTATTTTCACAATAATTAATAAATAAATAAATAAATATAAATATATATATATATATATATATATATATATATATATATATATATATATATGATTATGATTACCTCCCTTAAGTCTTTTTTGGTCAATTTAATGGTTTCAAATTTTATCATTTGCCTCTCTTATTTGATTCCAGTAGATGCTCATTATTTTTCTATTTCCTTCAAGTAGGTGCTCAGTTTTTTTTCTGTTTCCTTGTAGAGTAGAACGCTGCTTCTATGTTGAACAAATGTTTACCTAGACTCAATGCTTTTCCTCCTATACCTCTCATTCATGATCCAGTCCACTTAAAATTGTGGTCATCCCTGTCACATCGGGGAATCTAGTCTTAAATATCACCAATGACCTTCTAGTAGCCAAATCCAATATATTCTTCTCTCTTTTCTTCTTAGTGAAACTCTCAGCAATATCTGACCCAGTTGATTATCTTTTCGAAAATATTCTCTTTTCTTGGTTTCCGTCATACACATTAACCTTATTTTCATTCTCAGCTTGTGACATCTTTTTTTCAGGCTCTTCGTTGACTCCTCCACTCTCCTCTTCTATACTGAAGTGGCCCAGGGATAGGCTATGGGTTTTGTCTCTTCTCTGTACATCAGGTGACTGCATGTGGGCCCACTGCTTTGTGTCCTCTATAGGCCGATGACATCCAAGTGTATATATCAGCTCTGACCTTTTCCCTGAGCTATGGTATGGACTGTGTATCTAAATGCCTACTTGACCACATTGTCATTGTTTGGAGGTCTAATGGATGCCCCAGAGTTCATATATTCATAAGCAGTTTTCTCTTGGATCTGTTCTCTCTTGTCTTGCCCATCTTGGTAAAGGGCACCACCATTCTATTCACTATCTCAGGCCAAAAATCTAGGCATTGTTACAGCTCTGTTTCCTTCATATTCCACATTCAAGCCATCATTATTAATGATCAGTTTTATCTTCAGTATTCATTGTGAATAGAGAATCTACCTCTAATGTAACAATCTAGGTGAGAAGTTATGTTTTTAAATCATTCTTACATATATGAAAATGATGGTTGCAGACAAGAATGGAAAAGTCCCACTGCACTCCTGCAATAATAGGAACTGTACCTCAAATATTATTATTACCTGGTACACTTCCTCTGGATGACTGTGTCTTAAGTAGACTTGTCTCTTCTTGTTCTTGATGCATATGAGACTCTTTCCTGACTCAGGCCTTTGCACCTGTTGCTCTTCCCGTCTAGACATATTTTTGTTTTTTTGTTGGTTTATTTCTCTTTTCTTTCTCCCTTCAACTAGTATATAACATATGCTTTCTTTCCTGTTTAGTCCTATATTCCCAACAGCTATAGAAGACCAGTACACAGTAATTGCCTGTAAATATTTGTTGATAGAATGAAGGAATGTATTTAAGGCTTAGAAATTAAATAGAAAAAATCATGCTGTGATAGAGCACTGGGAGTCTCGATACCCACTTCTGAGTCCTGACTCAGCTACTTTGTCAAACTCAATTAAAAAATTTCTCTATATATTTATTTCTTACTCCCAAACATGTAGCTTCTTGTGAACATTAAACAAAAACAAGTGGCAGCCTGCAGAAATAAAAATGTAGAACATATATTTCCACATTGAGTTCAATATAGCAAAAAGCACGTAATTTCAAGCAAATGGTCTCTCCTCAGTAACGGTGCCTTTTTGATAAAATTTCACACCACAGGAAATCCATTACAATAAATATCTGTTCCAGTATCTGTCCATTTAGCAATAGTTCTCTTTATGCTTGATGTCTCTTCCCTAATGAACTGTCCTAGGGACCCTCCTCTCCTTCTCTCTGAGATTTCTGGAGTTTATATTCTGCCTCTGAGTACTTAACTTGTTGTCATGGTAGCCTTGCTAATTTTGCTTATATATTTTTTTCACATATTTTCCCACAACCTTTGAAAAGACCAAGCTAAATATGTGCCAAAGGCTATTTCTGGCTTAATGTTGTAGGCATGAAAATATTTCTTTTCTTAGCCTCTTGAAAAATGTTAAATGGTTGTCTCAGCATCATTGATTGAGACTATTTGTTTATTCCCAGGGCTGAAAGCTAAGGCCATTCTATTTTGATAGAACTATTTATTTAAAACAAGCTTGAAATCAAAGACATCTCATACAGTATGCAGGGAATGCTGTTTAACCAAAGTAATCTCAAGTAAATAATTTATCGGATTACTTGGTAGGTTGAGAAGTGAAGGTAGTATTTGGGTATATTTGGTTTGCCTTTTTCTTTTTAATTACTCACTAAATAAGTACATGTGTTGTGTGAGTTGAGAAGAAAACAAAGTCTTATAGAAAAGTAGATGTTATCCTGGTAGTGACCCTAGGTAGTTCCAAGAAGGAACAGATCTTATCCATACCCATGTAGTAGAGGCAGCCCTGCTATCCATAGTTTTGTGGTGGCAGTCACATTTGTATTTAACAGCTAGCTTTGCCAAAAAAATAGCTGTATGGCTGCAAGAGAGCCATTTAAACTCTCTGGGGTCATTTCTTTGTCTATAAAACAAGGAAAAAATCTCTCCGTTCCCTTCTTGCTTTAAGATTGAGTTATTCTTTTCTAGACCAACTGAAAATTATTATAGGAGTGAGGCAAGATACAAGGCAGTTTAGCAAGGGCTGAGAGACCATAATGTGGACTTTTTTGTGACTCAAGACATGGATGGCCCCTCCTTTTCTTTTTGTATAAAACACTTGCTTCCTTCAAGCTCATAAAATGTCATTTTGTTTCATTGTGTTTTCTTTTATGGGAAACATGTCACAGTTTTGTACCAAAGTATGCTACTCTTGCGGATAAAAGAATACAATACAAATTTTTGTTCCTTATTCTTGCCTTTTCAGTGAGTTTTTGGATTGCTAATTTTTTGTTGTCAATTAAAAATACATCTCCACAAACCCAGCTGCTCATGGACCCATGTCAGCTGCACATCCTGTGTCTTTTGTGGTCAAGCTCTCATTGTTAAGCCCTGAGAAACAATGTTTATTTATTCACTTTTTGTGAGGAGAATCCTGATCCTTTGCTCTTCCTGGTAAAAAGAAGGAAATAGGCTAATCAACAGAAAATAATTAAGTAGATTATAAGAAAGAACTTATTGACCCTGGGCAACAAAAAGCTGGAAGAAAGTCTTAGATGTTGTAGATGGACAATCAGTAACCACCTGTTTGGGAGGATTTAAACATTTAATCTACTTAATATGGAGACCTCAATTAGACAAAGTGCACACAATCACAGTTACTGGTCTACCAACTCCCAGCAAACTTCAATCAGGAAACTCTTGGAAATATGAAACAGGTAGGTCAAACTAAAGGTAACAGATTTGTAGAGCTCATTATATAAAAAGTAGTACACGAGTAAAAATTATCAGTTGGTATTAAATGAATTTATGGGTAAAGATACATAATACACTAATAAAGGGAACAATGGACATTTGAAACAGATACCTTATCTAAGAAACACTCCACTTATAGCCTCAAATATTTTGAAATTGACAGCATGCACAAAATGTTCCTTGTTGTCACTATCAGAGAAAGTGTATCAGACTAACTGGCTCATTAATTTGACCTATTATGGCATTTCTTATGTTCTTACGTTCCTATGACTTTGAAGGCTCATATGGCATTGAAGCACTACAAGGTGAAAAAAAAATCTCAAAATCAATAGGAATTTACCAGGGTGCTTTTACACAGACCTAGCCAATTGTCAGCTTATCTTTGAAAGAATAGTTTCTACCAGAATTTTCCCCCATGACAGTGGCAAAGGGGCAGAGAAGGGAATTGCAAAATGTTTGCCAGAGACTGGGTTTCTTCCCTTATTCTTGTCTGCCTTTCATCCAGACACAGAATAATCTTAAATTCAAATATTTATATAATCTCAGATGAAGGAATACAGATCTATTCATTTAAGAGTTTCAGGGCAAGGCCTGATTAACTGGACACAATGAGCAAGTCAAGTGTCTTTCATTGCTAGTAAGAAAATCGAAACTGACTCAGCCTAAGGCAAATAAATTCACATGAACCAATTAAGAAAGTGCAAAATGCATTTTTATTTCAGAATCTTGTAATAATCTTAAAGACGTGTTTCTTTGAATGCATATGATCTAATGCAAAGTAATTAGTTACCTAAGAATGATTACTTTGACTTGTGTCTAAGATGCATAACATTTTATGGCCAAAAGAAATAGAATGAGATGGCAGTAATGTGTGAATAGATCTATTTTGATGAAAAACACCAGTGTACAAACTCTTTTTCCAGAAGTGGACCCTTGCCCCTAAGATGGTTATTTGTTTCAGTTAGTTATATGTCTGAAAAATTAATGCTTGTTCTGAAGCTATAAACCAGCCTGTAAGTAAAAGCAGCTCTGCCAACATTATGAGTCATTAGAAGAGTCAACCAGTTGTTCTCCTGTCCTTTCTGCGTGGCTGAATTTCTCTAATGACCAATTCATTGTGCGTCTTCAAGCATGACACCTGAAAAGCTGTGATCTCTTTAATGAAGGATCCATTAGTCTTTTAAGAATGTGAACATGTGAAGTTGAAAAACCTATTCAATAAGGTATCTCCTTGAAAGAACTCTAATCATGCTATGAAGTACATTTACACAAAATATAACTTATTCATGCTTGTTTAACTGAACAGAATGGGTTTTGGAGTCATATAAGCTGACCCTGAGAAGAACACAGGCTCAGTTTACTGAATACTCCATTTACTAAATACTTTCCAGTTTCATAAAATTCATAAAATGCCACTTTTCTCTTTAATCCACATTTATATATAGCAGAGCATTCTTTCTTAGAACATAGCCATTGTACAATCCTCTTTCTGCATTCTTTGAACCTTGGCAGCACACTATCTCCAAGATTCCATGATCATAGACAGTCACCCTGCTGTTGTGTGCAGTGTTCTGCTTTATACAAATCTTTCTGGTGCCATTGGAAGTGATTCCCAGGAGACAAAGCCCAAGAACGACCCTGAGTATTACCTCTTTGTATATTCACTTCTGCATTTCATCTTTGTAGTTCTAAACCTATTCAAAGGTTTTTCTGTTTGAGCTTCTAAAATTTAGCATATCCTCTGCTGAATCGAGAGAGAAAAAGATGTAATTATAATACACGGAATACTCTTGCTCTGCACATTAACACAGTAATAGAAAATAAGAATTTTTCAATACAAAAAATGGGCTTTTGCTCTTATTTCACATTTTTAAAAATAATGCAATATATCAGGAATTAATTTTAAGGTAGTCAACTGCGATTCATCACCATTAAGTCACTTCTACCAAGGAAAATAACTCGATATACTTCCTGTATCATAGGAGGAGAAATAAAGTATATTTCATTTTAACAGAGAAATACAAATTTGTCTCACAGTATAATTGGATTAGTAATATACAGGAAGATGTCTCATGATAGGGTTTTATTGTATTTTCCTCTAACATTGCATGATAAGTATCAGCTTCCATAAAGACACCTGCAAAATCATCTGAATAGTAGCTTCTTTGAGTATATTCCATAGTTTCCATTGAATATGTTTACTTGGGTGATTCCTGATCTAGTGTTTATTTTGATAGAATTAAATATTTGGATATTGGTTATTTGAAAAGAACTGCAGTTTATAGTTTAGTGAGCACAGAATTGGTCTATTACTTAATTTCCCCAAGTCAGGAGGGGTTGGAGCTAATGGTTTTGATTACCTGTCTGGTGAAAGTACTACAAATGCTGTTATAACTAGGTCTTGTTGAGCTGAACACTTTGGATGCAGACATGTGTGGGCATATATGAAACTCGACAGGGCACTACCCATCAATTGCATGAAGGATTGAGGAAGTTTCCTGGGAGAAAATGCCTTCTGAGGAAAGAAGAAAAGAGGCAGTCAAGCTCGACCCTGTAACAAAGACTTAATTTTCAGAAGGAAGTAGGGATTTTGAGTTCAGCATGGTGTCTTGCTGTTTGAAGCTGATTTGTTTTCCAGTCTAGACCCCTGTGGACTCCTTCCTGTGGGTTCTGAGTCCTGTGAAGTATGCGTAAAAAGCCTGGGTGGGCGTGTCAGGAAGGACAACTTGGAATAAAAACTGAAAGAGCTGAATGACCAGGAATTTTCTCAGACACTATTTTGGTGCTAACACTAATAGTTATAACACAAAAAGTAGGAAGAAGAGTATCTCCTTGCTTTCCTAAGAAACTCAAACCAAACCAAACCAAAACAGAAAACAAAACTGACTGATTGTTACAGGGCCCGGTCATCTGTAAGTGTGTGAATTTGTAGGGCAAAGTGGGAAGTGATATAGCTTGGCAGAAATACATCACTACATTATAAGATTTAAGGGAAGAGGCCACTGGGACTGGGGGTGGTGGTGATGGAGAAGAAGATAAAATGAATTATTGAAGCCACTTATATTATGGTTAATTTTTGTGATGATGAACAATGTGCTTACTTGGCTCTTCTCCATTTTTACATTTTTAAAAATGGGTGTTCATACCACCTGTTCACTTTCATATTTAATGGTTGATGAAATTTAAAAAACTTTTTTGCTGAAAAATTTTCAAAATGGCTTTTTTTTTTGGCATTTGCCTATTTATGCAAAATCATTCTCGTTAGTATTGAAATGTTAGGAAAACACATTTCTTTACCCACTACATGGCACGGATATCTATTCTAAACCAGAGGGTGTGTGGAATATAAATTTGGCTTCATTCCTCACTCTCCTGAGCCTCCCCAAAAGTTAGCCAGCTCCAAATCATCTTCTAATGCAGGGATTCTCAACCTCGGCATTGTTGACACTTTAGACTGGAAAATTCTTAGTTTTGGGAAACTGTTCTGTGCATTGTGCTATGGTTAGCCACTTCCCTGATCTCTACCCACTAGATACCTACTTGTGGCACAGCTTCCTTTCCTGCCCTCCCCCCAGGTTATTACAAAAAAGTCTTTGAACATTGCCAGAGGAGGAGAGCCAGAGTTGCCCCAGGTTGAGACTCAGTGCTCTCATGTAATGTGCTGAAATAATTGGAAACAAAGAACTTGGAGAAAATAATGTTAGTAGAATTGGCCATAAAGTTATTAAAATAATACTAATGTTTCTGTGCATTCTTATTTCTTGACACATTTGTTTTTTGATGTGAGAATATGATAGATGCTTAAAACTATAAACAATGATAATCGCCATTTATTGAGGACTTCCTAAGGGCTAGGCATTGTGCAAAGCATTTTATCAATATCCCACTGAATTGTCTTAGCAATTTTTGTGGTTGGTATTATTACTCTCAATTTTCAAAGAAGGTTTAGAGAGGTAAAACAATGACTCAGAGTCACACAGTAATTGAAATATATAGCATTTAAACCCACATTTACTTGGATACGTACTTTGGAGGGTTACTTTATGAATCAGCCAGGATCCTTGTAGGAAAAGGCCTGCTCCAATGAAGTAACTGATGAGACTTGAACAGAGGTCACATTTACATATGAGGGTGGGGCATGACAAGGAAAGATGAAACTGCTCTCCGCAAATAAGAGCTGCCAGATCTTATGCTAGGTCTGAGGGGGCCAGAGCGGGGAGAAAGTCACCATAACCCAGAAAGAATAACTGTAATTTTAGGGAGGACTGCCAGACAGGAGAACAGAGAGGTACTGCTAACTCGAGAGCTGCCAGGTAGGAAGGCACCTTGGGGAGGTAATACATGGAAGCTCCTGCCACCATCCACCATTTGATCTCCCATTGATTCTGAGATCCAACAGGAAGCCATGGGGCAAAGGAGCCTATGGCTCTTGCATCCATAGAGGTCAGTTCCTAGGGCTCAGAGTTGTGTCAAGATAGAGAGTGAATCAGGAGGGGCAGAGGGAAAAATTCCAGGTCACTTTGACCTTAATAAACCTTTATATATTTAAGATACTTTATTAAACGGTTTTAAGCACCTACACAGATCATGACAGTAACTACTAGTAATAATGTGCTGTTAAAAGATAAATTGAAGCATAAAAAAAGTTTGACTTTATTTAAGCATTTACCATTCAAATTAGGCACCATCACTGGAAGTGATTAGGAGAGCTCTACCAACAGGAGCCAGGGGAAAGACTTCCATAGAAAAAGTATGGAAGCAAAGAAAGGAAATTACTAGATTGACTGACTGACAGCTTAAAGCCTGGTTAGCCATTTGTGGTTGGTTGTTCTCAGCATTTTGATTTTATAACCTTGAGGCATTTACAGGCTTAGATTTTGGTTTGTTTGCATAGGCCACCAGGGCATTATAGCCAACTCAGTCTAATGGCTTCCTTGTTTAATTAATTTAACAGTGTCATAGCAGGTTTGAGCAAACTTTTTCTGTAAAGGGCCAGATAGCAAGTATTTTAGCCCCTGTAGGTCATGTGGTCTCTGTTGCAACTACTCAACACTGCCATAGTAGAGCAAATGAATGATTGAGTTGGCTGTACTTCAATAAAATTATTATTTTTTGGTCCAAAGGGCTGCAATTTGCCAAACTTCTGTTACAGACAACACAAACTTTATCCATGCATACTAAATTATATTAAGTTATCGCTCCCACTAACCCCATATATTGTTCTAATATAGAACAAACAAACAAATAAAAAACATGGTACATTTCTTTTATATGTATATACACATGTCCCTATATAGGCTCAGAAAATGAAAACCATCCTGCAATAGAATTTTTGGATTTTATTTTTTGTTATTTCAACTTTGTTATTTGCAACAACTGGCCGAATGAAGTGATTGACTTCGTATTTAAGCTACTTTTAAAATGCAATACCATATTTAATGAACAGTGAGAAAATCAAAATGGGAGGAACAGATTATTTCTTTATGAAATTAGTGACTTTGTGGAAAGAAATAGATATACATTAACAGTGTATGAAAAACGATTTAAAAATCACAATTATATAAAGAAGTACAAATTAGTAGATGACTGATGGTCACAGGGATGGGGAGCACTACATAGGGAATGCAGTTAGCATTAATGTGATGGCCAGAGGAGAGAAAAAGCAATTGTTTTTATAAACTATATGAATGTCTAACCAATGTACTGTGTTCTTGAAACTAATAATAAAATAAAATTTAAAAAAATTGTAAATCTGCCTAAGTAATTCATATTAAAGTGGGACCAATTAGAAAAGATCATGTTACTCAACCTCTGGGCTGATATTATATGAGGGATTAGTGAGAGTTGTGCCCAAAAGGTCATATTTTATAAGACTAATTATCTTATGATTGTAGAGACAAATATAATCTAAATTTTTAGTGAGGCCTCCCTTCCTCTCTTCCTTCTTAATATATAGACTGAAGTGAAATTGGCTTGATTAACCCCAACCCGTATGTCCTTGGACTCTAGCACCTTTTTCAGGTCTCTGGAGATTCTGAGGAATGGCTGATATATCTCTCTCTAGGCAAGGCAACCCTTGGTTGAACTCACAGATTTGAAGGACCTTGTCAGTTTACAGTCCCTTATTTTTTGATTTTATATGCCTACAGCACCTGGTCTTCCTAGATGGTCTCCCATCCAGGTACTAACTAGGCCAGACTCTGCTTAGTTTCTGAGATCAAATAGGATTGGGCTTGTTCAGGGTAGCATGGCCATAGACGATGGCTGATATTTCTTTAGTCATTTCAGGCTTCAACGGTTCAATTGTAGCCATAAGTTTCATGAGCCATTTCACTATTCCTAGTGTGTTGTCCTATTGCATTTTTTGGTGTTCTGAATGTGACAAGGTTCTTTTTTTGATTCCACTCCCACATATCCCCCACTAACAAGTCCACATGTACAGTGGACGTAGGAGGCATTGTAACATAAACAACTTATAACTGATTATTATACAATTCATATATTCTCTAAATCCTTCCTTAAGTCTCTTCTACAGTCTCCAGCCTCCAAGATAGTTGCCTCTCACCCAATCTGCCCCCTTTCTCTAGTCCCTGGAAATACCTCTTCACCCCCCCAAAAAACTCTTCTATTAAGGAGAGCATTCTGAGTATTTCCAAGCCTAGTCCTGCTTGTGGAAAACTAGCTCATACACTGTGCTTGACAATGGCCTGTCTGTTCTGGCTGGCTCTTAGCAGTCTCCCCTTCTTCACCATTTATAAGAGGAAGGAAGGAGTCAGGTGAGTTATTTCTCCCTGATATGAACTAAATAACCTTCCCTATAGAGCAGAAGCATAGTACCTTATTTAGTTAAAAAGAAAAAGACTAAATCTCCATCATGTATTATAAAATTAGAAATGATAGCACCTTCAAAGTTTAAATTTTGTCCATTAGTTTTTATTTGTTTTATTTTATTTAATTATTTTTTGCCTGCTACTGGTCAGCTATGCAAAGATGATAAGGTTCTGTCAACCATGAAATTGGAGAGAATGTCCATAGGCTAGTTAGGATGTCCTTTTTCAAAAATTTTTCTTTGAGGTTATACTCTTGGCAACATGTAGAGACAATTACAAATTTTGGGTTTATTTTTGAAACTAGTCTTCCAGGCTTTTAAAAAAATATGTATTTTATTTATAGGAGTGTACCCTTTCCTACTCTCTCTCTCTCTCTTTTTTTTTTTTTTTGTCACATCTTCAGTTAAAAGTGAACAATTAAGCACTTAATTGGATAATTTAGGTATCTAATTCCCTTTAAATTGTACATATAAGATCATCCTTGTCCTACTTAGTTTTACCTTTTGAAGATCTAATCATAAAGAACAGGTGGGGAATTTTTTTCCCTAAGAATAATTAGAAGGATAGAGAGCTACTACTATAGTATGTTTAATTTCTGAGATACTGATTGAGATAATCACAGCATAGTTGAGAAGAACCAGAGGTTGCCCTTAGTGCTACAGTTTTGATATTCTAGGAATGAGCAATGAGTCAGGCTGAAGTTGAAAAGAAATATATGGTTATATGAATGGTATTAGACCTGAAAGTATTTATATAATTTGATCAAGTGAATTCTGGAAAAAAAAAAAAAAGCTATTTTGCTTTTTATAAAAGCCTATTTGAAGGAAATTAAGGGCTAGGGAAACTTAACTACATTCCTTTTTGGAATAAAAAGCTACATTACTAAAATGTTGATGTTATGGAAACCTGTAGAGGAGAAATTCTGATTAAAATTAATTCCTGTTACTATGAAGGTAAAAGGCAACCAGCCAAAGTAAGGGCGAAATGAAGTATATGCCTTGAGGAAGAGCTGCTTCGTACTATAAAGTTGTGAGTCTAGAAGGGAAGGGAATTGGGATGATTTATTTAACTGAGTAATGAAACTTAAAACATAATAATCGAAGTAATGGTTTCGAATGTAACCTAAGGTTACTTTATTTTTTTTTTAACCTAAGATTACTTTAAACCTTCCAACTCTGAAAATTTAATTCTGGATGTATTTTAATTTATAACAAGAAGGTCTTTCTCAACACATTGACTAACAAAGAAGTTCACAAACAGAAATTTCCAGAGCATAAATACATAGAGAGAAGTAGATGGCAGATACATATTCCAAGGCACTTTTGAAATTATTGTTTTAATGCTTCAAATTTTGTGACTGGCGTGGAATTGAAATAGCCAATAAAGCTCTTAGTGAGGTGAAGGCAAAAATTTAAGTAAAATTCAGTCCCATTCAATTTAATTTCTCAATTATTTTTGAGGGCCAGATGATTTCTAGGGGCCTTTCACACATAGAACCATCCTGAGTTATAGAAGTCATAGACTTATTTGCTGCATACTGGTTGTAAAGACGTTTGATCAGGACATTTAGATACATATATTTTTTTTATTTCTTGCTATTTTCTTCCCCCTTTTTTTGATTTTCTAGAAAATTTTCTTGGTTATTATTATTATTATTATTATTATAAGTAGTAGTAGTAGTAGTAGTAACAGCAGCAGTAGTAATTTTTATTAGTTCTTCCAATTTCTTAATAACATTTTAATCTCTTATTCTATTGTGGTGAGTATTTTTTATGGAACTAAATCTCTTTCATAAGTCTTATCCTGAGTCATATATATGATGCTCTATTCTAACAAGGACCCTGAGCACAATGATGGTTTCTGAGACTATTAGTGTAGAGACAATGCCTGAATTTCAAGTGTTTGCATATTGAAAACGTACATGGAAATGAGAAGTGAAATCTCTATCCTTATGTACATTTTCTGCTTTATTCTTGGTGCATTTATACAAGGATATGCTGCACACATCATGGTTTATGTAGCATCGTTTTACCTTCACCCTCGGACCAGCTGCGTTATTCATTATCACCAGGTAATCAAGGTATTGTCACTGTCACCCTAGTCTAAGCTACTGTCATCTCTCTCTTGGCTAACAAAGTAGCTTTCTTATTTTCTCCCTGCTTCCACTCTTCTTTCCCTGAGAATCACTATCCACACAGCAATCAGTGGTCTTTCAAAAGTATGAGTCAGATTTGCCTGAAACATAACAAAGGCTTTTCATAATATTTAAAATAAAATCCAAACATAATTGAGTCCCTCTCTCCTCCTTGATCTAGTCTTGCACTGATCCTCCTCTTACTTACCATACCCAGGATCACTGGCTTTTTTCAGTTCTTCGGTCATTCTGGGACTGCCCCTTCTAGTCAGTCAGCTGTGGGTCACATTGTTCCATTTGCAGAGAGGTTTTTCCCAACCAATGTCTTTGAAGTAGCTGCACAGTATCATCATATTACCTCTTAATTCTCTGCATGTACTTACACTACTTAACATTCATCTCCTTTATTTGTTGTGTTTTGGCCACCTTCACCCAATAAAATACAAGTCTTATAACTGAAGACCATGCTTGACTTGTTCATCAGTTTCTTCAGAGCCTAGAATTGTGTTTACTGTGTAGTGAGTATTCAATAAACATTCATTAAATGAATATTAACTTTCTTTACATTTTCTACCTATGACATAAGACTGTAAACAAATTGTAACAAATCTAGGTTTATCACTAATTCAGTTGGTTAAATGTGTTCCCTATGTAAATAGCAATAAGACATATCTCTTCTGTAAGAACACAGAATATCTATAATGTACTTCTGGTTTTTTTTAAACAATGAATTTCTACTGCTCTTAAACTGGAAGTAATTTTGTATCTTTTTCATTATGAATTTTATGCATTTAATTTGAGTATATATTTAATCTTCAGCGTCAGAACAGTTTATGTTTCTTTTCTCTCTCTCTAATTTTAGTTTCAATCAGATACCTATAATTTTAGGATCCTAAGGCCAGATGTTTTAAGGATCTTCCTACTTTGGGAAAGTCTATTGAAGAAATCTGCCCTTGAGTTTGTGAATTGACCCAGTTCCACTGAGGCTGTGGTGGAAGCCAGATAGCGAAATATATTTTGTCTAATGAAGCTTCAGTTTTAATATTAGAAGTTAGAAATAGTGCCCCAATGGTGGTGAGGTTGGGAAAACAAATTTCAGACCTACTCAAGCTGAAAGTACAGGGTTTATGTGGACTTAGGGCTGATTCAAGTAAATATCTGGGACCCACGCTTACAGGTACTTACAAAGTCAACTCATGTTTTAAGGCCCCTGTTGGAAAAGAAGTTGTAATTATTTAAGGAAAGTGTGATTCTTAAATCCACAACCCATTCAAAGATGTAGACTCAAGTGATATTCAGACTGCAACAGGATGACCATCAATAAGTTATAAAATCAGTTCAGTGAGTCATGATCAGTAGTTTTTTTAAAAAAGGAAATATAACAGAATTGAATCAAATATAAGGTATCAAAAGACATCATACATTATAAAATTTATAACAGTTTCATCAAGATTATCAGTTTTATGACTATATGACATCATAATGTCATAAATATACTTAAATATAATGTAAAATATACTTCTCATTGTGAATGGGGTCAAAAATCTGTGAAGGCCACCAGATAATACTGCAGTGAGTTGGACTGAGTTTATCTGACATAAAATGAAGAATAATTTATACAGAGAATTTTCCCAGGGCTATGAAGACCAGGCTCCAAATAAAGGCAAAGTCAAATTGTCACTGGATTTCATCAAGTAGAAAACTTTATTTTAGTTTTTTGCTGAAATAAAGAGAACATGTTAGAATCCATAATTCATAATTCCTTCAAACATAGTCTTGTGTGTTTTGCCTACTGATGGCTTGTTCATAACTTGTTCAATGGTGTTTTGAACTTCTCAACCATAAGTTAAGCTCTTTGAAGTAGAAGTGGTTATATAATTCTTCTGTGTCTCATAATTCTCAGAACATAGTAGTCACATAAAACATGAGTTGAAAAATAAAAATGTGAGTCACTAAAGAAGATCAGACATAATCTGCATCATTTTAGCTGGCCCAACATTATAATCCACTAATTTTGTTCACCATGTCTGGCTATCAGTAGCGTAGACATCAGTTTTATGTCTATACATGTTTTCAAGTCAGATGTTTTGAATTGATCAAAAATAGGATATACAATAATTACCAAATATCAAAAACAATTTTCAAAAATTCCAAATAATTTATCACAGCCTATTCATTTTCTTTTAACCTTTCAAATCTGGGATTTAGTCAAAGAAAGTTATCACATTCTCCTAGTTTAATTTTTTTTTTTTTCATTATGGTGAGGTCAGAACCCAGAAGTGGTAGGAATGGTTTCAGGTTCCCATTTAGATTCCTTTGTCTAACTCATGTTTAGAATCATCTCCTCCTTCACTATCTAAAGTCACTGAGTTAAATTAAACAAGAGATTCCTGAGAAGATGAAGCCAAGCATGACTAACATCTTGTCTCAGACACATGTCAAGCTTGGTTAAGAATTAGACTCCCCTTCGTTATTGCTGAGACATAAGAAAGTCTCTTTTAGTATGACCAGCATGAGTGAGCAGGTCTCATGTTAGTTTGAAGCAATTTACTTTTGTATTTCTCTTTTGTACTTCACAGCAGGTCTTTTTAGTAGGAATAAAAGGGCTTCCTCTGCAATCTATTTTTATTGTTTCACTGAAGAGTAGAAGCAAAACGTATTTCAATCAGGAGAATTATACCTGAGTGCTATAAATGTTTCCAGAGCCAACAGAGAGAGCCTTGATACGTTTAAGGTCAGGGCTGATGTTTTAAGAGAAAAATGTTGATGGTAAACCATGGGGAAATAAAATCTTAGACTTTCCTAAGTGAGCTATCTCATTGGGTAGTAATCAGTAAATAAGTCCAGAAATTCCAGAGATTAACTAAAATAGATAAGATTCCCAGACTTCTAAAGAAAAAAAGACATTGCTAGGATACACAGTGACGTCTGTGGAACTTGAGTGCCACTGTTAAATAGAGAAACCACCTTTCTATTGATTAGTGTTAATGAGATGAGGGGGCCCCACATTGATGGATTATCAAAGTCTACCTAATCTTGTTTTTTACTATTTAATCTTTCTTGTTGCTATGGTTAGAAATATGTGCAAACTAAATCGTTGTTTCTTCTTTCACTTGACCTTATTCTGATTCATCAAATTGATTCTCTTACACCCTGATCTATGCCAATTATTGTGTCTGTCAAGCTATACATTCATTATAATATTGGGCCTAATGGACATGCTCTAATAGCACATTCATCTTTAGAAATACGGTAAAAGCTAATTCTTTTGGCTCAGTAAAGCTCAGGTTGACATCTTGCCACTCTTCTGCTGCCAGGAATATCTGGTGACTTAATGAAGTAAAGATCTTAAACACACAACTCAGTGGATTATTCAATATCAAGGTTTGCACTACAGTCTGTAAAAAAAGATTAACACTTTCAGTTCTACAAAGCATAGGCGATAAATTAAAACACAGGAGGACTGCCAGAATGGACAGTGCGTCAGAAGGATTACAGAGAAACTTGTACCTCAAGAGCCCATTGATCTTCCTTTTCATATGGTATTTAAAAATAATCTTTTGTACACCAGTGGTAATGCAACTGGATTAGTGGGGCCAATGGCTGTGACTGTTTAAATATTAACTGGGACAGCTATATCTAAATCAGTGGTTTTCAACTCTGAATGCATATTAGAATCATCTAGGGAGCATTTAAAATTGGCAGATGCCTTGTCCCCACCCCTGGAGAGACTGCTTTAATTGGTTGAGGGTGGTGCCCAGGCATCAGAATATCTTAAAAGCTCCCTGGTGATTTGCATGTATAGTCAGCACTGAGGACCGCTAGTAAATGCTAAAACGGAATAGCTTATTGTTTCCAGAATGTCTGACTTAAATATCCTATTGTTTTAAAGATTCTCAACAGTGTATCGTGTTAAAAGCGTAGAGCAGGCATCCTATTTCATTCAATCCCAATTACTTTGGCCTTTGACATGTGACAGCATATTACGAGCTGTGTTGAATGCATTTAGAACATTTTGATCATTTTTAGGAAAGCTACAATCTTTCCTACCCCTAACACTCGTACTCAGTAATATATCATACAACAATGATTTCTCTGGCCTTCTTCAGATGCGGAGCCAACTAGAGCAAGTGCTTTTGTGTCTTGAGTATCTAGTTACTGCCTTTCAGGTGGTTTCTTAGTAAAATGCCATGGAAAAGGGGAGAAACCAAGGTAAGCAAGAGGGCCATAGGCACAGTACAGCCTTTAGGGAAAATGAAACCTGATTTGGTTAAATTCCTCTGTTTTTGTTCTACTTTTATGTCTCTCTTCATGATTTTGTTTGCAAAAATGCACAACTTCTACTCTTTTGTTTGTTTTCTCTCCATATATTTGTTTTTCTAAAAGATCTTTGTGGTCTATATACTTTTCTCTAAATTCACTGACTTCACACATTTATAGTGTAATAATTCTGATACATTTATCTCTAATCTGAATTTCCTCTTTGATTAATCTACCTATGCAACATCTACTAACTTTAACATGTCTTCCTGATTTGATGGCCCTATAAAAAAGGTGCCATTTATGACATATTTTTTTGGTTGGTCTTTCTTTTCTTATTCTATAATTTATTTTATAATATAATATTAAAAAGAATAGTATGAATTTTTATTATGATAGTGCCATTTTTCCAGTCTTTTCTTTTGGAAGTGACATCTTTACCAGGTTTAATTGCTAAACCTAGAAGGAGTATCTTTTGACCATCATTAATAACTTTATTGTGCTTCTTGCCCTATTTTTAAAAATACATTGCTATATCTTCTACTGCAATCTTTCTTCCTCCTAACACACAACTATATTCTGGTATTTTTTAACAGTATATTTCAAACATGCAAAATAACATAGAACATAGTAGTAAATATCTGCTTACCAGCAAGTTCAGTCAAATTTTGACGTGTTCCTGAATCTGCTCTAGTTATTTTTGAGGGAACAATAAACACTGCAGAAACAAAGTCCCCTGTGTACCTCTTTTTTCTCTCTTCCCACTTACCTTCTGGCTTCCTCCAAGATAAGCACTATCTTAAATTTATTGCCATCCCCATGCATGGATTTTATTATTCTTAAATGCACATATAAAATAGCATTTTACTCAGGTGACACATTATGAAGTACAATTCTATAACTTTTTTTTTGGCTCAATATTAAGATTTTGAAACACATGGCTCAAATTTATGTATTTTAACTTCTATATCATATTTTATTGAGTATTGACACAATGTATTTAGTCAGTTGATGGACAATGTTTCAATGGACATTTCTATACCTGTCTCTTTGTGTACTTTGTGTAAACAGGCCCAGTTTCTCCTGGGTCCCTAATGCTTTGTTAGTTGTGTAACAACTCCTGCAAAATTAAACTTTCTTGCCACTTAATGCCAGAGGGCTGATAGATAAATTTCCTGGTTTCTATTTCATTTCAGTAACCTCTAGGAGTGTCAATAGTAAGATTCTGCCCAAGACAATTAAAAGAGGTTGAACTACTCAGGTAGAATAAAAATAACCTATGGTATGAAGTCTTTGTGATTCATTGGCTCCTTTAACTATAAATTCGCACTTCTCGCCGTAGATAATTTCTGATATGCCACTTCCCCAGTGTCCCTTCTAATTCACCATCCACTTGGAGCTCAGAAGAAATCATTCCATACATCCATCTAGGATGAGAGGTCCTTTTACAGGGTCTTTCCCCTAATTTTTTATTTGGTTGGAGACAGTCTCATATTGGACTCTTGCAATATTCTAGAAAGCAGTCAACTTCTGTTCCACACAGGCCTCCCTTATTTTTGTGGCTGAGTAACCAGTTTTTCTACTTCTTTCATATTGTTCACTAATAACTTTAAACTGAGCCACATTAGCTCCATTAGAGAAAACTGGGCAAGGGATAACATTAACAGAGAGGATCAATTCCTTGAATCAATATCCTGATTGAACAAGATTCATGGCCCCTCCAGTTTCAATAAACTATGTAACAACTTGAAGCCAGGAAAATGATAGGTGATGCTGCTTACTCCATGTAAGTTACAGTCTTCTTCTGAGCTCTCACCAACTACTTCTGCTCTGATTATTCTACTAGTTTGGAGTTAAGATGACACATATGAATAATGCCATTTGGACACCAAAGACTGAATTTATCATAGGAGGAATGATGAACATGCTTCCCATTGAAAATTTCCCTCTCAGGAAGGCTACCCTATGCATTGTCAATCTTTTGTTTCTTGCTGGTATGTATAGGTAGGTGTTATGTCTGTTAGGAAAAAAATCACTGTAATTCTCCAGAGAAATAGGAAATCTTTGAGTACCTTAATTTATAGATTTTTTTTAAAAAAAAATGGTTAAAACCAGAAAAAATAGAAGCAAGATAATGTCAGAGGGCAGTTTTACTCCCAAGAGCCTTTGAGTTGGGTTATAGGGTTGGCTTTTGTTTTTATCTAAACCATGCACAAGGACCTAACATAATATATGAAAACAAAGTGGCCCTCCCACCTTAGCTAAGGGAAGAGGATATGACTGGGTCTCTTCACCAGCATTACTTTATTTCTTAACTTCACTACTGCAGCTTGTTGTGCTGGTATGCTCATGTGTGAGCATGTGCTGTTCCTACTCTTCATGAAGCCAGTTTATTTAAATTCAGGGCAATCTACTGCAGATTCTTTCTAAACTGAGCTGTCAGTTCAGTCTCCTCTGGGGTGGCATGGTAGTGTCTTCCAATGTTTGGTCTTCCATTCTTTCATCTTAGTTCTGATCTAAGTGAGGAGGAGTGACTGAGCTTTGACTGCCTATCTAAGCAAGAAAGCGGCCCCCTAAAATTAATCACTTATTGCTTGTGAGCATCTAGTCTTTTGTCAATTCTTCAAATTTTACTGCATAAGGAATTTGATTGTGAGCTTTTACGGATGGTAGCTGATCAGGATATATACACCTTAACTAGTCAACTCGTGTTTATTAGGATTGTAATGTGGGTCTATTTCTAATCTAGTTAACAAGAGCACTTATATGGTTCTTGCTGTTGACAGTAAATAGATTGTTCTTACTTTGATAGTAAGTTTATGGACAATTGGAAAGTATGTGTGTGTAATTTACACCAGTGGGTGATCTCCATATGAAATACATTAGGAGGGCCAATGCCTGCCATGTACTGAGCTGGACGGTGCCAATAGCCATCCTTGATCAACCTGTGGAGGCTTCATTGATTATTGCCATACATCACAGCAACCAAACCACTTTTTTCTGCTAATAAATGGAAAAGCCAAAAATGGCTTACATGTATGGAGATCATGATTTCATACATCCTTGCTGGCTAGATGACTCATGGGGTCTGGTTTACAGTTGCTTCCTACTACCCCCCACACCCCACCTTCCCCCACCCTTCTGCTGCCAAAAACCACCACATCACCTTGAACCTCCAGCAGCCTTTTGGGTTTATCCCAGAGTGCTTCGCAAATGTCATTATCACATGTAAAGTGATGTAGAAATATTTGGGAAACCTCTGTAGATAAGTGTTCTTAGGCCTAGCTGTACTTTAGGATCACCTGGGGAATTTTAAATTTAAAAATCTACATCTAAGACTCATAGACAAGTAAATGAGAATTTTTGGGTAAGGCCTGAGCATGACATTTAAAAATGGCCCTGGGTGGTTGTGCAGCTCTGGAATGAAATTCAGAGTAGAGAAATAGGTATTGGAAATAGAGGGTGGAAAAAGATATACTTGGGAAGGATGCTGGGTAAGGTTATGTGACTTGATTGATGTTGGAACATGAATATTCAGATCGGGACTGAGTGATGCCCAGAGAATGTTCTTTCTCCCTGAAGGGTTTAACTTTGTTTTTTACCCCCAGAATCTAGGAATAGTCACCTTTGTTGCCCACATTACATTTCTAATTCTTACCTTGCCATTCTTTTAAACTGCTGACAGACAGGGTTTGTAGAGAGAAGTGTAGTTTGCCCCACACAACATTCTGTTGCTCTCAGAGAAAAAAATGCCTTATACTGGAATGCATAGGTCTAGGGATTTCCAGTGGTGATCAACAGTGACGTGAGCCATGATTTGAGGTGAAGCTGGGCTTAATGGGGAGTGTACTTGTTGATGGGAGCCACTTCCAAGCAGAACACTAGTAAGAAAATTAGATAGAAATTTGCTTTCCCAGTATGTACCAGAGAATAATGATACCTAAAACTTGGGGCAAATGCTTGAATTGCAAAGGCAGTAAAATAACTCATTGTCTGTACACCTGTGTGTAGAACCTGCATATCCTCCATTTTACTCATCAGTACAAATACTTGTGATCTAAGGAAGCAGGCCAACTCATCTAAAACCAGTCCGGTAAATGATTGTTTAACCGAATGGCCAGTTCAATAGCCAGTTTGCCAGTTTTTCTAATTTCATATATTTACTGGAAACTTGGGTATTCGAAAGTGGATAAAAATAATCAAAGCACATTGAAATTTAAATTGTATTGCTAGAAATACAAATTAAGACTTATGTGTTAATTTAAAGAACTAACACAGGAATATTAAACATACCTAGAATTTAAAAAAATAGAAAGTAAATAACTTTTAAACACGTGTGATAGAAATAAAAAGTGAACAAAATAATTCACACAAAAAAATTTGTGTTTCTAACAAGTGGAATATGTTGACCTGGTAATGGTTTAAAAATATATTAAAGACAAAACCAGCAAATCATTTAAAATAATGGAAAAGAAGTGAAATGTATGAAAAGTGTCACCACCACTTATTTTAACAGTGATGAGACAGTAAGAATAAGCGAGAAAAGCAGTAAAAAAGAATAAATTTTGTTAAATCTTAAAAATATTAAAACCTTAAAATGCTAAAAGATGGGTAAAATTGGATGAGATAGAGACAAGAACAACTATGTTATTTGTTAAAATTTGGCTAGTAATTGCTATGGAGTATATTTAATCTTGATATACTACTTGAAAAATTGGTAAAAGAACCTTAAAATTTTTGAAAAGCAGAAATGACATGAAAGAGAATTAGAAATCAGCATGTATTGAAAAGTTTCCATATGAAATTCTAAATAAAAATTAGTCAACTAAAACTTGCAGAAATCCTCAAAATATCAGAAGTTATCTCATCTTATATAAATTACTATATTTCATAAATAGTTGCTTTTAAAAAACAAAATTTTGATAAATAGATGCATTAGTAAGTATGGCTGTTGGACATTTAACATATTGAATTTTTGGGGATTAACTAGAATGGTAAGCTACCTAGTATAGTAGAAGTATTTCCATTTTCTAGGGAAACTAGCTTAGTTTTATAGATAAAGGAGCAAGTTCATATCTGTTTTGTCTGTACAAGGGTGTGGTTCCTTGTTTCTTAGAAACCTGAAGTCTATAGAGTATATGATTCAAGCTTATGTCTGACATTTGAAAGTTACAACAAAAATAGTTCACAAAGCATATTAATTAAAGGATATCAGATAAAAAATATAAAATGTAATATAGCTAACTGCCAGAAAGCCTCCTACCAAGCTTTTCAGAAACACACATACTGTCACTTAAGCTCTTATGGAGAAGAATTAAATCCAAAGCTAGAGAGCTCCAAGTGCCAGTATATATGAGAAAATTGTCACTTCCAGATCTAGAATGGTATTTGGCACATGGTATGACATATGTCATCTTCACTGCAAGCTCTTTCTTATGCATATGGTCCCTTCAGCTAGGAGAGCCCATCCACAGTCTGTTTTATCAATAGTGAAGACACCCAGACTGAAAATAATCTTGCATTAAATACAATCAACTTATATTTGACCAGAAAAGTGGTATATATTTTATAGATACTCTTTTTTCCTTAAGCCATTGTAAAAAATACTGTATATTGGTGATATAGAATAGTTTCATGCCTACATGCTAACCATTAATTGTATTGTAACAAGAGTTTGAGTGTTCATTAAATATAAGGGATTTGCTATGGATTTTATGAGTCCCATATCTGGTTAACATTAAACAGAAACCTTTTTGTCAATAAAAATGGTTATAATTTTGACATTTTTTTTCAATGTGTAGCATTAGGAGTTTTGTTAGTATGATTTAAAGATGTAACTTTCAAAAGGAAGTCTTGGCACAAATCCTTGATTATGTCTGACTGTTCCAATAAAGTGAAATTATGTTAACTAGCTAATATGTATATGCAATACATTAAGTAAAGCCAAGTTCATTCCCTTTTAATAGATTTTTAAATGAAAAGAATGTAGCTCATCATTTGTGAGTTCTATTTTGATTGTTTGCTTTCCTTAAAAAAATACAGGAAAGTAATTTTAGAAACTAAAATAGACCATGATTTAAATGATCTTTTTAATAGTGGGAAAATGATTTTTAAAAAAGGACATTTTACTCAGTGTGGCAAGTAAATTTCAGTAGACATTAAGAGAACTCACAGCTGAACTTCGACTGCTATTTTTAAATGTTAGAAAGGACCAAGGAATTATTTTGTATATAAATAAATGGAATTTGAAAATGCCCAAGAGTTCAGAAAACTAAAACTAACATTTTAGTTAAAGAAATATTTCCTCACACTGCAAATGAAGTCTTTGTAATAGGATTTGCAAAAATAGTTTAGCACTTTTACTAATACTCTATGAACTTAGAGCCAGAAAATCTAGACGTTGGTAAATTGCAGTGGAATTACATGTTGTTCTTTCTATGGTGATGCTGTATTTGATGCAGTCTCCACAGACAAGAGACATGTAGCCCCACTCTCAGATTTTGACAGTTAGAATGACTGTCATAAGAGCCTATCTCAGATATTTTAGCTTTCTTCCTTCTGAGCCTGTGGTAAAATTACTCTGCTCACTCCCCTTATAATTAGACATGGTCATGTGACTTGCTTTAAAGACTATAATGTGATTTGAGGGGACTCTCATTTTTGGGTGGAAGTTTTAAAAGACAATGTCCCATTTGCTGTATTCTTTTTCCCTCTGTCACACTGAGAGGCACTTTCCTCCATCGAAGAGTCTCAGTCAGCTTGGTTCCCAGAGAGAGGGCACATGGAACCCCAAGTTGGTTCAGTGGAGATAAGATATAAGGCTTCATTGTTATACCATTAAGATTTGGGGGACGTTTATTACTGCAATATAATGTGTCTGTCCTTACTCAATTTAACAATAATAAAAGTAACAGCAACTTAGCTACTATCTCAGAAAAGAAAACCAATAACAAAATACCACAAACTATTTGTTAAGGAGACATCATTTTTTCTATAACGTGTGAAAAAATATATACAGTGAGAAAATTAATCTGTTAAACTGTGCTTTTATGAAATTTTATTTGATTTTAATATATGTTATATAATTTATCACTGATCCTGTGTCATTTTATTTTATAGATAGGGATCAGGTAACTTTTTCTATATATGGACTGACAGTAAATATTTTAGGGTTTGTAAGCCATGAGACCCCTGTCACAACTACTTAACTCTGTCACTATAGCCTGAAATTAGCCATAGACGATATGTAAATAAATGGATGTGGCTGTGTTCCAATAAAACTTTATTTACAAAAATGGGTTATAGGCCTGATTTGGACTAGTGGCTGGAGTTTGCCAACCTTTGTTATTAGATTACATGCTGATAATACCTGGTGTTTGTATTGGTTTTGCTTTTCTGCATGACCTAAGCAAAAAACTTTTCTTAAAAGTGAATTTTCCATTTTTTTTTACTACATTCCAAATCTTTTTAGTTTTATAGGTGTTATAATTGGCATCAGTAAAGAAATTATATTTCTTATACAGTGAGAAGAATGCATATTCAATTTCTGATTTACTAAATAACATGATTTTTGACAAATTAAAATATTTTATTTTAACAGATAAGGTTATTAAAGCACATTGAGACGAAAGGTTTGTTTGAAGTCACGGAAACAGTTTGCAGAGGAGCTGGGCCTACAACCTATTCCCATTTTATTTTCATTATTATATACTGACTTCCAAATGACTAGAACAAATTTAGAAGGATTAGGCTAAAAAATTTAAACAGAGTTTCTGACTTTATTTAACGACTCTAGAAACCGATTTTAGTTAATAATGAATAGAAGAGGTCTTAAATTAATATATGTGAGTATATACTGAGTGTATTAAGCTTCAGTTTAAGGTTTTTTTTCAAGGTAGGAGTAAAAGGAAGATGTAGAGTCCTGCTATTAACCTAATTTATGATGTTTACTTATTTCTACCTATCTGACTAATGCTCCTTTTGTTCTCTTTATAATTCTTAGTTTCTATCTGCTACCTCTTTTCCCCCCAAGAGCTGCAAACATTAGCTGATTAATACTCAGTTTCCTTAGCTGCTGTGATCAGTGGAGGTAATCTCTCATAGCACATTGATATCTAAATCAACATAATATATCTAAATCACCTTTGCTAATCTACTGGAATTTGCTTAATGTTTCCTGAGCTTATATCTCTATTATAACAGTGTGTTTAGAAAAAGAAATACCTAGGACATAAAGATACGAGAATTCAGTTCTGCAGAAAAGAATGGGTTTCACTTTTGCAGTTTTAAATATTTCATTAAAGTCTTTAAAAAAGTTTTATTTTTTCTTTCTTTTTTTGGTGGGGGTTGAGGGGCCATATTGAAGAGAATTTTTTCACATACAAACCATCAGCTAAGATCACCATTTCCCTTTATATTTTATACTCTGTTTCTCTGTACCTAACTAACATATGAGAAGAGGAAAAAACGTTTGAGGCTAGAAAGATTATAATTTATAAATCTGTATTCCAGCTGCATGTTATCTTGCAATTTAAAGTGTCATTTAATTTGCTTGTTTTGAAGAACTACATTGTTAATCCAAAACCTAGATTATTAAGCCAAATCTTGATTACTTGTATATTATATGGATTCTCTGTGCATATGCTTAATCATACATTGAATTTGGCTACTGTGATTTTCTGAATAATTACCCTCCAAGGCAGTCACATCCTAATCTCTAGATCCTATGACTATATTACCTAGCAAAAAGGATTTTGCAGATGTTATTAATTTAAGGCTCCTGAGATGAGGACAGTGTGGTATATTGGACTATCCAGGTGAGTACAATGTCATCACCAGGGTTCTCATAAGAGGGAGGTGTCAGAGTCAGAGAGAAAAAGATGTGAAGATGGAACCAGACATTAGAGTGATGTGCTTTCAAGATAGGAGAAGAGAACATGAGCCAAGTAACACAGTCAACCTTTAGAAACTGGAGAATATAAAACCAATTTTTCCTAAAGCCTCCAGAAGGAACACAGCCCCATCAATGCCTTGAGTTTTTTGATTTTAGACTTCTGATCTCCAGAACTATAAGAGAATACATGTGTGCTGTTTTAAGGCACTATTTTTGTGATAAGTTGTTACAGTGGCAATAAGAAACTATTACAGTTTCTTTTCTGGATTATCAAAGAATGCAAGCAAATCTGAATTTTACAATGAGTACCTGCAAGAGAAATAGGCAGCTTTTGTTTCTCTACTACTACAATACGTGTTTTAGTAAAATATAAATTTGTTTTAAATTATTCATTATTTTATGTTTTTTTTTTCTTTTGCTATAATTGTGAGTTCTTAGAAACGCTATTGATTTTAGACTGGACTTCCAATGGTTACAATTGCTCCATGATTTGTTCTGGTGATACTACTGTATTTTCTTTTTGCTTTCTATGAAATTTTAGGAATACCATGGGGAAGTGGGAAGCTGGCCTACACTGATAGTGCTACCAGAGCTTGGAGAAGGAGTGGTTGTGTGGATTCCCGTCCAGTTAGGCACAGAAAGTGTCCTGTTTTTTCCCCCAGGGCCATTTCACCTGCTTGGCCTGAGGTGGGGCCAGGGGCCAAAACACAACAAGGGAAACAAAAACCTCTACTTCAAATTAAGTGGAAGAGATGACAGGAAAAAAAGAAGCTTTTCTACCCCTTCTCTTTCCTCAAGTGGCTTGTGAACTCTAGTTGTTAAAGGAAGAATTAAACTCCATTTTATAATCAAGCATTTTTAAACCTTGGCCAGGGCCAAGCTGCAAAGGACTTGTAAAGACACAGTAGTCCTAGAATTTTCTAGAACTCTCAATAATAAACCTGGAAAAATGCTCAGTCACTTGCCTGAGGGACTCAGACCTCACACCCTGTTGCCATGCACAGTTGGTGCTCTTTGAAGAATCAGCCTGGAATTCCTGTGGTTTTATTGTTCCAGTTACTCATAGCTGGTTTCAGTTTTTATTAAGCCCAGAAAGAATACCTTTCCCAAAATATCGAAGGTTGCAAAGTTTAAAAATGTAAATTCCAATAAATGATTTGTTTTTTATTGTAGTCCTCCCTCCTCCTGCCCACTGGGGGTTGATTTGTTCCCCTTTCCTTCCTGATTTTAGAAAATATTTGTTTTGGAAAGTGGCTATGCGATTTATTGCTCAAAGGAAAAGTAATTTATCTTTACATTGAGTCCTGAGTTTAAAACTTTACAGATGATTCTTTATAAATTGATGTATTCTTGGGAAAGAGATGAAGACATTGAAGGCTCAGTACTCACTGGGTTGTTGGTGTATGCCACAGGACTAGGACAGGAGACTGCTATTTCCTTCAGCAGTTTCAGACTCTACTGGGGAGGCAAAGGGTAAACGCTGGGGAAAGGCTAGTTTATAAATCACAAATAAATGTGGACTCAAACCTGTTGAATGACAGAAATTTAAAGGAGCAGAAGAAAAGAGTGCTCTGGATGGAAAGGTTGAAACATCTTCCTGGACAAAGTGGGGTTGGGTTAGGTTTCTGAAGTATGGGGATGATTTAAGAAAGGAGAGAGGAGAAAGGAGAAGGGAGAAAGTAGAAAGTAGAGAGGAGAGAGTCCAAGACTCCAGGAGATGTCAGCAGCAGTTATGAGCACATCATGTCCCAAAGATTGAGAGGAGTCCTGATTTGTGCTGCTGAAAACGTGCATTTATAATATAATTGGAGGGCAGGTCACTGCAGTATTTTCCTGTTCTCCAGGAATCTAAAATGCAACATACTCCTCATTTCCAGGTGGGATATAGCTTTTCCCCTTTCATGCCAGCATCAGCTGGTGAAGTGCTGTCTTAGCTGTAATAGCAGACTCTTCTCCAACAGGCACAGACTTATCTTAGAAGGCGTAGCATCCTGTCACTTTTCATTTAGCATTTGCTTCAAATAGATGAAAAAAAAATACATTCTAGCAATTGGAAATTTTACAGTATCAACAAAACCTGTGTTAGAGCTAGTCCTCACTGTGTAGTTTCCCTATTAAGGTCCAGTGGTATCTTCGGTTCGCCGTCCTTCATCATAATTCACAATAAGGCATACTTTTGACATTATCAAAAGTTTGTCTTGTCTTTCTTTAATTTATTCATAAATAATTTGAAGCTAGGTGCCATGAGAAATGAAATGCCCTACCATTTGTGGTCCCTACCCTGAAATTTGAAAATTAATTTTTGCCCTCACAGTTTGAAAATATGACATACTCTGAAAAACACCCTTTGAAAGCAAAAACAAAGTGGGTTACGTCAGTTTCTGTTTTGAGACACAGCTCCCTAATTATCTTGTAGGACTCAAAAACCTTTCAAATGAAAAACCTAATTTTGGAAATAAACTTCTTTCCAAGAATGAAAACGTGCCACAAGGCTGAGTTCTGTTATTATCACTGAGAAGAAGAACCCACAGGCTGTACATGAGGCTAGCAGCTGTGGCGGCTTCTGTACTTGTTTTAATATGCATACTCACAGAATACTCCCAAACTCACCTTCTTCCAGCATTTAGTGTTGGCTTGTCCTCCAACCATCACAACTACATACTATATTCAATGGCTTCCTGTTATAAAAACACAAGCTCTTTAAGACAACAAAGATCCCTTCACATTTAAACAAGTTTTCAACAAGATTTTCCAAAACTCACCCTCTATAGACTATTTTTAGAGCCAAGTCATTACTCTTTGTTGCCAGTGCATAACAAGACCCCTAAGGGATGACTCCAGAATGTGTCTATTCTCATTTGGATCCACCAGGTTCCACTGCACATTTCCAACAACCAGTTGACATGAAGGCCTCTAATTCAATAAGTTCAAAGCCAAACTGATTAATTTTATTCCCTAATTACTTAAATCTACTCCAGCTAATTATATTGCCATTAATTCTGATGCTCAAACTAAGAACCTTAAATTCATTCATGATCCCTTCTTCTTCACTATCTTCTGTCCTTTCCCGTGTCTCCATTTCCACAGGGACTCTGGTTCATTTCAGACTCTAATTTCTTACTCACTTAACACCACAGATACCTCATTCTTTCTGCTATGTCCAATATATTCTTTACACTCCCTTGAATAAAACACTTCTCCAAACACAAATCTGTTCATTATACTGTCCTTCCAAAATCCTTTACCCAAAGAAAAATATCCAAAATTCTTGGCGTGGATTACATGTTCCTTCATAATCTGGCCCCAAAGTACTTTCTTTTACCAATTTTCCACCCAACATTTTTGTTGGTTCCTTCTCAAATACATTGTTCTCTGTTAAGCCTTTTTGTTTTCTTCTCATTTTTACTTGGCGTTCCTTTCCATGCATGTTAAAATTTTCTCTGTTCTTTAAGACAGTTCAAATGCCACCACATTGATAACTTATTTCTGATCTTGCCCTTTCAACTATCATTACCCTTTATCTTCTTCTCTCTTCTAGAACATATCAAATTCTACTTTGTAGCATAATTTAATAGAAGAAACTTTGGAATTGTCGTAAGTTTGGTTTCAGGCCTGAGTTTTTCCTTATCTGAGATCTTAGGCAGGATATTTAATTCCTTCTTGATCAGTAAGAAATGGATACTATTCTTTATTTTTAAGGAATAGAGTATGTAGATATCCTTATTAAATTGAGGTGCTACCAGTGTGATCTGTTAGTATGTGAGGAACCAGAGATGGTCATGATACTGTGCCTAAAGTTTCATTGGGACAGGAACATTGAAATCACAACTTTTGGCATAACTGCTCAGGAGTAGATTTAAGCACAATTAGCAGAGAGCAGTCTAATCTTTGAATCGACAGTGCCCACCTCTAAGTATAGTTGCCACCACCATGTAAGTCAAATGTATGGTTTTTGGAGATGGGCAAATCTGGATTTAAATGCTGAGCCAAAATTTAAGCAATCTTACCTCTTTAGTATTCCATTCCTCACCTGTAAAAATAATTCACTGGTAAAGATCTACATGAACCTGTTATAAAAGGCACCAACACTCTGACTCATTACTCCTTTTAAATGATACAATTGTAGGAAATTTGAAAGAAAAGGATGTTGATTCCTGTGAGAAATTCTGTGGGAGAATTTCAGTTTCCTTGATATTCTGAAGAAGTGTTTTCAGTTGTTAGTCCAGTCCTAGATCTGGGGTTTCTTATTTGGGAGCAGTTTTAGGCAGCAGTATATTTGTCATTAGAGCTGGGCTCAGGAATGGTGCAGTACTAATAGTGGTGCCTCCAACCTGGGGTCTATGAGTGGTAGTTTTCAGGAACGGTTTAAGTCTCATGAGGCAGACACATTAGTTGGGTTGTTTTCTTATTTTTTTCACCATCTTTGTTTCTCCACTTGGCTCATGGACCAAGGATGGCCATATCCTCACAGGCACCATAGTGGTGGTGTTTGTTCTGTCTTCATTGAATAGGGCTACATACTCCTTCTCTGCAGCCTTCCCTTGTTTTGTTATCTCTTTGATGTCTGAGATAACTGCTAAGGGACATGGTACACTTTTAAAAATCATATTTCAAAGTATCTCTTCTATGCTATATAATAATAAAACTAATTTTTATTGTAATCATATGTCTCCATGGTGGAGGGAGGCTTAGGTTTATGCATATATAGGAAAGCTGGGTGGGAAAACATGACTTTGAGTTACTATTGGTTCTTGGCCTTAGACCTATTGAAAATTTGAGAATAAAAATGTTGCGAGAGTTAAATAAGTTAACATTGTTAAAGAAAACATTATTCAGTGGTACTTAAAATGTAGTAAGGAAGACTGTTTAAGTGGAGGGAACTATTGGAGTAAGTATAGAGACCACTGCAATGAAATTTTGTAGTGAGGGAAAAAGATAGGGCTCAATTCTGAACACAGCATGGACGTGTGGGAATTTTTAGTCCAGGAGCTGGATGGAGGTCAGTGGGTGGGAATTACTAAGAGAAAATATCAGGAGTAAGGGGAGATATGTAAATCAACCTAATAGGATTCTTGCTGAACTTGATCAGATATCGGGGTTGGAAAGTTCTGGTTAAACTGACTTAGAAGGATTTGTACTAAAATTGAATTTTACAAGGAAGTGCACAGATGAGCCTAGCAGAAGGTTTGAGAACCTGATTAAAATTTGGTCAAGCAAAGAATCTTTGTCAATGTATACGAAGTATACATTCTAACATGACAGGAACTAAATAATTCCTTCCCCCCTTCCTTCCTTTCTTTCACCTAAAATATTTTCCCTAAAACTTAAAATATATCTGGCAAATCCTATACAGGATGTCAGGTAGGTTTAACTCACCCCCAAGACAATGATTAGAAGTGACTGTGTTAAGAAGGATTATGAAGCTCTATTTGAGCTCATTGGAAAAGAGGTCTCAGTTAATAAAGTTTGCCATGGAAATGCCATGGGGACAGTGGCAGCAGGGAAACAATGTGTTTTCTATCCTTGATGCGTGTGGATGACATGTGGCTGTTCAGTTTGAACAGATGTTTCTGGAATGTTTCAGAAGCAGCACTGTGTTAAATACATACATGAGTTTGTGATCTAATCTCAAGCCCAAGGATACTTGTCTGGTTTTGAAATTATGAGGTTTTTAACTGTGCACAGGAAATTGATTTTTGTTGTTGTTTAGACTAAAGATTCTGATAACTAAAAATTTTAAGGAAATAAATAAAACCACCAAAGTACTAAACAAACTCACATTGGTTTGTCATGATCCATATCAGAATGAACTCTTTTTTTAAAAATATATATATAGCCTCATTTTCTCTACTTCTTCAGTTCCTCATCTGAAAAAAAATAGATAACACTTATGAAATTCAATTGCAACATAATGAATAAAAAACTACCAGTAAATACCATTGTAGCATTAATTGTTAGAAGTATAAAATACACTTTTTAGGAATGGATTTTTGTGATTTGGAGCCAGTTCCCTTTGAGACCTATAGGAATATTTACGGTGAATCTCAGTTTTTCCTCTCTGGATAAAAGCTTCTACCTTTTCCTGTGCTTTTATTTCTAGAGTTGATCCAAAGGCTGAGGCAATAAAGGAGTAGGGTTTCTCTTTGCCAGTCTACTCCACAGGAACCCTGTAAGAGTCTATGGATTGTCTATGGTCAGGAGCAGATTTCATTTATCTGAGTGATTCAGGCAAAAGCTCTCTCTCTCTCTCTCTTTTTTTTTTTTTTTGATGGTATTGGGGAAGGAGAGGAGTATTTACAATTTCAGAGAAGTTACCTCCATCCTTTCCTATGTCTGCCCTCAAAACTAGGCTGAGCTTGTTGTTTGAGAGTGATGGTGTGTGGATGTTTTAGTTATTGCCAGGTGATACTAAATCTCATCTCATTCTTTTAGGACTTCAAGGGATCTTTTGGTACATTGCTCAAATCTCCTCTCAGTTCCTCTACATTTGTTAAACTGAGGCCTAGAGATTATATGTAAGCCTAACAGTGCATGCTGCTCTAATGCTGATCATTAACTGCCTGTCCAGATGGTGCCTGCTCTCACTGACAGATAGTAAGTCTAAATTGTTTACCTCCAGTGTTTCTTGTAGACTGCCCAATATGTTTACTGTGGTCCATTTACAGGAGGGTGACATTAAGCAGATCTGATGCTAACGTTCTGGCACTAGTAGTGATGAGAAAAGTGGCAGATCTGGGGAAGAACGTAGAGGATAGCAAATGAGTAAGTTACACCAGAAAGCACCAGCATTCTGAGAGCAGCTGACTATTTTAGTCATTTGTAAGGACAGGTAGGAATTCAGGCTTAGTGCTCCATTCATGCTGGCCTGAAGATTAGTAGTGCATTAACTGACGCCTCAAACTACTTTCCTTTAAGTCATGGAAACAGCAAGCAACAAAAACTACCAGCCTCACACCTGCCTTAAGGTCGTTCTCATAAATGTCAATCATGCAGAGATCAGTGGGGTTACTGGAGACATGCATCACAAGAGACTTACAACTCACTTGCATGCTGCTTAAAAGTTCCATTTTCCTTTTAAAGTTTTGTGCTAATGTCCACTTGATCTCACGGTTCTGTTAGCTTCACCTTTCTCCTAGTTCAGCTATCAACTCAGTTAATGCCAGTCTTTATTTGCTGGTCTTGGAGTTGTAAATGCCAATACTAGAAGTAACTTTCCTCATTTTCCATTTCTCCCCCCCTTGCAATAATAGGCAGGGACCACTCGAAGGTGTGGAATGACTGATTAAGAATACATAGTCACGTTTCGAGTGGTGATATCAAAACTCTTAAAAAGACAGACTAAGATGTCATGGATCCAAGAAACTACAATCGAATTCCTGCTATCAAACAACTTACATGAAAACCAGGACTGTTAATCAAATAAATTGTAGGTTATTCTTTTGAAACCTTACCATGATTGCAGAGTTTCTAGAAATTCATTAATTGTTTGATCGTTAATTTAAAACTGTTAATTATAAAGATGTGCAAGTTAAATAATTCTGGCTGCCTTTAAAAAGATGGGCTGAAAAGTGCAAGAGAAGAAACAGGAAGATCTGTTAATAAGCGGGCACAATGCAGTGGGCCAGAAGCACACAGCCCAATGCACTGTATGTTGGGGAAGAGGTACTATTACTGTGGTCTTTTGTAACATTACCTATAAAATAACTTTCCAGATATCTAGGGATTAAATATACATATTTTTACATATATTCATATTTTAAATATACATGTTTATTTTTTCTTTTGGAAACAAAATAATACAAAATATTTCAGCTTCTCCAGATATATGGAATAACAATGCTTTGCACATACTAATTTTTATGACAGATACATTTTAGGGCAATGAAAATGAGCCTTACAAATTGAGAAAGAATGAAAATTTGAGAGGAAGCAAATCTAGATATGAAAGCAGCAAGATAATTTTAAGTTTTTTAAGTTCCATTCAACCTCACTCTTTTATAGCAGTGGTGGTGGAAAGAAAGGGTGGTGTGTGTACTTCAAGCCCCTGAAATGATCCTCCTTTCTCTGGACTTCAAAGTATAGAAATTGTTCCATCCTACTTTTCTATTTCAAATCACACTGTTTGCTGGTCAGACTTTGAACTCAGGGTGAGAATAGAATTAGCCTTCAGGAACTTTTGGGGAGATTTATAAAATAAGCAATGAACGTTTCTCTGCTTTCTAAAGACTTTTGCTACCATTCCAATAACATCCCTGGTGGGCTATAATAAGCATACTTAAAAAAAAAAATCCCTCTTGGATCTGCACTGCCCCACTTTCTGGTTTTGAACAGCTACCCAGGAAACTATTATCTCTATAACTGTTTCTAGTCTTATGTGAAGAAGGCAAATATGGGAAGGCTCCCTTAGTCTTCTCTAAAGGTAGGATTAGAATTAAAGAGTATAAGAATGAAGAGACATTTTAGGACTTTCTTCCAATTTCATCTTTGTAATTTGACTCTTGCGTATTTAGATAACATTATTTTCTTTAATGGTAGGAAATATATAGTTATTTATAATGTTTTTTCTCTTTTTAGCATCTTGAAATTTTAGGATGACCAAAGTACATTTCCAGTAGTCCTTCATAATCAATTTACATATTTTATAAAATGGTTGTAAGCTCGCCAAAATAGGAGTGTTTGAAGGAGACACTTGTTATTGAAAGGAACTTCAACCCTAACCTCTTCTCAGAATTCTAGACTTTCTGAAGTTGCTACCCAAATATCTATGAGAACATCACATTAAATAATTCAAAGATAAATCTTTGGCCATCCATATCCAACCTCCTCATCTTTCACTACTATTCTTGTTGGGTGGTGTGTACATCTGCTCAATCTCCAAAGGAGTAGCATGCAGAATAGCTTTCATTACTACCTCTTCTTACTCTCTATATCTAACAGATCACCAAATCCTATTGATCCTATTTTTCTGGGTGTTTCTGGTCTGTCTCTTTTTCTCAAAATCCTCTACAGATCCCTTAGTTTACCTATTTATAACTTGATGGAGCTACTGCAGTAGCTTTATTTCACCAGGCTTCTCAACTACATAGTATCCTTCACATGGAACCCAGAGTGATCCAAACATGTACATTTGACTATGTTACCCAACACTTTGCTGTTTACTAAGGGTCCTCTAATACTTACAGTCCATAGACCACAAGTGCCAGTATATGGCCTAAAATTCCTCAAAAATCTGGACTCTGTTCAACATTTCTATCTACAGTCATTCATCATATCTGACATTCCAAGTATAGTAAACTATGCATGGTTACCATAAAGGTTAAGCTATTTTATTTATAATATTCTTTGCACATGCTGTTCCCTCTATGTAGGAGTATTTCATGCACTGTTCTAAAGAAAGATATTATTATACTCATTTTATAGCTAAAGAAACAGGCTTAGTTAGGTTAAATATCTTTCTTATTATTATGACCCTAGAGATCATTTTTGTATCTCTAGTCACCATACACTTCTGATTCTACCAATAAATATTTGTGTAATCTACTTTTTCTCTTTCTGTTCCCACTAACATTTTTTCTTCATTTATTCAATGGATGTTTATTATCCACTTAATGCATGTCTGACACTTGCAGGTGATACAGTGATGCTATCTCAATGTCAGTTGTATACTGAAGCTAGCTTGAGCAACTATGTGTCTATTCCCTACTTACTGTTCACTGACTTCATTTTAGAGCTTAAAAATGGCCAAAAATCAGTTTCTTTCCCCTCAAGAGCCAGTTTTTGAGTATTTACCAGCACATTAATTGCACTTCTTAATCTCTCACCTCTTCTCTTAGGACAGCCTTGTAGTTGGATCTCTCATTTCATGATCACCTTCTAAACAAAAACAAGACCGATTTTTCCAAAACAGACTTGATATGTCTCTTGCTTCTTCTCATGATCAACAGCTTAAAATTAAAATTCCTTATTGAGGTACCTATGACCCTTCATGAAATAGTCACCTTGCCATCTTTGTTTTCTATTAACATTATATTTTATACTATCTGTACCAAATACTGTATAGATTCTGAATAAATCCACTTGTTTTTGACCTCCTTCTTTCTCTGCTTATAATGCCTTCCCTTCTTTTCTCTTCTTTCTCTCCTCTCTTTCTTTTCTTTCTTTCCTTCCCACCTTCCTGCTGTCTTGCCTCTCTCCCTTCTTCCCTTTCTCCTTCCCTCCCTCTCTCTGTCCCTTCTTCTCTCTTTCCTTCCCTCCTCCTTTTCTTCTCTCTCTCTCTCCTCCTCCCTCCCTCCTTCCTCCCCCTCCCCTCTTTTCTTTCTCCTAAACTCTATTCTTCAAAATTTACGACTAGCTCATAGTCAACTAGTGTTTGGCACAAAGCGAGTGAACATCACATTTTATTGAATTGAGTGAACTTTTATTTACTATTAATTATTTTAATAGGCTTTTCTGGGGTCTCTTCTCCATTATAGAGAGAGTTAAATGCTCTCACAGTACTCCTTTCATTATCATATGAATACATCTATGGTCACATGAAACATAGCATGATCAATCCATTTATTTATAAATCTGTTCTTTTCTTAGGCTATAGATCCTTGAGGACAAACATCAAACTATTCATTTCTATTCAAGTTTTGAAATGGAGTACATTGCAGAATAACTACAAATTTGAGCAGTGTTTGTTATACATTTCTATTAGTAAGGGTAGGCAAAGTTATACTGTGATAATAAATACATCTCTAAATTTAGTGGCTTTATATTTAAAGTGTTTTCCAGTTCACACTAGGCAGCACATGTTGGGGCAGTTTTTGTGAAAGCTTGTCTCCTCCCGACAGACTTACAGGATCCAGTCTATTTCACTATTCTGAGGAAACTCCATCTGTGGCTTCTAAAGTAGGTTATTAGGGGAAAAGAGAAGTGGAAGAAGAATAATATCTCAAGCGTCACTTATCAGGATTCATTGACCAACTCTGAGGAAGGTTTGGAAACATAGGACTGAATGTCAATTTTGGAGAACACTAATAATCTTAGCCACAAAACATTAAAGAACCTAGTGAAAGGAAAATATCATTATGGGGTGGCAGAGTTGGGAGAAGTTTTATGGCAAGAAATGGACTTAAAGTGAACTTGAAATAATGTTAGAATTCAGATAGTGAAAGAATAGATTCCAATCCTTTCTTGACCTAAAATATAATTAAACTGTGGCTTATTTTCAGATGATATTCTAGTTTCTATATAACTTTCAGATTAATAATTTCACTTATGCTATTTGATTTTTTAAAAAATTAGAGTATAATGAAAACTCATATTTTTAGTTTAGGATTCTGATTAAAAATTTAGCAGATGTTTACTAGATGGTTACTAATCAAAGACTGTTACAACAATTTAGGCAATACCAGTGCCTGGAATTTGGGAAAAAAATGTATTTTGTGGAAGACCGGTTATGTTAATCATGGAAAGTACTGGATCTTCTACATAAATAGTCCAAAGGTACATTTTATTAGATATAATCTTGCACCATAGAGAAAATGTGTCTATTTCCTCATGGAGTATGAAATAGCTGAGGTTATTTGACTTTCCCAGAGTGACAAGACTGAAATCTGTATTTTGGGATCCAAGCCCTGTGTTTTTTTTTTCTTTTTCTTCCTATATCATATACCTACCACTTTCATTACCTTCTTGATGTTAATAAAAAATCAAACCATGTTCTGGTTCAAATTATTATTGAAGATCTACAAAGAAAACTGACTTCTTCAGGATCAAATATTACATTCAAATAAATATATCTATGAATGATGGCCACATTAAAAAATGTAACAAAACAGCTAATTGATAGAGAGAAAATAATAGCATTAAAATTCTTCCTCAAATTAAGTTTTTATTTCTTGTTATCCTAGAGTTTATGAAAATAGTTTACATAATTTATATTGTATCTGAATTGTAAATCTCATGACTACGTCTGATTATTTATAGTATATGGCTTATTTATTCATTTATTTGTTTAATACATATGGATCATTTATAACATGTTAAGCGCTACAGTAGATGCAGAGATCCAATGGGGAACAGTATAGTTTATACCCTCACAGAGAAGTTACCAGGAAGTGCAGTAATTGCCAAGATGGGGTTAATACAGGAGTGACAAAGAATGCAGGGGGAGGGGACCCCAGAAAGTCCAAGAGGGGTAGGGACACCTCCTTGGAAGTACCTGGAAAGGTGGGAAGGATTAAGTATGTGAAAAGCCTGTCCTTGGGAGGCAGGCTTCATGAGAAAGGTATTATGTCAGTCCTGCCTGGAGGCCAGAAAAATATGTAAACTGTTGTGTGGTTCATTCCTGGTAAATGTGTAGGCGTATTACTCTAGATATAGAGCTAATAAGAAAAAGGAGCAAAATACTTTTAATGAGGAAAAGAATCTTAGAGCAGTTGTTCTGAAATTCTAGTGTGTGTCAGAGTCAGCTGGAGGCCTTGTTAAAACAGATTGCTCCACTCTACCCTTAGAGTTTTTCTGATTTAGTATGTCTGGGCTGGGTCCTCAGAATTTGCATTTCTGACAGGTTCCAGGTGACTGATGCTTCAGGTCTGGGGAGTGAAGTAATAGAATGAAGGATTAGGATTTGTGTGGTAGTGACTTTTAGCTATACCTGTGCCTTTTGCCGTTAGTGCACCTCAGAAGGCAATTAGTATTTATTAGAAAGGTGCTTCATATGATACTGAATGAATCTAATTTTTCTCCATTTGTTATAGCATTTATGTGGATTTATAATTATTTCAGATTCACAAAGAATACATAAGTTAGAAAGAGATGACATCTGAAAATCTGCAACTGGAAGAATTTACTAGATTTACTGGCTTTATATCTTGACTATATTTTTAGGGCAACTGATTGAAAAAAATTTCATTTAAAAATAGAAACGAGCTCACCTGGATATTTATAACCTGACAGGTTAAAACTAGCACAATATCTGAATGAGAAATTGTGACTCTTAAAACCTATATAGACATTTTCTAAAAAACTCAATTCATAGGAAATTCCACTAAGAAATTTGTAGTTCTGGACAAGAAATCTTACAGCAGAAAAATCTTCCAAAAAAGGGTTAACATGTTAAATGATCTCCCCTTCCCCCCACAAAATTTAAATTCTATTAGAGGGAAGCTGTGTTCTCATGATTAAATCCTACAGAAACTCCTTTCCCTAGGTATTTCCCGGCAGCAACTGGAAGCAGATGGAGGGAGGAAAAATAAAAAGTGTTGGCCTTTACCCAGACTCTGTCTGCTGCCTTTACCACCTTCTCCCTAGGTTCACTTGTTTAAAGGGCCTAATTGGTCTGGGAGGAGTCAGAAAGAGGCACCACCCATTTTGATTCTAAGATGGAGCCATAGTTCCCAGAGGTTGGCTGGTTTTGCTGGGGAGGGAATGTCGGTGGTCCTAAATTCTGATCTGCTTAATTGAGCAAAGCCTTGTGGCCTGAAATAAATTCAGTCTGCAGGATTATTTTAAAGATGGGAAGGCAAGTCTTGGAAGGGTGCTGAAATGGTAGAAACTACCAACTCAGAACAAGGATGGGAGCACCAATGAGATGAACCCAATAAGGGAGGGAAGAAAATGTTCCCAGGTTCTTTACTATAGGACAGAGAATCCTGTAAGCATGAGTTCATTTATTACTATGAGCAATCCTGTGAGATTGATATTAGTATCCCCGCCTTACACATGACGGTACTGAGACCCTGATCTTGACAGATCAGTGAAGTGGCAAAGCTGGGATGGGATTTTAGGCTGTTTAACTCCAAAGCCTCATTTTATTTCATCATACCAACCTAACTTTTCAGGCAAAGGCAGGCATGACATTTGTATAGCTCAAAGAAGATGTTTATCAGAGTGAGTCTATGGATAGATAAATTATTGAAGGAAATATGAGCAATTTTCATTATAGCCAGACCCTAACTATTATTTGAATAGAAAAATAATTATACGATATCTACGAAATATTCTTAGTTTGCTGGTCTCTTGGAAACTTTCCTTCAGTTAGTCCCTCTGCTTCGGCCCTGTGTTTTGTAGTAATATCCTAAATTTATTTATTATGCCAAAGGCCTGAACTTAAGTGATCAATTCCCCATCTATTACTGATTTCCTGCAACACACTCATAACCGAATCTTGTTATAAGTCACCAGTGGCCTGCCATATTCTCTCGTAAGAACTCTCCTCCTCAAAGGTTGCCTTTTAATGTTGCTGTTTTGAGATTCCCCCTGACCTTCCAACAAAAATCTCATTGCTAGCTCATGACTAATGTCTAGTGCAGAGTGACAAGACCACGTAAGATGGCCAGTTTTAGGGCAAAATTATGAACAACATAATAAAAGAGGAAGATGAGCCTTTTCTAACTAACCACTTCCTTTTCTTACCTCATTCTACCTTGGACTCTATTTGAACACAGGTGTTGCTCCTTTGCCCTGCATTTCTTATTGCCTTGTATCCAAGATGCAACTGTGCCTTTGGAATAAAAATCTTTGACATGTGTTTGAGGGAGCATCTCTCTTGAACAATTAACCTTCTAAATCAGGAGGACTCTTATCCCTCCTGTTTCCATATCACTAGTTTTAAAATCCATTTACAAAAAATGTCACCATAATATAGAACATGGAGCTTTGTGCATAAGCATGTAAATCATTTTTGTAAATAGCTATTTACTAAGAATGAGTAGCAATTTGTGCTAGGTGGGAGGTAAAGAATGAGATTTCATCATTTAGTGGTGAGATGCACATACTTCTCAATTATCTGTGCTAATGAGGACAGTGATAACAAGGACAATGGAGTCCATGAAATACATGATGGATTTTAAATCTCTTTTTCTTGCTGCTTCTTAAAAGTAATGACAAACATTGTGCTAAAGTGAAATTTTAGATTTTTTGTAGATTTCAATTACCATGCTATTCCAGTTCCCACTTTTTCTCAATGACTAAAAGTTGGATACTTAAACAGATAAAGGCCTTGTTGGATTTTGAAAATAAAGATACTTTAATCAAACTTTCTGTGAATAAATAATATCCAGACAATGACCTGTTTTTTCACTCCATTGAACTAAATAAATGTCAGCATTTGGTGAACAAAGAAAATCACTTTTACTAAAATTAGGACATTTACTAGAGAAAATTCTGTGATGTTATCCAGAAATAAAATGGGTTGAATTTGTTAAGACTTCCCTAAAACTCTTGTAAAAAAATTATAGCTGCAGGTGGTAAGATATTGACCAGAAGTTGGCTCTTTTCCTATTTATGTCAAGAATTTCAAATAAAAGACAACATCATCCAGATAAAACCAGTCCATACTGCTAACATTTGCTTTTCATACATAGAAGTATGACTTTATGGGATAGTATAAGTATTTTATTTTTATTTTTTTAATTTTATTTTTTTTATTAAGTTTATTGGAGTAACATTGGTTAATACAATTATATAATTTTCAGGTGTGCATTATCATTTGATATCTATATATTCTATTGTGTGATTACCACCCAAAGTCCAGTTTCCTTCAGCTACCGTATGTTTAATCCCCTTTACCCACTTCACCCTCCCCCTCCCCTGCTATATTTGCATAAGTATTTTAAAATAATACTAGGAAAATGCTATGGAAATTAACAATTTAAAATAAGGACAGTAAAATAAAAACAGACAAAAATGAGCCTCCTCCCGTAGTATCATATCTGCCTTCGGTTCCAGTCATACTTAATTTTAACTAAACACATATATTTCAGAGTCAGAACCCCTTTCACTTCTGAATCCAAAGGTTCAAAGAGTTTCCCTCATCTGACTTAGGCAGAAGGTAGCCTCAAACGACTTTAGACTTGAGAAACCTTGATGCATTCTTGAAAAACCCCACGTGTTCAAAGGCTCTTGTTCTAGCTTCAGTGTGTACCTTCCCGCAGCAGATCTGGAACTAGGAGCTTACCCCACGTGTGAGCTAACACCTTTTGGAGAACTGTCTTCTGCTAGTTATAGCAAGATTTCTAATTCGCTACAATTTTTGCCAGTCACATCACTAAATTTTCTTCCTCTTCCAAGTCAGAACAGAAAGAAGAAGAAAACAATATAGCCTATCTCTTTGGAGCAGACTAACCCTCTCAGTGTTTTGAATGTTTTTCAGAAAAAAAAAATCTCTTGAATGGCAGATATATTATATTAGCCTCATTTTGTTCTTTGTTAGTTTTCTTTTGGATTTCTCTCACTTTTTTTTTTCTTGAATGACTTAATTAACAGTGAATCAGCTTTCTTTCCTGGAACTAGAACTCCCAGAAGTGTTTAATATTCACCTAGATTTATACTCTTTGTTAAAAGGAACTTTTCTTAACACCTCATTTTTATAAACATGTTCTGAGTGTCTAGTGATGCTAGGCAAGCCTGTATACATTCTAACACATAGAGATGAGTTGTCCAATATAGTAGCTGCTAGTCACATGTGTCTTATAGCATTTGAAATGTGCCTGGTCTCAACTAATATGTTCTGTAAATGTAAAAAATACTGGATTTTGAAGATTTGGAGCCAAAAATATCTCACTAAAAATTGATTTCATTTTGAAATAATATTTTTGATATATTGGGTTAAATAAAATGTTATTAAAATTAATTTCACCCATTTAAAAAAATTAATGTGGCTATAAGAAAATGTAAAATTACATATTCAGCTTGGGGTTGTGGCTTGTATTATATTTCTGCTGCTCAGCACTGACATAGACAGCTGCCCTAGCACTGTGCAGGGTGCTTTGACAGGAACTGCTATTCTGGCCTGGACAAAGCAAGAAGCGTTACATAAGGAAGGTTTCCTTCAGATGTGTCTCAGAGGACAAGGAGGAATTACTCAAGCTGGGGAATGGGGAAGTTATGTTCTAAGAGGGGTGGGGAGCAACGAGCAGAAAGACGAGGTTGAAGGTGGCTGGAACTTAGGGCATGCTTTGGAGACTAGAAGATGATGACTATAATGAGGATAATTTTAGAGTAATATATCAATCCAAAATATATGTCCCATAAGTAGTGTGTTCATATCAGAGTTTCTTCTGTAGTGTAGAACTAATGATACAAAAGAGGGAGCAGAAACTTGCTTTCATACTACCTGAGAATTGTGGGGCGAGGGGAAATCCCCAGAAATAAAGGGAGCTCAAGCTCACAGAGCCTTGCTTTCCTTCACTTATGGGGATGCTTAAATTACTTCCAAACATGTGAGGGAAACTGAGACTTTGGGGGTTGGAGAGACCAATGGCATGGTTCCTCAATGGTAGCTCTTACAGTTCTCCAGCATCTCAAGAATGCAGTAGACTGGGATTTTGACAGGGAACAGTGGGATAGATAAGCCTGAGGTGGTGAAGGGCCAGGGACCCAACAAGACCTGGGGTTGGGCTTAAGATCTCAGAGATTTGCATGGGACAAGCAGCCAGGACCATGGACTAACAGTGGGTACACATGTTCCCTGTCAACGTTCCCTTGTGAATATGGGACCGGCCACCTTGCTGGCCACCAGTACTGTAAGCAGACCTGACTAGTCATTATCCTGCAGGGACCAGTGACGTTTCAGTTACTACCCTCCCCTTTGCCCTCCTTCCCCACCACCTCCCCCCTCCCCCCCGCATTCATATGCTTTGGTGCCATGTTGAACAGGAACAGGGAAAAAAGTAGGGGAGTAACAAAAACCTAACAGCAAGCATTTATTCTAAAGGGATTGCTTTGTGGTACCATGAACTGGCACATTTAAAATTTGTCCCTAGAACCAACTGTCCACCAGCTTATGTAGATTAAATATAAGAAAGAAAGGAGGTACTATGTTTATTTGAACATCTGAGTATAGCTCAAGGCTGCCACACAAAGCAGAAGTTAGGGGGAGTAGCTTCTCTGAAATTAGTTTTTAATTAGAGAATAAAGAAAAGGTGCTAAATACATACATATATATATATATATATATATATATATATAATATATATTGTTACATAGTTATACATATTATTTGAAGAAAGAAGTTAACCACATGGAAGAGAAAATATTTAGCAGGACTAAAATTATGAATGAAGAGTAAGTTTATTGAGCATAAGTAGCATATTTAATTGTATATTAAATTGATTTTTATTTCCTTAGAATTTGTGTTAAATCTGAAAAAATATTCACTTTTACACAATATGTAGTGGGGTAGGGGAGGGGAAATAGAGAGGAGGGGGAGGGATGATTTCTCTGTCTCCAGATTTATGTATGATTTTAGTTTCTGCCCCTCTAAAATATGAGGTAACAAAGGAAAATGTCTTCAGGAAATAGTGGAACTAAGATGTCCAGAGGAGTATAATGGGCACATCCTGGTAGCTTCCTCCTTCACAACAGTTGGAATGATCTTTTCCAGGACCATAGGGAACTGTACCTGGAAGTGGATGTGCTGTCGTGATTTGGAGTACCTGTGAGTGAGGGCTGCCCTCCTATCAGTCTGCTCTGACTTTGATTTAGAAAGCTACCTCAGTATTCTTCCAGCAGTTCCTCTTTACCTCAGTCAGTTCATTCAAAATGGCTTTTAGTTAGCCGCAACCAACCGTAGATGTCCTGACTAATGCTCGATGTAATTAATAACCAAAATGGATACATTTTTAAGTACTTAGGAAGCATAGATTTCCACATAAGCAGTGCAATTGACAGGTACGTGGTGGTTAACAGTGTTTCAGACAGTAGGAAATATTTGTGCATTATCCCCAAACTTCACCCTCAAAAGATTAATAACCTAGATCAAGTTACTGAATCAATGTGAACACAATAAAATATTTTAATTTTGTTATTCAAATTTTGTATCCCAAGACTGCTAACAAACTTGGATGATGGAAATCAGTGAGATTTTATTTAGCTTAATTGTCTTCTCTAATATCTTTATTATATATAGCAATATCTCAATCTCAGTTTCCACTTCTCCTTCTCTTTGTTCCTTTATATGCAGAAGGCAAGGGTGGAGATTGAGGGGTCATATATGGATGTATCTGATTAAAATGTTTTGAAAAGAAATCTCAGGTGTGGTCCAATTTAGGTAATCGCATAGCACATCCCCTCTGGAAACTTGTCACTGGTTTGATGTATAAGGATTCTAAGCTAGGGCAGTACAAAGAATATACATATTTTTAAACAGTTTTGTTTTTCATGTCAGTACTCTGCTCAGGGATCTACAGCAGCCTTTCATTTATGCTGCTCTTCATTTAGTCATTAAAAAAACTGTACTACAGATATGTACATGTCTACCAAGGGGAAAATCAGGATAAATGTTGGATGCAAATAAACAGACTGTTGTGGGACCTATCATCTCCTCTCAATCCTTTTTTCATGTGTACAGTCTTCCATATTCCTCTGTCTTGTGTGCATTATCCTGTTGGGATAATCCAGAACTTATTTTTCTGCCATTTATTTCAGTTAGTACCATCAACTCATCTGTTCTTGATTTTCAACAAGGATAGTTTAATACATTTCAATTTCTAGATAGACTATTAATATCAGAATAAAATGAGTTTTTAGAAAGATCACCCTGTCCCTTCTTGCCAGATAGCTATAATGATATACTATTTGGGTTCCCAAATTACTTAACATTGCCCATAACAAAATCCTAGATCTTATGATCTTGCTTTTTAGTGATCGTGTGACACTGACTCAAATGTTTGAAAATAGTGCTGAAAAATTAGTAGTCACAGCAAGCTCTTGTGATCAAAATGTTCTAACATCTTCAGAGATTTAACTGAGTAATCAAACGTGTAACAAATTGTTATTTAGGCAATGCTTTTAGGAGAATCATGCATTTTTAGCAGAGTTGGTCTTGGGAACCGTATGTTTCTAGGTCAATAAAACATCTTAGTGTTCACAGCTAGTGTTTCACTGCAGTTTTCTGCCTAAATATTCAGAGGTAACAGAAATTTATGTTTAAAAAGGATTAATTTAGGAATACTGTGTTTTTAAACCTTCTCATCTCTACTCTTTTGAAAGATAAAGGACTGTTTTAAACTGCTGGCCACACTCATACCAAGGTATAAGGACATACAATTAAATTAACACTTATTGTTAAAGGTTTGCCAGAGAACAATCAACAGTAAATGAGATTTTCAAGAAATGGAATAAACAAAGTTATGATCTTCAACTATTTTTAAAAGCTTTGATGTAAACCTCAAATGACTAAAAGAGAAAATGGACAAGTTCTGACCACATGTCAATTATGCTATCAGTATACTAAATACTGTAAAAGTGGGACATTAAAGTAAAGAAATTTGGTGTGCTCCTGAGTTGAAATTTGAAAATGAAGAGTTTCACATTTGTGTTTGGAGATATAACTAATCTACCTTCTACCCTAACTAGAATAGGAGATTTAGAAAGGGTAAATGTGACTCATAAAAACCACTAGCTAAGAAAGAAATAGTTAATTCATTGAAAATCCATTTCGATCTGATTATTTACTATGTGTATGTAATACCAAGTGGTAGATGATCACTGTAATTTCTGCTCTTCAGTACATTGTGGGAATAGTATGAATGCATATTTATCCATTTAGATTTTTTAATTAGTAAAAGCATATTGTTTTAATTCTGTAAGAATAGAAAATTTGTGTTGCAACAAAAACAAAGTCCAAGGTAGTGAGAAGACTATTCAGTTTAAAATGTTGCCCCCATTTATTCCCTGAAACCCTGAAGATAGTGCATGGGAAACTTTCTAATAAAGTTTCTAAAACTACACTGTTGTTATATTTAATGACATTGAAACTCAGCCATTCATTCAGTAAACTTATCTATAGTGCCTGGTATGCGTACACTGCATTAGATAATTGGGAGTGATATAAAAATGAACACGATATGGTGCCTGCTCTAAAAGAGTTCACAGCATAAAAGGGGCCATAAGTAAAGGTTTTGTTTTACTATTGTTTCCATAGAACCCAGGCCAGTATTTGGGATTCAGTAAATACTTTTGCAACAAAATTTATGCAATAGAAGAGAGCTGCCCAAAATATAGTCGTGGTCAAGGTGCATGGAATATTTGAATAAGAGTTAAAGAGTTGGTATTGAAGGATGGGTAAAAGGTTGCCAAGATTTAAAGGAAAAAGGATAGTTTAGAAACAACAGAATTACAATGGTACAGACTTACACAGTAATGTTTGTTTACTTGGGGAAGGAATGGAGATGGTTTTATGATACTGGGCTTAGACTGTATGAGTGGGAATAGTCATAGATGATGCTGGGAAATTATGAGAAATCTAGACTGTGTCATGTTTGGCTCCATTGAAGGAACTTAGGCACTACTGTTTGGAGTGTGGAGATCTGTAGTGGGCACTAAAAATGAGAATGATATAAGCAGATTTGTGAACTTTGGAAGCACTATGGATATGGGCTGAAGGTAGAAGGTTGGAGTCAGGAAGAAGGATGGAGAATTTTTCAGATTAGAGGAATATACTAAAGTGGTGACATGGCAAAGTTGGGGGAAGAAATGGACAGTTTTGAGTGACATGACTCAGTGACTGATTATACATGGGGTGCAGGAAAGACTATACACCTGTGGTTTTTCTAGGGTAAATTTCTATCTCTGCTACTCTTTGGAATAATTTTTCATATAACATAGGTCCCTTCATGCATCCTTGAGCATAACTATATAAAATAAATTGGATTAAATGGAACGTACTTTACAATTCAACTTTATATTTGTTGGTGTTAAAAAATGAATTTAACAGGGCACTTTCAACTAAGGACTGATGAGTAATAAATCATCAAGCAATAACCTTAGGATTTCTCACCATTCTTTAGCACCTGCCAGAATCCAGGCTAATAAAGCTTTTTAGGGTTAAAGAAGATAACAACCCTATAATTTATATACTATAAACATTACCTCATAAAATAATTGTATTGTAATCTTCAAGGGCAGTGGTTACACATTTTTCCTTTTCTTTGGGGTAGCTAGCACCTCTGTAATTTAGCACTTAGTAGGGGTTCAACAAGTATTTGTTGAATATGTGCATGTTAATTGTATCTTTGACAATAGATAGCAGAAGATTTTTAAAATGACCTTCTTTTAACCAGTCTACTAGATTAAATGATGGACTTAATTTATTCTTAAAGCATGCTGACTGTTGTCAAAGCCCTGTGAGTGCTGTAGTTAGTAGACTGCTATCTAGTCTACCCACTCATGTAAGACCCTTACCAAAAGTTAGTTCAGCTTGGTCCTAAACATGTTAATGTCATTTGAACAGGTTTTATTGAACTCCTATGGTGATTTTGAAAATTAATTATGTTATACTAAAATTATGAATATAAAATTGCAAGGGAAATGATTTCTTTGAAAACTAAGTCAGATGCTTTTGAAAGACTTAGTAGATGTGAGTTTCTCAAAATTACTATTCAGATAGATGTAAATAAAACATATGTAAAATAAATAGTAAAATCCAGATTTACTTTGAAATCTGTTCTTTGTTAGTGTTTTTATGTTCTTGCTCCCCTAGAAATCATAGATTTCTATGATTCATTATGGATGAATTTATTGATGAAAGAACAGGGAAATCCAATCAGTAGTATTATATTCACTAAAAATGGTCTTGTCCATATATCAAAATAATAGCAAGAAAAGTACATTTATTTATTCTAAGATTAAATAAAATATCTGTGGAAAATATGCATCATTTAAAAAATTTCCTTGCTTTAGGCCAATTTTATTTTTTAACAGCCCATCAACTGATAGTTTCAATGAATTGGAAAAGAGAGCTTTGCTATTTTTCTTGAGAGCAGCATATATTAAGGGAGTCTGCGTCAGCACTTTAACAGAGCCATGGACTTTCCTTAGTAACTAACTGTCTGAGCACACCACTGGGTCTAGCCTTTACCATCGTGGCCCTGGATAGAGAGATTAACTTTCTCATGAGGCCATTTCATTGTATGGTTACAGCTCTCTTCACATAATAAACCATTCCTATAGAAGAAAGAGAACATGAAGGAGGCATGTTGAGGATATCTGAGAATATCGTCAAGCAGTAGTGATTTGGAAGCATAGTCATCACCTAAGTTCATACCATCGTTCAGTAATGTTATACATTGATGAACAGCTGCGTTCCATTGAACACTAGAATATTTCTCATCTTGCTTTTAAGAAATGGTTAGAACCAGTATTTTCGAGGTACTGATCTGACTTTTAAATAGGATGTTACTTGCCAGGAAAAGATTCTTTGGACATGTAGAGCTGCACTCTATAGTATGAGATTGTGGCAGACCTTAGGAGTAGCTCAGATGGACCTAAGTGGACGTTCCCTATATAATCTCCTCTCCTTGAGTGTGGGCAGAAGCTGTGAATTGCTTCTAACCAACAGAGTATGGCAAAGATGATGGGATGTTATTCCCATAATTAGGTTATCTATGTATCTGTGTGTCTATGTATCTATCAATCCATCCACATACACAGATAGCTTTGTTTGTTAGCATGCACTAGAGAGACTCTTCTGATGACTTTGAAGAAACAGCTTCTATGATAGGAACTTCCAGTGGAGAGGGTCTGCTATAGACTGACTGTATCCTCCCAAATCCATACATCGAAATCCTAACCCCCAAGGTGATAGTGTTAGGAGATGGAGCCTTTGGGAAGTAATTAGATGGGATTAGTGCCTTTATAAAAGAAATCCCAGATAGATCCCTGCCTCTTCTATCATGTGAAGCAAAAGATGGTGGCTACCTATGAACCAGGAAGCAGACTCTCACCAGATACCAAATCTGCTGGTGCCTTGATCTTGGACTTCCCAACCTCCAGAACTGTGAGAAATATATTTCTGTTGTTTATAAGCCATCCGGTTCATAGTATTTTGTTACAGCAGCCTGAACAGTTTGAAAGGAGTCACATGGCTAAAACAACACACATAGTCTGCAAAAGCCGAGGGCCCTAGTCCTATAGAAGAAAGGAACTGAATTCTATTAACAACCACATGAGACTGGAAGAGACCCTAAGTTCTAGAAAATGATGCAGCCTGTCAGACACCTTGACTGCAGCCCTGTGAGACCCTGAGTAGAGAAATCAGTTGAGTCATGCCCAGACACCTGACACACACAATCTATGAGATAATAATGTGTTGTTTTAAGCCACTGATTTATGGTAATTTGTTACCCAGCAATAGAAAATTAATACAACAGGACCACTGAGCCTGTTGTTGTTGTTGTTGTTGTTTGGTTTATTTTTGTCTTTTTTCTTTCTATACAGTGACTCAGGATGAACGGATAGAAATTATTTTTGTTGAATTTAAAAAGTTTCCAAGGTTCTGTCTTTCCAAAATACCTGTTAACGTTAATTTTCCATTCCAGTTTTCTCTCTGTTTTTCTGTAAAAGATATTTCTGAATGTCTTCTGTTTCTTAGTTGTCTGGTAGATTTTCCACCTCATTTCTTACTATTTATTTATACATGTTTTAATTATTTTTTAAGGAATTAAAAAAAGAAATCAAATATATTTTTAGGCAAATAAAAATATGTGTTCTCACTGGATTTATTATTAGATTGAGAGAGAAAGCTTTGTAGATGTTTTAGAAAAAGAGAAGATATCACTGTCATGAGGGACCACATTCTGTTGGTTTTTTTGGAAGCATATCCAGTACCTTTTAGTTACTTTACTTTCTCCCCCCTTATCTTTTTTTTTTTTTATCCTTGTCCCCAGTTCACCACATTTCATTTCATCACCCAGAGGTAGTTTGCAGATTCATACTAAACAGGTGATAGAGAGGATATTTTCTAATAGAAATATAAAGTACAAAGTGAAAGTTCTTATTGATTGCTCATACCAGCAGATGTGCTGTCCTTCTCTTCAGGATGTTTCAGAACCTTTAGAGATGGAGGAAGGTGCAGGAAGACACTTTTACTTAAGGATTCTGTTGGTTGCAATGTAATAATCTTCAGTCTTTCGGTAGAGTTACCACTGATCTTGTGAAAATCTTCAGATGGAATAAATAGATGATATCTTGCCCTTACTGCCCAGAGTGCTCTCTAGACATACAACCTGAATTTGAGGCATTATTTTATGCTTTTATTTTTCCTCTGGAAAAGCAACACAATACTGGTTATTAATTTGATTATGAATGAAATATATTTCCATGTATGTGGATTTGCCCACAAGACTTCGTTTAGTGTTAATAAGAGTGTAAAAGATCAACTCTGTGCCTTGAATTGAAAGGTTTTACTTTCCAGTTGCCTCAGAAAGAGCCAAGGAGAGCTCTTATGTCATTGTCATGCCAACCAAAAGTAAAATGATTTTTACTTAATGATGAGAAATAATTCCCAGCTCTACCCACCTGGAGAGGAATGAAAAAATGGTTCATACATTTTCAGTCATCAAGTTCTTTGCATGTCAGTAATAAAAATAGATCTTTTAAATAACAACAATTACAGAAAAGTAGGGTAACTTTTGGTTTCTGTGTAGAGAACTCATGAAAAATTATCTCTCGGACTAAACAAAGGAAGTGAATAAAGAGATTTAAAACAAGATATGGTGGGAAATTCTTCTGTCTATGTAAATAAAGAGCATATGTCATAGAAAGACACACATTAGTCAACTAATTAACCTTTAAGTAGTATTTTGGAGAGCAATTTTGCCACCCCAAGAATTGTGGAGAGATTAAAAAAGATATATGTTAACTCTTTAATGGTTTAAAGAGTTTATGTCATCTAAGTGGTTGACAGATTGCTGTGTAACTTGAGCTGAAGAACTGGCATGTAGGAATAGGCTGTCAGTCAAACAGGTGTCATCTTTGCAAAAGCCTGGAACAGGTCTTTTTTTTTTTTTTATTATTAAAGAGCATTGTCATGTTGGCAGATTCAGGGACAGAGTCTGAAATAAAAAAATATTCATGCAAGTAGAAGTAGCTCAGTCCCCAGATCTGCTTAATGCTTTTCCTCCCGAGGCTGAAGGCCTTCTAGGTCATTTTTGGTCATTAGATGCAGTTAAAAATTAGGAACAGAAAATTGATCTTCACCCACCACAAAATGCATTCACATTAGGTGACACATGGATGTTAAACTTGCTAATAATTCACAACTTGGTGTAGACATATTTCCTTGAAACTCAACAGTTTGGAGAAAAAAGAATATATCCAGGTTACCCCAGTGGAGAAAACAAATTACCTTTTGCCTTTCTGACATCTCATTCTCCTTCAGTGCACCTGGCCAATCTCCGTCTGGCAGTACTCTCAATCACCCAGATGGAAGGGGAGTTTAGGTGGCCCCTCCAAAAACTGATGAGGTTCAGCCTCACCACTGGTCTAATAGAATGTGCTCTATAGTGGAATGGTCTACATTATATGCATCTGTCTTTCAGGGACCAATAGTCTGCATGTATTCTTGTTTTGCACCATAAAGCAAAGAAATATTTTCTTGACCGTTTCCACATTTACTTACCCATAACATTATCAGTAGATTGCTTTTATCATTATGTCTAGTCTCATGAATAATACTTTGGGGCTATAACTTGCATAATGTGGCATTTAAGCAGGATTTTTAAAATCTAATATTATATAGGTACCAGAAATAATACTTCTTTTAATGATGTGAGTGTTTATTTTATTTCCAAGATGTTCAGTGTTTTAAAATCAAGATAATATGGAAGAGTAATATGACGGATACCACTTTGTGTGCACAAAATAATAAAGTAAATTAGCTTATTTTTCTGCATAAAAAGTCTTGCACTTGGTTATTAAAACTTGTTTAGAACTGTTGATTCAAATTCATCAAAGGGGAATAGAATACTTGAAACTCTGAAAATATCTCTATTTCTATTCCTGTCCACTGACCAGAATAGTTGAATAACGTAAAATCTGAAGCGATCCAGTACTAAACAGAAATCTCTAGAGAATAACCATAATAATTTTCATTTACATTACAGTCTCTATGCACGTTAAGAAGGAAGTATCAGAAGTTAAGAGTCTATTTCTATTTGAATAATTTTGATACATTACTAGAGTTTAATTTTCTGTAATGTCCCTAAGAATGTAAGCAGAAACTTTATACTCCCTAGTCTCTTGTGTTCAAAAATTTCTAAAATCAGACTTGCAAATCACTTTTTCATCATATCACTGGAGCTGCCAGATAAGAAAATCTTGAAAGAGAAGGAACAACCAGAGTGCATTCATTAGTGTCATTGTACTCTAATTGGAGAAGTGACTTCTTTTGTATCCTAAAATGGAAAGCTTGTGACTGGGCCCCATACATGTAGCTCCTGGCTGAATTGTAGAGCCGTACTTACCCATTAAAGAATACCTAGACAGAAAATACTATAAAATATGGAACCTACTCTTTGAAATTTACTTTAAGATGGTGATTACATTTGAGATGCACTTCATTGCCTGTTGCTTTAAAAGTTTTTAGGAAGAGCGTCTCCAAGGGGCAGTTTCTTTTACTCATCTTACAGTTTCGCATGTGGCATGCTTGGTTGTGAAGACATGATGAGTCATTAATATGTCTTTATGGGTCTTAAATACACAGGCCAAATTCATATTGGTCTCTGCAGAAATAGCTCTTCTGGCACCATGCTTGTTCCAGTGGGAGCAATTATATTCCTTACCTCTGCAGTTGGAAGGATGTGCTAATTCTGGAACCTCATCAAGATCAAAGTAAACAATATTTGCCTCAAGCCAGGGGTGTGTTTTGGAGGGAATGAAGGCAGACCTTGAAGGCATATATTTATCAGATCTGTAAACTGTTTTATTGCATAGCTTGAAATATGAAAGTTAGACCATTCTGTTATTTTAATTTATATATTTTTAAGCTTCAATTTTCTTATCTGGGAAGTGGGATTATAATTTTTACTTGGCATTAGTGTCATAAGGATAGAATGGGGTGACATGTAAATACACTTGTGAACTATATAAAGTCCAGTAGAAGTTAAATTTATTTTTATAAGAAATTCTTTTTCATATCTCCTGCTGCTTAGTAATGGGGTAGGCTATCTTGCTAGCTACTGAGCTTCTTATATATGGGTAAATTAAAGCAAAGATTGTCAGAGACATTATATAATGACAGATACAGTGGAAGGTATGATTGGCAAGGTGATTATTTAGTATCTACCAACTATAAACCTCTATGACTCTTTGATTTCATTTACAATTTAACTGTAAAGTGTTTTTGAAGGAAGTGGTGATGGATTTGCCAAATATGCATATCAGGGAGTATATATAAAAATGGTATTTTAAAAATTGTATAGATGTGGTAAAGACATTTGATTTGTGTACTATTAAGAGATGAACTGTGACAAGTAACTCTTTTAAGGTCACATGTAACCAATATATCTGTGTCTTTTAGAAATTGTTACCTATTCAGGGAGACATGGGGACCTCAATAAATCAATCTGAAATCTCAAAGGCAAAATGAAAAGTCTATTACCTCATTTAATTGTGTTATTTTCTTCATAAAAAATGGATTCATTAAATACCTAAAAAAGGCACAAGTGAATATTCAGTGCTTAGGCTAGAATACGTGCTGATGGCACTAACCCTAATTTTTGTCCTTAGTTTGATAAAATATTTCCCAGGGCTTGGATGTAATGCCAATTCAATGTAAGGCTCCTTTGCCCTGTTTTTCACCTATAGTTGGTAACATCCATCAGATAATGACCTGCCAACCTAACCTGACTTAGTATGCAGAATAATCAAAGTAGGTGAATACCAGCCTCTAGGAGAATCATATTTCCTGCTTCTCAGTTTAATGTATGTATGTCATAGGAACTCCCTGCAAAATTGTGCCTAGGGGCCTTAGGATCCAAGTCAAAGTGATTCTTAAAATGGATGCATTATAAATCTAGCTGTGGAGGATTGATGTTAAGGCTCCTTAAATGCTTGCTAAGTCCATTCACAAGCAGGGATGGTGCAGTTATCTCCTTTTGAGTAGCCTGCCGTTTTATTGCTCTTTAAAGAAATCATTAAAGATATTTGAAGTTGTCAGAATCAGAGCTTGAGTTTTGGAGGAATTCCAGGAAGGAAATGCCTTGTATAGAAATGCTCCCAAGACTATTTAGGTATAGCAAAAGTCTATCCAGAAAAATAGATTAATTCAGGGTTTTGAAAACCACAATCACATAGGTTAAACTAATTCATTCATTTATTCACTCATGTATATGTTTAGTTTGTCTTATATGCATCAAGTACAATTCTAGGTGCTTGGTTCTTAAGAGGAAACAAGACACATTGCCTTCTTTTATGAAGATTATGGTATAATCAATTTATATCCTGTGGGAAAAGATGGTGACTGTCTAAATTATCTCATGTCATTGGTAGCACATTAGCATGTTGCACTTTGATGCTTATGAGCATTGTTAAAGTGCACCTCCTAAAATGGAGAGGGGCATCTTGTTGAAAAAAGTCACCAAAGAGCAAATACTGGTAGTGAGAGAATTGCAAAATGACAATGTAGATTAATTCAGAGAATTCAAGAAGTTCACACATACCCTGACTGCAGTAGGTCAGATTATTGCATGGAGAAATACCTTAAGATTACTGTTAATGTATTTATTGATAACAAATCACATGTCATTCCAATTCAGAGTGGAACAATATATTGTCAGAATAATGGGGAATCCAGACCTCAAGGAAACTAGGGGTTGTTGATGTCGGTGCCCTTCCATTTTTACTTCCAGAATCCTCATGCCACCCTATTGCTGTCTGTCTCTTTAGGATCCTTGGGCAAACCAAATAGATAATTGGTTGAGATTGTCCTAATGAAAACACATTGAACTAGGTTTTGTTGGGAAAGAAAATAAACATGCATTAGACAGCCCCTTACTCTTGAGATTCATATATTCTACCTCTTGGGATAAGAGCAACTATCAGGTTAAATGCTGATAAAATATTGAAGTAACATTTTATGATTATAGGTGCTTTTTCACAGGATAGTTGCTGATGAATTGGCAAATGAATTGCCCAGCCAGGCCTTTGGCCCATTTTATTTGGCACAGGAGGATGAATTCAGTCATCCTTGTTGCTCAAGAGGGCTCTTCTTCATGAGTTAAAATAGCTGAGATTTCTCTATACCCATTAAGAATTGGGTTTCCAGCTAACAAAACTCAGGGAAGGAGATGAATGTTAATTATTTTTCCATTTCTGCTTTACAGTGAAGCTCTTTACAAAGCAAACATGCCTCTTTGGTGAAAACTCTTTCCCATAGTTTGACAGTTCATCACCCATCTTTGAGTGCCTCTCTCTTTTTTGCTTTTAAGCTCAATGTTCAGACATTTATCTTCAGAGAGGTGAACAGAGAGAACATCTTTAAATATGGCATTGATATGTTCTGACCCAGATGAAAGCCTCTTAAGTCAGTTTTCCTCAATACTGTTACTACACATTAACTCTGAACAGGATTATCTACCGGCCTGCCAGTCAAGATGTTCAGGGAAAAGGGAGAAAAAAAAGAGCTAAGAGCTTTTTTTGCTCATCAGTCTGCCATGAGACCAGGAGGATAAAAATGTGTTCTGACCTCACTTTATTCATGTGGCTACAAATTACAGTACCACTGTATCTGCTGCAGGAAGAAAGTTGATCAGAAACATACATAAATGTCTCCGTCATAATATACATGAATGTATAGAAAGTTAGAAACTTAGTCTTTCTTTACATATGTAATTCATAGCATATTTTTAATCAACAGTTTAAATAAAGAAGAAATTTAGTGGTTGAGTTCTGAAGAAGTGATACTTTAGATTGGATTGGTTTGTAGTTAATGAAATAATTAGCACCATTTCAATGTGATTAATTTACAGCTGTATATTAAGTGTTCAATTAGTTTAAGAAATTTGAGCTCCCCAAGTGCTGGCTGAAGAAGGGAAATGACTCAGCAGTGGCAAAGTGCGATTGAAATTTAAGTCTTCCAAGTCATTGGAGTTAGCTGTTGCAATATGTTCACCTCACTACACAGACCCTAGAGAACGACTTCTGGAGGGAGCTACGTAAGCAAACTTCAGGATGTCAGAGGGGTTCGTTGTGTAGTAACTGGGTTGTGGAGCAGGAGAGTAGGTGAGAAAGAGCTTTTCACAATATGCTTCTTGAATATTCTATAGACAAGCAAAAAAGACAAGATGTTTAGGAGCTTTAGAGTTACAGGTTATGGGGATAAAATATCATTGTAATTTCTAAAGCCCTCAGGTTTGTCTTATATAATTGAAATAAAAATACCCCTTTCACAATCATAGAACACTCCATCTTTCCTTAATATATTTGGTGATTCTGTTTTACTTTTTGCTGAATAGACTTTCTGACCACTGTAACACTGTAAATACATACTTTGTTTATTTTTAAAGTGCTCAAATACAGTTTGGAGCTTCTCCAATTATATCTCATTCAAAAATTTACAAGTTTGACATTTTTGGAGTATAATCTCCTAGAGAACAAGAATACATTTTCAACTCAACTATGTACAGTACCTGTCAGAAATTGGGAAATAGTTAAGTTTACCATTCCTATAAGCTTATTCAGTAGCCTGACAGTTTCATGGCTGCCAGCAGAAGGCAAGAGACTTCTGGGTCAGAGATAAAGGACTTTAATACTAAAAGCAATATTAGTACCCTGAATATTGGATTTTATGGTGCCTCCCTCAAACCCCAGTTGCCACAGGGCAGTGCAAAGAGTCTTCGAAGACTCTTCATTTTACAAACATAGTTGAGAAACTTGCCTGGAATAGTAGCTGTAGGTGCCTTTCTGTTCACAAGATATGTAGAAATGTGAGAGACTTTCAGAGAATTGTCTCTCAACAGTACTCAGCATAATGTCTTGTGGAGGAACTGAGACTAGCCTTATTTATTTATTTATTTATTTATTTATTTATTTATTTATTTAAGGTGAGGCAACCTTTGGTTGACCTCACAGATTGCAAGGACCTTGTCAGTTTACAATCCATTTTTATTTATTTTATTTATTTTATTTTTCATGCTTACAGCATGTGGTCTTCCTAGGTGGTCTCCCATCTAAGTACTAACCAAGCCCGACCCTGCTTAGCTTCTGAGATCAGACGGGGTTGAGCTTTTTCAGGGTAGCATGGCTGTAGATGAGACTGGTCTTTAAGAGAAGCAAAGACTAAGGAGAACCTGTTCTCTGTCTTCATCCAACCAAATGGAAAGAGTTTCATCTATGTTCCTTGGAGCTCCTTAGGTAAAACAAGAATAAATGGGTGGAAAGTAACTGAAGTTGGGTTTGAAATTACTTATTTTGACTTGCACACCAATATATTGTCATTCTAAAAAATCAATTAATATAGAAATGAAAACTCTCTCCCATCCTACCTCCCTAGGGGTAACTACTGTTACATTTTGATTAAAAGAAAGAACTAATGATTAAAGCTGTCCAACGATATAATTGACTTTTCTAGGGAGTGTTTTCCTACCATAGGCAAGCTGAACCACAAATTTTCAAGGTTATTATAGTAGACAAGATGCCCTTTACACTCTTTCCAGTACTTAAACTCCACAACTTGGTAAATTTAAGGTTCTGTGCCATTACTCAGTTTATGAATTACTTCCAGTTATTTTAAGGAAAAAATTAATAAGAGTGTAATACATACCAGTTTAGCTATAAGCAAGCAATCACTATTTCTAGTGGTGCTGAAACATCTAGGCAATGGAAAAGTCTGTCATGGAAAGATTTCAATATCCTTTATTCATTAACTTTCTTATATCAGAGTAGAGACCACTTGTCTAATGGTAAAGAGAAATTTGAACCCTTTCTCAGTTTGTTCTAGCATGTAGATGGAATATGACATTTCCACTTTCGTTAATGCTCCACATTTGACAAAGATTGGTGGCTAGTGTCATGAAACAGGGCATTATCATATTCTTTTCTCTGAAAGGAAATTGTGTATTGATTCTTTTTATATGGCACTTTTCCCAGGAAGGAGAATGGAAGAATTTGAATATAAGCTGTGGTTGCTCATGAGCGTAAGGAACGCCAAATAAGCAATAAAGGAATGAATTTGTTAAATACCAGTTTTCCAAAATTAGTTAAAGCTATGGAGTTTTCTGGCAAAGTTAAAATGCTAGCTGAAACTGACTGAAAATTACTGTATATGAAAAGGGGCCCCACCTTTTTTTGAAGAATAGTTCATTTTCCCAAGACTTGGAATCACTGTGGAGAAGTGGGAATATAAGGGATGGAGCTAGACAGCTAACTAAGACTGCAGGTGAGTGGAGGAGGTGTTGGCAGTGCTGGATGATGAGTCTGATGCGTGGAAATCACGCATAAACATTTGTTGAATGTTGTTAGAGTGAGTGGAGCCAGGGAAATGTTTCATCTTGTTTGTGGGCTTCACCTTCCTCTCATTGATGAATGGAAAACTAGGGAATTTGCTGCACCCTGCTATTGGCTTAGTAAAGCTTTGGATTTTGACATTAAATCCCAGTCTGTGAAACTGAATATATCTGATACTAAAACAGTACCAAATCATAACATAATGTGACCTTGATAATTTGGGAGGCATAGCTTAAGGATCCTTCTTATGCTCCTATTTTTAATCTTTAAAATGCTGTTTTGGAGTTTGAGTATTTTGATTAAATTTTGAAAGAAGGTCATGCTTGTAACTGGTCTGAACATGAACTTATTGGCATCAACTCCAGAAATTTCTATGGAGTAGGCTGGATGTAGCTATTTCTAATACCTTGTCCACAATGCTGTGGAGTGGACCACTTGAACCGTGTGATTTATTTAATCATATCTGAGATACTTGTGTTCTCTCTATAGATAGATAGATAGATAGATATTATCTATTAGGACAATTTAACTATATATCTATAGATAAGTCTATAGGTATATCTATATATACATGTGTCCATATCCCTGTATATATTTTTGTATATACATACTCCGTACATGTAATTTTTTTCATTTCTTCCCATTATTTTTTTTTTATATCCTGAGATAAAAAGCACTTGTCTCCAGCAGATGCACTCAGGATTTACTCATGAACCCACATTAACACATAATCTAGAAAGGCAGACAGAGACAATGTGGATATGAATCCCTTTGGAGTATAATCTTGATTTCCTTTGGCCTCCCAGTCCTGTGCTGCAAACTCCACACTAGTCAGTGTTTCTTTCCTTTGCTGCTCTCACAGTGGAAGTAGACTCTCAGTGTGTTGACATTGGTGCCTGGTATCCTGGTGGTGAGCTGTGTTTTCCTCAACTTGTTCCATAAGATAACAAAGGAAATTAAAAAAAAAAATTAAAGCTTGACAATTTAGTTTAAATAATTCAAAGGGAAGTGGTTTGGACAACACAAAAGTTAAACAAGATACGGGAGAATTATATTTACCTGAAAAGTTCAATGTCTGTCTCGATTTATTTTTCTTTTCAGTGTTAAGTTCTTGTTAATATCCTGAAAACTCTATGAATTCTTGTTTGAGTTTAATTTGGAGCATACATGTGCTAAATTCTGCTTTTTAATGGGTGTTATAGGTGATTTCTTTGAATTTTTTATTCGTGTAATAAATAAATATACACACGCACACTCCTATTCAGAATGTGTGTGCGTATGTACGTGTGTGTGTGTATATACAACCCAGCTTAAATAGAAAATACCATTCTGGAATGTTTACATCTGAGTAAATTGACACAAAAATGTGGTGAGTCAAACATGACTGCTATAAAATTATGCTCTAGTAATTTTAGTTGATTTTTGTTACAGAAGCCTAGGGAATCAGTCTGTCAACATAAAGCTAGTCAGTGGTCTCCACTATTTCTTGATTGTCCTCCCACCATCCTCACAGAGGTTTGGCCAGTCTCTGTTTTAGTCTCCTGGGTTGACTCTTGCTTTTGTCTAGTTTGCTGTGCTTCACATTCATATAAACACGTTCCATGATGTAAGAGATTTAGAGCCTGTGCCTTGCCACGTGTATGGACCCGTTAATAGTGTTCCGTAATATTTATTGAGCACCCATAACGTGCTAAGTGCTGTAATACTGCCTGTGTAATGGGGTCCAGCTACGAGCACAGTACAACATGGCAAGTTGATAGACTGAATTTTTTCTCTTAGTTTTAATTTCTCAGGTCAAGATAGAAATATTGGCCCATTTTTCTTCTTCTCTGTGTGGAGTATTTAACTTTATTCTATATTGTGTTCCCTACATCCCTACTGGCAATATGAAGATAATATCACTTGGTGCTTGAAGCTAGAAATCCTTATTTGTTCTGATATTATATAATTTATGTATGTAATTTCAGGCAGGTACAAATTTCTCAGAGTGTATGGTGTTTCATGGGAGACCATTCAGCAAATTTGTCTCAGCTTCTTTAAAACTAGAACTTAAAAAACTCAAATGATTACATTTGGCTCAATAACCACCGACAGTAATAACATCTCTAAGTAGTTAATGCAGGCATGTAATATCCTCATAGCCCTGATTTAACTTTATTTACAGATTAAAATTGAATCGCAGTTGATTTATTGATATAATAGGCAGAAAATGATTATCAAGCATCTATCACCAATGGAGGGAAAAACCAATCAAACTATGCTCCAAGGTTTGCTTTAACCTAACTCATCACCTTATAAAACTCAGAGGTTTTGAGTTGTACGCTCTCAGTAAAGTCAATGATCCACAACTCCCACTAAGCTCATATCTGCTCCTTTCGAGACATTCAGGAGTTATACTAATTTGTGCAACCACAAGTTATCATAAAAGGAAATGGCAATGGACTGGAGATTTAGCATCTTCACTTCCTCACCATGGTTGTAGCCATGGTAATATTATTCTTTAATGTTTGTTGCTGATCCATAAGGGATTTGGTACTGTGCTGTCTGTGATATTACGTCAACCTGTGCTGGCAATATGTGGGAAGTAGAAAATGGTGGTGCCTTCGACAATGACAAGCTGATTAGGAAAGGTGTCTCTTGGAAGGGAGAACCAGGGTCAGTCTGTATTTGAGAAGGCAATGAAATACCTTGATTAGAAGCAGGCGACAGTGCTCAGTTTGGTCTTAGATGTTCATAATTCTCATCTTCAGGAGTAGAAAAGGTATGGATGGGGTGCAAGAGAATATAGTGGAGCAGATTTATCATCCTATGTCAGAAGGTGGGCAGGGTGCCCAGGCAGCTGTGGTCTAACTAGGAGGGGCTCAGTATGGATTTCCTTCCATTCTGATCACTAGAAGCTGGCAAAATAAAGTTTAAAAAATCTAGTGCCATCGTATTTCAGATGGTTGCTAATGTCATGTGGAACATACAACTAAAAGTTCTATCTTTATGTACTTGCATATTATATACCGTAGGATATATTTTTTAAAAGCTATCCTTCTGTGATGCATCATGTGAGAATTTAAAAATAGTCTTTATATTTATCCTCTTCTATGTTTCTGCTATTTCATGTGTCTATGATGGAAAACATTGCTGTTGTCGGCAGGTATTGTTTTAATTATACCTGAGCCCCAAGGAGGTTTGGAGAAAGGGCATAATTATCAGCAATCCAAGGCCATAAGATGAGGTATTCAAATTTGTTTTTATTACATTGTTCATTTTTACCTATGTTGTTATACATTGTTAACTGTCAATACATACATCTATACATTAGAAATTGTTCTCAGCATCATGTCTTCCAAATCTAGTAGATAGTGCTTATTGACATCAAAGAATCTTTCTTGTGTACTTAAATGCCAAAGCAATGGAGAAAGATAAATAATTGCTCTAATTATATATAGGTACATATTCATTTTACTGCCCCATCTAATATTGCTGTTCTTATATGATAAACTTTTTTCCTTACTGAATACATTTTTATACTCACGTATAAACTGATTCATCCTCTGCCATGTTATACATATTTACTTTCCATGTTATCTAAATAGGCACAATTTAAAGAAAAGACAAGAAATTATGTGATTTGAATGTCATTTTTAAGAATCTGAGTTGGAAGTAGGAGGTACAGAGAAACACTAGTTTGGCTTCTTTCATTTACAGTGAAATGGTATTCATACAGGGGGATATATAAGATTTGTTTTAGTCCGCTCGTGCTGCTCTCACAATTAGAAGATTAGGTGGTTTAAACAATAGGCATTTATTTTTCGAAATCTACAGGCGAGGAGATCCAAATCAGGGTGCTAGCATGGTCAAGTTCTTGGTGAGAATCCTTTTCTTGCCTTTCTCTGTATACCCACATAGGAGAGAGAGAATGAGTTCTGGGCTCTTCCTCTTCTTATAAGGGTAAAAATTCCATCATGGGGATTCCACCCTCATGACCTCATCTAAATCACCCAAAGTCCCCACCTCCAAATCCCATCACATTGGAGGTTAGGGTTCAACATATGAATTTTGAGGAGACACAAACATTCAGTCCATAACAAAATTTATTAGAGAGGAAGCTATTCTCAAACTAAATATTTTTGTTTAAAAAATGGAGCCTGTGTGTAGAGTACCCAGCCCATGCCCAGTACATAGCTGAAGCAAAGTCATTCTTAGTTCTTGACCTCTTCATCTTTTTTCACTACAGTGTGTTTCCCATTATTACATATTATACGCCCCAGGAGGGATATTCCCTCCCCTGATATCCTGTGAGTTTTCTTCATTTTAATGCTCTTCCTCTTACCACAAATCTCTCTTTTCATTCTTTTTACTGGAAAATTGGCTCCATTTATCATTTCAGTGTCTGCCCTTAACTGCTTGTCCCTGCACCCTCTCATCACATATTATTCTGTGGCCCCTGCAGGACCTGGAGTCCTCTGTGAGCTACCATGGCTCTCACTGCAACACTGTCACTAGCAGCTAGAGCATAAACACTTGGAACATTTAATCTTGGGGATTTAGAAAACACAGGTACTGTAGGACATAAGATTCTCAGTATTAATTTGCATTAAAAAGATATGGTTCGCTCTCAGTTTTGCTTAGAGATGATATGCAACAATTGTTTATTTAGAGTCAGCTATATTCCATAGCTTACAGAATATTTCACTAAGAAATCATAGAAACTTTGACAAATATTCTGTTTTGCTGTGAGAATGTGGTAGTCGGGTGATTCTAAAAAAGGTGAAGGTCTGCCTTTAAATGCCATTATCTGTGCATGCTTGCTAGTATTTTAACTTTGGTGTGGTGCTTTCAGAGATTACCATGCCTCAGGGGACATAGGGAGCATTAAGCACAGGCCATTGACAGGATAAACCATGCACGCTTTGTAGGCATGCACACCAAATACTCATATGAAAAAGCACAATTCAGTGATTCAGTTGTAAGCACAGGCACCTCAACTACTTTATGAGAAACATTTCATTTTTATTTTTATTTTTATTTTATTTTTATTTTATTTTATTTTATTTTATTATTTTACTTTATTTTATTTTATCATTTTATTTTATTTTTGTAATGTTTCATTTGCCCCTGGTATAATTCATTGATTATGATAAGTCCTAGAGATATGATGGCTAAGATAAAATTCTTGCCCTCAAGGAGCTTATGGTATAGGAATAAGAAAAATATCCGTATAGAAGATGTAGTGCAGTAAGGTAACTATTAGCTAATTATACATATATGTGAATGGACACTTTTATGCCACACTATGAAGAGTAAGTAAATTATGTCAGTGGGAAAGCCAGGAGGAACGGGCTTCCCATAAAGAGAACAGCATGATGAACAACATGATCTGAAGTCAGAGAGAACATGTGATTTTGAACTCATCTCTCTGAGGCTCTAGTGGGTAGTCAGGGCTAGAAGTACAGATTTCAGAGTTTTTGGCTTTCTAGTAGTTGCTGAAGCCATGAGAAGACATTATTAAAGGAAAGAATGTAGCGAAAAATGAAGACGCTCCCAATAATAATGGATAGTGGGAGGAAGAGAAGATAGAGAAAGGAACTAATAAAGAGAAGTCAAAGTTGGAGAAAAGCGAAAGTGGAGATGCTGAAGCTAAAGGAAGAGCCTGAAGAAAAAAATGTGATGGATATGTATAAGGAAATAGATCTAAAACAGTTTCTTAAAACATTGGTTCTTCAGTACAATTTTTATTTTTATTTATTTATTTGTTGTTATTTTAAGATATTCTATGTCATTACTAAAAATGTAAATGGTCTTATAAGAGATTTTGTCCCATGTGGAAATGCTGAGTGTCTAATCAGTTTTCCCTCTCAAATGTTGGTGCTGTGGCACGGTTACAACTTTATAGAGATGCTGAGATTTCACTTTTTTTTTTTTTTGTTTCTGGTAGGCCTGCGGTTAACCCTGACTACATTGAGAAGTGTCTGAATCAGTTTTGGCACCCCTCCTTTATCTCCAGCCAAATTCTAGTCTACTGGCACTTATAAAAGAAAGTGATAATAACTCACAGCCAAAGTAAAATTGCTCAGAATGATCATGCCAAATCCCTCGTTTGAGTTGGATAGGGTTGTTATACTATATGGCTCAGGAAATTCAGAGAGCCACTTTCTCCCACAGGACAGTACCATTAGATGGGACTTAGGTGATGCCCAAATGATTGTTGCAAATCTGGAGGGAGGTTGCTGACCCTGGCTTGTTCAATACTTTCATCAGCAATTTGGATGAAGTTCTGGGGAATAAACCAATGGAGATAAGCTATAGGGAGGCAGGTATTGGTTCTATAAAAGGTGGCACTTTCTCACAATTGTCTAAAAATAGCTTGGGCTTGTCAATGGCAGAGAGCTTTTCATCATTGAAGGTGTTAAGTGCTATATTTTAGGATTATTTTCTGTTCATGGTTGGAGAGGAGAGATGGGATTAGGTGACCATTGCTTTCTTTTCCAATCCTAATATTTTCTACTCTAAGGACAGTTTCTATATCTGTAAAGTCTGGATATGCTTTCCTTACAGTAAGAGTGAAATAAGAAACTTGCCACAAGAATGGTGTTCCCTTTGACCTCTTCTTCCTACACCCCTACCCTTTTACTCATTGAGCCTCACTCTAATGAAGCAATTATAAATCACAGAACATATCCCTGAAGAATTGTGGGAAAGACTCTATGGCATATGTAGCACTTTTTTTTCCCTTCCACTTATTATCTATAGCAGATTACATCTCTATGGCTCAACCTTTCTCTATAATTGAAAGAGAAAAAAATCCTATTTTTTAAGCTCTGGAAACAGTTAAATGTTAAGTAAATCATATATGCAGAAGAGTGAAACAGTGTTCTAGAAGTGATTCTTCTTTTTTCCAGAATGTGTGTCTAGGGCACAGCTACTATTCTGTAGCATCAGATCATTACCTACATACTCCCATATTGTCAGACTTTGGACTGTCTGCATTAGGGCTGCTAATTTACTTCACTTCACACCAATTAGTTAAGTCAACTAGGGATCTAAATACGGGCTTGCTTCTTTTGCAAAAAATCCCTACTTCCTGACAATCCCCATGCTTCTTACTTGATACATTTAGAGAAATATACTCATGCCAAACTTTTGTACAAGAACTTTTTAGAATTTCAGGCATTCTTGGATTCAGCAAATCAGAATTCCATTGTTTTCAGTTCTGTATTTAGGAAACCATAGTAAGCTAAACAATCATAATTATTGTGACAATTGATAATGACTAAATAAAGAATTTCACACTTGGCTGATTTCCAGGGTTGTCTCCATCTCTTTTCTGACATGAATTTCCCACAGAACAGAATCAATGAAGAGCCAAATAAATTTTATAGGAATTCTGTGGCTATATTCTATTTCTGTAACCCTTATTTTACTTCCAGGTGCACATAAAATGGTCCATTAATCTATTACCCCTTTAATCTACATACAGTTCCTGGTAGCCAATTGGCATTGACATTTGTGATAGATATTTTAAAAATTGGTGACAAAACAGCTTTCTTAAAAGGCAGAATAAAAGAATTAGGAGATTTAGAGGTCAAGTATTTTCTGATAACTTACACAATTGACAGTGATTTGTTCCTATCATGGCTCTTCTCTGACCTATTAATGGAGGGCAAAATTCTCAAGATTTTTTAATTAATGTGTTTTTAGTATAACAAAGCTCTTGCCTTAAAGTACAGGCTGCATGGAGAGACAGTCCATGAAATAAAAAAAGGTATTTACCTTCCCCTATAATTACTGCAGCTTTTTGTACTAGCATTCTTCATCTTATTAACATCACAGTAGGATGATATCTCTGACTGGTAATGGCAGGCGCCTATCTGCCCCACTCCTGGGGAGACTTTCAAAGAGATCCAGGGTTTCAAATAGTGTTTGCTTCTTCATATAAACTTTGCAATGTTGTATCCTTTTAATATAGTGAAAGCTCAGATTTACAGAACAGGAATGTTTCATTGAGAGTTCTGAATTTGCTTCTTTTAAAACCACTTGGGTTTTACTACAGTAAATAGGAGATCCATGTAGACAATTGTGCATTTATTAACACTATGAAGATTATCATGAAAGAATGTTTTAGGTCATCTTGGATACTGGAACTTAGACTCCGTCTATAACCCCCAAATTTTCTGATAAAAAAGAATTTTTAAATTTGCAAATTATTTGGTTTATTTTGCTGTTTGCCTTTACCCAAACTGTAGATCTGTTGATATTGGCATCTCATCAGTGTATCTGTAAATTAAATGATTCTTTAACAACTTGAATGGTGTGAAATTTAAAAATGTTGTTATTCTCAAAGAAGGTTTGCTTTTTTTTTTTTTTGCTTAGAAATATGGTTAATGGAGTTAAATTTTCTCACTAGAAAACTAGCTGTCTAAGGCCGACTCTGTGGCAGCATTTTGAAATGAGGAACTGAGACAGTCACAGTGTAATTTAGATAGAAATCATACTATTGAGTGAAAGGGAGCTTGGGCCTGAGTTATATTTGATTATTTACATTAATCAAACAACTAGAGCATTTTAAAATTCTGCAATTTTGTAGCTAAGCATGAAGTTTTTATTGCATTAAATTATTATATTTTCTTGTTTCACAGTAAGGTTTAGCCTTAGTTTTACTCACAGTTTAATTGATTTAGGTTACTAATTTTGACAGGTGGGTTTCTGGCTATGAATACTTACATAAGGACTAACCAGTGTATAATTCGAGCCTAGTAAGATAGTGCAACAAAAATGACCTCTTAAAAACTTCTCTTTTTTTTATTGTAAAACATACATTTTTGAAGGGCATATACAAATGTCCCTTATCATGTCATGAAACAATATATGCACATTTCCATTTGTCCTTAAAATTAAAACTTTTCCAAATCAAAGAATTGAATTACTTTGTTCACAATAGCTCTTTTTCTTTAGAAGGCTTTTCAATTAAAATTTTTTTCTATAGACCTCTGAATGCATAGCACAAGCTGGAAGACAATATGATAGGCGCAAAAGAACTACCGAATTTTAAGAGATTCGAAGCAGCTTCTTATGCATGAAAATGTTGGAGGTCCTTAAGGTACATGGAAGGCATGTGGGCCATAGAAAAAGTTAAGGGAGTTCTAAAATGGGACTATTGCATTCTTTACATGCTGATACTTTCCTTACCCTGTTTGGTAGTAGATTATCCCTTAATTTATCTTCTGCTCAAATAGCTTCTTTAGTCTTAATTTCCTGATTATGTGTATTTGTTTCATTTGGCAGTCACTGAAGAGATGGAAAAACAACTAGGTCATGAGATCTAATATCATCACCTGCAGTAGTTAATTAAAACTAACAGAATAGAATTGATAATGTAGGTATTTGAAGACAAACTCTTCAGCTATAAAAAGGTGAGAGATCTTACGAAAATGACACATTCAGATACAGCAGCTATAGAATAAACTGTAGTAATTATGGCTAGAGCAAACTAAAAGAGTGGGAAGGAAAGCATATGCAGGATTAGGAAAAGCTCATCTCACAAAGAATGGCAGGTTTCAACTACCTTGCTGAATTCCTAATTCCATCTGTAATTAATTTTTCTCATATTACACTTTTTTTTTTAAAGCACATGTGTAGGAGATATTAAGAGCTGGAGTTGAAAAATATAGAAAATGTTGCATCGTCATAGAAGATACTTTACATTTTGACACTTTTATTCGTGTCATAATACAGACTTCTTTTGATAATTAGGTTGTAATTCAAAGGAAGATTGTATAATGTTGCTATATATTTGATATCTCCAAATATTTCAGCGTAGTCCTATGTATAAAATAGGTGATCAGTGTATATCAAGTGAATTAAATTTCAAAATTTTAGAGAGTTTCAGGACCATTGTTATCAATTAGCAGTGTACAGTATTAGAGGAAAGCATTTGATTTTCTTGAGGTTTTAAAAAATCCTTTAATATTATAGTTATAACTTTAAAAACCACAAGTTATAACTTTAATACAATCTTGGAACAAAAGATACAAATAGCAATAATATTAGAACTTTATTTCCCCTATGATAGAACAAGACATAAATGTAAAAGCTAATTTTACATTAATTAAATTGTATTCTTAGAACATTTTGGTTTACTTTCTTAGCTTAATGCACACTCATGGCTTTCATTTTGCTTGATGCTGTTTAGTTATGTTATGGACTGTATAGTAAGCTTTGTCATAGTTTTTGGTTGGAGTTTTTATTTCTATAGTTTGGCACTTGTACAAAGCAGGGATAATGTGTTGCAGTACATGCTGGGAACAAAGAGAGTTTAAGTTTAAGGAGAGGGAAATAAAGGAAACAGAGAAAGATGCCAGAAACTTCAGTCCCTTGGGGAAGG
>CM053501.1:88772967-88835808 GCA_028627145.1 Eidolon dupreanum
TTCACTGAAAAGCTACTGTTTTTTATGGGTTGAATTGTATCTTCTAAAAAACATATGTTGAAGTTTAGTCCCTGGTAGGACCTGTAAATGTGACCTTATTTGGAAATGAGATCTTTGCAGATTTAATCAAGTTAAATTGAAGTCGTTAGGATGGTCCTATTTCAATATGACAGGTATCTCATAAGAAGAGGAAAACATCTCATAAAATATAAGTGAACACACAGAGACACATAAGGAGAATTTTATGTGACAGGAGAGGCAGAGATTGGAATAATGCAGCTGCCAAGGATTGACGGCTATCCCAGAAGCTAGGAAGAGGCAAGGACGATTCTCTCCTACAGAGTTTCAGAGGGAGCATGGTCCTGCCTTGATTTTAGACTTCTAGACTCCAGAACTGTGAGACACTAAGTTTCTGTTGTTTTAAGCCATTCAATTTATGGTACTTTGTTATGACAGTCCTAGGAAACTAATACACTATTCTTAATTTTCCATACTCTATTCTTTGTAAGCAGTCACTGAATCCAGGTCATACTCAAAGGTATTTAATTTGTTCTTATGTGTACACTTTGAAAACTTTGAACAGAGCCTGCCACTGTCTCTTTATTTTAATCTTTGGCTAGTGGCATGGGCAATGCAAACTCTAGAGGATGACTACTGACCATTGCACTGTTTAAGCTTATCAAAGAATTCTCTTCAAGGGCAGGAATGAAAGTCCTTTCATTTGCATTCCCTCAAATAACACTGTTCTACTCTAATGTAGTTGTCGGTTTTTGTAACCTTTGCTTAGCAAAATATTGAATGAATGAATGCAGTAAAAATGTAGTTCTTAACTCAACCCTTTATATGAAATTCTCCAAAAACGTTTAAACATTAATTTTATTGAACTAGTGGGGCAGTTTGGTTAAACCATTTGAATTTCTAACCATTTGTAAAAGTTTAAACTATTGTTCCAATTCTTTTCTCTTCCAGAAGGAAAGAAGGAATATCAGATCAAATCTATTTGTGTGAAAGCTCCCAAAGTAAGCTGTGGTTTCAGCTGTGTTTCCCCAAATGTAAACTGTGGTTTCGATTGTGTTTGTGGAAGTTAATACATTTTATTTTTTCTTAACGTTTCTTTTTTTCTTTCTTGTTTTCTTTACAAGAGAGGTTACTTTCTGTAGAGGAGGTGTATATATTTGCTTTAAGTACACATTAAATTTGGCTATAAGAAGAAAGAAGAAATGTGAATGTTTATTTCTGCTAGCCTGTTTGCAGTAATAACATCTATTTTCTGAGATTCTTGAGCATTTCATTAAATTTACTTTAAAATTTAATTATGTAAAACCAGTGCATTAGAACTTGTGAAATCATCATGGTTTGGAAGATGATCCCTCTGGAGTTGCACACCCAGGGGAGCTGGGAGGTTGCATTACCACTTACCAAATTATGCTTAATGCAAGTCCGTTCTTCCAACATGATGCAGCATTTATTGGAAACATTCCAAAGCTTTATGAATATGAATGCCCTAAATTGTCCATTTAGCTTAGCAACAAAGAAACGTTTCCTGTTACGTTATACAATATTGGCTATCAATTACTTTTAAAAAGTGTGCTGCTAAAGATTTTAAGTGTGCAGATAGAAACTACAATATCCCACACCTTTGTCATATAGTAAAAAAATTAGCTCCTGACATACACACGAATATCTATATATTGGCTTCATATATAAAAATGTATGTGATTAAAACAGTTTTTATTTTACATATAATATATAATGACCTTACTGTTTTTATATGGATCTACCAGTTGAATTATTTTTATGAGTACATCTCTTTGACCATTACTTATCAACTTGAACACCAAATCATGCCACTGAATTTGTTTAGAGATAGTTTTAGGAATCGGGAAAGTGTGGGAGAGTGAGGCAGAGACTACAGTGGTGATGCTCTAAGTCTAAGATAACAGAGCAACAGACATTTTGTTTTCTGTAATTCCTTCTTATTGTTCAATGTCACGTTTTCAAGAGGCTTATTGTTAATTGAACAAGTGTAATATCAACTGTGTTTCCTAAGTATATATCCATTTTGCGACTTGATAATTATTGGCAATTACTGATTACAAATACAGCTTTAACAGTCAATCACATAAGCCATACTTGGGGACATGAGGAGAAGATATATAAGAGTCAAACAGTCTAATGAAAATGGCATGTCATGGATCTGTGTGATAAGCTACCCTCCGTGTTTCTTTTCATATTTGCTTTGAATTAGATTAATTGTGCAGGGGAAAAAACATTCTGTGTGCTTATTCAATAAGATTCTTGTCACGTGCTAGCCTTCATATGAAGGTAGTTTGTCACCAAGGAGAAAATACTCCTTCACTTTTCTAATTTCTTTAAGGAAAAAACAGTGTTACCTTTTCATGAAAGAAGAGAAATCATCTAGCAGAACTGAACCCCGCTTCCCACAAAGGGAAGCATATTGAGAATAGTAAAGATATATGAAACTCCTTATTTTAAGAAGTGTTTCTTTAGCAGTTTTAGCAGCTGGACGTGTTTAAGATTTCCATCCCAAGGAATAAATTTTCAAAATCTGCCAGGTATCAAACGATATTCCTACCAACTCATATGTTATAAAATTCTGGCTATAGCATGTTTAGACAGATTATTTGGAAATATTATAAATAAATACATAATAATTAAAGTCATGAAAAATGAGAAAAACAAAGCAAGAAATAATTGTCCTTCAAATTTTCCCAAATTAAATTTTAAATATTTTCAAATATTTGTAATTTTCTGAGGAAGAAATTGTGTTACTTACCTGAAATGATAATTTCTAGATTGCTGCTTTCAAACATGCCAGGTTTTGCTCAGAATAGAATGGAATTTATTAGTACATGTATGACTATTTTAAAATATGATTTCTTATATTGTAAAGAGAGACCAAAATACTCAGCATTCTCTTTTGGACATTATATTAGGAATTTGACTTGATAAATACTTGAAAATATCCACTTTTAATCTTGTTATCCTGGACCCAGTCCTCTACCAACCACAGACCCTTGAGCCAGTTGAGCTATAGTTTTCAGAAAACATCAAATCCTTTTGACTTTATTTTCTAATATTTATCAATTCCCTCAAGTTCCAGTAACAAACCATCCTAAAACTCAGTGGGCTTGAAATAACAATAGTAGGACTGCTAATATTCACTTTATGGTGTCTGGAGCTCAGCTGGGAAGACTCAAAGAATGGGATTTGGAGCCATCACAAGGCATCTTCACTCAAATGTCTGGCGGTTGATGATATATCATGGTTGGGACCTTAGTTGGCATTTACATGTGGCCTTTCCATGTGTTTCTCTGTGTGGGGCTAGTCTGGGCTTCCTCACTGGATGGCAGCTGGTTTCTAAGAATAAGTATCCTAAGTGGACCAGGTGGAAGCTATATCACATTTTTATGAGGTCACATGTCACTTCTCTGTAATTACAAGGGGAGGAAATATTGAGCCCACCTCTTGATGGGAGGAGTCTTATAAGTCACATTGGGACTTTGAATTATGGGGTGGGAGTTGTGGCAGCCATTTTTGGATAATACAATCTGCAACATTTTCCCTCCTCTCACTATTTTAGGTTTGTGTCTCATCATATTTTACTTGGACATTAAGGCCAGTAGCCTCCTATCTGGTCTCCCTGCCTGAACTCTAAATCTCTTCAGGTCTACCCTCCACATCCTTGGAAGGGTGATTTATTTAAAATGGAAATCTGGCCATAATTCCATTGTTCCAAAACCCTCAAGACTCCCTATAGAAGGATGGCCTTTGCCCTGCTGCACAAGCTCTTCATGATCTATTTGTCAAAGTGTCCAACCTATTCATTCACATGGCACTCTCCAATGGAAATCAGCTTCTTGCAGTTTTCTCTTACTCCTCCCGCATCACACATGCTTCCCATGTCTTTTATTGTGTCTTCTCTCCCTTAATTGCATCCTCTACCATCTACATCTTGCTCTTGTTAATGCATTCCATTTCTTTATAAATAGGATCAGGCATTATTTCCTCCACCTAGTTTGTAAACTGATTTCACATTCTCTTCTAAACTGCAATACTCATTTCTACCCACCATGCCTCATTTTACCCATCTATTAAAAGGAAATATAGTCCTCAACTCATATGGCTGTTATAAAAATTAAATGAATTTAAGGCATGTAAATTTCTTATAACAATACCTAGCACATGGGTACTGCTCAGATGTTAGGTATTAGTATTGTGATTATTAGCCACGTGCATCTTATATTTCTGGCAAACTGGAATAACTGGAAAATGTCTTATGTTCTTCATGGAATTCTCTACTACAATCTTTGTCTAAACCCATTCTCCCCATTCCCTAAATTCTGTTTTAAATTCCACAAATTCTCAAGGAAGGCATCTGCAACTGACTGAATATTTGTGCTCCCCCAGAATTCATATGTTGAAGCTAACACCCAGTGTGATGCTAATTGAAGGTGGAGGCTTTGGGAATTGCTTAGGTAATGAAGGAAAAGCCCTCATTAATGGGATTAGCACCCTTATAAAAGAGACTCTGGAGAGCTAGCTTGACTCTCCTACCATGTGAGGACTCAGGAAAAAGATGACTATCTATGAAACAGGAAATGGGTTCTCACCAGACACTGAATTTGCAGTGCTATCATCTTGGACTTGCCAGCCTCCAGAACTGGGCGAAGTAAATGTTGTTATATAAACCACTTGTCTTTGGTAATTTGTTGTAGCAGCTCGAACAGATTAAGACAGCATCTTTCTTCTCCAAACTTTAAAACTCTCATAACTTCATTTGTATACCCTGTTGGAATCTACTTATTCTATTTTTTTATATTAATTTGTTGGACTATGTCTTATTTATGGAATCCATGAGGGTAAGGATTATTTATAACATATATCTTTATGCCTTTAATTCCTAACATTCTGCCTTGCTTCAAGTAAGCTTATATTCATTTACTGCCTTAAATTAGACTTAAGAAAATGAATTACTTTATCAGAAATTTTGGTATTATTAAACCAAGAAAAATGGATGTTAAATTTGAAGTTTAGATTTTTAGCCAAGAGGAATAATAAAGGATTAATTGGAGGACATGGTATTTCATCTTGGACTTGTAGGAAAAGATTGGTTGGATTTGGTAAGCATTTGTTATTCCAGAGAAAAGGAGAAAGCAGGAAATTTGTCCAGTGATTATAACAATGTGAACATACCTATTTGGGGGTTAAGGCACAGGGTCATGCGGGTATGGGGAGTAGAGCTTGGTTCAAATGTACTGTGTGTGTAAAGGGAGGAACAGGAAAGGTGAAGCCTTGTGCCAAAGTGTTGAAATATTCCGCTTTGTTCTGTAAGTGATGTAAAGCCATTAAAAAGTCTAGATGTGATCAAACTGAGTTAAGAGAAATTGCATAGGGAAAGAACTACTGAGGCGAACTGATTAGCAAAGACGTCTGATCTCAAATACTTTCTCTGTAAATGTTTAAAGAAAATCTAATTTGGACGTGGATATATTTGCTTTGCCACTGGCAATTCTATTTTATAAGCTTGAGGTTGCTTTTTAGGTGAAGATTTTCAGTAACTCCCAGCCCAGGCAGGAACCAGTGTAGTGAATGACCCTGAGGTGACAGCTCCACCAACCAATTACAATACTTGGGAGATTTTTGCACAAGGTCTGTGTCACTCTAATTTCAATTAACATACTTCTTAATTATAAAGAAATACATAGGTACAGAAGATGATACTTTTAATTTGTTGACCCTTGTTTAGTTTTCTGCCTGTTTCATACATAAGATTGTATAGATAGAAATTTGGAGAGCCAAAATCATGGAGAATTTTATTAGGACAATAAAAAAAGTTAGGTCAGATGAATTGTATGCAATTTAAAATTTATTGCAGGCTCCACATTTGCTTGGAGAAATTGTGTCGTTGTGCTCGAAAAGCTATTTCTGTGGACTCTAAATGTCAAACAGTTATAGACAGTGCTCTAATTAAACCAACATCATACATAGAAATTAGGTCCTTAATTCAATTTCCAGTACAAAAGTTTTCAGTATAGCTGCTTACCTCAAAAACAGCAAAACAAGAAAACAACAAGAGTTGCTTTGCTGGGCCAAATGAACTTCAAGATACTGTGTCATTGGGTATGTATGTTAATTTACCCAGGTGAGGGTACTTTCAATATATAAACAGAATATTACTTTAACCATAAGGAAAACCCTGACTTACCTCTATTATTCCAGCCTCCTGACCTTTCCAGAAAGCTAGATAACCTGACCTTAACTAGAAAGCTCATGTGATAAAAGGTCAAAGGCATTGTTTCCTGAGCTTAGAACAAGAAGGGAAGTGCCTTGTTGTAAAAATGATAAGATAAAAACAACTCAAAAGAGCTTTTAAACTATAGCAAAATCATTGCTTTGTAATAATATATTCAGCAGAGATGGTAACAGAGAAATTTCTACCTGAAGTATTTACAGGTATTAAACATAGCTATCTGGACTCAGGAGTCCCTAATCTAGGGCTTTATCTCATCTCTCTTTAATTAAAGAAGAGAAACACTTTTATTTTAATTTCAATAGAACCTGTGAAATGCTTTCATTACTTCACACTCATTGTGATAAGACTAATATGGTTAATGGAAACTGGGTTTTCCCTTTTTTAGGTCAATAAAAATAACTTCCCTTTGTTGATTGTTTACCATATAAATGCTCCTCATAAATTATTTATTTCCCATGAAGTTATGTGGTCGACATAGTTACACTTATTTTACAGGTGAGGAAGTTGTGGCTAAACATGTTCAAAAATGTTCCCAAAGTTACAAGCAATTAAATGAGAGTCAGTGTTTAGATTTGAGTTAATGTGAATTCAACATCTGAACTACTTCCCACAAGATTTTAACGACTGTCATGCAGTATCTTAGAATCTTCTGTAGGAATGGTATTTTCATCTGTTCCTTAAATCAACCATGGCATTGGGCTCCAGCTTCATCTCAGCAGTATTCCATTAATTGGGACCTCTTAATGCCAAAAATGTAAGATTCGCAGGCATAATATCACCTTGATGCAAACTGTAACTTTCAAGTAGCCTTTTCAGATCCCTAATTTGATGAATATAACTGTTGGTTAGAAATGAAATGAAACTATAAATTGAAACAATTCTCGACTTGCTTTTTAGTAGGGGTAACTTAGTTATGTCCCTTTCCTGATACTATTCTTTTTCTTGTTCACAAAATAGTGTACTTGGGAGAGTAACAGCACTTTATATTTAGAACAATCTTTATGTAGCATGGTTCAGCTATTTCGAACTCAAATGAAGCTTAGTAACATAGTTTAAATAAATATTTTACTTTAAACTGCACACTGTAGTCTCAATCTGTGTCCCTGCCAAATTCTTATGTTGAAATACCCCCCAAAATGATGTATTAGATGGCAGGCCCTTTGGGAGATGCTTAGGTCATGAGAGTGGAGGCTTCGTGAATGGTGAGTGGTATTAGTGCCATGATAAAAGAGGTCTCAGAGATGCCTTACCCCTTCCTCCATGTGAGGATACAGAGATCTGTGATCGCAAAGAGAGTGCTCACCTGACCATTGCTGACACCTTGATTTCAGACTTCCAGCCTCGAGAACTGTGAGAATAAACTTCTGTTGTTTATAAGTCATCCAGTGTGCGGTGTTTTGTAATAGCAGCCTGAATGGACTAAGACACTGAGATCTTAATGTTTTCAAGTAGGAAGTCTTGCTTTTTACTCTTATTTCATTATTTGAATGTATTCAGTAGGTCTAGTAACTTTTTAGCTCTGGGTCATGCCTCTTTAGTTCACCATGTACCTTGAATATCAACTAGTGCCAAGGGCTACTTCTTAGGTTTGTCTTGTCAATTTCTAATTTAGGAAAATGGTATGCAGCAACTTCCTTGTACTATTTATATACATTCAATACTTCTATACCTTTAAATCCTCAGGGACATTCAAGAAAATTTCACACTTTTGTGTCACTTTCCACTCAGATTCAAGGCCATCAGAATTATAATTAATTGGCATTTTAGCCCTTTTGTAAGAGAATGTCACTTCTTGGAAATGCTACTGGGTGATAAAGTAAAGCAAGAGGCATCCACTGCTCTGCGTACAGTTAATTAGGAATTCCAGGTAATTACTCATTATGTCCCTTTACATTTCTGGAAATTTATAGAGAAAATTGTTTCTTCCACATTTGTGTTAAAAAAAAAAAAGCCCCTTCAGCAACGGAAAGGTTTTTTTTTTTTTTTTTTTTTTTTTTAACACATACAATCAGATCCTTAAGTGACCTTTGTCAAAAATATTTTTCTTTCTCAGTGTTTTCCTCTACCTTTTAGTTGTTAAAAAAAAAAAACCTAAGTCTGAAAAAAGGCAATTTTATAGTTAGGTGCACTAAAATCACAGCATGGAAGAAAATAAAGTATTTCTTTTATTTTTTTATATTTAACAAACGCCTATATTTTAAGTGCTTTAATATATTAGTTCATTTAATCCTTATAATAAGCCTATGAGACAGAATACTATTACTCCATTTTACAGATGTGGCTACATCTATAAATGATGTATGACATTATTAGATATTAGATAATTAGATATAAGATAATAACATTAGATGGGCAATGACAAAATGTTTGAGTTCTATTTACAAGTTTACAAAAATAGCAGAAGTAAAGTGTTGATTGCTAGCTTCTTTAGATAGCTGTTATTTCTGTGGCATTTTTCGTGGGCCTAATCTCAATGGTGAGTCAAATTCATATTATGAGCAACTTCTTAAGAATTCTAGTGGACAAGCTTCTGAAATTAACACTAAAGATGAATTTAGTGTTAAATTCTGTACCACACTGAGTCACATTATAGTGAAGCTCCAGCATGGGTTCTATATATATATATATATATATAGAAATATATATACATATATAGTTAGAACAGCAAATTAAAGGGGATTTTATTTGCTTTTGAGCCATTCTCCAATTCAAATCTTCACACTTATATAATAGATGGTAGCATAACCTATTGGGAAGGATAGGCAAAAGGAGTTGAGTTCTATTTGTTCCTTAATGGACTATCTATGTGATTTTTGGTAAATCCTTTTCTGATTTTTGTTTTCAGTGAAACAAGCATAATGCCACTTTTATTTTCCTCCTTATCTCCTAGGAATAGTCTATCATAAAAACTCAAAGGAGCTATTGCTCATAAGGAGGTGAGGCACAGTTGTGTGCACACTTTTATTTTTTTTCTCTTTTGACCTTATGTTAGACTATAGGTAATATTATTCATTATTCTTGCCTAAATGGCATTTTATGATTTTGATAGACAAGGAGCCCTTTTGCAGTTAGTCAAACATCTTATTACAAAACTTCTGATAAAAGCAATGTTTTTAACACTTTTCTGACTGTAGAAGCCTACTCCTTGAAATTGTATTCACTCTGAAGTAATGGGTAGAGAGGTTAACTTCTTTATTTTTTACACAAATATTTATTAAGTGTCTACCCCAAATGAATGTATAGGAAATAATATGAGTTAATATTGAAGTAGAATTTACGAACTCTCTTTTAGTTCCTGCTTTACCAATTATTGGCCCCTGTCCTCAGATATATTATTTAAATGAGCCAATACTCAGTTCCCTCATCTGCTAATGAAGCCAGTAATATCTCTTGTGCCTTTGGAAACCGTGAATGCTATTTTTCTTACTGATGTTTAGAGATAAATGTTGGCAATATTTAGCATGAAACTAGTTCAAGGGGTGATGGTAGCCTGTTCTAGTTTTGCATGAGCAGTAATATCATCAGCCCTTTTAATTTATATGTTGTAAATCAACAATGTATTTTTTAAAATCCAGACTGTTAATAGGAGCTTATTTGTATTATAGCAAAATTACCCAGATATTTTCTCTGGTCTTCCAAAAATTTTAGGTAAGTTTAGATTCCTTTGCAGACTTTCTTTAGTCTCCTGCAATCATTATATGGAGAATGCTCTCATTCTTTATTGTGAGCCCAGGTCAAGAAAACACCACACTCCTACTCAGTTCCTCTTTTTCTTCTGTGCATGTCTAAATCGAATTAACTATCTTTTCTCTAGAAGTACTTCCTTATTCTGAATTTCCTCTTTCATATTCATTATAGGATGGAGGCCTGGAGTCATCATGAAACCCTTTCCATAACCTTGTTCTCTCTTCTTCTCAGTTTTGCCCATTATAATTTATAAATTATCAAGAACTATTGATTTCTTCTTTCTCCTATTATGTACATATGCTCTTTTTAAAAATGTTCTTACATATGCTCTTTTACATATTTATTTCTTTTCAAAACATTGAATAAATATGAGGATCAGTGTGCCAGTGGATGAGATACTATGGAGCAGGAGAATTAAGGCCACTGAAATGACCACTGATAATGTAGGCTAAAATTAGTGCTAATCATGACAACAACAAAAACCCCAAATATTTTCTTCTTTAAAACAGATTTGAAGAACACCTTTGAAATGAGTAGCATGATGTGTAAGCATTTGCCGATTGACATTGAAATAAAAGCATATCATGAATGATAGTGCAAGGATTCACTAGTAAACCAAAATCAAGCAATATGTAATATGGCATTCTATGTAATAACAAACTTAATAATTACAATAAAATTTTTGTAACAATAAAAGGATAGTTTTTGGCTGTCATGTGTTCATGTTGCATATTTGTGTCTAAGAGGTACTGTTGTAAGATATACTGTTATATAGATATAAGAAAAATAGCTAACATATATTAAATATTCTTCTAAATTATTTCCCAGATAGACTCTTATTTAAACTTAATGGTAGTTCCATACAAGAGGTACTATTATTATGCTCATTTCACAAATGGCCATGTCTGAGGCAGAGAGCAGTTACTTGCCCAGAGTTACAGAAATGTAGTGAGTTGTAGAGCTAAGATTCTACCCCAGGTTCAAATTCAGAGTCTAAACTCTTACTCTCAACATATAACTGCAATTCTGCCTCATGAGAATTTTATCATGAACCTTGATAAGCAGTCATACTATTTATAAGCATCATACTATAAACCCCATTAGGCAGAATCACAGCAATGGGGCCTAAAGTATAACTCTGTTATCAAGAAGGTAATATACACCCGACTAACTTTATCTGTTTATTGATACTTTCAAAATTAAATTCAAACTCTGTGTGGGTGGGTTGATTAGAGGTTGTGTGGGAGATGTAGGACTGGAAGAAGGGAGGTCAACCGAGAGCTGTGTATGTGGACGGAGTTGGGGAGTTGAGGAAGGGTAGAATTGGGTTTCATCACAAAGTCTCCCTTGAGATTGTTGGTCTCTCAGCGAGCTGAAAGTGATCTGTGCTTGACTCTTGGGGGAAAATTTAAAGAGTAGTTCCCTTCCTCACTGGAAAATCTATGACATATTGTGGCTGTTGTATAAGTATATACATAGGGCAGTGGTTTTCAACTGCAGCCATTTCTCACCCGCCCCCTCAGTGGCATCTGGCAATGTCTGGACATTTTTAATTGTCATGACTAGGGGAGGGGGTTGCTACTGGCATTTAGGGGGTAGAGGCCAGGAATGCTGCATCTGATAGTGCAGAAGACAGGCTCCCTCACTAACAAAAAGTCATCTGGTCCAAAATGTCAATAGTGCCACTGTCGACAAACCCCGATATGGGGGTTGTTGTCCTCCTTGCTGTATCATCACAGATGTCAGCAAGTGATGTTTAGACACAGTTTAAATTTTTAACTATTAATAGGAAGCACCGTAAGCCATAAGGTCCTAGCAGCAGTAGTTATGGTAAAGCTTCTTGGTGCATCTTCATCTTCATGAGGAAGAGTCTGGAAGAAATCTGGAGCATTATTAATACAGAGGTATTTGTAGGAAATTTTCTGAACATCTTCAGAAATAGTAAGGAAATAAGTTGGAAGGAAAACCAGAAATTCTTCCCTTTTCCTCTCCTAACTTCACCTAAATTTCTTCTTCCTTTTCTTAATTTTTTTCCCTTACTTTCTTTTGTCTGTCCTTCCTTCCTTCCTTCCTTCCTTCCTTCCTTCCTTCCTTCCTTCCTTCCTTCCTTCCTTCCTTCCTTCCTTCCTTCCTTTGTCCTTTCAACCAAAATAATTGTGCATTATTATTTGTTAGGCAATTTGTAAAGATACAAAGATGAAAAGACAAAATGTCGAAATGAAATAAAAATGTTTTAGAAGGTCTATGATATTATATGGTGTCTATTCATCTGTTTAGAACATTGTAATGATGAAACTAAAGGCATCAATCACATACACATGTGGGTCAGCCAAATTTGTTCAAGTAAAGGCAGCCACACTTTTGCCTTATGTCCTCAAATTCAATATGTGTGAGCTCTCAGAAATTTGTGCAACTTAATCACAAGGGGAACCAAATAAGATGGTGTGGCTATTTCTGTAAAAACCAAACCTATCATCTTTAATTTAATAAAAAGGCAAACTAAAGCCCATGTTATACTGACTAATCACTCAGATTATATTTAGACTTAGAGACAGGACTTTTCATTAGGAAACAAACAAACAGGAAGTATGTGTTGACAATTGTTTCTTCCCTTTTGAAATAAAGCTGGCATATTGGGGAAGGCACTGACTTCAGTAGGTGTATTATTCACAAAATTTTCCTGATTAGTGAAAAGCGGCCTTATATGTATATTTCTTTTTAGAAAAAATTATCTATAAATTATGCTTATACATAAGTTTTTAGTCATTATATTCCTAGAATATTCTGCTAAAACCAAAGGAATAGCCCAATCTCTAAAATAAGCAGGAAGAAAAAGGAAAAAGACAAATAGTTCAGCAAGGCAAATCCAAAGCAAATACTGAAACACATGAGGTTGCAGATAACCACATGAATGTTAATGAACTTAAAGATATATAGTGGAAATCTGCTAAATGCATAGTTGTGGGAATTGAGAGGCCATTTTCCTAACAGTTGCTCCTGTTGCTTATAATTAAAAAAAAAAAGACACCTTGGGATGGCCAGATTTACTCCCAACATCATTTTATGCAGATGTAGTACAATTCCTGGCTGTAATTTTGGTGGTAGAGTTGAGTCTAACTTAGCACAGTTATTTTGCATGATACCATCATGATCAGTAAATGAATACGCAAAGCATGTGTGAAAGGCTGAGAAGTGATTGCAGTTTTGCAACAAAGAAATAATGATTCTTTGGAGAGTCACAAATTTGTGAGAAGGGGAAAAAAGCTATATACAAACTCACTTATATACAACACACTCGCTTAAGAGTTAGTTAACTTTAGACATTTGCCTTCAACTTCAGCATGTATTTTCTATACATTTTTATTTATAACAATGAAATAAAAAACTTTATAATTTTATTTTTTATTAAAGTATAGTTAACATACAATATTATATTAGTTTCAGGTGTGCACGTAGTGATTCGATATTTATATACCTTACAATGTGTTCACCATGCAAGTTTGATAATTTTTAACCAAGGGAATGGCTCACTTCAGAAGTCTTGTTTATCTGAATTGTTTATCTGAGTGGTAAGAATGCTGAGAAGGAAGACAAACATACTGGCACTCTTAAGATATAACTGATATGACAAATCATGGAGGTAGACTTGTGTCAGACATTCAATCTCTAAACAAGGCTTGTACTCACATCTCAATTCTTTCACCTGCAGAAGAGATTTTCATGGGAAAACACCTACACCAACAATTTATTCAACATTAACCTTGTTTATGGAGAGGAAGAATGATATTTGTTTATGTACTTATTCAATTATTCCTTCCATAAAGATTTTTGGAAAGTCTATTATGAATATGGAGTCTTTTTTATGTGAGATTCATAGTCAAATTGAGAAGACAAACACGAAACTAATGCACAATCATACAATTTGCTAAGAACTAAAAGAACTATGTGCAGAGAATGGAGTTCTTAGGAGAGAATAAATTCTACCTACAGGAATGGCAGAATTTAGGGAAGTAGTTACAAAAAAGGAAGGAATAGGAAGATGTATAAAAGATTAGCAAAATTTTTCCAGACAGAATATATCATTATTATATCATTGAATGCTTTCCTGCTGTTTTTATAGGATCACTTAATTCATACACATGTCAGACACTAGCTTACTTAAAATAGATGAGCTAGCAACACCCATGAGTATTCTTGCCAATTACCCTAGAATCCATTACCACTTCTGAACCTTCTTATTGCCAGGATACAATATCTTCACCACCTTAACCGTGGCTTTGGTGTTGGACTTAATGTTGTTTATGTGGACTCTGTCCTGGCTTACTGTTATCTCTGAAGTCCTTCTTTGATTGCCTAAACACCTTACCCCTGCCAGTAATTAATTTGGTTGACATAAAGGTCAGGCCACCCTTGGTCCTCCTGACAACAGAGAAATTCACCAGGTAGAACAAAAACTATATGCAAAGACACTGAGAAGTGATAAACCATTGGTGTTTCCAGGAGTGCAATTCCTGTTGTCTGGAGCATAGAACAAGTATAGATCAGATGAAACCTAAGACATAAAATAAGTTCTTCTCTGCCATCTAGAGATTTAATTTTTGTTTTAAATGTGGATGGTGGGGATCCACTAAGCGACTTTAGTTAAAATAGAAAATGGATTAGATTAGTATGTTAGAAAGATGACACAATGGACAAATAGTGTAAAAGAAGGGAGGGGTTACTGATATAAAACAGTAAAAGTAGACTAGAGAGGAGTGTATGAGTTTCAAGAATTATTTAAGAAGCAATATCTCGTGCCTTGATTTCTTTTCTGTCCCATTCACTGAGCCCCTTTTCTATACTCATGATAGCAAAGAGTAGAGGATGATTGCTAGATTTTTAGTTTGCAATAGAGAGTGGCCTACCTTGATTTTACATCTACGAACCCTCCCATTTTCCACATTATCACATAATTTAAAAGCTATGTTTACTCTTCCAGCTTCCCCAATAAGCTGTGAGCAACTTCATTGCAAAAACTTTTTTTTGCTTGTCCAACCTTGTATATTTATTTATCTATTTATTTGTTTGTTTATTTACATTTAAGTATAGTTAACATATAAGTATAGTGTATTAAAAGAGTGCTTCACATGTAATATTTAAAAAAAATAAATTTATTTGGATAACATTGGTTAATAACGTTATATAAATTTCACATAGACAGCTTTATAATATGACATCTGTATACTCTAATTTGTGCTCAGCACCCAAATTCTACTCTCCTTCCATTACCATTTATTAAGGTTAGCTGCATAGATGAAGAGAGAACAGCTCTTAGCATGACACTGAGTAGGGGGATGGTAGAATCTGGTAGAGAGAGCTGGGAGTAACTGGAATGGTCTTAATTATACTTGGGGTTACCTAGAGGGAAGTGTATATAAAGGAATTATGAAAACAATTAGCGTATGATTGTGGTCCGCACCATGCAAAGTGCTTTACATGCATCAACACATTTATGTATCTGACAACTTAATATGTAGTTGTTCTTACTGATAACTTTTTTTATAGATAAAGAAACAAAGAGGGCCATGGATGGAATCTTGAGACAAAGCAGCAGGTTTTCTGAGGTGGGTATAAGAAGGGGAATCAGTGAATGTGATGGAAATGAAATGGGCAGAGTAGAAAGAGAATCTCTGGAAAGAAGAAAAGGACCAAGGACAGAACTGTAAGGAACAATGTTTGTGGGGTCTAGCAGGGGACTCAGAAGGGGTCAGAAATTTAGAAGGAGAACCGGAAGAAAATGGAAAAAAGAGTTTTGAATAGAAAAGGATGGCTCGTTAGGCAGTCCCTCAGACTGTGAGAGATCAAGTTATTTGAGGATGAAAGACTCCTTGAATTTGCCCTTTAGAAGCTTGTTCTGCACACTGTTAGCAGGGTTATTGCTTAGAAAACTGAGGACAAAAGATGAGGCGGAAATTGAATGGAAGGGAGAGAGTGGGAGTACTGAGTAGCTGTCTGAAGGGAGGTGACACAGGAAGTTAGTGGTGAGGAGATGCATAGGTCCCTAACCAGAGGAAAAAGATTAGAGAAATTTCCTTTTTTCCCCCCTTTAAAATAGAGAAGATTTATCACTTTGTTTATATATAAAGGCTGAGGGAAAGGAGCCACTGAAGGTGGTGAAAATATAGAAGGGCATCATTGACAGAATAATATCTTAGAAGATGTTGGAGGAGATGGGTCAAAATATAAAGAAGGGTAGAAGAAAGGACACCTCCTTCTCTGACTCTCGTTTCCAAGGTTCAGATCAGGTCTGAAAAACTGAGTCGTATGAGGGAGAGGAAATGTGAAGAGAGATCTGGGAGATTGGGGAAGTTCGATGCAGAAAAGCTTTTCATTCTTTTCCTAATGTAGAACTGGGGCAGGCTATAAAGTTTTATATATTTTTTTCATAAAGAAAAATAAATAAATGTAGTACATCTGCATAATATGACTTTGTACTGAAATGAGCCCCACTTCGGTGCCTTTTCAAAATTAACAGATAGAGGCATAAAGTGTTACAGAAAGTAGTTTCATTTAATTTACTGTATTTCATTTGTTTAACATGGCATTTGCAATTGATGTTCCTTTTGGTATAACTGTCTTCAAATAACCATGCTTTCTTCCTCAGAAATTCAACTTCTTTGAAAAGGATTAGCAGATTATATTAGACTTTTATTTTTAAAAATGTATACTTGTGAACATAAAACATGCAAATCTCTGTATTTCTTAGTTACATTTATCTAATCATATGTTATAAGTCAAACTAAACAACAAAAAATAAGGCAAATTAAGGCAAAAAGGATAGATGATAAAGTAGCTACTGTATAAAATTCAATAGAAAGTGAAAGATTTTAGATTCTTGTATGGTGTAATGGATTCATTTTAACTTTTTCTTTTTCTCTGGAACAGAAGGCTTTGCTTATAATAAGACCACTTAATACCATGTCTCAGTGACATTTAGGAAGAAATTCAATTCCTAAACATGATTGCAACACAGAGGATGAGGAGAAAAATCAACATTTTTCCCCTAAAAATGTTCATTTTTCTAGTACCTTATTCAACAATAAAAGTAAGATATTTTTGTATATAGCATGCCAGTGGGGGTTGCCTACATGTATTCCAGTTAAAATTTAGTTATTCATTATTACACAATCATTTTCTGGCTAGAATGCCAAACCAAGGTATATTTAAATGATATAAAAAGCGGTTTCTCTATTATCTAAATACACTAAACATGCATTTTGACAAGGACCCAAATATTTCCACCTGGCAATAATTTATTATGAGAAAAGAAGGGATATTTAAATATGGTCTTATCTGCTGCCAGTTTGATAAAAAGAAGTGTCCTATGTTGTTTTCTACTTGGATGTTTGTAAGACAATGGGAGTAGGTCTCCCTCAAAAGTATCTCAAGCTCTTAAGACCAAGATCAGGTCTTTAAGAGAAGGAGGGTGACTATATGTGTATTTGTTCAACGTTATGTCCAGTGTTTCATCAATTAAACTATCTTACTCTGGGATAGGCACTGCCTCCATTATTTAAATATAAATGTCTTTGAGGGGTAACATATTAAGTGATTATTTCCTTTTTTAGAAATCAATTTATAAGAAATAAATCCTCACTGATAGATTGGTCTGGGAACAAGATAGCAAGAAAGTAGTGTGATTAGTTAGTGGTAAGAAAGGTTTGCCTAAAGAGTGGATAAATAACCAGAAAGTGAAGCTAGGGGACTATCAGAAAAACCTTTGCTTGCTTCTTCGTTTTGAACATGGCCAGTAGCACCCTTGTCTTGAGGAATCCTTTTGACACTGGGCTTTTTCATGTGGAAGTGCTATAAATAGACTTTCCAAGAGGCACATCAAAGGGTTTTCATTTCTGTTAAAGTCTGTTTTTCAGCTAAGTTCATTCAAACAGAATTTTTGGCCTGCTCATGTAAATAACATGTTTGGATTGCTGAAAATATGAAAATTTATGTCTCTTCCCTCAGATTTGTGGAAAGTTCATAGAGACCAAATTCTTCCCTTGCGATGTGGAAGAGCACAATTTGGTCTTATTAATGTGATTCTTAAACATAAGAATACAGTATGGATTTTCAGAAAGTAGTTGCTCCCTCAATCTCTGAGCTAAAGAAATTGCGTTGGTAATCATGACCTTTTCACTACAATATTTCTTGTATGTAGTACTCTCAAAATAATATAAGAAAGGCCTTTTTAAAAATAGCATTCTATGAATCAATTGTCTATACTTTTGTAATATCCAAAGGTCTTTGCTTAAATTTATAGGGAGAAAATACTAATAGTAGAAAGCCACTTGTAATGGTTGCATATCATAAACATAGAACTTATTTGCCTATAAGACATTATTGCTTCCTATAGTAGGCAATTGGGAACTAAGTTTCAAATGTTTACCAAGTTTGACCATTAATCACCTTTCTTCTAGTTACTACAGAAATTAATATTAGATAGCAACAATTAACTTTAAATTTTCCCATGTTGTGCAGGAGTTGATTAAATTATCCAACAGTCCTGTATGGGAGTTGTCAGTATCACTTTCTTATAGATGAGGATTTCATAGGTCAGAGATGGCAAGCAGTTGACTCAAGACCTCACAGCCAGTGTATGACAGAATTAAGATCCAGTTCAGCATTTCTGATTCCAAATACAGCACTCCTGCCAGCAAAGGAAACAAAGCAGCCTATCTATGGTCTGCAGTTTACAGGAGAACTGGAAAACACAACAGGATGATTCTCAGAGCAGAAAAATGAAACAGCTTTAGACTCCCAAGAAACAAAATTTTGAGTATGGTTAATGCATAGGGACTTCCATGAATTACTTCCCAAGTTACAGTTCTTTCTATTGACATTGTTGTCAATAAAGAAACTCAGTGTGATGAATATAAGCCACACTCCCTCAGACAGAAGCATGCTGTAAGTCTTCTGAAATCTCTGTATCAAATGTATTGTGCTGTGCAAATATACAGAATCTCACCCTGAGATACTTGACTCTGAGACACACGCTAGAAATGTATGCACACACAACTTGTAAAGTTATCGTCTAGCAAGAAAAACATTGTCCTGTGCTTACCAGATTGTCATGTAAAGGATCAAATGTATAGCATTTTAAATGTAGGAATTTGTCTTCCTCCACTCTTTATTCTATTTTGGTATTACTAAAGTTTTAGGAAAATATATTGTGTGGTGTCTGGAAACATCAAGAAAAAAACATGTTTTAATAACTCCTTCCACTATTTTTTTCTTGCTTACTGTGACTGAGAACAATTTTTGTGGAAACCGTAGGTAGTTTAAAGTGTAGGATTTAATTGAATAAGATGGGCTCCTCTGTCAGAAAGAATTAAGACACTCACATTGCCATGACTATGTGATAGTGTTTGAGGACACAGATTCTGGATTCATATCACCAAGGTAAATACTGGCCATGTCACTTATTAGCTGTGTGTCCTTAGGGAAGACATTTAACCACTTAATGTCCAAGTTTCTTGCCCTTTTAATGGGACCTTAATAGTACTGATCTCTTTGTGTTATCATGAAGATTAAAGTGGTTCGTATCTGTAAAGTATTTAAAACATTGGTTGGCATATATGTAAAAAGTTTATAAAATAAAAATAAATTAATTACATTCTCAAATATTGACTGTTTCTATTTACTGCAAATTACAGAGTCATAGAAATTTAGAGTAAGGAGGAACCATATTGTATTTAAGGAAAATTGGGGCATTATATAGTCTACTCTCCTTTCTAATGACACAATTCCTTCTTCAACTACCTGTTACTAAAAAGCTTTTGGTGCCTCAGTTTCATTGGTGGAAAGGTTTCAGCTTTAAAGAAAAATATAGTAATATGCTGGAACCGTTTATAAGCAATTAACTTGTGAAAATAAAGCATCGCATTTATAGTTTGCTTGTGTTTGCAGTAATAGAAAAAAAAACAACAAAAATTCTAAGTATAACTTAATTAAGCTGCAGTATGGCATGTTTTGAATAGCCACGGATCTGGGTTACCTGTTCATGGGGTCAGTGTGTAAGTAAATGGCTCTGATGGTTGGACAGGAAGTTTCTCTGGAATGTGTTTTTATCACTAGGCAGAAGGATAAAGCTATAGAGATGTCTTTACTCCTATTTTCGGCCACCTTTTTGTGAGGCTACCTTCAGGAAAGCATTAAAGAAGGACGTTAATGGACTATCAGTGAAGGAATTTACTCTAATATTACATGACTAAGTCACTTTTTTTTTCTGGATATCTTACTTTTTTCTTGATTTCATATGGTAGCTTGAACATAGAAAAAGATGTATACTGTAGAGATGCTACCATTAAAATAAGTGGGTGTGTTATTTTTTCTCTTTTTAAAAAAAAGTTCTGACTTTTTGATATAATAATTACTGTTTAAAGAAAACAAGCTCTCAATCGAATTTTACTTTTCTAATGTGATGCAGATTTTTGTTTTAATATTTGTTGTAAAAACTCATTATAAATATGGTTAGTATCTGGGGCAATTGTTTTAAACAATTTATCACAAAGTTTCTAATTATGTTTCAGATTACAGTGAAATCAAGGTCACATTGGTATTAAATTATAAAGTTAGCAGGACATTTCCTTCTGACATTCTATTTGATATATTCTTTTAATTTTTAAACTGCTTAGGAGTTGATTTGTTTTATTCTATTATTGCTTTTTTACTTTTGTGTTTGATTACTATGTTAATAGATATGTTTGCATAAATCAAATTCAGAAAAATAAAATTGCCTTATATTTATAAATAAGAATAAAATTTTATAAGTGTATGTTATATAAATACATTTTATTATTATTTATAATCAGTCAATTGAAGAAACACATGAACTCTGTATTATCTGTGGATTTGGTTTTGTCATAAAGGAAATAGGATATGATCTGTACGTCATTACCAGTTGCTGTTTCTGAAGGAGCCCTTTGAAGAGTGATGATAAATAGAAGGAGAAAGGATAAGAGCCACAGGGGTAGTCAAAAAATTGGGCAAAAATAAGTAAGATATATGTAAAATAGTGAAAAGAGGATCCATTAATGAGTCGTTTATATAGTACCCAAACTACTACCAAATGCAGTGAAAAATTCAGTCAGAACAAGTACCTGGGATCACCTGAGAAAAAAAATTTAATTCGTTTAAGTATTTTCATAATTAAAATTAATTTAGACCTCTAAATCAAATAACTCACAGTTGATTTTTATAGATGCACATAAATGTGTGTGTACATACAAAATATACGAATGCATATACATGCATAAATTACATATTTATATTGGTTATTAATTTTACACAATCATAATCTAGGTAAAGCAAAAATGTAATGTACTTATTTCTTAAAATACAACTCAACTCATGGGTTTTCATTTATGTTTGGTAGTAGGATCCTTATTCCAGCCATCTTAAGGTAACCCAGTCACATCTAATTTTTAAAATATATTTTCAATATACTTTATTTTTAGAGCAGTTTTAGATTTGTAGCGAAATTGAGCAGAAGGTACAGAGACTTCCTATATGCCCCCTGTCCCCACACATGCATATCCTCTCTGTTATCAACATCCCCCAGTATGGTGGTATTGACACATCACTGTCACTCAAAGTCCGTAGTTTACATATAGAGGTCACTCTTGTACATTCTGTGGGTTTGGACAAATGTATAAAGACATGTCCATCATGATACTATCATACAGAGTAGTTTCACTGCCTTAAAAATCCTCTGTACTCCATCTATCCATCTCTCCCTTCCCCCTAACCTCTGGCAACTACTGATCTTTTCACTGTCACCATAATTTTGTTTTTTTTGTAGTGTCATGTAGTTGGAATCATATCGTAAATAGCTTTTTCAGATAGGCTTCTTTTACTTAATAATATATATTTAACTTTACTCCATATCTTTTTATGGATTGATAGCACATTTCTTTTAGCACTGAATCATATTCCATTGTCTGGTTATAACAGTTTATGCATTCACCAACTTGGATGCTTTCAAGTTTTGGCAATTATGAACAAAACTACTGTAAACATCCTTGTACAAGTTTTTGTGTGGGCATAAATTTTCAGCTCCTTTGGGTAAATATCAAGGAGCATGATTGTTATTTAGATCTTATGGTAAGAGTATGTTTAGTCCTGTAAGAAACTGCCAAACTGTCTTCCAAAGTGACTGTGCCATTTCGCATTCCCCCAGCAATGAATGAGAGTTCCTGTTGCTCTACATCCTTGTCAGTATTTGGTGGTGTGTGCGTCCTGGATTCTGGCTGTTCTCATAGGTCTACAATAGTATCTTGTTGCTTTGATTTGTATTTTCTTGATGACATATGATGTGGAGCTTTCATATACTTCTTGACATATGTATATCTTTTTTGGTGAGGTGTCTATTAAGGTCTTTGGCCCATCACATCCAATTTTAAACTCAGCTATTTCCCTGCACTGATAGGGGTAGAAGGCACTCCTTATGGCTGCTGCTTTCAGGAACATTCTCCAGAACAAGTTCATTAGTCATAGGGGATTCTCACTGGATCTCTCTCTTCCCTAAAAAGTTTACTGTCTCCTTGTTTAAACCTGTGAAAGCCAAGCACCTGTCCCTTCTGTTCAGGTATTGGTACCTCTGAAGTATTCTACCACATTTTCTATTATTTTGTTATCCCTTCTGAAGGACTTAACTCAGGCCCAGAGACTTACTGGCAACTTCTCAACATCTGAACCCCTGTGAAATTTATTTGTTATTTCTCCCTTTCACACCAACTCACTGTCTTTTGGTCTTTGTTTGTTTGCTTGTTTCTTTTCTTTTTATTTCCTGTGAGGGGGAAATTATCATGATTCTTCCATACTCTGTTTATGGTATTACCTTTATGTTCTGATTCTTCTGGGATTTTGCTCTTGATATTTAAAGCCAAGTTATTGGAATGTTTAAGAATAACTTTTCTTGTTCACTCATAGAGCTCTGGCAATCAAAAATCATGGTGTCAAGATTGCTATTTTGGTTATTTGACAAAACTACTTGTCTCAAAATTTCCAAATTTGTCTTTTAGTTCTGTCTATATCATTCCTATTCGTGTAATGGTAGAAAGCCCCTGCTGTTAAGTGGCAAAGAGAGGTGGAAATAAATGAATTTTAAAAAGCATGGTTTGAATCACAAACCTTACTCTATTTACATATAATTGTGAATTGCACTTTAATGGACACCAGTCCTTTTGCTACCTAGAATACCTTTCTTCTACAAGAATTATTTCTTTCCCCACTCAAAACAATATGGGTTCTAACTGAGCTTTCATCTTCTTACAAGACCCATCCACTGACCACATTTGATTGATATGATGGTGGTGGTGGTGCAAGGTCTCACTTATTCAGGGCTAATCAGAAATTTTATAGGAATTTTTTAAAAGAGAAACTATGATAGACATGTGGAGATGTGAAGGTTATGTCTAAGAAAACAGTCTGTGTTGAGAGAGAAGGAAGCCAACACACAAAGGCAAGAAGAGATAAGTGATGTAGAGAGTTGTAAAGACAGAATTGGAAAATAAGATTAAAATAATCTAATTCTTTACTTTCTGAAGTTCTTTGGGTAGCTACTTGATGATTTGCAACACTTGGTACCTGTGTAATCTTGAACAAGTTACTCAAACTTTTAAGTCACACCTACCTCTTCTGGGAAGTAGCACTAATGGTGCCAACTTAAATGGGCTAAGCACATACAACTGGCATCTGTTATTGTATAACCTCATCAGATGGAATTAATGATAAAGCTAATCTTAATCTTAATTTGATCTTGTTTTCCTCATAGATGACTTAAAAACACGGTTGTCTATATTATCATGGTTTTAGTGAACAGCACTCCTGGTTGCAGGGAGTAGAAAACACTTCTGTACTTGATGTATTATTTAATCAGAGAAATGTAGGGTTAGCCAATGTCAGTCTCACTATTTAAATATATCTTATCTCCATAGCAGCAATTGCACAAAATCAATGACCAATAATTGTGAATTGCCAAACCTAATTTTTTTTGCAATATAAGATTTTTCTCTTTTTAAATATTATAGGAAAAGAAGAGTTACAAATGACAGTTCATTTTTTATGACATCAATTCAAAAGAAATGTGAGTCCTTTTATATTCATTTTACCCTTCAAGCATAAACCTTGATTTAATGAAGAGTACAAAACTTTGTGTTACATTTACAGTGTTTATGCAGAAAAGCTAATGACTTTAACTTCATCAGTTTGTCATCCCAAAACTGCTTTGATAAATTGATTAGGTATTGTCTTTATCTGATAGTAAATGGAGAGAACATAGCCAGTGAGAAGTGGAGGCTACTTCTTCCCGGTGTTAGTGGTTACTGGAAGTTTTAGTGTTGCTAGGCTGGGTCTTTATAGACAGTGCTTTGTGTGTGACTGAAACAGACTGATGTAGACAGAGGCTAAGTACTTTGACTATTGTTACCCTATACGATTGTACTTTTAAACAGTGTGAAGCAGAATTTTTTGGCAGGAAGAACCTCAGTTCATTATCCATATTTTTAGGGCCAATTGCTTTTTAAGAAGTTTGAGTTGGGGTTTCAATTATAAAAAATAATTGGATGTGTACTGTAGCACATTTGGATTAAACAGAAAAAAACATATAAAATTGACAAGAAGAAAAACCCACCTTTCACTCTACCACCTAGAAGCAATCACTTTTAATATTGTTTTGCATGTCTGGTTGGCATATGCGAGATTTTTCTGTATAATTTTTACCTTCTGTCATTTTCACCTACTATTGTAGCATAAGCATTTCTTTCTCTTCATTGAAAACCTTTTGTAAGCATAATATTTAAAAGGTCGCTTAATGTTTGCTGTAGCATAATGTATTTCATCCTTTCCTTATTGTTTATGTATATTTTTAGGTTCATTTAGGTATATTTATATATGTATAAATAATACTGTGATGAATACTTTTGTTTCTCCCCATGAGAAAAGCATAATGAAACCAAGGAGAGCTTTGAGAGAACAAATGTTTTTCTGTTTTGCTCCAACATGTGTTGAGGTTCTTATTTCTCGTAGGGATCCTCGTGTGTTAAAAAGCCGTAGAGTGCTTCGAAGCCTGGGATCAGGAAATGGGATGAAGTTGTACCTCACAACTCTACATCGTGATTCTAAAAGTAATTTTGATTTCTATCATTTGTTGCTTGGTTGGGAGCCCTCCTGTTGAAGACTGCAACGTTCTGCATGCATGCACCATCCTGCACTGCTCTTCCCCGTTCACTAGGCTGTTTTCCTAAGAGCTATGCTCTGTTAGGCGCTCAGTGGAAAGCAATGTGGCAGGAGGACTGTGGTACGGATGCTCATGTATATCTTTTACGTGTTCTCATGAACTCTAAATGAAGAAAACTTAGCAAATTTATTTATGATTGGGAATAGTGGTGTACACTGATAACACTAAGGTTAGAACATATCGTATTTTTGTCATCACAGCCATTAGCTAGTCTCTGTTTCCTTCAGTATTTTGTTGCAATATTTTGAAGGTAGTAACAATTATACACTCCCCTCCCCAACTCCTTTTATTATAGTATTCCCTGAGCCTAACTGCCACATGGTTGGTTTGAGAAAAAGTGACTAAGAAAACTAAGATGAATGGAGGGACTTTTAGACTAAAGTTTTTTTCAGACTTATAAAACCACAGAAACTGACATCCCCTATTGCCCTCTCTCTCCCTCCCTCCCTTTCTCCTCTCTCTCTCTCTCTCTTTCTCTCTCTCTCTCTCTTTCTCTCCCTCTCTCCTCTCTCTCTCCCTCTCTCTCTCTTTCCCTTCCTCTCTCCCTCTCTCCCTCTCTCCCTCTCTCCCTCTCTCCTTCTCCCCTCCCTCCCTTCCTCCCTCCTTCTCTCTCTCCCACTCCCTCCCTCCCTCCTTCTTCCTCTTTCCCTCCTTCTCAACTCTTTATGTAGAACTAGAATTATGTTCTGAAGAAAACCTTGGTTTGCCTCTGAGCAAAATGAGGTTGGTTAGGCAATTCAAATTTCACAAGAGAATATAAAGAGAGTCTTAACTCTCACTGGCTCTGTATTTATTTGTTAGCCTAAAATAGCCGAATTCGAGGTATTCTGGGTGCTTAACAGGGAGTAGAATTCCAAACTCCCAACTTCTCAATATTTTTCAAAAGCTTGGCAGAGGAAAACAAATGCTTATGGGGGATTGCCTGAGAGAAAAGTAGTAATTTTATTTTTGTGAATAAGTGATTCTTCGTGGACTGTGGGGAAGAAGAGGAAGAAGGGAGAAGGAGGAAAAGGGAAAGATGTGATGTCCTTTTCTTAGGAGGACCTCATTCCCAAGATGAGGATGATTCTGTGGCTATTCACATTACTGATCTCCACTGTTCCCCTCACGTGCTGATGTAGATAGAATCTGAAAAGCATTGGTTGAGCAATGATCTCTCTGCCTTGTATGTATGTGTGTGACACACACTCACACACACACACAATTTTAATAGGGAATATAAAATTTCCACAAAATCTGGATTTCCCTGGAAACAATAAAAAATTGGCAATACCAGATACATATCCTTACCTGACAGCAAACAGCAGAAGCTGAGAAATGGTTCCTTCTTTGATCACTGTCCTTATTACTTCTTTTTTCCTTATACCTGGATCACACCACTGATTTAGGTTAGCCTTCTGGTCCCTGCAGGCATTGGTGTTTACAACCTTTGAGTAACAGTATAATTCTAGATTCAGGCAAAAGAACTAAGGGTTGGGTACCTGGACCACAGCATTTTACTTTCTAGAAGTAATTTTTCTGGATTTGTATTTCAGCCTGATACCATAGGCATTGTGATATAAGGAAATAACCCTATAGAACTCATCTCCAAATTTACTATATGAATCTTTTGTTCATTATTTTGGGAATTTTATAAACACAGTGTTTTAAAAAAAAAGATGAACTCTAGAGTCAGACTGCCTGGAATTCAATTCCCACTCCTGCATTTTCTAGCTGAAAACCTTCGGCCTGGCATTTGATCTTGCTTTGACTCAGTTTTCTCTTCTGTAAAATGGAGACAGCAGTAGTACAGTTTATTTGGGATTTTTGTTAAGATCAAATATATTAATTGATGTAAAGTATTTAGGAAAATGTTTAACAAAGACAAATGTTTGCTAAATCATACTGTTACTAATATTATTATGTCCTGTCTCAGAATTAGGAATAGTTGCTCCTCTTATTATGTTTTTCTATTTTATGGAGAACCTAAAAATTGTAATAAATCTTTGTGTCTTCTTATTGGCTTCTGGAAAGTTTCATGTAATTTGGTACATCTGTTTAGTAAATACATTAGCATACATCTTTTACCTTGCCTCCACATTATTTTCCTCCTCTTCCTTTTTCTCTGTATAATTCTTAATTATTCTAGATTATTTCTATTTTGCTGTAATATGTACACCTTTGCAAGTCATCTCAATTTTCTTTTGAAATAATATAGGCCCTAAAAATAAACCAAAAGCAAACAAACATATATGAACTCTCCTGAATGGACAAGTATAACCAGTAAAGCTAATTATTTTTCAACATAAATTTCATGTGAGTTTTGCTTTTTTTGCTGACATTCTGAGCTACTATTTATTTTCAGCTCCGTCTTTTACCTTTAGGGATAAACTGATCCAGTCATCTTCGATAGCAGCACTCCAGCAAGTTCCCGCAGTCATGTTATTTCCTAGATGTCTTCAAATATATCGCATTGCTGCAAATTGATTTTTAGCTTGTCGTTAAATTTAACATCTGAGTGTCTTATGCCCAGTTGGCCTTTTTTAGGTCACCAAAGGCAATTGTTTGTATATTTAAATTTGCTCTGTGAGTAATACTGAAAGGAACCACACGTCCTGCATGTCTTGTGTAAAATAGGATATTTCACTGATATAAATAAACCTATTGGGAAATGGTCAGTCTCCCAAAGTTTACTCCCAAGAGACTTAATAGAGTTTTATTAACATTTTTTGATACAATCAGTGAGGATGAGAAAATTTTATGCTCATTCATCCTGAAGCAAGTAGAATGGCAGTGATTTATTTCTCCTTTACTTGATGGTAAATACATGAGACAATTTTTAGGATCTTATCTGCCATTTTAAATCAGAGGAACAGAAACCAGCCTTTTGGGGTTCAATATAGGGAACTGGTTACCAAATTGAGGCATGGTTAGGAGAAGCAAAAGAGATGAAGGTTTGTTATCCAGGGCCTTATGAATCTGCACTCTCCACAGATATTGCTGGAACCCTGTTTTGAGTAGGACCCAAGGAGCCCACACTCTCACTAATGCTTCTACTGTATTCTTCTGTCCTTCTAATTGGCAAAACTGAATAGGAGTACAGCTGGCAAGGGGTTCTGGGAAGTATGGTTTCAGACTTCTGCTGACAATCCAGTGATAAGATAGAAGAATGTATCTTTTGTCATGTAGTTCTATCCTCAGTCTTTTTATTACTCTGAACCACTTCCTCCATTTCTTTCATGTGATGTATTCCTGTAAGTATTCTAATTTTAAAACATTTTGAACTATATGAAAACATTTCTAATTTCTGGACTGTGTCAGTTATGTCAGAAACATAGGAGTCATTTATAGGAGTTTAACCAGAAATATTTTAGGTTATTTTATTGCCAGTTATATATGTTTTATGCCAATACTTAAGTTGTATATATATTTTTTGTTGTTGTTGAGGAGACATATTTAATGAACCTGTCCATTATTTTAGCTAACTGAGTTCCATGTTTCTTTGTAGGGATTGAAATAATTTAATTTTTATATCTGAACATTTTTTCAGCCTAATTTATTTGGATTTTGTTTTTGTTTTTGTTTCCTGGTTTTCATAAACATACATTTGTTTTTAACTGTCCTGTGTCAAAATAAGGTACATTTGTTTTTAACTGTCCTGTGTCAAAATATGGTTTTAAACATTCAACTCCTACATTAAAATTATGGTTGAACAACTTTTGTGTTGACTGCGGAAACATTCAGATGAATTAGGGATTCTTAAATGTAACAAAATGTATCCAGAAAGACCTAGGCTTCCAGGTAGCAGAGAGAGAATTACTCAGAGCTGCACAGTGTAACTGGGTTGGCAAGTCAACAGGATCTGAGTGGGCGGGCTCATCTCTCTCCACAGCCTTTTGTCTCCAGAAGGGTTTCTTGTCATTTTGGCAATGGTTGACAGGACTAAGTTGAGCCCTGACATGTGCTGTGACTTCTGTAAGTGTTTCTGACATAAGTGACATAGTCCTGGAGGCTTTTGACAAGTTTGTCAACCTAATGAATGGGCACCTAAGCCTTAAAACCACAATAAAGGTCATGTAAGTTGTTCAGTAGAGGGTGCAAAATCCAGGTAACCAAAGAATAGTTTCAGAGTTATTCTGCTTGTTTGCTTGCTGATACTTCAACAGACCAAAGGAAAACAATCGTCTTTGAAATAACTGGTCATCTTTAGCAGTGTATTGTAGCATATGCCTTAGACTACCTTTTAAAAAGCTGTTTGTAACATTTATCTTCTCGTTTTAAAAATTTTTTTTTAAGTATATACTATAGCTGGAGTGCTTAATGCACTTCTGGCATTATTTGAAATGTTTAGGTTACTGTTGTAAATGCTTCCCAGAAAACAATTTTGCTGAAGTGAGGATTAACCAGAGAAATTACAATCGCTCGTGTTTCAGGGGCAATGTTCTATACAGAAATCACCAGGGCCTCTGACACGCAAGTATCACTCTATTTGGGCAGAATCATAATTAACAATAGCATCTGGACTACAATTTGAGAGTTGGAAAAAAATGATAATTGCACATATCTGCAAATTATTAAACAAAATCAAATTATATTTTACCTTTACTCTTCTACTTCAAAGGTATGCTATTTGGTTTTGCAGGCTAGGTCTACTTGAGTATCTAAATTGGACCAGAATTTTAATGTTTAGGTCCATTTTTCTTTGAGCTCAGGTCTTTAGCCTTCAGAAAATCTGTTATTCTAATTTTATACATGGATTAGAACATCTCAACATGCAAAGAGGTCTGTTTCCTATCTCGAAGCATATGAATTAGCTGATATTTTTACTCAGGTGGAGTGTAAAGGCAGAGAAAGATATGGTCTAATAATCACTACATTTTCATGTGCTATAATAATTAGTTTATCCTGCTTTTTGGAGGGACTTTAATCTTGCAATGAATCTATTTGAAGATACCTTCCTTATTCCTATTTTCATTCATTGTTAAAAGCTGGAAGGTACAGTAAAGATGGTCACATCCAGCGATTCTCATTTTTCCCTAAGAGTGAGATTTATGGATGGTAAATGAGATACAAGTTAATAAGAGAATCAGGCAATAGGAATGAGAGTGAAGTTAAACACACACAGCTCTGCACTCCCCCCTCTTCTCAGACAAAAGGAATTCTGACTTTGTATATTAGGGGTTCCTTTTTTGTGTTTTATTTTGCTGCTGATCAGTCCTCCTACATTTTAAATGAACAAATATAGTTCCAGAAAAATGAAGTGATTTCTCCAAGACCAGAAACCTATTTCAAGTTCAGGATCCAAGTTCGGAATCCAGATCTTTTGGATTATAGTTAGTGATATTTTCTCTGTTTTTTAATTCAATAAATTATTTCTGATAAGATTTCTGAGAGCATTGAAGGAAAAAAAACCTCTCATCCTTTTGTAGAGCTTACAGTTTAATGAAAGAAGAGATGTACAAATACATATAATAACAGCTATACACAGAGTTTCTAAACAAAGGTGGGCTGCTCATGTCTTGAGTCAAGAGAAGTTTTCATAAAACTTCTATTTTTTAAAAAGGTTTTCCCTTTATAATATTAGCAAAGACATTCTAGAAACTTTCAGAAGAGTTGATCACTTATGGAATTCTTACTCTAAACTCTTATTTTCATGGAATAAGGCTAATAAGGCATTTTAATGGAGCACAAACAGTATTTCTTATCTAGAACTTCACACATGTCACATAACATGAACTGCTTCCAATACGATTTTTTCCTTTCATTGAAATGATTTGAATCATATATTGCTTGTATTTCAGCCTCAAACATATGCCTTATCTGGTGGAAGTTAACAATTGCCATAAAATAATGATAATTATTTCACACAACGGGTGACTCTTGAGATCTATGGCTTCAGGGATGGCTCAAGAATAACATCAGTGATCCAGGATTTCTTTTATTTCTCAGAGTGTTGGTATTTTCCCTCTGGCACATTATTGCATGGTTGTGAGATGCTGATATAGCTCTGGCCTCAGGTTTTCACACAGCAGCATCCCCAGCAGGAAGGGAAAGGAAAACCATATATATATATTTTTTGTCTAATAGATCTAGTATTCATCTGCCAAGAATCCTTGATTAGTTTGATATTATATTTTGATTAAATTGACAAATACAATGTATTTTGGTTTTTATTAAATAGAATTCATAGAGAGAGAGAGAGAGAGAGAAAGAGTGTGTGTGTGTGTGTGTGTGTGTGTGTGTGATGTAAAGCTTATTTATTCCTCACCATGTATCCTGGATGTGATGTGAGAGGACAGAGAGCAAAGGTTCATTCACACAGTTCATGCTGGGGGTAATGGGCTGAAAAACTCTCATGATGCTTTCCTCTAAAATATAGCCTTTATTTCTAAGACACAGGAGTAAGATAAAACTAGTACATATCCATACATCTTTGCTCTCACTCACCTTAAGTAAATTCAGTCTATCATTGAGAAACTATAGACATTTCTGCCTACATGTCTTTCTCCTCATTCCATGCCATAGATGCTATGCTTCAAGCTGCCACAGCCTCTTGCCTGGGTCACTCCAAAAGCCTCTGAAATGGTCTTTGCAAAGGCAATCCACCCCTACTCCAGTTTATTCTCTGCTCTTCAGTCAAGGTGATCTGCTCAAAATGTGTATCTTGTCACTACTCTACTTTTAAAAGTTCAGTGGAAGCTATTGCTCTTAGAAAAAAATAAAAAAATCTTAATTGCCATCCGTAAGGCTTACTATGGTCTAGCTCACCCTTATTTCTCCAGCTCCAGCTACAGGATACCGTATTTGTTTTCTGAACTTCCGTGCCAATGGTCCTTCAGTCCCTCAGATGCTGTCAGTTCCTTCCAGTCATGGATCACTTGTATATATTGCTTCCTCTACCTGTAATTTCCTTGCACTTCCCATCTCCCTCTGCCCCAATATACTACTCTTTATTCTTTATATATAGGCTATGCTATGAGTTTCTCAGTAACATTTTTTTCTGACCTTGAGAGGCTCTGCTCTCTCAGAACATCTCCTTTATATCATTTATATTACACTGTAATTTTAATAATTTTTTATAAATGTGTGATTAGTATCCATCTCTCCCCACGGATAGATGATGAGCTTCATTTGGGGCTGGACTATATCTGTCCATGTTTTTAAAATTTATCCTTATGTTGACAGTGGTTAATATGAAAGTTGGCACATAATAAGTGTTCAGTATGTGTGTGTTGACGGCTTGTTATCAATAAGTGAATAAATTATAGCATTATGTTATCTGATCTCTGCACCACTCAAGCATTTCAGTTGCTGAGTTTAAATAGTTGGTGTAGCTGTAGTTTGTACTTCATAGTAAGTCATTTTGGGACCTCTGCATGAGAAAGTTGATTATAAATTTTTGATTTTAGTATTGATCGCCTAAGGAAAATCCTCACATATCTTTTATATGCTATACATATGAGATTCTAAGTCAAAAAATTTTAAATGCAGAGTTGAATTTTCTCAATAAAATTTGACCTATAAATATATGATTTTTGAATTCAGAAATAATGTACAATCAAAACTGTGAAATATTTCAGACCTTCTAGGTATGGAGTTAAGTTTGGTGAGATCTAAATAAATGGTTTTTGGAATAAAGTCTGTTGAATAGCATGATGTTCAAAATAGACAGGTAAAAAGCTTAAATGATAAGGCTACAAGTCTGAGGTAATTTCACCCCAACATTGCTTTTAATTTGTTCAATTCATTTGAAATTATTTTTATTATCTATGCATTTGGCAATTCAACAAAATTAAGGAATGCTTGTTAAACAGATCCCATGTGCCATTTATTAATTCAATAAATAGTTATTGGTTGCCTCCTCAAGTAGGCAACCATAAAGTTTATTTTTCTGGTCAGGACTTTGTCAATGAAAATGACACAGTCTCTGATTTCAAGTAAAAACAGCATTGACAAGAAATTTAAAACAAAGCATAATAAGTACAAGTATTTTGTTAGAAGTAGACAGAGGGGTCAATGAGAACATATAGTAAATGTCCCAAACTTAATTTCTGTTAAGTCAAAGGAAGGGAGAATTGAGGGAGGGCTTTCTGGAAAAAATAACACTAGAGTTAAATTCCAAAAGGCAAGTAGGTTTTAACTAAATATTTATTAATTACAATGCCAGTTTTCTTATCGTATTTAATAATTTAAGTAGCATTGTTATTTTCTCCCAATTTTTATAATTTTTTCTCTCTCACGTATATGCTGGATCCTTCTTGAGAACAGGAAATACGTTTTATATTTTTAGGTATGTAATAAGTTATTATATAGGGCTGTGCATCATCTAGATAGACATTGGTGATTTCTCTCACCAATATCGAGTAGATTGAAGCTTTGCAGAGATGATTCTGGGAGGGAGAAAAAGGCACTCAGACCAGATTCTACTATGAGCTGTGATTTATTTAGTTAGTTTAGCTCAAACAATCGCCAATAATCCTAATGTTTGGAAAGACTCCAAGTGACTCCCCTTATGTGGACATTCATAGTAACATGCCTCTTGGGAAATGCTCAGATTGAATTATAATTTTTACATATCCTTTCTTTTTTTGAGTCTTAACTGAAAGCATTGCTAACTTTTATGTTATTTTCAAATAACTCCTGGATATAGATAAATACATTTTCTCTGTTCCTAAAATTTGGGCATTTGCATAGTCACAGTCTCAGTTGGTGATCAGGCTAATGGGTCTGTTTTTCCTTTTTCCCCTCTCTCTCTTTAATCTTTCACTTTTTAACTCTCAAAACCATTGAGAAAAATTTCAAGAAATACACGTAGATTGTTTTAATTTAGAAGAGTAAGTGATTTTTAACTATTGTGAGTTAAATATACATTATGTATCTTGGTTCCTAGGATCATCCTCTGAACCAGTAAATGAGTATTTAACTGATCTAGAGGGAGGTCAAGATAAACTCCTTCTCAGATCATTACTAGAGAGGGAAGAAAGAGAGATTTTATTAAATATAATGCTGCACTGCTTCCTTGCATTTACTCCCTAAAGAAATATTGCTTTATCTGATGTTTATTGTTAAAGATGTTAAGTTTATTATTTTTGGTTTTGTTACTGACCAGTACCATCTCCAGTTATTTTCCCTTGTCTTTGTTTCCCCTTCAGATGCATTATTGGTTTTCTATTAAGTTGTTATTCCCCACCTACACAAGTGGGTATTGAACAGCTAAATATTATCTGTTCACTTAATCTCTCTTCAAAGTTCACACTGCCAAGACCCTACACATTATTTCTAGAAGCACTTCTCTGTACTTTTCCACACTTTTTCAACTGAGTGATGCCTGGACTGTTTTAATATCCCAAATGCAGTTTTCTCATGCTTTGTAAAGTAGCAATATAACCTCTCATTATGGAATATTTCCTTTTAATCATGTTGGGTCAGCACTGACCTTTTCTTTTTCTTTAAGAATGCTGCATAGTTTAAGAAGCACTTATGCCAAGTGCTCATTTAAAATGAAGCAATATACACATTAAACACACACACACACGCACGCATGCACACACACACATACACACACACACAACTGCTTACTCACTGTGGAGTCACTTATCTGACAGTCTTAACCATTTGAAGTTTCAGTAAATATTGGGAAAGACCTCTGAGTTGTAGCATTACTTATGACATATTTCCCAGAAATATCCATGTGAGCTGGGGGCTTGGTGGCTGTGCTCCTAACTAGACCCTCAGGATTTCACTTAGGGCCTCATTATTCCTATTTACGAGTAAGCCAGGTTTTCTGATTTCTCAGCCTTCAACAGACTGGGAATAGCAAAGTAGGAACCAGAGAGGAAACAAAGAGCAGATGTGTTTTGAAATGAAGATGATGTAAATAATCACACACTGGAAAATTTACCCTGTTTTATGACTGTTCTGATTATGAAGGATAAAGAAAGACATTTTGTTGACCTTTTTGCATACATTTTACCAAGAGTCTAAATGGTTTTTGAGTAAGAAAGAATGTTTTGAATTTAGATTCTGGGATTCCTTTTTGAAAAATAGGGAAATTAGAAGAGAGAAATGTGAGTTATATAGATATCTTTTTATTAGGTATAATACCTTATAAACAGAAGATATGCGTATGTTACTATATCTCAGAGACCTTGCAGATTCAGTTGTAAATTACACATAAAAATACTGAGTATTTATCAGCATATTGTCTTTCTTGATTCAGTTCTAGAATTCTATAAAACAAGCATTCTTAACCAGTCCTTCCATTTGGGAGAGTGGTGGCAACTGAACTACTGACCTATAGAAATGATATTTATTTGTTTTAAAGCAGATATATAAATAATGTAAACATTAAAAGAGTCATTTCATTTCATGCTTGTTATGATAATGAAAATGAAAACATTTTAGTTGAATACTTTGAGTAACTTTCGTCCACTTTTGAAGTAGTTCTCACATTAGAAAGAATATTCCAAGACTGGGTTTTGAAGTGTTATATTGACACTTGGAAATCATAGATGCTAGAAATTTGAAGGTCAAAAGGACTATCCCCAAGAGCACTGGTAATGATGAATATAATCTTAGGGCCAGCAATTGTTGATCTGGTTTTACGTATGATAGGCTCTGCCAACAAGCATTGTGCCAAAGACTATTTATGATGTAAAGCTCATGCCATTTGAGATAGCAAATAAACTTTCTCATAGACAGGCTTTTAAATGTTTTCATTAATGCCAAATTATGATAGTAAGTGACATAGGCTTGCTCATTTTGGAAAGCACACTGCAGTCTAGGTCTCATCATGCTAGATCTTCCAAGAGCATCACACATCAACCTTTGTGATGTTGTCCATCCCTCTTTCTCCATAGCCCCAGGATGCCCTGTCAAGCATTTCACTGATGCTTTAGCAGCCAAATAAACTGCTAAGATGAATTATGGCTAACACAGATGTGGAGCTCAAATGTAAATCTTTTAAAATATTCTTATATTTACTTGTAATTATTAATTCTATTTTGAGCTTAGTGGTGTTGGTTGTTTCTTTTAGAAATTTAGCAAAGAGAAAACCAAACAGAATAAGAGGTTGATCCTCCCCTCCCTGCCTTCCTCCGCTCTGCTCTCCTCTCCTTTTCTTTCCTTTCTTTTTTTCTTTTAAAGTAAACCTGACAGTGAGGTGCTATTTTTATCTCATGTAATGTTTTTCTCCTGACCCACTCCCCCTGAAAAAAAAAATGCAACCCAATTAGGCCAGGTAGTTCATTAGTGTAATGAATAAAGGTAAAATGGAAGAAAATTTTCTCTCTCTACTAGTTTCTTTGAAAACTACATTCAAGAAACAACCTAGTTGTAAAACGATGTTTTCGAACAGTAACAGCAGTGGTTTAAAATGTGTGTACTCTGCAGTACAGTGTTTTTTGACTTGCCAAGTTTTGAACCATCACAAATCAATAAACTAACCAGTCATCCTATACACCTGGGCAGCATGCTGCTTTCCTGGGATGCTGCCCTTGACTCAATTTGGCACAGGGCAAGTGAAGTGTGGGATGGCTGTTAGCTCTGGATAATGTGTGAACATTGACAGTGTGTGTTGAAAAATCTGAGTATTTTTTTCTGGAGACACCCCAAACTCAAAAGTTTTTATGTTCCTTCATACACCATTGAGTTGAGTTCAAAGAATTTGTCAGTGTCTGGTAACAGCAGTGTGGTCTTGCTGAGTATGGCTGCATTTAAATCACCTCGTGGATATTAAGGGCTTTAATTTCAGTTTATTCCTGCCTTTCTCTTGCATCCCAAATTCCCCTTAATCTGGCTCTTAAGAGGAGGGACTTGTCTCCAGGGGACAAACAGAAGCCAGGATAACAGAAAGACCTACACTTTGCCAGGATGTCTTGAAACATGAAAGGTCACACCCTACATTTCTCCAAAAATAAGTCTCTTTCCACAGGGTCAGTAAAAATGCTATCCGTAAAGAAAATCTCCACTTTCAATTTCTTTCTTTCTCTCAAACACTATTTCAATATATTCTAAACTGTGGCTGATTAATTGTTACCAGAGTTTCATTCAAACCTCCCAAGCCCATTTTTAAACCCTGTACAGGGATATCTAATAAAGTCTAGCATTGCAGTAGGCACAGTGCCACCACAGGCCTTTTGAAGTGTGGGTCTATATTAGTATCTTACCAACATTATTTTCCCTCCCTCTCTTCCTTTTGCATAAATTGAAATTCCTTCAAAACTTGAGCAGCACAATATTAAAGTATCTATATACAAAAAAAAAAAAAAATTCAAATGATTTTCTTCTGGAGTAACCCACTGCTGAGGAGTCTTTGAAGCCAATGCTTTTGTTGTGAATCCGAGATCCATTGTTACCTAACAGATACATACCCTAGGCAAAATTGCATAGAATCATGTGCATAAAACACTGTGAGTGTCAGCCTAGTGTACCTCTCAGGAAGAAGCAGGACCATCGATGTCCATCAAAAAGGAAAATACATGGGTCTCAGCATCCACTGCTTTCCTACATCACTGTAGTGGTAAAGCAAATTGCATGCTCTTTAACCCTCTGTCTGCCTACTGTCAGGGAAAGACTAAAACAAATCCCAAGTCTGCATTGCCCTCCTGCTGAAATGTCTGTCTTATCTGACTGACAAAGACCATTTTCAAGGACTGCTCAGAAACACTCTTCTGAGTGAAATACACACACACACACACACACACACACACACACACACACACACGCGCGTATATATACACACAAGTGTGTATTATCTATCATCTATTTATCATCTATCTATCATCTTTTTAATCTCTAGGGACATATTGACTAAAATCAGCTGGAGAAAGAACTCCCTTCCACGTCACAGACATCTTGCTGCTTTTAATCTGCCAAGGCTGCCATATCCTTCTATGACAATGCGGTTTAGTGTGTGTGTAGTGGTGTGTGTGTGCGGGGGTGCTTCAGAGCATTCTTATGTGTTTATTTGTGTTTAAAATAATATAGAAAGGAGGATTTTGACATTTTTAAGTTTTCAGAGAGGTTCCATATACTGATCTTTATATAATAGCATAGGTAACAGAAGTTAGATTTAGAATTGTCCTGGACCTCAGGTTCCAGTCTGATTGTCTGCTTGCTGAGATTTGAAGTCAGTTTTGATGTATCAAGCAGCACTGTATGAAAAATAAATTAGTGTTTTATAATGGGAGGAGTCTGAAGTCAGTAATGATGCCTGCTTGGGAGAGGGATTTTTTTAGGCTTGGTGCTTAGTCCTCTGTAAATCAGGAATAAAAACAGGGATTACTTCCTGTTTAATTTAGAGACCTTATAATGAAGAAAAATCTGTATCTCAAAACTGCATTCTTTGAAAGACAATAAATTCAAGGTAGTCAGTTACTAAATATTTTTTACATTCCTGAATTTGGCTCAATATAATGGCCATATTTTAGGAAATTCAAATGCTAATTAAAAACTTTAAGTTGTGAGAATTGTTTGGTAAACACATGGATGGTATAGGAGCTTTCCTGTTCATCAAGTTTAATTCAGACATTATGAGAAAACTGTGCAGTAGGAAAATAGAGAAATTTCACCTTGAAGAAATGAGATTATTTTATTTTGCATGTGACCAACCAATAAAAGGATAACTACACATATATGGAATTTAATTTTACATAATTGAGTATATTAATTTCCTAAATTTATTTAGGGTTAAAATGACATACTCAATGACTGTATTTTAAAACTTTTTATTATTTTGTATTCCAGTTGAATAAAAATCCTTTATGAAATTTTAAATGTTTAACACTAAAAAAATCTCCTCTTGGATTTTTTTCTCATGAAGCAGTTGACAACTCATTTGAAATTGAATCATTCAGTTGTGCTTTTACCATTGTTTCATGATACAGTAGTCCCCCCTTTATTCATGGGAGTACATTCCAGGATCCCTAGGGGATGGCTAAAACTGTAAATAGTACTGAACCCTATACACACACACACACACACACACACACACACACACACACTATTTTTTTTTCTTATACATACCTACCTTTTCACTTAAAGAAAACACTTTATGCCTTTTCCTTGGCATACTGAATTGCCAGTATCACTACTCTTGTGCTTTGAGGCCATTGTTAAGTAAAATAAGGGTTACTTGAACACAAACATTGTGATACCACAACAGTTGTTCTGATAACCAAGACAGCTACTAAGTGACTAACAAGCTGGTAATATATGTAACATATAGAACATATATTTGCTATAAATATATAACACACACATATATATGTATATATATATACATGTATATATACATATAAACATATGATATACATATATCTGTATATCATAAATACATTGGACAAAAGTGTGATTCACATCCCAGGCTGGACGGAGTGTAACAGTATGAGATTCTAGCACACTGTTTAGAACTAAACATAATTTAAAACTTTTGAATTGTTTATTTCTAGAACTCTTCATTTAATATTTTCTGACCATGGTTGACCACAGGTAACTGAAATCTCAGAAGGTGAAACCACAGAATAGATTGGTGAATACTATACTGAAGTTTACTCATTTTCAGGGCGAACGAGATTAAAAAGTCATTACTCAGTGAATTACCTAAAGTTTTAAATGTCCCTGTCCCTCAAGCTGTGACATTATGGAAGGCAGGTTCATTGGTTTTCAAGTGCTGTTGATGTTGTCCTGATTTTGGTAAACTATATGTAACTTCTGAATCTAAAAGACCCTCCCACTGAAACTATTGATCCTGCAGCTCCCCACATCTCTCTTCTTTAATACCTGAAGCAGTGTATTTGGGAATCTGAGGCCAAACATTTTTTAACAATAGTTGGCTCATCACTTTGCTTTCCATAACAGAGATACACAATCATAAGCGATAATATTGGCTTATTCAGAGATAACAATGTTCAAAATTTGGCTCAAGGTTATTCTTGGAAAGTGGTGATATTTTAATTTAAATCCCAATTTAATCTTAACCACAGTAAGCAAAATGATTAGCACATCCATTAACGAAAACAAACTTTTATCTTAAATAAGAAAAAAATTTGAGTGCTTTGAAATAATTAATTCATGCCAAGTTTGTTCCCGAGAAGTGAATTTGTATTAGATTGTATTGTATTGTATTTATTCTGTTTAACTATTTAATTCATCAAATATTTGTGGATATTTACTCTTTTCCAAAAAATGTGCTAATCTGCTGATTTAACCACCAGAGACAAATCAATTTCAAACTTTGTTCAACTAGGTCCAAGAGGAGTTTGAAAAAACCTCTTAAGAACCATAAAAATATTTTCCTCTTATATTCTCCATACTTAAAATCTTCTCCCAGACAGTTGTGTAATGGAGAACTCTTACTGTTACTACATGTTAGTATGACTGTATATTCTTGCTATGTGTTTATTTTGATGATTTTAATGTGTTGCATTCATCTGCAGACCAATAAAACACAATAACCAAAAAGAAAAAAAGTAAGAGAGGAATTGCAGATTTTAAAAATGGGAAGAAAAAGTTGGGAAGTCTTAGGACCCTAGAGACTGGCTATAGCCAAGATTTGCTTCCTATTATTTGCTTTTCAGGAATGTGTCTTGACTGTTTTGATTGACAAAGCCTGCATTGACAGAAAGCTTTTCCAAAGGTTAATTATTTTACAATGAAAGCAATCAGTACTATATTGCTTGTTAACCTTTATTTTCATCTTAAAATTATTTCTCTTAATTATCTGACTGTGTACTTTCAGGGATGTTTTTGGTTTTTAACCTTATCAGTTAAAATATTTTTCAAATCTGCATCTTATCTGGTTAATCTTATTTATCCTGAAGAGAATAGTTTAAATCCACTTAACTGTCTACTTTATTAAATTTTTGTTATAATTTATGTTACTCTAATAGAATCAGGACAGGAGGAAATTAAATTGCCTAAAAAACATAGAAGAGTCTGTGGCTTTCATAGTCTCCTATGTAAAGTCTGAAATCATTTCATGTTCAAAGTGGGGAGAATAACATTATAAAACTTTGCTTATGAAAATAAATGCCAAAATAACATTTACTTTCATTTTAATAGCAGCATATTGGAAAATCACTGGACTCTCTGGATAGAGTTTGATTTTTCCTCCAACTTTATGGAATAGTTTCTATAATCATTCAAAAGTTTAAGCAGAATACTTGTTCCAAAATTTTAACATCATTTGTAGTAGTGCAGTGATCAGACTGTTTAATTTCTTAATATTTGTTCCCTGGCCAGACATAAAATAGAGTTTGTATTGATTATCAGTACAATAAATCAATGTATACAACTAATTTGACCATTGAAACATAAAAACAATATTCCATTTTACTCTGTAATTACTCAAAAGATTTATCTCTTCTTTGTAATCATTTCTCATAGCAACCCTACTTTGAATATATGTGAAAAGTACATAGATTCAGGTAGATATCAAAAATTGTCACAGAGAAGGAATTACTGGAGAAATGGCAGTCTGCAATGTGTCGTGTCTAGTCTGGAAACTAAATCAATGGAAACCTGAACTAATTTGCATTGCCCAACAATGGTAAGATTAAGACTATAAGGTGTTGTTGTTTGGGAGTGGTAATTTTGAACATTAAAAATGATACAGTTATAGATGGTTTTCTCAGTATATACATGTGTACTAAGAAATATGAGCCACACACCACATTGTTTAGCTGCTGTTAATTAATCAACATTTATTAAATGTTCTCTGTGTTTAAAGCAGTAATCAAGATGCTATGTGTAATGTTACGTGGGGTAGGGAGGGTGTAAAATACATATAAGACTGATTGTGAGGTACTGAAGGTTTAAAACAGTCATATTTAGGTCTCACCAAAAGGTTTCAAAAAGACATGAGAACAATTATTTAGTAACAAAGCAACAGAGTTAAGTGCATGTATTAAAATGCAAATACATCGGTAAGGGATAGAAGTGGGTACGATGTTCCATTATCTTTTTAAGCCAAGAGACTAAATTCTGACTTTAATAATAAAGTTATATGTTTTCAAATGCTTATATAGCCTGAGCACTGAAGATTGAATTCTGTGTTCAGCTATTTGGCTGTTAGCACTGATGCATGTAGCAAAAAGAGAACGGCTTGATTTCCATAAGTTAGGCAAACTCCGGAGAGCTGGGAATGGCAGGGAGGCAATTGGCTTGCAAAATAAACTGACCAAACCGGAAGCCAAAATTAAATAGAGTGTATAAGGGTACCCTAGGGATCCCCTTAACAATGTACTAGTTATGAACTAACTATTCTCGTTATTACCACTGCTAATGAAGAAACCATAAAAGAAGGCAAGCAATGCCTCTCCCTTATTACTGTGGGCTTCCGGTTTAACTAGCTAAGGCACTCAATGATCCTTTAAAAAATGAATTGACTCAAATGTCTTTCTACTATTAGTGAAGATACCATTAGACATGGTTTAGCTTCAGAAAGTATGAAGACAGTTTGGCAAATGATGGCTGAAAGTGCTGGCTAAAACAACATTATTAGACATCATAGATTTTTTTTTACCATGTTTCGTGGCTTGATAGCAATTTTAGTTTTAAATATGTTTTTTAAAAAATGATCTAAAGAAGTTATTAAATGCCAATTCTCACCTGGAAATATTAGTTCATTGGCTTAGTTAAGTCTTTAACTATTTTTGGTGCTGGAAGCTTGGGAAAAAATATTTTCCAAATAGTGGCTTTTAGAACAGTGGAAGTCAATTAACATGCAAAATGGTGCCACTATAAAATGGTGCCACCATTATTAACTGTACTAAAGTTTGGCTTTAGGGGCAAATAAAAGCTAATGATTAGAATATCTATGAAAATGATGCTTTATTCAGCCCTCAGATTTAAAGAAGCAAAATGTACTTCCTTATTTGATTCAATTCTTATATATTATTATTCATTCATCTATTCATTTATTCATCCAATTCTCAATAAACATTTAGTTCTCTATCACATGCCAAATCAGTTGATTAAAATTTAAGACTAATAAATAACATGGACAACAATAATAGGTAACATTTCTAAGGCTGGGAGCCTTGGACTCCAGGGTATTGATTAAGGGTGAGATAGCAAGTTCCTGTATCCTGAGCTGGAATCTGCACTCTGCTTGCTACCTGCTGATTGTCTGACTCTAGGCAAGTTCTTTATTTCTCAGTTTTCTTATTTATAAAATGGAAATACAGGAAGAGAACCCATTCCATAGTTTTGTAGTGGAAATTAAATAACATCCAAATAAACATTTGAACAGTACAAGTCTCATGGTCAGTGATCAATAAGTATTAACAATTAATACTTATTGGTTTAGTTATTTAATTTAATCACTATGTACATTAGCCTATCAATGAAATGGTGAGACAGGTAAGCAATATGAAATGAGATGGATTATAATTGCTTCTTTAGGAATTAAAATGCTGAGATTCCACAGTATAATGTCTTTTCATTTGTGAAATATATCTGTCTTTATCCTGTGTTACAAATAATAACATATATAATAATAATAGCTATATAAATAATAATAGATTTATCTGAATTATTTATGAGTGCAGTATGATTATTCACATTTTATAGATAAAAAACTGAGGCTTAAAGAAAAATAACTTGTTCAATATCAAACAGCTAATAAGCAAAAGAGCCAGATTTGAAACACAGGCAGCATGACTCTTATTCATGTTGTTGTGCTATCTCCCAGCAGGGCTACATAGCTTTTCTCCAGTTTACAGATCACTCAGCAATCACATATGAAGTCAGGTTTTGAGAACAGTTTACTCAAGGTAACCTAGTCCTGAAAGCTGATAACAGCACCAGTCTTCTATGTAAAACAGCTGTCTCTTTGTATCTGGAATAATTAATTAAAATAGGTCATTCTGATCCATAAAGCTGTAGAAGATCTGAATTCTGATTGCTTTAGAGATTAATTCTCTAGACTTACTGTCATGATCATCAAAGTGGTTATGCTAATATTTCCCAGATTTGAACTTTGGGAAATCAAATGTACCTCCCTTTATTTTCACATTGTGAATTCAGGCAACCTTCTTGATAAAATAGAATTTAGGTCAAATCTCTCATATTCAAGCAGGTTCTTTGTATATGAAATAAGGAAGTAAATTAAGAAGGAAAGAGAAAGACCTCAATTTATCTTAATCTTGTGTTGTATGAGCCTGTGTTATGCTAGATGAAAAATGCATACATATACATAACAAATGGAAATCGTTCCTTGACTAGAATTTCAATTCAGCGTGTTATTGCAGACTCTGAATATAGCAGTTTCATCTCACCGCCCCCCCCAAAAATAATGAAACAAGTACATATTTTCCTTTTTTTCCTATTCTTTCCCTTCCTTTTTTCTTCTCCTTTCTTTATTTTTCTTCTTCTCTCAGTAAAAGACACTCAAATAGAGATTATGCTTGCTTTAGATAAAATAAAAACTTTTACTTTTTTAATAGTTGTCCCTACCAGAATCCAACAAAAGTTAAGCAGAAAAAAGTCCTGTTTTTTTCTCACTTAGATCCTGTGCCCAGATTCAACATTTTGATTTGATAATGAGAAGCTGTGTACTCTGCTAAAGAATAATATTAACATAAAAACACAATAGAACTTGTCACGAAATGCATAGCAAACATTAGAGCATGTAGTCTAGAGCTTTAATTAACATATTTGTTAAATGCCAATTCTTCAAATAAACACTATCAGCAAAGGAAAGATTTCTCTAACACAGATAATGCAGATAGTTTGCCTTCATTTAAGAGAGATTTTGACAGTTATACTATTGAGCTCTGTAATTCTGCTGGGAACCGACTCTCATCCTTCTGCTGCTACCCAGGCTTTCAAAATCAAAACGGAGGAGAAAGGTAGTAGCTTTTACTGCTATACAATTTATTCCAAGGCAGGAGTTGTAAATGGCTGTATATACAGACTAGGGAATTTGCATGTTGAATGCCTCTTCTCAGTTTTCATATGCCTGCTCCTGTCCCTGTCATTTAATTTGCATTTATTCACCAATCAAATTTGTTTCCGTGATTCTTCACTTGCATGAATAACTAGCAGGTAATTACAGCTAAGTAAAGTAGTTTTATGAATGAAGACACAATTACACTGATGTGTACGGGTATCACCTCCTTTTCTTTTGTTTAATATTCAGACTTGTCACTTTGCATGCAAGCTGTTGGAAAAGGCTCCAAAAGCCGCAGTTATACCTCTAAATCACACCAGATTGTACCACTCTAGAGGACTTTCTTGGGGTTGTGCAAAAAAGCCTCAATAGGAAGCCTGAGACACAAAGCTTGACTCATGATTGCATATAAAGAACAAAGAGTTTGGGAACTGACAGGTAAAATGAAGGGAGAAGGTTAAACAGAAGAAAAAATTACATTTTATTTTTGGAGAAGTTTGAATTTTATTTCAAGTATTTGCTATAGGATTCCTTCTTTAGAAACCCATAGTTCAGCTCTTGAGCACAGAAGGGAAAATTTGGTAAGATCTTTGTTGACCATGGAAACAGTACTGAAGCTTGAGATTTTTCAAGTGACAGCAGGTATGAATTTTTGAAAATGTCACAGATATATTCCTAATCTATTTAAGTTGATCAATTAGGAACCAGTTATGGCTTCCCAGACATTTATAAATTTTTCTTGATTAGCTCACTCTCTCATTCCCTTAAGCCAGTTCTCCACTGGGGTAATTTTACCCCCAGGGCACATTTGGCAGTGTCTGGAGATAATTTTAGTTGCCACAACTGATCAGGAAGTAGTGCTACAAGCGTGGAGTTCATAGAGGTCAGGGATGCAGCTAAACATTCTATAGTGTTTAGGACAGCCTCTGGCAACAAAGAATTATCTGGCCCCAAATTTAAGTAGTGCCAAGGTTGAGAAGCTCAACCTTAAGCCCTATTTGCAAACTTGTCTTTCCTCCCCTCCCCTCACTGTTCTTTCTTGAAGAAGATAATCTTGCTACTTCACTACCCTTTCACAAACAAACAAACAAACAAACAAACAAACAAATAAATAAAAAAATAAAGGCTAGCAACAGCTCCCTCAACTCTTCCCATTCATCCAGAAACTTGTTTTCCCTTAAAGTCCTTCCTTTTCTTCATTCCTTTAGCACTGAAAAAGAGAAGTCCCTTTTGCTTTCTAAGGGTAACTGATTCATTTGTGTTCTAGATTTCATCCCTTCCCATCTCCTCCCAGGCATTTTTTTTTAATCACTCATCTATCCTTCCCTTTTATCAAAACCTTTCATTCTCTATCAATTCAAAACTCATCAGTTAAATATAAATACTTCCTTTGACTATAGCTTTTCTTTTTCTTTCACACAGAATTTTTCGAAGAGTATTTTACAGTTACTATCTCTGCTGCCTCAAATCTATATTCCATTAGTCTGTTGCATTCTTTTTTAGCAACTACTCCTATTTTAACTTTATATCAGTTGGTTATTGCTGTGTAACAAACCACCCCAAAATTCAGTGGTCTTAATGTATTTATTATTGTTCAAAAATCTGTAGAATAGCTGGATGATTATTGTTGTCTCAGCTGGGCACATAAATGTATCTGTTGTCAGTCGTATGTTTGGTATGCAGGATATCAAAAAAATGAGTGGAAGTTGGAGGCCTCTTTAGGCCTAGGATTGAAACTGGCATAGTGCTCCTTCCAGCCTGGGTCATAGGCCAGCCAAATTCAAGAGGTAAGAAAGCAGACTTTCTATCTTGGTAGTGGTGATAGTCATGTTGCACAGGGTGCTGATAACAGCAGGGGCAGAGAATCAGAGCCATTTTTGCAAGCAATCTCCTAATTATATTACTAACAATCTGATATTCAAAATCAATCATAATTTTATTCTTCATTTTCCTTGATTTTGTAGCAGTCTTTGACAGTGAATATTCCTTCCTTCTAGAAATTTCACCTTCATGTCTATCATAATACCGCTGTCTTTAATTGCCCTTCTGACTCTCTGATCCTAATAATCCTTGATTATTCCACCATTACTCATAAAGACTGTTGGTTCCAGGGTTTCTATCCTTGGCCCTCTTTTTAGTCTGTAAACACTTAATTTGACACCAAAATCTAAATTTCTAACATAGCACATTTTCATTAGTAGTAGACTTACAGCTCCATCTGTGTATTGGAAATCTTTACCTGGAGACTGAATTTATTGTCATTCTTCCATTACCTGGTTCTTCACAAAATATCTAGTTACCTAGCCAGTTATTGTTGACGCTTCCTTTTCTCTCATCACTTTCAACCCTTTAAGCACTATACTCCAATTTAGTGATTCATTACATTTCATTGATTTATATCCACAACTCAATTAAACAAATATTTATCCAGGGCTTACTATGTGCCAGCTCTCATGAAGCTTAGAATATATACCATCCACTGTGCTAGTCAATGATAAGTGACATGGAAAGATTTAAATTTGGGAAAGAGGAAGATAGGAAGTGCCAGTGGGTATTGTAATTTTACTATAAGTGACTAGGAAGATCCATTGAGAAGCTGATGTGTTAGCTGATGTGCACACCTGAAGGAGAGGGCAGAATGAAGCTACCTGAGGAGAGCCCACAGAAAGAGAAGGGCTCGGCCTCATGTGGCAGGTTGTATGTCCCATCCAATATGCAATCTGGGATGTACTTACACCAAAAGCCATCTATTATTTATCCGAAATTTATAGATTAACTGGGCATCCCATATTTTACTTCGCATCCCTAAATCCAGTGTAATCTGATTATTCTTTTTCTGTTTCTCTTGAGGGTTTTAAGAAATGGGTGTTTAATTCTTGGGATTCTTGGACTGAATTGTGTCCTCCCATATTCGTATGTTGAAATCCTAACCCCAAATACTTTAGAATACCTGTATTTAGAGATAGGGCCTTTCAGAGTGGTAATTAAGGTTAAATTAAATCATAAGGATAGACCCTCATCCAATATGACTGATGTCTTTTATAGGAAGAAGGAGAGACATTAAGAACATATCAGGACACATCTAGAAGGCAGCCATCTGTAGGCCAAGGAGAGAGATCTCAGGGGGAACCAAACCTGCCAGACACCTTGATCTTGGCTTCCAACCTTCAGAATTATGAAAAAAATAAATCTCTGTTGTTTAAGCCACTCAGCCTGGTCTCTTGATGCTTTTTCTTCTATCCTTGTTCTTACATTTCTGGCTTACTAGTGCCACTTTTTTATTTGTTTTTATTTTGCCTTACAGTTTTATTTAGTATAAGTAAATTTTATAGTAATTTTATTGGACTTGAGGCAAGAAGGGGACATGTGGAAATGCTCAGTCCACTAACTCTGTATACATCCAGACTTGTCTTTCAATAATAGAAGATATTAGACAAGCCCTGAGAAAACCCTTTGATGACATAATATTGCCAATGAAAGGAGGTTCACTATCTTTTACATATAGTCTTCCATGATTTTACCTATGTCCTCTGTTCCTCTTGCTAATCTTTGTCTTCCCCTAATAGGCAACTAGCAACCTATGCTCCAAGCATGTCAAGCTCTTTGAAGTTACATTTTGTATACTGGTGATGTTTCATTTTTAATAAAGTATCCCTTCCTATTTTTTCCTGCCTGTTGAGACATGGCTAATATTCAGAAAAAGAATTGCTTAATAAAGGATTAAAAGTGAGTAAATGAGAGTATGGAAAAAAGACCATGAACCTTTTAGTCATTTTTCAATTTTTAAACAATTTTAAGGACCGTGAACCTATCTTTTATCATTTCTTTTAAACTTAGCATTTCCATTTAATTCCATTTCCTTACCATTGATTACAGCAGCATTTCTTAAAATCTGGCAGAGAGAAACTTTAGACTACTTACCCCCCCCTTTATATTTATCAAAAGCATAAGTAAAAAATTACTTAAAGCTTAATTAAAATGTAGGTCAGTGTTTCTTGTACCTAATTTATAATACTGTAGGTAATTGCCTTGGGACATCCAACAGGAAAGCAAAGGAATCCCATTACCACTTGTTAAGCTCTGTATAGTTTAGGACACTGAAAAGGGCACATATTCAAAGAGGAGAAACAATTAATCTGCAAGTGAAACAGGTAATGAAGTTTTCTGTGTGCTATAATTTTAATTTAAAGAACATGTTTGAAAGGCTAATTGACCCAGACAGGCAGATATTTCCTTCTTCATAGTTATAAAATCTGTCACATCCTAGAAATACTCCCCCATTGAGTGGCAATCAAAATTTTTATTCTAAAAGTTCCACATGCATGGCATATTATGTAATGGACAGTACTTCAGAACAACCTAATGAAAAGAGAACTCTTTTCCATGCTAATAAACTTCAGATTCTGCTTGTTTCAAGAAAATGAATTCAGGCTTTGAACTGCTGAGGTCCACATAAATTCAGGTTATCCATACAGCCGTGCAGAAAATCTCCAAGATGAGTTCTTTATTAATAGCAAGAATGAGTGAGTCAGTCAGTTCTTTAATGATCTGGCCCATAATTTGAATCCATTTAAAGTTGCCTGTTAGCTCCTCTGGGAGCCAGGATCAAGCGTGACCTTGCCTTGTGATAGCCTGGATTAAATCCTTATATGATTGTTCCCATACCAGTTTTGTTTTTATCATTTGGCATGCTGGCAGACTCTTTGAACAGCCTTGTAATTATTACAAACATGAAAACTGTAAGGAAGTGGGAGGAGGGTTATGCTAACATGTAAAATTTATTTTGATAGAAGCATGGGCAATTCCTCTCCTCATGAAATTACTTGTAGGTATTTGTTTAGAGTTCATGCAGGCAGTTTTGTTGTGTCTCTGCAGGGCATTTTGTATATATTTCTATTTGTTTGATGATCAAAAATTTTTTAATATATCTATGATATGGTTCTAAAAGAGAGAAAAAATAGTCTACATATGGGTGACCTAGGTCTTAATTTTTCTTGGCAACTTGAACTTGTGAAAGCTTTAAGGTTTAAAATTCTCACCTTATTTAGCAAATAATATTCTATACCTTGGATCTGTCTGAGCTTTTAAATATGATAGCTTTGTTTTAAGATTCATAGAAAGCATCCTATTATTCTTAAATATGAAATTAATTTACAGTTTTTATGTGATTTTCAGGTGTTGTGACATTTCTGCTGCTTTTTTTTTTTATCCCTTCCTCCACCTCACAATTTTGCTATAGGGAAATGATGTAATATAATTTCCTAAAAAAACAAAACTTTTTTTATAGGAAATTAGTGACATCAAGGACACTAGATTTATAATGGCAAGTATATGAATTTCCTTGGCTTGCTTCAACAAAGTGCCAGAGACCGGGAGCTTAGAACAACAGATACATATTGTTTGGTAGTTCTGGAGACTGGAAGTCTGAAATCAAGGTGTCAGCAGAGCTATGCTCCCTCTGAAACCTATAGAAGAATCCTGTCTTGTTTCTTTCTAGTTTCTGGTGGCTTGCTGGCAATTTTTGGCATTTGTTAACTGGTCAGTACATTACTCCAATCCTGTTTTTATGTTACATTCTCTCTGTATCCTTTACATAGTGTTTTTTTTTTTTTTCTGCAGATACCTGCTTCTGTGCCCAAATTCCCCTTTTTACAGGGTCACCAGTCATATTGGCTTTTGGTCCACCCTAATGACCTCGTTTTAACTTGATTGCCTCCATAAAGACCCTATATTCAAATAAGGTCACACTCTGAGGTGATGGGGTTAGGACCACAGCATACCTTTTTGGGGGACACAATTCAGCCCATAATAGAAATATAATTTAAAATGTCGTATGAGCATGTATTTTTTCTTTTGATTTTTGCATTTAATATTTCTGTTTCTTATTTGAAATATTTTAGATGTATTTCTAAAGGCGAGAAATTATTTTTTTCTTTGATAATGGCTTGAAGATAATAACAGATAGTGTTATTATCTAGTATAGATGTAAATTGATTTTACATGAAAATGCCCCATAGAATGAATGTAACAAGCATGTCAGAAAAAATATGTTAAGAATTATAGCTTTAGAAATATTTGAAAGTTAGAAATGGTTAATATATTATAAACAGACTGCTACAATTAGTTGTGGCACATACAAGTGCTTTTATTTGACTTTTCACTATTATTTTTCTATTGCTTTATACAGCATAAGTGATTTGATTTTATCAAAGTGTTTTTCGTTTCTTTTTTTAATAGCTATATCACATCAGAAAAGGCACAAATTTAGGGGCTGTACAATGCAGGCAAATTTAATTTCTTTGTACATTTTTTAATTTTAGAGATCTTCAATCTTCTAAATTGAAATTTCTAGCCGTTGGGGACTCTATGAAGCATTTTTACACTTTATACCCACCATAGCTTGGGGATTCAGAACTTTAAACATTTTATATAGTTGTTCCAGTTCTGAATTAGTAAATAGAGTGATATTTGGAAGTAGCATGAGTTGGCTAGCAAAACCAGACAGTTCAGACCTTCCCAACAATCCTCAGTCAGTTGGAGTTTAATGCTGAAATCATTTTAAGACTCTGATGGGAAAAATTGAGTTTATGAAGTCAAATAAAAATCAAATAAGAATAACTCTCTTATTTATGCTTGTTCCCGCCACATGAAAATCACTGAGGAATTCCATTTGAGGGCAGCACACAGAGATCTTTTGGAAGTCTGGTAGGGGTGAGGCTCACTGTGGTCAGATGAATAGAAGTGTTAGACAAGTACCAGTTGCTCTTTATTTTTAATGCATTTGCCTAAAAGGATTAGAACCCTTTTCTAGGTTAACGCTGTACTCTGTGAAGTATGCTTTTACTTAATTTTTGACTCTGTGACTGACTGTCCTGAAACATTTAATTTACTGCAATTCATTAAAACAGTTTCATATGCACCAGGATAGTTGTTAGGTCTTATAAATATCAATCTTTGCAGATACAAGACCATTCAACATATCTAACCATTCCATAGTTATATGGATGGAACAGCAGTAAACTGAATTCCATTTTTCACACTTTTTAAATATTCAGTGTCCTTTATGAAACAAATTTCAAAATCGGATAGCTAAGAAGAATCTAGATATGGTTTCCAGGTTGATTCTACCTTGGAATTATTATGGGATTGTAACACATATACATCTTTTATAAAATATCTGTAGCAAGACATTGTTGCCTTTCCTTTTTTCCTAATACATACACAGCCTATTATGCCTCTGCTATGGCTTTCAATAGATGATGGAGTGGAAGATAGGAATAGTTTTTCGTTTATTACATTGCCATTTTAATAATTAGTTCATGACTCTGTGCTTGTGGTCAGTTGCAATATTTCTAATCTATCCCGAGACCAGTCAATTTCAAGTAATATTTCCAAATTGAAATCCATTAATCTCTTTGGTCTGACTTCACTAAAATGTATTTATGGAACAGGTTAATTGGAGCCACCACATCCATGACTGAGCCAGTCATTTTGAATGATATAGGTAGCATTAGCTCATGCTAGACCATAGCAAGCTCATTTTCCAGAGCCAGTGCCATACTCACACTCTGGACCTGTGCTGTGACTGAAGGGGTCCTTTTGGAATAGAATTAATCACACTTCACCACTATTTACAGAGGAGAAAAAAGAAGAAGCCAAATATAGAACATGAATATCATCCAAACACATGAAAAGTGCTCAGAAAAGTACTTAACTCCTGTGTTTGTTGAAAGAAGTCAGTAAATCTAGAGTGCTTGAAATGTGTAGTTCATCTGTCTTTGGATCATCATAGTTTAAAGCAGGTCCCTTTACACAGCAGGACTATCCACATTTTTCAATAGTGGCCTTCATGGTTAGAAATTCACATGGCACAGTCACATTGATTTTACTGAAAACTATGGTGTGTTGAGAGGCTCCATGTTTAATGTGCAACTGTAGAACCTAACTCTTGTATGACCCAAATGATTATGCAGCATTTATTCTTCTCTTTTATTCCTGTATCAGGATTCTTTCATAATGCTTCATGTATCATACTATAATATTTTTGGAATTAAATTGCTCAAAATTTTATAATTATTTTTTTTTCAGTTTCAGTTGTGTTGCACAGTCTACTAGCCTGGCACCTGCTGGCAGGCAATTATGCAAAGTCAGGAAAGGATATGTGGTAAGCTTCTCCTTGATGTGCTTTTTCTCATGAGGTATGTTTTCTCCTTACTCTTTCTCTCAGTCTTCCAAGTCACAGACTGGACATACATTGGGGTTAAATTTGCTTCTTGGACTGTAAACGAACACTTTTCTCCAGTGTATAGACTAAAATATTTCTCTCTACTCATCTGCTCTTTTGCCTGTACTTCATTTCTTTTAGTGAACTTGTCTCTGGAATTTCTAGTCCCCATTTCCAGAACTCTGCCCATAGTCTCTTTTTGGCCCACCTGAAGATGTTGTACCTATTCTGAGTTTTATAGCTGGTTCCCTGAGAATGCCGTTCATTCTTGCATTTATTTAACAGACATTTTTGAGAATCTCCTATAATTATTAACTCTCATTGAATCCGCAGTTGTATACTGAGGGTTGTTGATATTAGCCAAGAGATGTAAACACAGAGGTATCAACAATCTTGTCTGATTACCACTGGTCATTGGCTTTTGCTAATGTAACCCCAGTCCTTTTTAGTCTCCCCACATAAGTCAAAAACATGAAAAAAAACAACAAACAAATAAAGCTCTAATTTCTCTGGTTCATGTACTTTTCATTGTACTTGAAAAGCATCAATGCTTGCTGATCTTTTTATTGCATTTACTGTATGCCATAGACTATCCCAAGTTGTTTATTTTAATCTTTATAACATAAATCCTATAAGGAAAAAAAAAACTATGAGCAAAAGAAAAATATATAGCACAGGAAGTTTAAGAAATTTTTCAACCTTATGTAGCTGGTAAGTTCTGAAGCTGCAATTTGAACTCTTAGTTCTAAGTGCTATAACAAAATACCATAAACTGGGTAACATAAACAACTATGATAATTACTCATAGTTCTGGAGGCCATGAAGTCTGAGACCAAGGCACCAGCAGTTTGGTATCTGGCGAGAGCCTGCTTCCTTGTTCACAGGCCATCTTGTTCTGTCCTCATATGGCAGAAGTGGTGAGAGATCTTCTCTGGGGTCTCTTTTATAAAGGCATTAATCTCATGACCTAATAACCTCCCCAAAGCCCTACTTCCAAATACCATCACACTGGGGATTAAATTTCAACAAATGAATTTTGGGACAACACAAACACCTAATCTATAGCACCAACCAATCAGGTTCCACGGATGTTTCTGTAATTCCTCATGTGAGAGTAAGGAAAGGCCTCCCACTTCCTATTCCAGAAAAGACATTTCCTATGGCATTTCTGTGCATCTTGAGTTTGAGGACACAGACTTAACTGAATTATATCTTGTTCAGTATCCTAAGTCTAACATCTAAACTTGAATGGATGAACAACCAAAACTCCAGTTATTATATATGGATTGTGGTTTACAAATTTCTGGAAAATGTAATTTTGAATAACTGAACAATATAAATTTTAGGAAATTTGAGAAATTCTTCTCTATGTTTTCTTTCTACTCTAAAGCTCTTATTGGGAGATTTATTCAGTTTTATGTGCACTGTTGAGTTCAAGATCCATTTTCTAGTGATCGTGTACACATGATGTATTATAGATGCCTCAAAACCCAGAATGGCCACATTGAATTCCACATTTCCCCTTGTCTCTCCCCTAAACAGCTTCTCTTCTGGATTGTATCTCAGAGAATGGCACTATTGTCCATTTCCTTGTCCAGGCCTGAAACCAGGGCTTCTTTCTTCATTTTCCCTTCTTGTGTTCCATCACCCTCCACCCCCAATCAAATCATTCCACACAATTGATCTTTTCTAAGTCCTTAACATCTCTCAAACCCTTTTACATCCTCTCCACGTTTTTTTGTTTAGTTCATTTTTCCCCCTTGGCTTTTTGCGCTGATTTCCTGTAGTCTCTGGCCCTTCGATCTGCTGTCTCGGTCTCCTCTCTTTAGCATGGCATACAGCATGCTTTATCATCTGGCCCTCAGTTCCTCTTATGACTCAACTTTTATTCCTTGATATCTCTCCTTCCTGTAATGAGGTCCTTGTGGTTCTTTGGATGAGCAATGTGCTATATTTTATTCCTGAGATTCTGTATATGCTCTTTATTTTACATGGCTTACCCATCTCATCTCTCACTCTTTCTTCCATATAACTTTCCCTGCACTTGCATTCTATTTTTCCACACAGAATCTAGCACATGATCATTATTCAAGAAATACATGTGAAGTAGATCATAGAATAAATATGCACGGTCTGCTTAGAGAAGTATCAGGAAACTAGTTTAAATATGTAAAGGCATTTGTGTTAGAGAAAGTAGGTAATATTCCCTGATAAATTTAAATTTAAAGTTAAATTTTAAAGAAACGTAATACCTGGTTCAAGAGTAGGTTTTCAATAAATGAAGGCATTTATTTTTTTTATAATTCCAAAAGACAGATGAACTTGTTTTATATATTAGTAATATGTAGAATAATCATTTCACTTGTATTTTTTCAATTAAAACTATTCCTATCTATATTTTTTAAGAAGTCCCAGTGCTGAATTTCTAAATGCTTCCATGACATCTTTATAATAACTTCTATGTATACACTTTTCTCTGATAGAATTGATCAGTTTATGTCTTTTTTTTCCCACTAGACCATTAATATTTATTCTTTTAGAAAGTAAAAATATGTATGATACATAGTAGATGCTTTAGGAACTTTGCTGAATGATTTAAAGAGTAAAGAAAATCATACAAAATAAATAGTATAGTAAAAACATGACTTCCCTACTTTAGTTGAAGTGTAGGTGGTGGTAAGGTTATAACCGGCTCACAAGAGTCTAGTACCCTACCAGCTAAGCGGTGTTCGGTCAGTAAAGGCATATGGAGTGCCTCCAACGCCACTTTCATGAGTCAGCTTGATTCCTCTTGGCAGAGCGAGAAACCGCTTACTAGTCAAACGCTTGCATGGAAATTGAAACCTCTTTTCTTTGCCCCTGTGCCTCTATTTTTACTAGATACCTGTTATAAATTCTGGAAGCTGACAACAATTCTCTGTTCAATTCAATGTGAGTTAGGCTCCTTTGAACCCTCTGCTTGACTAGACCATTACTTCCGCTTCTGCCTCCATTGTCGTAGAATCTAGTTTTAGTAAGAATCCTGTCAAGTTGATTTAGCCAGAATCTCGCACCCCTGATATCTGATCACCCTTGACATCTGATTGGGGTCCTCATCCTCTGTCACCCCCCAGGTAGTATCTGGTCACCCTAGCCTGCCTTTGGCAAGAATCCCGATAGGTGAGTTTAGCAAAGAATTATGCTACCCCCTCTTAGTAAGTTTCTACCCACTGACCCCCTCCACCATGCTTCTTGCCTGTAAATTCCAATTTTTCCTTCATATGTTTGGAGTTGAGCCAAATCTTTTTCCCCAGTTGCAAAACTCCATTGCAGTAGTACATTTACTGTAATAGTCTCCTTGAATAAACTCAGCCTTACAGTTTCAGTAAGGGAATAATTTTTCCTTTAATAAGGTGAGGTATGCAATTTGCTATATTTCAGTATTGCACAGACTACAGAACTCAACAGGATAAAAACTGAAGAAAAGGGTATTTTTCACTACGATCAGGAGCCTGAGAGACTAGAAGAGGTCATGATGAGGACAAGGAAAAGCAACTCACAGAGGGACTTTGGAATACAACAGTTGTTGGCAGTGGTTTTCAGTCATTCGGGAAAATAAATGCTCTGAAACGTGCAGATAGGAGAAGGCAATCTAGATAGAGAAGAAAAAAAGAAGATAGACTTGGAAATAATCTTACAACCTCTGAAATTATTTTTTAAAAGCAATAGTTCTAATAATGATGATAATGCCATTTGCTTTCTAGTATTTCATTATTCTTAAAAAAAAAAAAAAAGCTCAGATGGAGAATAATAAGCAAGGGCAAGTTAAACTTGGAATAGATTTTGCTAGATTAGAATACCTTACATTTCCAATGCTTCATGTAGATGTGGAAATTTTAGAAATAGTTAAGAATCCTGAACCTATAATTAGATTTAGTCACACCTTGTCAGTTATAAATACCCAAGATTTTCTTACAGTGCCATTCCTGTAAGTGCCTCACGTTTACTTCATTTTCTTCCTTGTTCCCTCCACTCCAACAAGACTTCCTAAGGTGATGGCTGCCATAGTTGACCTCACTACAACTTAATGACTTGGTATCTCCTCTTTTCTCTCCATTGTGTTTTCCAGGGTGAGGAGTTAAATCATCTGACTAATAGGCTAATTTGGGGTGACCTTAGGAGCCAGTCTTTTTCCCTTCCTTCTCCTTATTGCCGCCTTCCAGGGATATACATCCTGTTTGTCATTCTCTATCCTGCAGAAGGCTGAGGATGACACTATGGCATATATTTCCTTCCAGAAAGCAAGAAGAGTATGACTGGTCTTGACCTACCATTGGAGTGAGAGATGGGGCTTTAGTTCAGTATAAGCTCCATATAAGGAATGAACCATTTGTTGTGACTCCCAAAAAATACAAGTAAAAGCTAATGCAATGCATGATATTTCCTTCACCATTCTCATTTAAGAGTTTACCTACAAATAAAGCTAATGACAACTATTTGTGCAGAATAAATTGTGTTAGCTAAATTATACATATAAATTAATAAAATTATACCATGGCAAAATTTTATAAGCAGCCAAAGGAAAAAAAATGCAAGTATTGGTGATCACCAGCCCTGCTGAATTTCTATGCGATGCTGCTAGAAATTTAGGAGTTCTTTGCACACTGCAGCCACCTCCAAATAAAAGAATACCTATCAATCACACTGCATATAAAGCTTTACCATTTTCTGAGCCTTTCATTATAGAGAAAGTAACTCCTCATTTTATAATGCAGAATCTGGAGTCCAGATGCTTTAATACTAAGGGAAGATCCTGGAGCTAGAAGGCGAACTTCAGACAACCAGTTTATTACCTTTGATTATGAAATGAATGTTTGTGTCCTCCTAAAATCTGTATGTTGAAGCCCTAAAGCCCATTGATAGCATTTGGAGATGGGATCTTTGGGAGGTAATTAGGGTTAGATGAGGGCTTAAGGGTGGGGCCCTATAATGGAATTAGAGTGCTTATAATAAGAGACACCAGAGATCTTGCTTTCTTCCTCTCAGAACATGCATAGAGAAGAGGTGGTGTGAATACACAGTGAGATGGCAGCAGCCCAGAAGCCAAGAGCAGAGGCCTCAGAGTGAAACTTAGCTTTTTAGCACCTTGATCTTGGACTTCGTAGCCTCCAGAACATTGAGAAAAAAATTTCTGTTGTTTAAGGACCTAGTCTAAGATATTGTCAGGGAAACTTGACACCCTTTTATCTCCCTAAACCTTGTCACTGCTGATTGGCTAGGGGCCCATGACATGAAGCACTAAGCATGACCCAGAATGTTGTAATTTCATTGTTCTTTCATGCTTTCATTCTTTCATGCAAAAAAAAAAAAAAAAAATTAGTACTTGCTTTGTGCCAAGAAGTGTGTTAGGTGCCAGAGATACAAAAAATGAACAAGTCATATTTAACTGGCTCACATTTTGATAAGAGAATGACTCACATAAGATGATTATGATATAATTTGGTAAGTGCAATAAAAAAAGTGTACAAGTGCTTTGGATGCATGAAAGAGCTCATTTAGCTTGAGAGGAACTCAGGAATTGCTTCACAATGAAGGCAACATGGACGACTTTTTTAGGTGATTACAGGTGAGGCTTGGAACCCATCCACCCAGATGTACTGGAGGAAGACTTGGCTGATGGAAGGAGAGCAGGCATCACCTATTCAGGCAGCTGCAGTCTTGGGCTCTGTGCCCAATGTTGAATCCTGACCCAGATCTAACCTACCACAGCATAATTTCTGGGCACACCACAGTAAAATAAACATATTTAATAAACACTCCAGGTAATTGTAATACACACTGAAATTAGAATAACAGTATACTCTGCATTCAGGAAGAAAAAGCAAGCTTTTCTCTGTATTTCAGCATGGACAAATTCTGATGTCAGATTTCTTATACATGTTCCTTTATTATACTCCATGTATTTTTTACATGTTCCTTTATTATATTCCAGTATTCTCATTTCAGCAATTTCTTATAGGTCTACTTTCAAAGCAACAATGGAGTTAATACTACTTTATCAGTCAAATAATTTTTCATTTTGATTAATAAGCAGAGCATCATCTATTTTGTTAAGTCGGTATCATGCTATCCTATTTCCACCTGAAAGATCTTATGATTTGCTAATAAAAAATGAGGTCATACAGCACAAGGTGGACAGATACCATTAAATAGAGAGAGGTCTCCTCCAACAGCATCCTTTCCTCCTTTGCACTCTCTCAAAATCTCTCCCTCAATTTAAACCACTTCACAGATATCAACTAATGATATTTAATTTCTTCCAAAAATACTGAACATATCATGAAGACTAAGACACTCTGAGGGCTTTCCCTAGCTTTGAGGTTAATTCCTCCTTCTGTTTGGAAATATGTCGTTAACCTCTGTACCTCTCTTCTATAAGAGGGAAATGTCTAACTTAGTTGCCCTGAAAAAAGTTTTCTGAAGATTCAGCAGTGATGTTAGTCAACTGTTTAGCACATAAAAAGGGCAAATAACAGCTATGTGGCATGCTAGACAAAGCTCTCTGAAGTATCTGTGGTATTTGACTCTTCCTGTTATTCTCTTTTTTTGACAAATGATGTCATATTGCTTCATTGCATATGATGGAGCAATAAGATACAATGTTAATAATTAAAATAAAAAATTTTACCATCTATTTATGTAAAATAGAAACGAAGACCAGCAATAATATGCCACCATAGTACCTGATGGATTTTGAAACCAAGTTTATTTTCAAAATGTTTGAAAAACATGCCAAATAATATGGGGTACTACTTGGAACTTTACTTCTTTTCTTTGAAAGAGCTTATTGTCCCTGTCTATCAAAGAAAAAGCCTTCAGGATTGTTTAGAAATCTGAGTTATCTTTGATTCTTCTGATACCTTCGCCAAACCAGCTGATCCTACCAGTGTCTTTGAACCTGTTTATCTTTTCCCAATTCTGTTTCTACTGTCTTATCTATACAGCTGGTATAGATAAGAAAGAGAGAGCTTCTCTCTATTGTCTATCTTAGTTGTTCCTTAACTGATTCCTTCAGATGCTTCCTTTTTACTTGTCTTTCAACCCACCCTTCACACAGAAGCCAGAGTGATTCTTTAAAAATGTAAATCAAATCTTGTCTTTCTCATCTTAAACTCTTCACTGGCTTTCTATTATATGTAGAATTATCCTCAGTCTCTTTACTTTGAGTTACAGGAACTGGCTTTGTTTCTGCTTACTTCTCCAGCCTCATTTTGAGCCACTTTCTTTTTCTCATTATTGTTCCAGCCAGTTGTCCACCATTTATTTCTTAGAATACCCCAAGCTGTGTCCTACCTCAGAGCATCAGTACACAATCTTTCCCTGTAAAGCTTCTATACAAGGTGTCCCTCCCTCACTCCTTGTCACTTTTAAATCTCAACCTAAATGTTAAACTAAAAGGTACAGATTTTCTGATAAAAAAGTATCTCAGCAGGTCTTCTCCTTTATCCTGTAACACAGACCATGCTTATTACCTTCTAAGTGCTTTTATAATTTGTAATTATTTATTTATATATTCATTTATCTGTTTAATGTTTATCAACACCAACCTGACCATAAGCTCCATATTAGCACGGGTGGTTTTAACTTATTACTGTATACCTAGTGCTGAGAATACTATCACTTAGTGGGAATTTAATAGATGATTTCTGAATAAATAAATAAATAATAAAGAAAGTGAATCTTGTTTCTGGAGTACACTTTTATACGTATTCCTGATTAGTTTGTATATTAGAATAAAGTAAAATAAAATAGCCTGGAGATAAACTAGTAGTAGGAATTGAAAAGAGCTGAAATTAAATCTGAGAGTGAAGACTTAAGGAAGAAAAATAGAGGAGAGTGAGGGGATAGTTGCTGGATAGATGAATAAAAACAGAAGAAAAACAACATAAAAACAAAACCCTTGTTCTGGTCTATTGAAGGATTGAGTATAATTTCTAACATTCAAATACATTTTTTTGACATGCTCATGATGTCAACTCCTACTTAGCTTCTCAAGTTTCTAGAAAAGTGTACTGAACACAAATAACATATGTATCTGAATTTCAGTTTTACGTGTATTGCCTATGTGTACTCCTTAATTCTTCCCTCAGATTTAATTTCAGTTCTTTTCAACTCCTACAATCAGTTTATCTTCAGGTTCTTTATTTTATTTTATTTTTTCTCTTTTCTTCTCTTTTTTTCTTTTATTATGAGCACTAATCAAGAGCTCTTCTAGGGTAAACGGGTAAACAAATTATCACAAAAATTAGCACCACAAAACAATATACATTGATTATCTCATAGTTTCTGTGGTTCAGAATCTGAGCGTGGTTTAGCTGGGTCCTTTAGTTTAGGGTCTGTCACAAGATTTCAATCAAGGTATTGGCCAGGGAAAGGGTCTCATCTGAAGGCTCGAGTGGGAAAGGATTTACTTCTAAGCTTTTGGACTGAAGACATCAATTTGTTAGTGGCTGTCATACAGAGGTTACCCTTAGTTCCTTGCCATATGGGTCTCTTTAGTAGAGCAACTTGCTTCATCAAAGTGTGCAGTCTAGAAGGCAATAGATAGAGTCTGCTAAAAAGATGAAAAGTACAATCTTTTGTTACCTACCCGCAGAAGGCACATCCTATTACTTTTTAGTATTCTGTCAATTAGCACCAAGTCACTGGGTTCAGCTACCACTCAAGGGGAGGACATTGTGCAAGGGTATATCCTGGGAGGCAAGAATCATTGTGGGCCAATTTAGAAGACACCTAGCATGGTATGTTCTTTTTTTGATGTTTTGGTTTTATGTGTGTGTGTATGTGTAAATCAAGGAAAGGACAGAGTTCCACATAGGACAGTGTAATTCAGCAGAGACCAGCTGTTGGAATTAGAGATAACTATGAGAACATATTTTCTGGAAATACGAAGAAAATTTGGGAAAGCCATTCACAGGTTAGGTATAGAGGTCTGAACCATATCATTTGACTCTGAAGGGGCACCTGGACTTTACATGTCCAACCTATTCCAATAATAAGATTATTCAGAGCACTGCTAAAACTCTCCATTTTACCTTTCTTAACAACTCTTTTGGAGTTATGATACACTCAGAAGTACTAAATGTTGCCGAAGATTTGGGATTTGTAGAGCAACTGTGGATGGAGGAAGTTTTACAGACTTTGTACTACAGAGTTAGTACATGTCAACAGTACAAAGGTCCCAAGTTATTTTATAGTTCTCTTGACTTAAGGTCTAATCTAGAAAGTCAGAGAAAGTTCTCCAGTGATCTGCCACTAATTTTGTAACCTTTAAGCCCTCTGATTGATTGAATTAGAAAAATGTTTTATCACAAAAACTGAATTATTAGTACACTTATCTACATAGTAATATATATCTCTTTTATTTAGAATTGACTGAGATTTATTCAGTATTTGTGATAGGCATTATGTTGCCATTTTCCTATAGATTACCCAAGGGGCTCTGTTGACTAGTTATGAAGGGTGCA
>CM053501.1:88836308-88872582 GCA_028627145.1 Eidolon dupreanum
AATGCTGTCTCCCAGCTGAGTATTTTAAAACAACTTGCAAAATAGTGAACTAACTATACTATCACTGGATCAAGCCTGATGATCAAGCTGAGTGACAGGTTGGACAAAAATATTTCAAAGGTTTTTCAATCGTAAGAAATATTAATAATAAAAGAAGGGTACAACATCTGAGAACAAGTTGCTGTATCCATTTTGCTTTCTTCCATTCACGGTGGAAGGGAAATATTATGAGAAAAAAAGACACTTTGATAGAAAAGGACTATATGGAGACTAGGGTTGTATGATTTCAAATTCTCTATAGGATTGGGATAGACTCTTCTGATATGAATATACATAAATAAAATTATAATAAGGTATAAAAGTAAATTATGTATTACATATCTGTATTAGGCTCTGAGATTGATATATGCTATTTTATTTAATCACCCTCCCCGCCCAAAAGACCCTGTGATTTAGGCATAATTGTTTTTATTTTATAGCCAAGGGATCAGGATCAGAGCATCTGAGCAATGAATAATGTCACTCAAAGTCTTTTCTTTCTGCTCCATCAAAATTGTCTTAGTATCTTCATTCTCCTGTTCCCTTCTTCTACTCCCCTTCACCCCTCGTTGACATTATTCCCAGTCTCAGACTACTTGGACTCTACTCTCTTTTACTACCAGTTCTCTCACCTTTATCCTGTATAAGTCATAATTTTAAGGAAATGTGCTGAGATCAGAAATCACCAGAACAGATCAGTTGGTTGTCTTGAGGAGACCTCAGGGTACTTCTGCTTTGATAAATTCCTTGTACTCCTTAATCTAACACTCAGTCTTGTAGATTCAAAAACCTGGTTTTAGGAAATGATAAGAATGACTGTTTTTCTCATGCTGGACTCATGTTAACTAAATTCATAGACATTGATATCTAAAACCAGAATATCAATCAATTTTTTTTTACAATGAGAACAAAATTAACTAAAATACTAAACAATCATATCTTGTGACCAGTATTTTTATTCTTTGTAGACATGTGTCTTAAGAAGCCACATTATAATTACAAGATTGCTAGTGATTACTGAATCATTAGAACAGAAAGAGTTAGTAATTCTAATAAGGGTTGATAGCATCTGGTAAATTAGCATAGAATACCCTTATCCAAAATATGCACCTGATACGCTGGGCATTGATGAATTAGGGTGGGCACTGGCAATGTTGTTTGCTTTTATATACATATTTTTTACCTTTTAAGTGCTTAGGTTTATGACAGTTCACCTTCCGATTGACTCATTACTCAAATCTTACTGATTCCAGGGAGAAATTCTAGAACTTAGTGTGATTTGCACATATGGTTTAATCCATTCTTTGTTGATTTTTTAGTTAAATTTTCAGGTGGCAATTTAATATCTCTTATTTGGAAATGAATTTTGGGTTGAATGGTGGAAATCCCTCTGCACATCTAAAGCCATAGGTACCAGACAGACTACATTCAAAAGAAAATGGAATTTAAGCCTTTTAAATAAAGATGTGGGAAAGACTGCATTCTTAGAAATGATATCCAATTAAGATTTAGTGAGGTATTAATAATGGGGCACTGTAGTGTATTTTGCTTCAGAAATTTTGTCTGTTATGGTAAGAACTCTTACATATGGAGGTGTCTATTCTCAGAACATGTCTTAAGAGAAGGAAACACAGTCAACGGCTGCCTCCAAGGTGAGATTCAGAAAGCCTTGGGAAAGCCTTATAGGTCTCAAATATTTTTCTCACCATCTGCCTGTTGGTCAACCTTTGAGACTAATCTCTTTGAGTCTTAAAATCTTTTACATTTAACAAATTTCTACTTAGGATGCAGGGATATTTAATGCATTAGGCCAATGTTTATTAAATGGATTTCATTAAATAAGATGCAGATATAATTTTAATGTCTGGGAATTCTTTAGAAGAATTTAATTTTAATAATGTAATGATAATATATGTATATTCTGGATCATCTGAATGACTTTATAAAAGAGTACTTCCTTCTAATTTAAAGCCTAAATTTGTGTTTTTGTTCTTTTGGTTATCAACTATTATTACTTTAAATGTCACTGACTCATTAATAATGGGATCCTTAAAGAATAAAACAGACAAACACTATCATCTCACTCTACTAATCAGGTTTCATAAAAATTTAAAGTGCAAAAGTGGTGAAGAATTGAGTTCTAGGAAAGGATAATGGGAACGTATTATACCTGGTTAATTATTTTTTGGACGACTACTGATTTGAGGCAAATGAATGTTTAAATTCTGTCCATGGAGTGGTCAGATTGAAATTTAAGCTTCCTTACATCAATTATTTCCTGGATTTGAATTAAAGATCAGTTTTGTCTATTAACATGTTCCTTATAGGAACATATTGAATGGCTCTGATTCCCAATAGTGAAAAATAGGATGCATTTCCCTATTGTAAGAGCTTAAAATTGTTGGAGTGATTTTTCATCACAGAATCACATAGTAGATTGCCTTTTCTTTTTAGGAGTTTGTAGATTGATTGCTTATATACAGACTAGGTTTAGAGGATTCTAAGATATTGATTTAAGAGTCTCAAGCTATATAGATCCAAGAAATGTGTTTTCCTTTCTCCTTAAATGGATATACACCATTGAGTTTAATTTATCTTCCTGAGTTTAAGATATCATTTGAATTTTTGGAAAAAGAAAATGACTAAAAGCTCTGAGGATTCTATAAGGCACATTAGTTAATATAATAAACTAATATAACATAATAATAAATTTGTTACTAGAAACCAGAAACAACAGTTTATTTGATAAAGGGTCCATGTGAGTGGACCCAAAGTTCTGATTGAAATAGCTCTAGTTACTACTATACTCTGGATACATCTATGTCTAATTACCCTCACTGTGGCTGGGGTAGATAATTTATGGCACAGACTTTGGAGAAATTTTTCCTAAGAAAATTGTGAAGATATTCCACTACTAACCACACAGTGCAACTCTTTTATTTCTTCTCCCTTTTAAATTCCTACTTCTTCCTTTGATTTTTCTTTTCTATCTTTCTGATTTTAAGACCTTATATTTTTCTTATGTTTTTTTTTCATGCCCCCCTTTTTTCTTCTTATTTTTTCATGCTTTGGGAAAGTAAGGAGAGAAGGGAAAGAATTTTCATTGATGTTGGCATTTATATGTACCACAGTTCATTAATCCATATACCTTACAAAGTAAGTAAATGAAGTCCCTGAGTACATAAATAACAACCTAAGACAGCTGAAAAATGATAGAGTCAATTTTGAATTCATGTGTTAAGCAAAAGTATTTCATACTTAGAATATTTTTTATCTTAGAATATTGTATAATCTCTCTAGGTATAATGTAGATATTACCTATCCATCCATCTGTATATGGCTGTGATGGCACTAAGAAATGTAGTTTTTATTTCTTTTTTTCCAGGACCCATTCCTCACCTCCAAAGAAAAGCAAAATTATTTACAGCAAATATTTAGGCTAAAGATATTTGTTGAATAGAAAACATACCTTAAAAGCTCACCATTAGAATATTTCTATTCTGGTTTGTTCTTAGAGGGTATACAGTGTACGATATTTATGGCCGCAGGTACACAATACAATGAAAGCACCCAAATCTAATTTGCTTTTCTTTTTCCATTAAATGGCCCAAATCTAAAGCTTAAATAAGAAATGAAATTCGCACATGCCATCAGTACTGGATAGTCTGTAGTGCTTGTCATTCTTCAAGAACAGAATTAACAGCATCATTTCAGGAGAAAGGGTAATGACAAATATAAAAATTAAGTTAACTTAGACATATGAATTACAAACTCGGTGTATTTATCTTTAGTGGTAATCAATCATTGCATGTTCCAGAAATCTATAAAAGATTTTCCTCAGAACTTACTATTGGGACTTTATCCTTTCCTCTACAAATTGCTCAGTTCCACCAAAGCAAAGACACTATTCCCCACTGAGGACTAAATAAATGACAAGCTTGAAATAGTGAAAAATAAATTCATTTTCTGAGTTAGTTGAGTAAAAAGATGTCTGAATGAAAATCACACATTTCTCTACTGGAAACTTTACTGCTTTTTTACAACACTGCTTATTTGAAAAGAAGTTTGGGAAATTCATTAGAAAGGGTAGGATATTTGGGATATTAGTTCTACCACACCCATGGATAATGGATAAGATAATGGATAAGAACATTGGGAATATAGATTATTTGGCCCGTTTAACCTCCAAACCTTTATCTATGTTATTACAATTCATATATTGTATGCATATAAATATTTTCTGGTAACTATGGAACAATTAATTTATGCACTTTATTTTCACTGCATGTCTGTAAGAAGCAAAAATATAAACATTGATCACATACATATATTAAGTGAGACTTCCCACAGCAGTGTGAATCAGATCATTAAAAAATCACAAAATTGCAGTTAATGGCTTATTTGCTGAAAGTGGGTATTTTAATTATTTTAGATAGTTTGAATTAATGATAACTTATTAGTCACTCATATTCTGTTTTTTTCCCCTCTGCCAGAGTAGATGGAGTTACAGCTTACCATGAGATTGTATAATTCATCTTTTAAGAAAAAAAAGTACCCAAAAATGTAAGACAGCATAGTAGAAACAGGAAGATTTTTTTTTTTTTGATGTAGAAGACATGAAGATACTGAATTATAGGAGAATGTATATATATATATGTAAAACACATCTTTTAGTTTCTAGGCTTTAAAAGAAAGATCATTGACTAGAAATTATTAGAACTGAGTTTAGCTTTTAATTTATAGGAACAGATTTTTCTTGATTACATTTCTTTACTCTGCTGTAGTTTCCTGATCACTGCTACCAAACTCCTTGATGTCTCTCTTGCCACCATCTTGCTTGCTCATCCACCCTCAGATGTGCCTGGCTTCTTTTATTCCTGGAATACCAAATCTTTTCTAAGAAGTGTTTCCTCAAATAGGCCTTTTCCAAGCCCCCCAAGCCCTCCATCTATATGCATTTAAGTTTCCTCTACATATTTTCACTGGACTCTTGTATAATATTCTCATAGCATCATATACATTACTACCAGCATGTATCATACTTTATAAATGTAAATTTGTTTTCATGATTATATGGAGAGGGTAGACTGTTTCATTACAGAAGGGAATTTGTCTAGTATATTGTAGATGCTCAGTAAATATCTGTGAAACTAATAATTGAATAAATTAGTAATAAGAGTAGAGTAGAATAAATTATCTACAAGATTTTATCCATCTTGAGTGATCTATGACACCATGGTAAATTTGTTTCATTTCCATTTAAAACAAGTTCTGAAGGAGATGTTGTCGTAAATCATGCTTAATGCACACAGTCTGGAAATGCAAAACTCTCTGAGCTTTGGACTTTCATTCAGCCATTCACATCAAGGAGTTAATCTCTAAAACAAATCCAATCCCATACTTTCTTACTGAAACCCTGACCTGACTTTTCACTGTATATAAAGTGAAGTCCAAAGACCTTGGGGTAATATGCAAAGCCCTTATGATAGGCCCATTCTTGCAGGCTATACTTAAGATAAGAGTCCTTGACATTTGACATTTAAGACCTATGCATTATTTCCAAAATTTATGGTTCTTTTCAATTTTTTTTTCTGTTTGGTATAATGCCTTTGCACCTGCTATGTTCTCTTTCTAGAAAGCATTTCTTCTCTTCTGCCTTTTTTAACTTTGGTTCAGTAGGCAAATTTCAATTCTACCTTCAATATTTGGCTAAAATTTTGAAGCTTAGTTATTTTTTTTTAATCTTTCCAGAAAGACCAAAGTACTTTATCCATGTATGTCTCTACTATAACACTTAACAGATTTCTGTATATTTTTTTCTACAGTACTGTTTCATCTTAATGTTTTGTCAATCCTAAAGAACAGGGGTTACATTCTTATGTGTTTCCTTGGTCTCTGGTATAATGCCTGGAACATTTTAGGAAGTTTGTGAATGTTGAATGAATGAACAAAGGTGAGACCCAAATTACTATGTTGAAGGCTAAGCCTATGTTTTCGAACGCTTCAGGTGTGAGAGAGAAATTGGTCTTTAGCCTCCTTGTTTTATTCTAATATTCCAATGTTTATTAATAATGAATCATTTTATGGACTTGTCTTTATAAATATAAGAGCTACAAATCAAAATTTTTTGATAATTTTATATATTAATTGTGATTTTATTATTTTTCTCTAAACATTTACATTTTTATTTTTTGTATTTTTTCTAAAGTTAATTCATTCAAATTCGAGTGAATCACCTATGCAAGAATATAGTATTCTTTAGATTTTGGTGGTTATAATTCTGAATGTATCAGCTTTTCTTCTAAAATCAGAGAATTATTTTTCAACACTTTGCTCGGTTTTATTTTTGTTATAACTTTAAATCTTTCTCTTCCTTATCTATTAACTGGTCTTTATTATCTGCTGATTTTTTTCTATAATAAAAATATATGATCAATCCTTGCCTCATTTTAATGGAACATTTTTTTTTTTAAGTAATCTAAATTCTGTCCCTATTTTCTAAGATGTTGGAAATAAAATTAAATATTTTGCTTTGGTTATAAAGAAAAATTTTATACCACATCATGATGTAGTTGGTACTTGTTATATGTTTCCTCTTCTCTTTTTGATCTCTGAGAACTCAGTACTAGACCTCTGAGTCCTGATATCCGTTCAGTGGGTCATGGAGCACAAACCAGTCCATGTCTGGTATAGGTGCTCAGAGTTGGGTGTTTTCAGTCATGCCACCTTTTGTTGAGACTTATTCAAAGTTCAGCACCTGACAGGCATTCAGTGATGGACTGGAAAAACTCAACCAAAATTTTCTTTTAAATAAAGATGAAGAAATTTTCTTGGATACATGATGCAAAGAACAAAATTCACATCTATCAGGTTTGTACTTGTAAAAAGAGGTGGAAACTCGAATAAAGACAAAAGAAGTTTTATAGACATATGTTTTAGAACCAAACTATGCTAATAAAGCACAATTTTAATAAGAGGAGGAAGAAAAATCTTTCCCAATATTTTATTCATCTTATTTTAATTGTTTCCGTTGGCTGAAGAGCCAAGAGCTAATGCGCCCTTGCTCTGGTCTGGCCTGTAGTTTGAAGGAGCAGTGGATAGAGCCTCCCTGAGGCTGTGAAATAGCAGGTGGCCCTTCAGCTGCCCCAGGACATCTATGAATGGCTCAGTTACTCCCTATTGGCTCCTGTTCTGTCTTTTGAGAGTCAGTCCAGACTACTGTGACTGAATGCTCCAGCAACAAGACTTATTTTGTTAAAAATGTTGTAAACTGACAAGAGAAAGTTTATATTTAATAACCAGAAAGGCTCATTTCCAAATTTCAGGTGTAAGCAATGGGAAAGGTGTTATGAATTGTGCAGAGTCTTTTATAGTATGAGGGATTTGAAGGAAGATGTCTGAGACTGTATCTCTAGTGTTCCATTTTACCCTTAAAGATAACTCACAGCATAGTAAAACAAGAAGGGCATGATTCCTTATCACCTCTAAATGAAACCAAATATGTGACTACAAACTAGAGCTAGAAATCACAAGCATCCACACACAATGTTTAAATGTACAGAGAAAGGCTTGCAGGGATACTTATAGTATTAATTAATCTGTTAATGGCAAAAGCGTCTGGACTGGGGAGGAGGAATGGAGGAGAGGTCTTGAGGAATGAAGATGGATTTTTGCTTGATATACTTTATATTTTCAAAAATGTTCTGTTATAACAAACTTGCTATTTTTTCTAAAAAAATATTTTTCTAAATACAAAGATCTTTTCTTGTCGGGGGTGCAAATAGTAGCCTATGTGAGATTCTCTAACCTTAATAATTTAACTTTACCAGCTTTACAATAACTAACATTTTTTTCAAAGATATTAAAATATTTAGTATAAATTTTAATTGCCCTTTACCATTAGTAGGGCAAGGCAAATTATTGACCAACCAGAGGAAATCATATTTAGCGGACAGCAGAAGGTCCCTAACTAACCTACCAGTGGTCATTGTCATCATCATCATCATTATAATCATCATCAGCATCAGCAAGCAGCAGTTTTTAAACAGTCCTTCTGAGCATGGCATGGCACAGCACTCTACAAGGTTAATGGAACAAGTGTCAAGGACTGCTATTTAAATGTTCCCATTCATAATAGAGACTAAACGTCAGTAGGAACATAAACATACAAGTACAGACAACTCTACCACTGTAAAAACAGTGGCTACAAATATTTTTGGAAATGATATTGGTCATTTCTAATTGAGGAAACCAAAATGTCTCACAGGATATTCTTTAACGTTTTCTTTCTTTAAGTAGAGGGACTTTATCAGGAAGTTGTTTCAGAACATATTTTGTAATATAGTTCTTCCCTGGTAAATACAACTTTCTTTGAAGTACTGGCATTATTATAGAACAGTTACTTGCAAATAACAAAAGCATAGTAGTTCTTAATAAACATTTTTTTTCCTGCTGATCAGGACAGGATATGTTCTAGTTGTATTTACTAGGATATTTTTCTTTGTTACCAACTCTATGCTGAATTTTTTTCTTTTGACATGGCATGAACTTCATGAGCATCAAGGAATATAAATCTTATTGACATTGACATTATCTGTATCTCTCATAATTGGTTTAGAAGTGGATCTTATTCTGTTTTCATTTTTTAAGAAAACAAAAGTAAACTTAAGATTTTTTACAGTAAGACTCACCTTATAAAAAAACATAGTTTTTGCTATTGTTGTTCATGAGCTCCCATAAAGTCTCCTTGAAAATGATATAAGTTGATCCTTTGGAAAATTAGTTCTGTTGTTTCTTTTTGTTAAGCTCTTTTACTTCTTTTTGAGGAGTTGTGGAGGAATAACATAAGAAGACTCTAGCTGAGATTTTTAAGAAGGCAAGGTAAAAACTGATGTTATGCCTGTGAGAGTTTATCTTCAACATATACGATGGAGAGAAAAGGCATAGTATTTCAAAATCTTTTAGAGCTGTTTTAGGTTCACAGCAAAATTCAGAGGAAGGTAAGAGATTTCTCATATACACCCTACCTCCACATATGCATAGCCTTCCCGGTTAACAGCATCCCCAGCTAGAGTTATACATTTGTTACAATTGATAGTTGATACATCATAATCACCCAAAGTCCATAGTTTACCTCAGGGATAATTTTTGATATTCTGTATTCTATAGGTTCATCCTTCTTCTTACTAACCTCTGGCAACTACTGATCTTCTTACTGTCTCCATAATTTTGTTTTTTACAGAATGTCATATGGTTTGAATCAAACATTATGTAGCCTTCTCAAATTGGCTTTTTTTTTTTCACTTAGTGATGCGCATTTAAGTTTCCTTCACATATTTTCATGAGTTGATAGCTTATTTCTTTTTAGTGTTGTACCAAAGTTTATTTATCCATTCACTTACTGAGGGACATTTTTGTTACTTCCAAGTTTTGGAAATTATGAACCATAGACATCTGTGTGCAAGTTTCTGTGTGTATATCAGTTTTCAACTTCTTTGTGTAAATACCCAAGGAATATTCAAAATAATTTTTGAAAAGGAAAGTAGAGACTAAAATTATGGTGTTCTGTATAGGTATCTATTGCTATTATTCAAAGATCCTAGTAGGTGATGCTATTAGCTGTTCAGTTTCCACATTAAACCATTTTCTCATTTGGATAATGTTTTCTTTAGCAGAAGAACTAATTAGAAATAAGGTTTCAAGGACTTCATTCTATAAGTAGACTGTAATTATTATGAGAACAAGGACTATTTCAAAATATTGCGAATAATTTAATGTTATGGGCTCTCAATACATGTTTGTCAATAGTGATGGTGTGGTATTAATTAACTTCACAAAAACACTTCACCTGGAAGTATTATTGAAAGGTAGTTTTGGTTGTCATAAGACTATCGCAGAGTTCCTAAGGGGACTTCCTGAATTTGTGGCAGGCTGTGTTAGATTTGATTGTATTTTACTGATCCATTTTTTAAAATTAAAATCAAATGAAATAAATTATGCAGTAATTCAGGTTGATTATATACACATTTCCTAGCTTAGATAAAGAAGCAATAAAGAACAAGAGCACACTTGTTCTGCTATAGTTTAGTGAACCTCTTAAGACTCAGTATGCTATTTGTATCATTGAAAAGATCCTTAGTCATTTAGAAATGTTCCTATCTAAAGACTCACAAGAGATTATGGGTAATTTTTCAGACTAGGGACAGTCACATAGACTTAGGCCTGAAGAAAATGTAGTTATATACGGAATCCAAAAGCAGTAGCGATTTCTCTTCTGTCATTTCAGCAGTGGGATATAAAACAATGCTCTGATAAAACATAAAAAAAAAATTATAAATCCAGTCTATGTTTGAGGAGATCATATCCACAATAGCATTAATTGTGACTTCAAATCACACATAGACATCCTAAAGACCTTCTTAGTGATAGTCAACCTCAATAGATTGTGAAACTCAGAAACTTGGTCCAATAACAAACTTGCCCATATTTCCTTGATAGGTTTCATTAACTTCACTTATAAATCTTATTTAATACCTAGACAGCAGCAGTGACATTCAGGATTTTGGCTAGTTCATCAGCATTGGTGAAATATAATGAAGTTGAAACAAAATGTACCTATTTAACATTTATATTGTGTCCCACATTGTGCTAGGAATTTTAGGAAAAATCAAAGTTACAAAAAAAGGAAAGAATAAATCATTTTATTTAAGAGGTAACATGAATATGTATGACAGAAATAGTAAACCACATACGACAAGTCATAGTCAAATTTAAAATTTGTAAGCAGAACATATGGTGCTTAAGAAATTCACAAGAAGAGACTCAAATGTGTGTCACAGTAACTGGGCTTTATTAATAAAGTAGGTTTTGGATTATGATTTTAAAAGGAGCTTCCTTTTAATGGCATTAAGAGAAGTTTTAATATATCCTGGTTGGATTAGCTACATACATAATATGAATGAAAGCTGACTTCATAAACATCAACAAAGAGAATAAAAAATGCTACAAGGACACTCCTAAAAAAGTAGATATGGTAAGTGTGCACCTTAAATTTTGTTCAGAGGGTAGATTTCATCTTCAATGTTCTTTAAAACAAAACAAAACAAAAACAAGAAACAAAACCCCATAAGAGACCAGAAGGAAAATTTTGGAGGTGATGGATATATTTAGATCCTTGGTAGTGGTGATAGTATCATGGGTGTATGTCCACACTCATTATGATGTATACTTTAAGTATGTACAATTTTTGTATATATCAACTATACCCCAATAAAGCTAAAAAATGAGATGATCTTGCATATGGAAATTAGAGAAGTTGTAGCTCAGGCAGGTGATCGAGGGTCACAATCAAGTCTAACACTTATAAATATTAGCAGAAGCAAGTGAGTAGAACACTTATTACATAAAAAAATAATTGTCTAAACTTTTGAAAATACATTTGATATAAAAGAATAGTCTCAAAAAAGTGTATTCAAACTTTTGCATCAGGACAAATATTTATAGATATTCATAGATGAATACATATATGTATCATTCTCACACATGAAGCATGGAAGATATTTTGAAATTATTTAAAATTATATCAAGTAATTAATTGAAGTAAAATACTATAATGAAATACAAATTTTAAACTATTTGGCACAAACTATAAGAGGAGCTGTCTCTTTTAACAAAGGTCAGTCCCTGTATTTCCTTCCAAACTTTACAGAAAACAGACCATTCATTAACTCTTCTCTTTTTCTTATCTTTATTGTTTTTTAAAATTTCTTTCTCTTACCTTTAATCTCTTACTGTTTACTGGGTCTTTGTAAATAGCTTTTAGCTATACTCAAAATTCTCTCGTTTAAAATAAAACATAATAAATAATCGCACAAATATATGCATATTGCTAAGCTAAATTTTAATTATTTGCCAGGCATCATCATAAATATTATCTACTTGAAAAAATCATTTCTGATTACTTAAATGTAATCAGTTGGTAGCCATTTAAAGCTTTTTACTTATCCTTGACTCACTTAGCCCGAACTGGCAGTTTGTGAAAGGGTTTGCTTATTGAAGGATTTCTGTGCTGGGCTGTAACCTCTCATCAGCTGTTTATGGCCACAACACCGAATTCTTAGTGCCTAGAACAGTGTCTGGTACATAGTGGCCCTCAACTGATTTTTTGTTGCATAAAAGAATAGCTACAAGTACAAATTTTTCCAACAGTTGAAATTACTGCATGTAACTGGACCTTCAAAGATGTACCAGGTGGAGGGAAGACTTAGATATCCTACACGTGTCATAAGACCCTAACTCTTTCATCTTTTCTCTTCTTTTGCTCCTGTTGTTTGGACCCTGGGTTTTGTTTGTCCAGGCTGAAGAAAAGGGATGATGGAGAATGTGCCATGGTTCTGACCCAACTTTAACACAAATGTTGAAGGGACATTTCCTAATTACTGAACCCAGTTGTCTGCATATACGTTTACAGCTTTACCAACCTACGTTAGTCCAGTCCTATGATAGAACATAAGCAATAAAAATATAGTTTATTTAGATTACTATATGATAGCTTCTGTAACCCCAGGCTTCTAATAATGGCTAGATATACATGATAGAATAATTTAATTGGGATATAAGTGATTTAGCCACTTTAGCTTTTCCATCATCATGTCCTATTGCACCATGGTTAGTTGTAGGCCAAATTATTTACAAAGACTCTCTACAATGTATGACTTATTTTCCCACAGACAATTTATTCATATCAGTTATGTATAGAAATATACATTGGTAAACATAATTCTCTATTCATATCAATTATGTATCAAAAGACACCAGACCAACATTTAAGTGGACATGAGCTACATTATAAATAAGGGAGAAAATCTGTTGAAACTTCCCAGCCTTCCTTTCTAGGCAGCAATCACTGGGGCAGCCAGAATTAATATTATTGACTCTCTTTTTAAGCTATGCTGTGATATACAGTTAAAATAGAAAGTAAACTTTGGCACAATTAAGATACTTAATTTCAATGGTCTTATATAGAGATTTAAAATAGTTTTTAATTTTGGCATATATTTTATAAACTAAAATTTAGAATTTTATCTCAATGATGGAAAGGATGCTTAGATTACTGAGGATAAAAATACAGTTATAGTTACAGTAGTAATTCTTTCATACTTATGTACACACGAAGGGTAAAATGAGCTTGGAATTCTACACAAATTGGGATAGTAATATGGTCACTTAAATTTTAAAAAGCAAATTTCATGTAGTCATGCACCAATGTATCTCTGTACATCTTATTTCTAATATCTTCTGATATACAGTCTAATTACAGAAGTTGAGTGACTTGTTTCATGTGTTTGTGCTCTGTAGATTAGCATGAAACATGAAATATTTCTAATAAGCCTATACTCCTATTTATTTGGCCTTAGAAACCATTAAGAAATGCACCTCAAATCTCTGTGCAAGTCTATTGCTTTTAGCAAGTTTTAACATGAAGGCAGTAAAGATGACCCTATTTGCTTTCTAAAAAATTTAAAAAATGACCTGCTATAAACTGTGGTATATTACATTCCCCTGTGTAATCACAAGGTACTTTTTTTTAAACCAAAATCACCCAGTTTACCATTGGAATTAGGGTTTGTTACCTATTCTCCTAGAATTACCGAAAGTGCTTTTGAGAATATATTTGTTTGCCCTTACAAATTAAAGGTAAATGATAAAAATGTATGAAAGTTTATTCCCTTTTCTAAATAAGTTAATATTAAGAAGCTCAGTCATACAATGCATTTATAACATACTTTCATCTGAAAATCAAAATTAATGTAAAACATCATTTTAATATACTTTCTCACAGCCCAAGAATGGGGGCTATTTAATCTGTGTAGTAACACCCTCTCTGTGCATAAAACTGTGTATAGTACTTAGGGAGATGCAAAGTATGGAAGTCTCAAACCTATAAGGTTTGACTTTCACAAATAGGAAGAAAAATGCATATAAAATGGTTAATATGATATAACATATGCTAAAACATCAAAGAGAGTTGTACAGATAATGAGTACTCTACTAAATCTGAGAAGAAAAATCATCTGGAAACATTAAAGAAACTTTGAGAGACTGAAAATCTTGGGCTGGGCTGCAAAGAAGTAAGAATTGAGTAGACAAAGGAGAGAATGGTTGAATACTCCAGCCACAGAACAGCCTAAGCAAAAGATTAAGGGCTGGAAAATGCATGGGAAATAGTAGAGAATCATATGATGAGAGAAGAGGCTAGAAACATTTGATATTGTGTGACCTTAGGCAGTTTAATTAATATTCTTAGATTCCACATATGGAAGTGGAGGTAATAATCCCACAGAGTTGTACTTGTGGTCAGAAACAATTATTAACAGGTTTTTCACAATACCATGGTGCTGAATGAATTTTGATTACTCCATTTTAATTTTCATAGAAGAAAGAAAAAAATATAATGGAAGGTGGAATACATTTAAGTTAGGTTTTGGAAAACTTGACATACAAAAGGTATTCAAACTTTATCCTGTAGGGAATGGATAGATTTTGAAAGTTTCGAGATGGAATATTGAGCTGGTAAAAATAATGTGTTTTGAACAAATCCACCTGGTGATAATATGCAAGATTTATTACTGATGTGTAAGAATGAGTCAGAATGAGTAGTTGAAATACTTATTTAATACTCTAAAATTAAATTAGGATGCTTATAGTTGCCTTTTTTAGAATTAATGAAAGCAGGAATAAAGAAGGTAGTTTTGTGAAGTTAATATTAGTAATCGATAGGTTCTGATTAATCTCTTTTATAGCAGTAACTCAACCAGAATAAGATTATTTAAGTCATTCTAAAATTTAGGGTATCAGTTGGGGTCCTTAACTGCAAACAGTAAAAACAGACCCTTAATTTAGGGGAAAGAAATTTAGAAAGGATGTAAGGTAACTCACAGATTCTCTGAGAGGGTCAGTAAACTAGCTGTGGAGGCTTCTTCTCCAGAAACAGTACCCCAAATTGCACCATAGACCTTCCCCAGCAGAGATACCACTGATACCTTGGCTGGGCACTACACAGGAGCTAGAATCTTAATACTACAGCCTCTGGAAACAAGATTTGTTTGCCTTGTCCTCCCCAGATTAGATTGCTTGGAGTCCCTTATTCTTTGTTTCACTAGGTTGGTAGTGAGCTCAATTGGGAATTTGGCTTAAATGTTGATAAGAAAAGATTCATAAATGTATGGAATTCCCCCAAATACAGTGTTTTTCTGAGCTGACTACGCCCCCTCAAAAGGAAGGAGAACTCAAAAGAAACCAGTTCTACTAATATCTTGATCTAGGACTTCTAGCCTCCATAGTTGTGAAAAGACACATTTCTGTTGTTTAAGTCCCCTACTCTGCAGTACTTTGTAGTTATGGCAGCACAAGCAAATTAATACAGGTGTTAACAGGTACTGGATAGCCCAAAACAATGACATATGACAAATGGAAACTGTTTGTAAAAAAAAAAAGGAGACTTTCCCAGGTGGGAAAACAAATAAATAGTAAGAAACGTTGAAGAAAGCTGAGAAAGGACATCTTGGCTTGGTGTATATAGAAGACAGGGGGTCAGAAGACCATAGTATAGAATGCTAGTTTGAATAGATAAATTGAGTTTATTTGGGACATTTTGAGTTTGAGGTGGTAGCGGAATATGAATGAACATATTCAATAAACAGGTGGAGATATATGTCTAGAACTTAGGAAAAAGTTCAAGCTTGATACCTCGGTATGGGGATGTTCATGAAAATGTGGTCATTGAGGTATAGAGAAAGAATCCATTGTAAGTACATCTAGATAAAATAGGAGAGCTTTTCTAAAAACCGAAAAAATGCCAAAATTAGAGGAAGAAAAGTGAGAGGTAACAATCAAAGGAAAATACACTTAAGAGTGAGGGCCTGTGTTTTTCTTCTCATAGCTCAGTTTTATATAATTGTGTACCAAGAGTGTGTCCAAATGAGTGTGTTCAGAATGACAAGAGGCTCCGGATCTGGTAAAGGGAGTCTGGTGTTAGCAAAGCAAACAGGGAATCAGGGGAAAGTATGGTAAGGGTGATAATATGGGGCAATTGCAATAAAAACAAAGTCGATTCCTTGGAAGAAGGGGCAACACAGCCAGAATTTTGGTGGCAGGAGCTTATTGTGCTTGTTTCTGAGATAAATGATAAATATGACAGGAAGCAAGATAGACCACCTCCATGGTTCTTGCTTTCTTATAAGCATTATAGTCAAACATCCGTGCCATGACACAAAGCAAACAAAACAGCTGGCATGCTATAGGTGATATAGGAGAGACTCTGATTCATCCTATAGAAAGTTACATCTAAACTAAGGTGAAAAGAATGAAAAAGAGATAGCAAGTCAAGGAGTTATAGGGAAGTGGACATGTTGCAGATTTTGGACTTAAGCTGTGAGCATTGATAATTTTGAATAGGAGAGTGATATAATCAGATTTATGTTTTGGAAGGGATATGACTAAAGACTCATAGTCTAATTATGAAACTGTTGAATATGTCACTGTAATAGATGATAGTGCAATGGTCTAGAAGGATGATAATGGATATGGAGGAAATAAGTAAATTCTAAGTGCATATAGGTAATACAATCAACAGAATTTCATTAATTGGATGTAGAAAGTAAAGGAAAAAGAGTGATCCGCAGTTTACATCTGTGCAGAGGGGTGGACCATGATGCTGTTCACTGAACTGAGGAGCGTAAGAGTGGAGAACGGAAGTGATAAAGGGGAGAAGATGAATAAACTTCTGGACTGGCTTAATTTAATGCAGATATAGAAACTAAGTTTTAAACTCATGATCAAGAGAAAAATTTTGGTTAGAAATAAAGGTTCAGAAGTGATCATATGCTACTGTTATTAGTACTAATATGATTACAAACAACAGCAACAGCAATTATAGACTACAATGACCTGAAAGTGGTGGAAAGGAGAATATTTCAAGATAATGGAATATTAGTGACAGACCCTGCTGTGAGGTCATATAAGACTAAAAATCCTCTTATAGATTTACCAAAAGAAAAACACATGCACATGTTTTAGAAAGTGGAAGGGGAGGACTAAGAGTGAAGTAAATTGATGAGTAAATATTAAGTAAGAAAAACAAAACAAATATAAAAGAATATTTCAAGGTGTGTGGCTTGCAAGGAAAAGAGAGATAAGGAAGTATCCATAGATAGTTGGATGGAGGGACAGAGATTTTCTAAGATTGGAAAAGTCTGTACATGTTGAGAGGCAGACAGGAAAGAGATAGTGGAGAGGAAGAAGTTGACTATATTGGAGAAAAAAACTATAAATGGCCAAGTCAGGGGCCTAAGACAACAAAGGGTTATGATATCTAGGTCATGGGTAGAAGGATACAGATTATATCAAGATGCAATATGAATTTCATGGTAAGAAGGAAAAGGTAGATGTATTTTGTTTATTTGGAAGTTGGGGGTTAATGGCTGTCATTTCTGGTGGCTCCTGTGTTTGTTTGTTGGAGGAACAGGGCTCTATACCGAAGAGCTATGGTAGTAAACTCAGGCAGAACAATTTCTTTTGGTCAGGATTAGTCTTATAGACACATTCGTGAGTCTACACTGTTGCATGGTAGGGTTATGTTTGACTGAGGTTCCTAAGCATTGTGTTATAGGAATATATGCTTTTTGAAGAATGAATTTATTGTATAAGAGGAGGCTTGACATTTATGGATATAAATAAGCTCATAAATATATTACATTAAGGCACTTGACCCCCTAGTAATGTCATAAAACATCTACAAAAAAAAAAAAATTAAAGAACCAACACATGATAAGTTGGATTTATATGTTATTTGATCCTACATGTCTTTTCTTAGCCTTTGTAAGGAAGATAAAAGAAAAGGGACAGAAACACAAGTATGTGAGAGCAATTGTAATGTATATAGATCTGAATAACCCCAATAATTAGAAAATCGTCATTAGTACAAAGTTTAGATTAGTACCTTTAACATTTAGGGTCTTCTGAGATGGGGGCAGGTTCTCAGTATGGGAGGAAAAAGAGAAGTGGGGCAATTCAGAGCAGGAAAGAAATTATTTTTCTTCCAGTGAGTTGACTCTATATCACTAACTAGCTGTGGGATTTTGGGAAGATTACTTAATCTCATTAATTTGCAGTTTTCTAAGCAAAGGGCAGCTAGGAACCTAATTTGTGAATGTCTCTGAATAGCATCATCTTTTTATATGTTGTGTATTTCAACTTCAAGTGTGTATTATTATTCCCTTTTTCTAAATAAGAAAATGGAGGCTTGATTAAATTAAAACACAACTTCAAGTTCAAATAGCTTGACTCTAAAGCTAGGTCTATCTGAAATCAAAGTCTATGCATTTTCCATAACACTACTATTTGCATACCCTTCAGCCCCAAAATCCTACATAAGTATAAAGGATTAAGATAGATTTTTTTTTCCTTTGGTAACACTTTGTTCAGTTCCTGACTTTCCCTTAATTCATTCTCTGTACTCTCACATTTCCTTGTTGATTTTATAGTTTAATAAATGAATTCCTTGGCCCACCTCTGATTTCATCACACCTTTTATTTTTCCTAATTCTCCCTCTCTCTTTTTGTACCTTTAAAATAGAGAATTCTGACCATCTAAGAAGGTAGCAGGCAATGGTCATCAAAGTGTATGCATGGTATTAAGGACAGAATTATACTTGAAAAGAAAATTGTGTCACAGAATAAGTTTCTTTTTTCACTGACCCCATTACCTTGGTAAACTACTCTGCTTTATTCATATCCTTAGCTGTAAATAGACAGTCCATATTTCATGGGTTGCTTCAGCTAAAAATCTTGCTGGGCCCATCTGTTATGTTGAACAATTTCTATCAAGAAATCCAAAATTCTACAGCTGGAAGAGACTCAAAGATCACCTAATCATACTAGGTCATGTTAAAATTTGGAAATTGGGTCTCTGCAAGGATGAGTACTTTTCCCAAGGCTACCATGAGGAGCAAAATTCATACCTGCCCATTGGAGGGCTTTGAATGAGAATCTTGGGCTTAAAAGACTGAACACCTGATCAATCATTTAATTGGAAAGGGATTGAAAGGCTTTGTATGCTTCCTAATGGGGTATATAGTTTGGCCATGTGTCTTAATGCTTGAGAAGATATAAAGTTAATCACAGCTCTGCTGCTTTATATGTGAAACTGTTTTGCTCTACTAGATCTGTAAAAAGGCAGTGGTCATGTATCTTTTGGTTATTATAGTATACCCTGCATGATACTGCTAAGTGAGGAGTACTTGACTTTATTCATTAGAGAAATAAGTGAATTTATGAATACTTTCTATCTCTCAAATTTTTGTAAAGCTCCAAAGAGAATCTGAGCATAATGGGCCCATAAGAACTTTTAAGGGAATATTAGTTATTATTGTTGCTAAAAGCAAGGGTGAGTGCCCTCTTGCTTTATATCCAACATTTCTGGTTATCAGGGATGCTTCTGATCATGTTCAGTAAATTCTTTCATCTTAAAGTCTGTCCTTAGAGCTGAAGAATGTCCATGGGGGCCTTAGAAACAATTGACAGGCAAAGAGGACAAGAGAATAGATTATATACTTGTTGTAACATAAATGTGTAAAGATGATACAAAAAGAAGTAAGAATAAGGGTCTGTGTTGGAAGGTGATGGAAAGACTGTCAACAGTGAAGTTTCAAAAGTACGGAGACTGTTTCTGCCAGGCTTTCCTTATCCTTCTTTCATCTCTCAGTGCTGAGCAGGAAGAATTTTTATATCAACACAGTGTTGGCAACTTGGTCTTCTGCAGTTCCTTGGACATGCCCAGTGAAACCAGAGAAATTTAAATGAATTTAAGGGACTCACTTACTTGGCAGAAGGGTAGAATTTTTTGTTTTGAAAAACAGTGAAATCTATTTTCCACTAATATCCAAATCCACGTAAACACCGGCTGTCGTTACAGAGTGAAGGGAAGTGTAGTGTATTCACACTGGCCTCACGTTCTGTAAATTTTCAGGGTGTACGTATATTAATGAATACTAGTAGCCTGGTACAGTTGTTGTGAAATTATAGGTCTAAATCATAAATGTTATGTCTGTATTTAGTATTAATATTAGCATAGGGCAAAAATATTTTTTGAACAGGTTCTTAAAATTAGTGATAGTTTCTCAAAATGTATTGATTCTAGCAGGTTGTACTACAACTTTTCTCTTTTTTTGCCATGAAGCGACATATTATTATTGGTTTCCATGAGGGTTTGGATCATATACAATTTTAGAAAAATGGTGAGATGATGTCAGTGGCTTGTGAATTACTCTGTTCCTTATAAGCTAAACTGTTATGGCCATTCAAAAAGCTGTACACACATCTTTGAAATATTGCTCTTGGAAGAGAATTTCCTCTTGGGAAAAATCACTTTCAAATTCATTGCCTGTAAGTGTCTGTAGAGGAAATATTTGAGGGCAGGAATAACCAAATCCTAGAAAACAAGTACAGACTGTCAAAAACCAGGGCACCTGGAATCTTTAAGTACCAGGAATGCCTGTTGCTACTTGACCCACTTTTTTCTCGTAAAATAACTCACATTGGTTCAGTGATATGAAAATGAAACAGGCTACAAACCCTTTATTTTATTTTGAAATGTCTTAAAATAATCAAGAAATTCATTTTTAAATGTCAAAATTTATTAGGAGTATATACCGTTACAGGTAATTCAAATAGTAACTATACATATGGACGACAGCCTCACTAAATTGGATTTTAAATGGATGAGAACACATGATAGCATCTGACATACAGAAGTTCTTATTCAAACGGAATTCATAAAAGTTACATCAACCGAGGTGAAACTCAAATGAGCTATTGAGCCATTGATTAGGAATTGAAAATAGTTCATTTATAACACATTTCCCTAGGGTTACTCACCTGTAACTTATTTTATAATGTATGCACTCATATTTTAGTGACATTGCTTTTAAAAATTAGTATTGACATCTTATTTTTCATAAATTACATCTTTTTAATAGTACAATTTTATTGATGATTTTGATTTTTAAGTTTAAGAAATGTGTCTGCTTCATCGTGAGAGAGATATGGTTCTTGGGGTGTAGTTTTAGCACTAAATGGACATATTTCTGATCAGTTAATATATAGAGAAAAAAATTCAGAGGGTTTAAACCATGATCAGGTCGTCATAGCTGAGGAAATGCATTAATCCTGGCTATACCATGTCATGAGGAGAGACTCACGACTTCTCAGAGTCTGTCTGCTACTGTTTGCTTCATTGAAAAATTCCTAGAATTACCATCCAAACAGTAACATTGTTTAAAACAAAACAAAACAAAACAAAACAAAACAACACACCAACCTGGCTAATGGAGATATTTAATCTCTCAGAGTTTCATTATCTATGTAAAGTGTTTGACATAGTAACATTGATAATCAGGAATTTTCTCAGATGTAAGAGAAACAACATTTTAGGGTTTACAAGTATACTTCTTTAGTTGTTTTCATAGAATTAAACATTAAATATCCCATTACATGAGTTGAAAAACTGAGGCAAAAGAGGAAAGATGCAGTTTGATTTCTTAGAATTTTAAAATCTCAAAAACTTCATTCATATATTTAAGTTCCTTAGAGTATAGAATATATTTTATGGTGCCATTATATGTGTAATGTATAACCTTATCTTTATAGATAAGTATCACATTAGCATTGATGTACCTTCCACTTTGATTGAGAAATTCACTGTTCTATTTTTATTTTCTCTGTTTTGAGTATACTGAATCAAAGCCTCAATTAGAGTAATTGGTTAGTAGTAGAGCTACATTTTTAACCAATAGTTCCTGGCAGGTATGGGCTTGTTAGATGGTTGGTGGCTAACATATGAGGCCCACTATATCACTCAGTTGAATCAGCACCTACTTGCCTCAAGGACTACCATTTCATATGAAGTATTGCATTATGTATGCTTTATTATATATAACATCCCTCTTTTTTGCTACAACATATATCTTAACCAATTGTTACTACAAATGTCTTTACAAAGAGTTATCCAGAAGAGGCCTAATTAGAAAAAAAAACTAATATTGATACACATGTCTTCTCTGGTCCTAGGCCTCATATTCTTTTATATAGCATCTTTTAATTAACCTTGTCACCAATATTTGTGAGGCATGCATGAATATATCATGACCCAGGTTACAGAGGAAACAATAAGGGTGATTGCATTCAGCTTATAGATATTTTCGCAACTCTCCTTTCTTTAAAAAGATCATATATGGTATAGTAGATATAATGCAAAATTAAAATAGTTATATTTGTAAGTATAGTCAAAGCCAAAAAGCAAAACTTCATCAATATGATCATGCAAACTTCCAAACATTAAGCAGAGCTTTTCTATCCCAGGGCTAGTAGGCTGTCTGGTGGCTTGTGTGGGTCAGCCTGTACATACACATGTGTTGAATTGTGTCCAACTGACAAAATATTGACCATGTCTTCTGCATGACTCATTTGTTCTTTTGAATATTTACTGAATTCCAGGCACTGTGCAGCAGAGTACAAAACAAAGTCTCTGCCTGCTTGGTGTTTACATAAGTCTATCAGGGGCACATGAGACAAGAGAAATAGTTACATAGAAATAATATTGTAGAGAATGAAGAGTGCTAAGAGTGAATAAGTGGAGGCTAAATAGCGACTCTTAGAAGGACTGATTTTGGATAGCAGAAACTATAGGTTGTAGGGTGATGGCAGGAAGGCTGTCTCTGCCCTCAAATTACTGACAGCCCGGGGAGAGGCTGAGATGAGTACACTGAGAGCCGTTACTCACTAGTGCACTATTTTCAGAGTTCTGCCGAATCCCATTTTGCAAGAGAGATGTTAATATGCATTTTATGAAAACAATGAAAAGTTCTTTCATTATAATGCATTACAACATAGCAGTATAGCTTTTCTTGGAAATTCACAATGCCTGGCATATGAGGTGCAGGCACTGGGAAGTCCAATAATAATAAAAAGTCATACAAATTTGCTTAATCCTGTATTTTAAAAAGGTTTTTGACCTTGGATCCTGAATCCAGTCTAGTAAGTGCTTTACCATACAGTGAATTTGGATATTATCAAAGAGATAAAGGTTCATAAGTGTCATGAGGTTTGGCAGCATAGATGAACTGATGTATTTTATGAATCAAAATAATAGTTATGGAAGGTTTGAATATCATTATTCTTTGGTGATGCCCATCATTGTCCAATGATCCTCAAAAGTGTTTCCTTGGTGGAAAAGATTTTGGAATAATATATAGTTTGAGTCATTAGGAATATTAACATGCATATTGTAAATCTCATAAAAAATGGAAAATATGGTTTTATTTCTTCTTTGGCTACTCTAAGATTATTATAAAGATACTGTATAGTGATATGTTACAAGTAAGTTCAGCCCATTAATTTTTTTTTTCTTTTGATTCTTGGTAAAGTCAATCAAAGAAGGTTTTTATTAGTTAATTGATAAGCACATATACACTTGATATTTTGAGATAATTTGCAGAAGTGACAGTAGAATTTTAAAGAAACCAACAGGGGATTAAAATATCTCTAGGAGAGTACGAAGAGGATTCTTATTACCCTTAACCCTAAACTCAAGTGAGTAGCTGTGTGGGGAGAGCTGCCTTCACTGTAGGGCATCCCCCAACTCATAAGCACCTGGCAGAAAAAGAAGTGGAGGGACCAGTATCCTGACTTACACTCCTCCTGTCCTCAAATTGCCCTCTTGTACCTTCTAATACCTGAGAGCAGCTAGGAGAGAGAGGGCAAAGTCGCTGTTGCTGGTTTTCATATAGGTCTGCCTTTGAAGCCAGAACAGGGTGAAGAAGCGTATAAACTAATTTTGGAGAGAACGATGTGTGGTACAAGGTCACTTTTATATTCTCCATGATAGAAAATTTAGACTCCAGATGAAAATTATTTCATTTATTTCCACCCCTTATTAAACAGGAGGAGCGTTCCTGGCTTTATGATAAAACCAGATCGATTGAAGAAAGTAGCGACATGACTGAGCTTTGATTATTTTGCTATTTAGGTTAATGCCTGTGCCATGAAGAGTCTGTTATAACTTTGTGCTAATTATGAAATTATTATATATTGCATGTTCAAAATCTGTTATCACTGTACTAGTAGTGTCTTCTCCCCACTATGTTATTTATTTATTTTTAAATGTAATGACAATTCTGCCATCAATTATAAACAAGGTGTTCTGGGTAATCCCTTAGAATCATTTGCTTCCAATTTAGTTTCTCTTGCATATTCTATCTCTTGTAGGAGGATTCTGTTGGAGTTCTGCTCAGATCCCCTTGGATCCCTTATACCATTTTTTCTTGTGTGCTCATTGGATTCACTATCTTTGACTTCTTATATCCTCTACTTGCATCTTCCTTTGGAAGGCTGCCCTTGGGTGCTGACATTAGCTTGCTGGTGTGCAGAACCCTTTTACTCAGCTCAGGCTACCAAAACAAAAATACCATAGCCTGGGTGGCTAAAACAACAGACATTTATTTTCTCATAGTTCTGGATGTTGGAAGTCCCAGATCATGGTTTTAGGGTAGTTGGTTTCCGGTGAGAGCTTTCTTCCTGGCTTGTACATGTCTGCCTTTTTGCTGTGTCCTTACATGGTGGGAGGCAAAAGAGGAGAGTGAGAGAGAGAGAGAGAGAGAGAGAGGGAGGGAGGGGGAGAGAGAGGGGGGAAGGGGAGGGGAGAGGGAGGGAGCAAAACAAGCTCTCTGGTCTCCTTTAAAGGACTCTAATCTCATCAAGAGGGCCCCACCCTCATGACCTCATCTAAACCCAATTACAGACCTTCAATCTGGGTATGAATTTTGGGGAAACACGTTTCATTCCATAGCAAGCAGTGAGGTAGAAGTGTCTGGGAGTTCATATCCCGTTGGGATAGCCCTTAGCCAATGACTTAGTTGACATGTTGGTGTGGTACCTTCATGGAACTGTAGGATTGATTGATTTTTTGTTGAACCACAGAATCAATTTTTATATTTATAATCCTATGTATAAAACATGCTAAGAATCTGTCAAAATTACATTTTTATCCTCACTAGGCCCATTAAATGTGTGCAGTAGTATCTTTGACATTTTCTAATTATTAGCTCAAGATAACCTGTTTTTTTTTTAACATGCTTGTTAATATCCTCATACTGATATTGTAAGTGCATCATCATCAATTTTTGGAGATGCATTATACACAACCAAGACTCTAGCTTGATAAACTAAATATATAAGACTTTAAATGTATGACTTTAGCTTGATAAGCTAAATATGGAAGTCATATTTCTCCATTATTTTCAAAACTAACATCATCATCATCTATTTAGATTCTCAGGGTTATAAACTTTTTAAAACTATTATTTCCTCCTATGGAAGATACTCTGCACTTCCATCAAGTACCTGACTAACTTCTCCTGCAGTAAACTTTATCACCTCTCTACCAGGCAGCCCATATTATGATTGCTGTGTATCTTATTTATCACTGAATCCTCAGCAAATAACAGTGTTAGGTTCATTGTAGACACTTTGAAAATACTTGTTGATTGAATGGTGAATTATTCTGTTAATTAAATAATTCCCCAAGGGATCAAAATTAACTTTTGATCCATCTGCTTTTTATGGATTTTCCACTTCCATCTCTGAAAAAAATGTGCCCTATAGACATGTGAAGAGAAAATAATCTTTATTTTTTATGGCATGTACAACTCCTACCTGTCAGTTTTTGTAAGTCTGGTCTCTGGGGTAAAGATTGGAAAAATATATATATATATATATATATATTTATTTTTTCTTTAACATTAAAATTAGTAGCTTTCAAACTATTATAAGAAGTCAAGTGAAGAAAATTTCAGCTTAGCCAATGATTACAATTATAGCAGCTATATTACTGTATCACTTTGTTGATCATAGTTTCTGTAGCATGAAAATAACAATATTTGCTCCTTTGCTTTTCATAGAGATGATGTGGAGATGAAAGGAGAAACACTGGTCCTGGATTTCATCTCTGTAAAGCAAAGCTACCATGGCGGTGTAGCTCCCATGCGGAGCTATTTTAAGCTTGAAATACTTCAACTCAGTCCTTAGCTACCTAATGCCCTGTACACTTTAAAAAGCCATCCTGGTTCTGCTGCTGGTATAAAGTGCCAGTCAAAACTTTTAAATATAAATGAACACTATCTAGGGACAGGGAATTTCTATATAACCTAGGTAAAGCACCTTTGGCTCTCTACCTTCAGCAGAGAACCATAAATATCATTAAAAAAAAGAGCCAGAAAAACCAACCGTCTCACTGTTATGGAGTAAAGGACAACACTAGAATTTTTTTTAGACTTACCGATGTGCAGTCCACTGCCATTGGACATGACTGTATATAGTCAAAGACTAGCTCAGTGGTTTAGTCATTTTGCTTTGAAGTTTCTGCTCTCACATTATATAGAATAGTGCTGGTGTTAAAGTAGAAGTGGAATCAGAAATCCTTATTGGAAGACAACATCAGAATGTAGAAGTGGCATGAAGAGTGTAGCAATATGGTAGCAGTTATAATGCAAAACTTAGAAATGCAAGAATCTGTCAAGAACTGTGAAGAGTTTGAGTTTTTACTCTAATTACAGGTTAAAAAAGTTAGCCTGCCATAGCTTCATGGATGCTGGCAGAAGAAACAGACTCCTAGGTTAGGGACAAAAGACTTTAATCACAGAACAGAACAGCAGGTGGCCCAAGTTTTGTGTTTGCATTGGTTCCCTTGTCCATCAGTTCCACAAGGGTGATGCATGGGGACAGTGGGGGTGTGTCACAGTTGAGCAACTCAGTTTAGGAAAACCCTAATATTATGAAATGGGACAAGCAAAGCTACCCTAATTTTTTTTTTTTTTTTTTTTTTTTTTTTGCCCTAGGGAGAGAGATATCTTTATTATTCTGATCAGGAAACAAATCTGCCCTTCACCCTAGATAGGTAGATATCCTTTCTCTATCTTCCAAGGCTGTTTGCAACACAAACGTTTTTGAAAAGATAGTCCAGAATAAAAGCTCTCAATCCCTCTGCCCAGGAGACATGCAGAAATGTGAAAGACATTGGAGAAGATCTCACAAGTGTCTCATGAGCTACTGAGATGGCTCTTTAGTATTCCTCAGTTGCCAATATCTCGCCTTTTCTTGGCACCTCTCCACTGGCTACACTTATATACATATCTGGGTGCTAGTAAAGTGACCTACATGATCTCAAAATTTAAAAATAAATGACTTTAAACAATTGACCAGAGGTCACATTTTCCAAAATCTGTGTAAGTCACTATTTTTCCTTCAGGAAAAATAGTTCTGCTCAGCCATCAATCACTCAATGGGAAAGTTTGCAAAAGTGGCATATCAGATAAATTAATTTAACAAATTTAATCTATTGATGTTTACATCAAGAATTGTAGAGGCATATTTATTATATTTCAAGCCATGAGAAGCAATTTAATAATAAATTATGTCTCTCATTTCATGCAGATTTCTGCATTTACCTTTTTTAGGTCATTTTTGGTAGACTATTGATTCCCAGATTGTTTTGTATATCAAAATCCCTTGGAGATCTTTTTATAATAGTCAGGTCCCCTGACCACTTCCTCAGAGATTCTTACATGGGAGGTCTAGCCAGTATTCCCGGAATACTTAATTTAAAAACTTCCTAAGTGATTTTGAGAGGAGGAGGCTTGGGGTGGGTACTTACAAATGTTTAACTAAATTTCACAGTTATTAACACTTTTGCTATTATTATTTAAGAGGAAAACATTTAAAATATATAATGTAGGAAGCTGAAGAATATTTTAATCACAACTGTGTAATTTTAACTGGGAAAACAGTATATCTTCTGAAAAGGCATGGCAATAAATTATTTTACACTTTGAGCAGCGTTGATACTTTGAGGAATAGTTTCTGCTCCAGGAATTGTTAGAACAATTCAAAACGTGTGAAAAAGCTGGTGATTTTAAAGGTAAGAATTACCTCTCGTTTCATCAGAGCAGGGCCGTGTGAGTGGAGAGGACTGTGATATCAGCACAGCGACGGAGGGAGTGCCACTACAGCATCTCTCTGGCCAGAGGGACTGGAGGTCCCGCCAGGGGTGTTCATGGAACGGACTAACTTTCCCATACACAAGAAAGAAGAGGAAGAAAACAGATACTGAGTATTTTGGCAAAGTTTTGAAGAGGTATATCAGAGTATTAAATAGAGGATATTTTTAGATTCTAAATCTCAATTTATTTTATCGCTTTTAGCAGCCACTGATTATTCAAGTATTATTATTTTATTATTATTTTGGTTATTTTTACTCCATGTCTTTGGCTGTTTGGCTGAAACTGGGCAAGGTGTGGGGAGTCTTCCCAACTGGGTTTGCAACAAGCTTTGGTCCGAATCTGTCTTTAGCCTTGTAATCTCTGTTAAATCTGTTAATTTCTCCTGGTTTTACTTTCCAATCTAAAACATGAATGGTTTTCAATTAGATTAGTGGTTTAGAAATGTTACTCCATAGCTTAATGTTTGTTTCTAATGAAATTTTCAGTGATCTAAAACAAAACCAAAATATAGAAAAATAATGAAAAATGATAAAAAAATATGTAAAACAATAAAGAGAAAGTTTAAACTGTGATCTTTTATTCTTGGATTATGTTTATTCTATCTTTTTTGGTGGTGACACCTTCTTTGTTTTATATGGTAATAGAAGAGTTATGTTCATATATTTTTAAAGTCTTTTTTAACTTGCAAATTTAGCAACAATCCTATGCTGATTCTAATTCGACCATGTATATGTATATGTATTTCCTGATTTCCTGAAATTCAAAAATCTGAGAATGTTGTGAAAAACAGTTTGGCAGTTTCTCAAAAAGTTAAACATAGAACTATCATATGACTCAGCAATTCTACTCCTAGATACATATGCAAAAGAATTGAGGGCAGGACTCAGATATTTGTACACCCATTTCACAGAAGCATTATATATATATATGTATATATATATATATATGTATATATATATATACGTATATATATATATGAATATAGAATAGAATATTATTCAGCCACAAAAAGGAATGAAGTTTTGATATATGCTACAGTATGGGTAGTCTTGAAAACATTATACTTAGTGAAATAAGTCAGACATAGAGGGGCAAATACTGTATAATTCCACTTCTATAAGGTATCTAGAGTAGTCAAATTCATAGAGATAAACTGTAGAGTAGAGGTTACCAGGGGCTGGAGGGCAAGGGGGAAGGAGAACTTACTGTTTAAAGGGTATAGAGTTTTTATTGGGAGTCATGAAAAAGTTGTAGTTATAAATAATAGTGAAAGTTACACAACATTGTAAATGTATTTAGTGCCATTGATGGCTGAAATGACAAATACAATGTTATGTACATTTTCCCACAATAAGAAAAGAAGTCTGAAAACTACTAGGCCACAAAACTTCTCAATTTTTATCTCCTTCTAATGGTCATTATTAAGCTGCCTCTGCTTAATAATATACCAAGTGTTTTGCCAATAGTAGATTATATTTGAAGATCAAGAAGAGTCTACCGCCATGCTACCCTGAACAAGCCAGATCCCGTCAGATCTTGGAAGGTAAACAGGGTTGAACCTGGTTAGTACTTGGATGGGAGACCACCTAGGAAGACCAGGTGCTGTAGGCATAAAAAATAAAAAATAAGGGATTGTAAGCTGACAAGTTCCTTGCAATCTGTGAAGTCAACCAAGGGTTGCCTTGCCTAAAAAAAAAATTATATATATTATAAAAAGATCAAGAAGAACTGCTGCTCGATGATGATAAAGTCTATGATTAATATTAATTTTACAGTATAATCTCAACTCTCTGAAAAAACAACAAAGAAGGAATATTAAAAGTGTTGTGTATAAATTGTGGAATTTTAGTTGGTTTCTGTGTTTTCTAAATTTTAAATAAACATTAATTTTTGAATAAGATAAAAGCTATTAATACAAAGTTTACAAATAAGAGTTTTTAAATTGGATTAGTATGGTAGGCATACTAATTGGAGGACTAAGATGTCCTCCAATTATCCCAGTCTCGGGATATTTGTGCCATTGTAGAATTCTTTCCTTTTGAATAAGGGTTGGACCTAGCAACTTGTTTCTAACTAATAGAATAATTTTGTGCTTATTTTATAAAGACTGACTCCCAAATTGCCAGTAGATTCTCTGTTGACTTCTTGACTTCCAGGCTTGAATGAAGCAAGCTGTCTATTGGAAAGCGTGATGGTCAATTTTATGTGTCAACTTGGCTAGGCTATAGTGCTCAGTTATTTGGTCAAACACCATTTAGATGTTGCTGCAAAGGTATTTTTCAGATGTGATTAACATTTAAATCAGTAGACTTTCTGTAAAGCAAATAATCCATTATAATGTGAGTGGGCCCCATCCAGTCAGTTGAAGGCCTTAAGGGGAAAGACTAAAGTCCCCTGAGAAAGAGGGAACTTTACTAGCAGATGGCCTTCAGACAGAGCTGTAACGTCAACTCTTCCCAGGGTCTCCAGCCTGCTGGCCTCCTCTGCAGATTTTTGACTTGCCAGCCAGCCCACAATGACATGAGCCAATTCCTTAAAATTAATCTCACTCTTTATATGTATATAAATCCAATTGACTCTGTTTCTGTGAAGAACCTCGGCTGATGCAGAGAAGTGCACATGGCAAGGAATGAGGGCAGCCTCAGTCCAACAACCAGTGAGGAAGGATATTCCTCAGTTCCACAGACTGAGAGGTACTGAATCCTTCCAATAACCACTGAGTGAGTTTGTAAGCAGATCTTGCTCAGCGAATATTGATTTAAACCTTGTGAGACCCTTAAACAGAAGGCCTGCTGAACTGTGCCTCGATTTTCCACGCAAAGAAACTGTAGGATAAAAGTGTGTTATTTTAGCTGCTAAATTTTAGTGTAATTTGTTATGCAATAATAGATAACCAACCCAGTTTTAAAAACATTTGTTAGCAAAATAAAAACATCTGAAAAAGGGTTGACTTTTTGTGTGTGTATTTTCTTGTATTTTGCAAAAGAGAGGTTTGCTTGCAATTTATGCTTACCTGCCCCTAGTCACCTACTAATTTCCTTCTAATTTGTTGATCCCAACCGGCTATAAAACAGGACATTCATAGCTAGACTCTTTAGTATTAAAATTAAGTAAACTGTTAGTTTTGAGGATCTAAAGAACTCTTTGGGAGGAGAAGGGCACATGATTTGGTACATGGACTCCTAGACATTTATTTTGGTGCATAGGTGCCTTTTTATTTTCTGCAAGTTTCTTTAGTGAGTTTCTGGAAAAGAAACATGCAAGGTTATCATGAATTTGAGTTTTTTTCTTTTTGAAAGAAAATTTTAAGTATAAGAGAGACATAAAAAATGGATTTCCTGTATCAATAAGGAAAAAAATGCTCATACTGTGGATCTGAGAACACATTAACCCTAAAGTAATATTTTTGAATGCGAAGAGTTTGAACAATTTTTAAATAGTTGCAGTAGTTATTTATATATTTGTTTTTGTTTTCAACTTCAATATTTTACTTCCACAAATTTCCTATCTTTTACATCACATCTAGTATTTGACAAACCAGTGATTCAAAATGAGGGCAGAAATGTCAATTCATGTTTTGAGCTGAACACAAAGGTCTGAGGATTTATTTCTGCCTCTACAAGTGACTTGCAATGCAGTGGGACAGGCTACTGCTAAGTCTCTCTGAAGTCTGCAGTGTGGGCTGATTCGTAGAGTTCTGGAGAAGTGGTTCATGTTTGTAAATACTTCAGGACCCATGACCTAAAGATGTTATTGAGGTGCAAAGTATTGTTTTCAAGTAATTGAGCATCTGGCACCCATGAACTCTACAGAATAAAATGGTTTGTGTAGATTATTTAATACTTCTAGTGTTTGGTTTTCCTGATTGCTATGCATGAAAGAAACAGAGAAGATCCAGATAAAGTGTTTTGTACTCTTGTTTTAAGAACATAGTGTCACAAAGCAAATTTCACACCAAATTTGAGGAGATTCCTTTTTGTATTAGTGTTTCTTTACTTTCCATGAATCTCTTCAGTTTTATGAATCTTTTTAGTTTTATGAATCTTTAGATCTAACTGCTATTGAAGAAAAAAAGGTCAGTGCCTGGTGATAATCTTAGAATAACTTATGAACCATGTAAGGCCACCAAGAGGTTCCCATATCAATCATGCACATGTGGCATGTCCTTCCCTTATGTTAAAGCATGCTGAAGGGAAAGGTGATGCTGAGGGCAGCATCTTCGGTGATACTGCATTCTCCTGCCCCACATCTTTCTCTTAAATATGACTCTTTCACCCTTATCTCATTTTTGCTAAATATGAGAAAGTATGGCCAAGTGACTTTTACATAGCAGTGGAATGGAGGGGGAACATGTATTGAAATTGTCATTGATAAGTTGGCTTTCACTTTAAAGTGTCTTATTTATGGTGATGAGGGAGAAGGGTTTTCAGCACATACACTTCAATGGGCATTGAATCACCTGCATTGTTACCTCTTTCCGAATTTGTCTTATTGCTGAGGAAAAAAAACTTACTTGTTGGCTTTTTAGGATACACTATGAGTGTATTTTATATTTTTCAACCTCTTCCAGATACTATAGTTATTTGCTATATCTCACTGCCATTTGATTAGCCTGTATAAATGTCAGCCTGAGTGAATGGTTTCACTTTATGTAGTGTCTGGAAGTCTAACTAATAGTACCACTATAAAGTAAGGAATGGAAACAACTGTAAGAATCACAGTCCTTCATGGAAATTGTCTTGTTTCTTCTGATTTATGAAGTCTACCAACTGTTAAGAGTTCCTTGATTGAGCCTAACAGTCCTTGAACATAAGGATAGAGTTGAGTTTTAATGCAACTGAGTTGCAAACTATACAGTATTTTCTAGACCCACACTGACTGTCAGGATAGCAAATGACCACTTGCAAAAACTCGTACCCGTAAGATGTTTCTTAGGCTCATCTACCTCAAATATTTTTTTCTGTCAATGTTAGCATATTAGTGCCAGCTCCCTGGATTTAAATCCTTGTGAGGAATTACACCTCAATTTTTCAATTACACCTCTAATCACATCAGTCACCACTTTATTTTATTCAGGTCCTGCAAGGCTTCTCTGCTAGTTTTCTGGAGGTTCTCTACCTTTTTGGCTTCTATCTTATCACTTCCTACCAGTTTTCTTCCCACAACTTTGCCAGTTTCTTCTCTTTCACTTTCTTCATTTCCTTCCTCTTACCCCTTAACTGCTGTTGTTCCCAGAATTTTGCATTCTTCCCACTGCTCTCAGACTACTTTCTTTTCTTTAGAAATCTCATCTTCACTCATCATGCTATAATTGCTTAAATGCTAATGATTCTCAAATTTATGTGTCTTGTCTTGCCCACTCTGCCAGTGTTCAGATTTATACAGCCTGCTCTATCTATCCATTTCAGTTTCACAGACACCTCAGATGAACCATGTTCAAAATGGAATCCATTGTCCTTCTCCCTCTAGACTCATCCTTTTGAAATCTGAATGACAGTTTTTGACACACCACCCGCTGAACCAGCTAACAGAGATAGAATGTCAGCAATCATGCTAGATATTTCTATTTTCATTTTTCTTATCCGATCAACACCACAGTCCTTCCATTTGATCTCTCAAATATTTCTAGAGTCTTTATTTTTTCATCACTGCTATTGCTGCACAGGTTAAATTTACTTTTGAATCAGGATTATTATAAGAGTATCCTATCTTCCTTCTTTCCAATCTCACCTTGATTTAATTTATGCCTTAGATGAATAGTTCTAAAACACAAATCTGACCACAATATTCTTACAATAAGAATGGCATTCTTTAATCTATAAAATTGATACTGAGCCCCATAATATGAACCAAAGACTTCCTTTGTTCTCTGTATTATGTCACAGTCTTCTTTCTCCACACTTCCCTCCAGCCATTAGTAACATTCACTCAATTTTCAAGACTAAGTTTATGTATAACCTACTTAAGAGACTTTCCTTTTCTCACTTACACTGGGCTAAGTGCCTCTTCTTTTATCTCCGTATTCACAGCTTCTTACTGCACTTGGGAAGTTGCAGGAGGATTGTTTTTTCATTCTATAAGGTCCTATGTAGCAGTATTCCTGCCATCTTTCCATTCCCAGAGCCCAGTACAGTGCCTAGACCACACTTGGTGCCTAAGAAAATTGAACTGAGCCAGATTATTCAGTTTCTTATGATCTCAAATTAATGATATGATAGCGTAATAATTAATATCTCTGCCTCCAAGGCATTCTCACTACAATCCATCTTGCACTCAGCTGATAGGCAGATATAAATAAAGCATTCCTTTTAATGATTTTTCTTCCTACTTAGAACCTACGAAAGCTTCCTAATGCTTTATGAAGATTTATAATCAAATTTATCTGTTTTTCCTCGTGTGACTCATCCTAACTTATCTATTCAAATACACCCACTGCTTTTTCTTAACTCAGATCTCTTCAACTCACACTGTTCTACTCATAGTTCAACAATTGTAAACTTTAAATTTTACATAAGCTTTTAGCATTTACAAAGGACTTTCACAGTGCATGCCCATTCCCTCTTCTACTAATTTTTATTCTTCATTCTGCCTTAGTATTTTGCCTTCTTTAAATCCTAATTGAAATTTGATTTTCTTGAAGGTTCAAATTATGATTATCAGCTCTGTGATACCTACTACAAGACAGCAGTCTTTTCCTCAGTCTATATTTTTCTAATAAAGATACATAATTATGCTTTTTTCATACTATTTCTTCCATTCTAAATATTTCTCCCAAGTTTTTCTAATTTTTAAAGGTGCATATTTTATCTTTCCAACTATCTGCACTGTTTCTCAAAGGTAAAAGCTAAAACTTCTCTATGTATATTTTCATACATGGTCCTTACTATAGAATAGATTCTGTCTGGGGGTGGCATTTCCTAAGATTTCTTTTCCTTCTGTGAAGTAAATTTATTTTCTCCTCGTATCCCTGGAAGATAGTTGATGTATTCTTACATTTCTTCTCTAGTAATATTCTTGTAGTATTTTTGGAAACCCTTCAAACATTCAGAAAATCATTTTTTTCTATATCATGACATTGATCTTCACTCAGTCCATCAAAATGAGACTTTGCTCTACAACTAGTGGGACTGCTATTCCATGCACAAACAACAATCTCTGACATAATACATTGTATTGATATGACAACAGTCTAATAAACTCGACCTGAGGTAAAGAATAGGTTGTTTTTGTTTTTTAATCCAGTTGAATAAGGTGATAGAAACACACTATTTGGAAAAAAGTATGTTAATTTACAGGCTTACTTACTTTTGGTTACCTACAATGGATTTCTCTTCTTTTCATTAGATCAGTAGTATTATGTAGAAATATTGATTGCATATATCATGGAGGTTAGGGCTTTACATTAAAAAGTGAAATAATTTTTAAATCGAACAAAGCTGGGGAAAACAATCATAGTAATACAAAGATAAATGACCATGTTCTGTGTAATGAGATCTAATGTTTAACAACCACCTTTTTACATGTTAGAATTGAGTAAGACTTACATTCAAGGTAATACTTCACAAACAAGAGACTTTTAAATTGTAAATTTGATGACAACAATAAATCCCCCCAGGAAGTCCTGTATTATTTACAGAGTCAATTGGGCTATGACAGTGATCCTTCTTTTTATCTTATATATCTCAAACTCCATTGTCTAGTTTTTTTTCAGAGCTCTGCAGCCTATAACTTAAAACAGCATGTATCAGGCACACTAAAGTCTGCTCTTCCCATCAGGGGACTTGCACAATTGACTTGCTGTCCTGGTGAGAAGATGAGCAAATTGGTATGGGGCAAAAGGTCAATCTGCATTCATGGTGTGTTAATGTCTTTGTAGATGAAAAATTATAATAACTCTCCTGCATATACCACACTGTATGTAGACCTTAAAAAAAACAGAGCAAATTCTTTGACCATATTTTAAATGAAATTGAACTGGCAATTTTATCATAGTACTACTTACTGATTGCCTTCTGCCTCCAATTTGAGAGGTATTTTCATGGGAAAGAATGTTGTCCTGGAACTCTTCATTCAGACAGGACTCTTGTCACACAAAGGTTCCAGCTCCCTTCATCTCTTTTATTTAT
>CM053501.1:88873082-88927230 GCA_028627145.1 Eidolon dupreanum
TTTTTTTTTTTGGCTAATAATCTCCATTTTTCTAATCTAAAACAACTTTCTACATTTGTTTCTGGGAAAAATGGTTTCTAGAGCCTGGAGGCTGTGGAAAAATCTACACCAGAGGCCCTGGCAATTGTCTCGGCTGAAGGGTTGTTTATACCTCTTGTTTCTACTTCCTTGGTTCCCACTCAACCTCTGATTCTTGAATCTGCTTTTGACTACGACATTCCATAAAATATTGCCAAATCCGGTAGACATTTATCTCTCCTCATTTTAGTCAAACTGGCATAATATTGACGTAATAGGTCACTATTTATTTCCTTAAACATGCTCCTTCCCTAGCACACTCCTGGTTTTCCCTGTAATATATTTTCTAAGTCTTCTTTTTGGTCTCTTCCTTTCAATTCACATGAAAATCTTTCTGCTATCCACCTGTGCCTTTTCTTTTTTCTCTGCTTTCTCCTGAGAAGACTGTTGCAATCTCCATGGCTTTACATTCCTCATACAAACTGATAACATCTCAATTTGCTTATCCAGTCCAGTTCTTTCCTGAGCTGTGGAACCGCATATGCAATGCCTACTTGACATCTCTTTCTAGATGTCTCACAAACATCTAAAACTAAACAAGGATTGCAAAATAGAAGTCTTGATTTTTATTAGCCAAAGTGTCCTTACCAGTCTGTTCTAGTAAATAGAAACTGTTTACCCTCTTGTTTAAACCAGAATTATAGGAGTCATTATGGACTCTTCGTATTTCATCATATTCCTTCATCTGTCAGCAAATCCTGTCAGTTCTACTTTCAGAACATACCTTGAAATCATCTGCTGCTTTCCATTTTTAATCTGTTTTCACCTTGCTGAGGCCACCCTCGTTCATCTTCTAGATTACAGCAGTTGCCCCCAGTTGGCCACTGTTCCTTCTCTTTCCCTTTTAATCTGTTCTCCACACAGAAGCATGAAGAATGAAATTTTTAAAGCACAAATTATAAAGCTATATCACATCATTTAAAATTCCTTCAATGATTTCTTAATGCACTTAGAAAAATCCAAACTTGTTGCACAGTCTATAAAGCCATGCAAATTCTGGTCTCAATTTGTTTCTCTCATTTTAGGTTTTGACTCTCTTTCTTCTATAAAGATCATCAGAATTTGTTAAGACACACTGACTTCATTCCTGTATCACGGTCTCCTTGCAATAGAGGGAGTATAGTGTGATGCTTAAATGCCTGCACTCTATAGCCAGGCTTTGCTTTCCGACCATACCACTTGCCAGCTGGGTGGCTTTGGGCAAATCACTTAAGCAATCTGTAACTAAATTCATTTTCTCATCCATATGAAAAATGAGGAAAATAACAGTTTCAAAGCATCACAGAGTTGCTCTGAGGACTAAATGTAAAATGTTTAGAAGAATGTCCAGCAAATCCTAAGTATTCAGTAAGAGTTAGTTATTAGTATCAATTACTTTAGTATTGCCTAGGACTTCCATCTGCTTCTTATCCTGCAGCTCTCACCTTTAAGCACCATCTCTGCTCCAAAGAAGTTTTTGAACACCTCAGCTTAAACTAGCCCTCCTTGTAATTTTCCATATTTCATTTCCTCATTCATTTCCATTATAGTACTTAGCATAATGCATATATATTTTATTTACTTGGTTGCTTTCTTCTCTGTCTCTGTCTCTCTCTTTTCTCTCTTTTTCTTCCATTTGCTTGCTAGAATGCAAGCTTCTGGAAGACAAGGATCATGCAGCTAACAATGCCTGGCACGTAGTAGGTGCTTAATAAGTATTTTTTCAGTGAATCAGTGAATGAAACATACTTCTCATCTGTAATGGTAGTCAGTCATTTATATTTGTTACTTTCTGTGGGTGAAAGATGCAACACAAGGACAGGTATGAAAAAGGAGAGAAGTTCTCTAAGCATCCCAAATTGAGAAACACTGTGCCTCTTGATTTCTTTATAGTTATAATGGATACACCTTAATGTTCACATCAGTAGAATGGGGAAGTTGGTCCACATCTACATGAATTTATATAACATTTATTTGGCTTTATAATTCTCCTGTATAAAAGAGTACATAATTTTGCTGGATAATTAGTCCTTAGCTTCATTGGAGATACTTATTCCCCTTTAAATTGAAAAAAATATATAATTAAACCATTTTAAAATTTACTGATTATCCATGAGAAAAGTTCTCTATGGAACAATTGAACTTAATCAAGTGAAGAAAGTCCATTTCCTAAATATTTCCCTGTTGTTGTTTTTTGTTTGTTTGTTTTACCAAATGCTCTAGTTTTAGATCTAAGAGCCCAAGACAAGAGAAGTGGTTTTCTAAATTTGTCACTTTCTATAGTGGTTGATAATTGATTATCTTTTTTTTATGATTCAAATAAAAATAGCCAACCCTATATAAGACCATATAGTCTATTAATAGAGATATTTTCACTTAACCATGCTCCCTTTAAAAAAATTAATTGATTCATGCAAGTATAACACGCATACAGAAAAGTTCACAAATAGTAAATGTACCTCTTTGTAAAGTTTCACAATGTGAATACATCCATGTAACTATCATCCAGATTAATAAGTAAAATATCAAAGACACTGCAGTCACATCTCTCTCTCTCCCCCTCCCAGACCTACCACCCCTCCTCCCCAAAGGAATACATAATCCTGAATTTTAATATCAGAGAGGAGTTTTCTTTACTTTTGAATTTTACATAAGTGGAATTACACACTATGTACTTTTTTTGTTTCTTGCTTTTTTTGCTTAATATTTTTTTCATGAGATTAATTCACATTATTGAAGGTAGCAGTAGTTATTTCTTTTAAATTGATGTGTATGTGTCCATTTTATATATATTTTATAGGTTTGATATTATTTTAGATATTTTACAGATATACCATAATTAATCTATTTTACTATTGATGGAAATTTTCTTTCAGTCTTGATTACTATGAAGACGAGCTATGAGCATCCTTGTTAATATCTTTTAGGGCACATGGGTACTCTTTTCTGTGTGTATACCAGGAATAGAAATGTTAGACCATATTCATATATACAACTTTAGGGGACATTGCCAAATATATTTTCACAGTCATTATTACCAATTTGTACTTTTATTAACAATATTGGAGTGTAAAGTGGTGTGTAAGTTTGGAGTTCTTAACCAATACTTAGTATTGGCAGTATTTTTAATTTTATCCATTCAAATGTGAGTGTGTTGGACTCTCATTGTGATTTTAATAAAACATTTCTCTGATGACTAAGAAGGTTAAGTGACTCCAAATATTCATTGACCATTTGGATATCCTATTTTGTGAAGTATTTCTTCAAGTCTTTTCATTTTTCTAATGGGATTTCTGTGTTATTCTTGTTGACTTTTTTTTAGTCTTTATATATTCTGCATATAAATCATTTGTGAGCTATGTGTATTATAAGCTATGTCTTACCCTTTAGTTTGCTTTTTGACTCTTAATGCTTTCTTTTAATGAAAAGTTCTTACCCCTAATGTGGTATGATTTATCAGTCATTTCAGTTTTAATACTTTTCATATCCCATGTAAAAATTTTCAACTATTTCAAAGTCATGGAGATATTCTTTTATGTTATTACATAGAGTTTTGTTATCTTTTAGATTTAGATTTATAATTCATATTGAATTGATTTTTGGATATGGTATAAGACAGTGGTCCCCCACCTTTTTGGCATCAGGAACTGGTGCTTCTGTGAGACTCTAATGCCTGATGATCTGAGGTAGAGCTGAGGAGGAGATACTAGCGCTGGGGAGCAGATGCAAATACAGATGAAGTTTCGCTTGCTAACCTGCCACCCACCTCCTGCTGTGTGGCCTGGTTCCAAACAGGCCATGAATGGTACCGGTCTGCGGCCTGGGTTTTGGGGACTCCCCCCCAAAAAGTAATTTTTACTTTTTATGATCTAAATATATATTCTCTCTCTCTTTCTCTTTCTATACACCCCCACACATGTATTATTTACTTGACATCATTTATTGGAAATGCCATTTTTATTCCACTTATCCATGATGTCCATTTTTCACAAACCAAGTGTTTATATAGTTCAAATAACATCAAAAACATATTTTAAAGAGACAGTATTTATTATTAACATTGTCAGCCACATTTAGTACTCCAGTAATGATATTTTAACAGTAAATGTTAAACTGTTAAACACTAATAACATGTTTTTTAACCTCGTATCAAAGTGACAATCTGTTGAAAGCTTTGAACTCTATTCACAGGAAAAGGCACATTACCAAAAAATTTTTGAAAACAATTATAAAGTTGTTTGTAAACACTGTATAGCCTATGCATTCTGATTTATGAACCCCTGAATCATAATATTTCATGAGTAAATAATGCTATTTGACTGTATAGCATGAAAATATGGACTCTTCAGAGAGAAAAGAATGAATTGAGGCAATGAATGATTTTTTGAGCTTGCATTTGTATTTTTTTCACATAGTATTTAACATTGTGGTGTAAGTCTGTTATACCTAAATTACATACATTCAATTTTTTTTTCAGCAAATATATATTTACTATGTACTGTGCAACTGGAACAAAGGAAAGAATGCTGAGTTTGGTGTCTAGTATTGAGAAACCAAACTTCAATCAAATAGTAATTTATCCTTTGTAATGAAATGATATGAAAGAGGCAGAAGTTGTTCTAAGAGCATGTTATGAGTAACCTAAGCTAATTTGAGGGTATTAGTGGGTGGTGGACAAGAGTCAGGGAAGCCTTGCTTAAGAAAAGGACATTTTAGTTGAAGTGTGGATTATGAATTTGAACTACTAGTTAAAGTGATAGGTAGAGAATATTTCAAGAAGCTGCATCAGGTACAATGTCCATATGGTAGGCAAAAGCATGGTCATTCTGAGAAGAAAAAAGCCAGGCTGAGCTTTTGGGCATAAAGAGTAGAAGAGGTGTAATAGCCATTAAGGTTAGAGAAGTAGACAGGATTGTGGCTTTTCTCTAAGAGCACTGGAAGGCCAGAGTGGACTGGGGAGATCAGCAGAGTAAAGAGATGATGCTACGTGGCTTTGTGTAGTATTAGGGGAGACAGTGAGAAGTGGTGGGATATGAATAATATTGACAAGAGGAGAATTTATAAGGTTTAGTGATAAAGACTTGGTAAACAGAGCAAGGGGATGGAAAGTCTCAAGAACTATTTTTAAATTTTTGGTTTGTACAACCGAATAAATGGATAAAATTCACTGAGATAAGATAAACTGTAAGATATGACAAATAAAAAGACCTTTTTTTTATGGATAAGAATAGGGTGCAGAGGTCATGTGTTTACTTTTGGATTTGTTGAGTTTGAACTATTTTAAGTCATCTACATGGTAGGGTTGAGTTGACAATATGACAGTCCTTCTGGAGACCAGGGAAATGTTCTTGCCAGAAAGTATACATCTGGAAGTTAGTGGAATTTAGATGTCATTTGAGGCTAAGTGTGGAAAAGATTGTCAAGGGAGGCCCCACAAAGAAAATTATCTTTGTTTTTCTTAGTTCAAGTTGGTAAAATTGTTTAGTAGGCTAAGAGGCCTAAACAGAATTATTGGAGTTTTCATTAAGAAATGGCAACTTTGGGAGTATCCAGACCATTAGCAAAGAGAGATGTCTTCTCTTCCCTAAAACCAGGATTTTACACCCTCAAAGGATGATGCTAACTATGGATTATTTGTGTAGAAAGGTGTTTGTGTTCATGTGTATGTGGTGTATGTTCGTGTAAATTAAACTGGGTACTAAACATCTGAATGTATATCTCCATCACATTCTCACAATTTTATAAATACTGCTTAATGTAATGACATGGAAACATTTACAAGATTGGAATTTATAGCTGTCTCCAGAAATAAGGAAACGAGTCCTGAGACAATGAGCCATAGGATAAAATATGCCATTCTTTGGGTTATTATGGAAGAAGATGTGTAGAACAGTGGTGACTGGGGATCTGTGGGATGAGGTTACTACAATGACCCTGAAGTACTAAACAGCAAACATAAGACTACATCACAGTTCTGCCTGAGGTTAATCCTGCTCCTTCTGGGCACTGGCACAAGGCGATTCATGCAGTGAGTAAGCAGTGTTGCAAGGCTCCTCAGCCTGGGTACTATTGCTGCTTGGCTGGTTGATTCTTTGTTATGTCCTGACCTGTGTATTGTATGATGTTCAGCAGCATCGCTAACTAACACCCCACTAGATGCCAGCGGCACCCCTACCCTAGTTATACAGCCAAAAATGTCTCTAGATATTGCTAAATGTCTCTTTTAATGTGGAAGAGGGTGGTTGGGAGGAGGCAAAAATGCCCCGAGTTGGGAACCACTGATTTACTGAATGAGCTGACTGATTTTGGCTATTCTTAGTTCTTGTCCTTTTTATATATATCCGGGAGGGTGAAAGGATCTTAATCTCTGGACAGTATGAGAGGGATAGCCTTTTGGTCACCCTGCGGCAGAGACAGAGGTCACAGGTCAAGTTAGGTGCTGACGGGCACATTTAGTGAGGAGTAGTGAGACAGGGTCTGAGGCTGTGGACTGTCTGTTAGCCAGCCAGGGTTCTTCTGGGACGCATACACATGCCTATTTTATGTCTTCTAGGCTTTATGAAAGAAGGTTTTTACAAGATGACAGTGGAACCCTTGTGAGATATCTTAGCATATAGGTCAGAGATCGACTCTAGAGGTTAAAAGTTACCATTTAATTGACTTCTTTCTCTTTAGGTCAAATTACTTACAAATAGTCTGAAAAATAAGGGATTAAAACTTCCATTTTATGAATGTGAAGTTTCCTTTGAACACATAAAACTTAATGACCAAGTAAGGAGTAGTTATGAACTGTTAGTTTGAATTTGCCTACTTATGTGACTAGTAATATTATTTGACGTCTTTTCTGGCCAGTCCTGCATACCGAATATGTCAGCAAATATCTGCTGTACAATGTTAAGGGTTGGACAGTACACAGCTGAGGCTGCAAGTCTTCATAGTGCCCCTGCTTTATACAGACATTCTTAACGGTAAGGTTTACTTTGAAGGAGACAATATATATGCCTGTAGATTGATAATGGTTTCTTAGAATAGCTCTGTTTGGAAGAAGAAAACAATGTGTTCTTCTCCAGCATCTCTCCAGGTGTCTTTGACCATAGCTAATATCAAACTTCTTAGCATAGTTCTAAAGAGCGTAGCTAAACTGGCTCCTGGTATGACATGCCATAGGATAGCAGCCAAGTGGAAACATGTATTGTTATGACAATAGAGGGATATAAAATCACGCTGGCGGCCAGCAGGAGTGGAAACCTAGTGACCTAAGTGAACTCAACCAGAAATCCGTTAAATGATTTAATTCTTGGTCCATTCAGCTATTGATTATACTTACAGAGCTGGAACAGCAGCAGTAGCAATATCAAAAGCAGCAGTGAAAGCCTGAGTAGAATTATTAAGAGGAATTAACTGCTCTATAAAGTGAGTAGATGTCTAATATAAAGGGTTTAGAACAACTAGAACAATAATTTCTGACAAGCCTGATTTATTTCCTGTGCAATGAAAAAAAAATATTTCTACAGATTGTTCATGTCAGAACATCAGAATAGAATAGGTTTCTCAGCATGTAATGTTCAACATTTTTTGCCTTTTGAGAAAAGCTAAAACAAATGAACAATAGGTTCATGTACAGTAAGTCATGAGATTTTCATGCCGAAAATGCTGGGAAAGGTACAAATACAGCATGAAATGGGAGTAAAAATATGTAGCTATTCTAAGGCTCACATTCACATTAAGCATATTAAATGTAGAACCTGTTCCAGGTGAATTCAGCTGTGCCATATTATATGTATTGTAACAAAGAAATGTGTCTGTTCTTCCAGTCCTGTAACTCTAGCTTTAAAACAAAAACTGTAACTATGGCTTTAGAAGAAAATCCATAAGCCAAGTTCAGCCCTTTATTTTAGGAAATAGAAAAATAAGATTATAAAATCCCACCATAATTTGAGGTATTGAGAGTAGAAAAGCATGGGTATAAGTCCATAAAAATCATTTCCAGATTCATGGAAGAAGTCATAAAATATTTATAGAACTTATAATTTTTGCTTTTCTTTTATTTTCACGAGAATAAAACAAAGAGATCCAAGCATTTGGGCATTATATGTAGAGAAAGAAGGATAGAAAAAAAGGCTTGTGTGATGGTGATGTTTTATTTTCAATGATTCTTAGGGAAAAATTTGTCTTTTGCTTCATTTGCTATAGTTGGAGAGAACGCAGAAATAAGCAACCTACAAGCTGCCAGACTATGACAGAATTCATTTTTTTAAATAAGCCTGAGGCTTATTAAACTTTGATGCAACTATAGAAGAGTAGGTTTTTATAGTCAACCATTTCTCTCTTTTTCTATTTACAAATGAATATTATTAGCTACTAAAGATAAAATGAAATGAGTAATTCTGAGATTCAGCTCAGAGTTCTTGGGCTCTATAACACCAGCTTGGTTCTGAAGGCAGAAAATAACTTGGTTTCTGGTGATACATTTTGGTCCAGATCTTTCTATTAGCCTTGATTATATTCTAATAGTAAGTAACAGCAATAGCAATAGTAATAGCTATAGTCTTAATCATAGTGATAGTCATAGTCTTAGGGGGAATCCTTTCCTTTACAGAGAATACAAAATTTCACATTATTGTTTCTCCAGGAAAGTGAGGACATTTTATAGAAAAAATAAAATTAAAGATTTTTAGTTTGGGAAGTAAGAAGTGAAAGTATCTATATGTAGTGATTAAGAATTATAGTGATTAAGCTTGAGAAGACAGATTTTCTGGATTCAAATTACAACTCTGCCACTTACAAGTCCTAAGATCATGGGAAGTGTATTTCTATTTTCTTTCTCCTTATTGCCCTTGTTGGTAGAATGAAAATAATAATTCCAGCTGATTTTTAGGGTTACTGTCAGGATTAAATACCTTTTTTTGTTCTGGCACCTAGTAAATGCTCAATAGGTGCCATTATTATAGCATCGGTCACATATTTCAGACACCTTGAACAGGGCTAGATTGGAAATTCCTGGATGGAAACATAATGAGAAGTTGTGATTTCTCCTCTCTTTCACTGAAAGGAAAATATGAAAGAAAACGAAGATACATTGAGGGTTTGCTATTTACCAGACATTTTGACATGTAATATTTCAATAAAACCTGATAGAAAAGCTCTGAGGAAGATTTTACCACCCATGTATAGATGAGAAGACTCAAAGTGAGAGAAATTAAGTAAGTTATTAAAGTTCACACATAATACCAGAAGGACTTGAATCCAAATATGCTGAGTCGTTTTTGCCCTTTCGTGACCAGCACACACACTCTACTCTTCATGGCTGCACAATGTACCTAATAGTCTTGGAATGTCAAGTCTCTTCAGCAATGCTCTTCTAGTCACAGAACCATTCCAGCAGGGCTACCACCAGGCTGCTGTAACCCAAAAAGACTTCAGGGATGAACGTGATAGATGTGGCACAAGTGGAGGGGTGTCCTTTCCTACCTAATCTCTTGTAAGTTCCCAGACCCCATCTAAACTCTTGGCAAAACTCTGAGGCACCAGTGCCCTACAGCGTGTCTTGCACCTGGCAGTAGTTTTGATGAACTGAAGTCAACCCAGACTTTAGAGCTCAAAGACTAGTGCACCCAAAAGTTCATTATCTATTTTTAAGTTCTCAGACCTATATAAATCTAACAGAGCTCTGAAATAGGTCTTTCGAAAGGTAGCAAGATGTGACTTGTTTAAGAAAAATGCGAATGACACTACACCAGATGGGATTAGGGAACAGGTTGCAAGGGAGCTCAAGTCTGCTTGCTTGGAGGTGGCTACTTGTAATGGTGTGATACAAAAGGTTCTGAGACATTCAAACACAGAAGGACTGCTGTCATCAATTAGCAACGTCTGCCAGAACTGTGGGAAGGGAAACTGGTATGCAAACTACTTCTTTATCATCTCTGGGCTAGAAGAAGTAACAGAATGTGCAGTCAGTTTAAATGTGACTTTCATCATCCATGAATTAATTTTACAGACCTTCCTCACTGTTCAGGTGGGCTTTCTTTCCTCACTAATCTTTATGTATTCTTCCTGAAGATGTATGCTGTCTTGAAATGATAACTATTTTTTGGTCAAGTAGCTGCATTATTCTGCCAAGGGCAACAAAAACTAGCTTCTGAGAAGAAACATCCATATACTAGTATATTTATTTTAATCTGTTTTTGAAAGTGTTGAGAATTTGTCTTAGCATCTACATTTCATTACCAATATAAATATTACATGTTTAAGTAATGGCAGTAAATTATGAAACATAACAATGAAGAACACTTTAATAGTTTAAACCATGGAATTGAAGAATGAGCCAATATTTCTACATTTTACTAGGCAAAATAATTCTTTGAATATAGAACTGTATAAAACTATTTTTTAAAATCAGGGTCTCTCAAATTTGTGTGTTTTATTTTGGTTTTACTGTTCATGGATCATTTCTCAGGAATATATGATGGAAAGATTAATGCTATGGGGAGTTTTTAAGGATTTTATTTCTACATTGATTGATATGCTCTTAACCTTGAATGATATTGATCCATATTTAATAGAGAAGTGAGTATATTCTCAGAATATCTCAAGTTGAGTATTAGCAAGTTAAAAAAGCACATGTTCAGATAATGTCCTTTACATCAACTGCAGGTATATTGTTTCAGGTGTTAAATGATGGATTAAAGAAAGAAATCAGTAAAAACAGGTATGTATTCATCCTCTTCTTCAAGAGCTAAGATGGCATTTTAATTTAAAGACTTATTGAGCATTTGAGAAAATTTGTGTGCCTTTTTCTAATATAACTTTCCCCCCTAAAAGTAACTATCTTGGAACTGCTTACTTAAACAATAAATAATACCAAGGAGAATAACCAACTGTTTTAATTTCCAAATGTTGTTTCAAGTTATACACATCCATATGACATAGAATTGACTTTTAATGTATAAAGATTTGAGATTAGTTAGAAGTGAATTGCTGTTCCAAACTGCATTTATTATGGCCAAGTAAATTCAGTTTTCTTCGAAATCATAAAGTGTTCTTTTACATATGGATCATCACATCTGCGAATGGAGAACTGCTTTGAAATAAATAAAGTTGACTTCCAGTTATACATGGCTACAGAAGTCAGCATTTCACCCTTCTTTTGCAAATCATAAAAATAGCAATAAGAAGGATGGAAAACAAAGAAACAAAACCTGCAAATTTCATTTTCAATTAAATTAGGAGACAGAAGTAATGCGCATACTTTAAAATATACCTAGGAGCTGCAGCGATCATCGGAGACCTGATGGAAGCCTTGGAGGAGGAATTAAAGGGAAGAAGAGGAGTTACAGGGAGGCATTAAAGGAAGGAGCACAGAAAGCGGCAAGGGGACCCAGGGAAAGGGGGCTGCAGAAAATGGAAGCAAATATACAATTCCCTAAATGGCAAAGGTTTTATTCTTTGTTTTAACAATGTTGCCCTGGGTGAGCAGGGCTATAACCAGAAGCCTTTCTGGACTCGATTTGTCACTGAGGAAAAGGGGTGGGCCTAGAGAGGTCCAGTGCTTTCAGGAAGACGTGTGCCTGCGACAACAGAGGAGGGAACAGCTGCAGAGCTGTCTGGTAGGTCCACCAAGAGTCATCTGGAGCAACTGCAACAAAAAGACTGGATATGAGCACTGAATGTATCTAGCTCTCGGACAAAGATGAAAATAAATGTGGGGATTACAGTGCTGTTATAGAATGCACATCTCATTTGTTATAAAAGAGGAAGATTGTATTTCCCTAAAAGCATTGAGAGAGGAAGGGTGAAAGAAGGTGGGAAGAACTGTATTTGATAACAGCTTCATTTGTAATAATTAAGAGCCAAATTTTCATTTTAAGTTGAAAATTTTATTAAGTTTGGAATTATATGGAATTGCCATTTTTTAATCCCTAAACAGTTAAAGATCAGAAATTTCATATAGTTCAAATCATATCTAAGGTACTCACAGTTGTAAAATGCTCTATTTTGAGATCTACCACTGAGTAAGAAAAAGCATACCTCCAATTATAGTTGTAACTTATTCTTGATTGTAGGATGCAATTCAGTTTTGGAGATAATATGTGAAAAATGGGCTTATTCCATTCAATAAAATGTGGTAAGAGAGGAATAAGTCATAAGTAATAGCCAAAGAAAATACATAATATAATTGGAAAATATAATAGGAGAAAAGGAAGAAGAAAATGCTAATTTTATCATTGCTCATAAAAGAGCAAATAGATACTACCTAAAGAAATACAGCACTATGTGTATGCATGAATTATAAATTAATTAATATAATAACCATTCCATCAAAAATACTATACTTTCTAAATACCAGAAAAGCTAAACATACTGTCTACAGTAACATGTAACACAAAATGTAAAATAAATCAGGTAACAAAAAAGTGTTTTTCTTTTCATGTAATAGACAAGGGCAAATATTACTTACTGGTCATCGAGGTCTCCCCTAAATGCAGAAATTCAGGCACCCAGTTTCCTTTGATCTTGTGGTTCTGTCATTTCCTGGGGCTCTAACATCCCCTGCCACCTGCCAGCAAATAGGGAAAGAGATGCAAACTCTTCTTGAAAGCCTGGCCTGGAGAAAGATCACATTAATTCTCACATATTCAATTAGCTTGGAATCACTCCTTTAGGATATGCCTAACTGCAAGGGAGACTTGGAGTATAAGGTTGAACTAGGTGCTCAGGAAGAAGAGAGGGAAGAATTTGGTGAACATTGTATAGTCTCTGCCATAGTCTTCACTTAAAAAGTAAGAAAGGGGATAGCAAAATCTGAAAAGAGGAAAACTGTAGAACAAATTAATAAATACCCAAAGCAAGGAAAGTTGTATATTTTTCTACCTTTTAAATTAAAAAAATGAGTGAATGAATAAGAACACGAATTGCTTGTATAAGCATAAAACAATGTTGAAAGATAGATACAAAACGAATGACAGTGGTTACTGTGTGTATTTGAAGACATGGGGGTTTGGTGAGAGGACAAGGTGGGAGGGGATCTTCTTATTATAATATCTTTATATTCCTTTGATTTTTGAATCATGTTAACATTCTACTTATTAAAAATAAAATTAATAGAAACTAAAAGAAAATGAAGACAAAATTATTGGTTGGGCAAAATTGAATTTATAAATTTGAGTTCCATGGTTACTTTCTATAACAGATTTTAAAGAGAAAATATTTCCTACTAGGAGCCTTCCAAACAATCAGCTAATGATGCACTGTTGTTATAGAGAACATAGATATTGTAGCTGTCAGACACCTCTCATAAAAACGTATAAGCTAGGTGATTTTCAGAGTTAGATGATGGTAGCTGATGATATTTGGCATAGCAAATAGTGACTGTGCTTCCACAGTTGCCTTTGGTGGATCATCTCTCTAGGGCAATGTTGACTACGACTGGACTCCTACTTTCATATCTAACTAACACATTGTGTGATGGGATTTTCCTGCTTTATAGCAGTAAAAGTCCAGAAAATAGGAACCCCTGATTTTGATAGATTGCTAATGATTATATTAAGCTTCTTTGATGGCATAAAGTTTGCTTAATTTATTCTTATTTGCCCCAAATGTGAAAAATCAGAGTTCTGAATTAATGCTGAATAACTATAGTGAAATGTAATGACCTGCAGGCAATAATTCAACCACAGGGTAAAACCAGCAGAGTGAGTCCTTTGAGATGCAGAGAAGAAATCCTAATGACTTCTGAGGACTTTTTGGTACATTACTTTAGTGTTCCTCTGGAAATAAAGAAAATGTCTCATAGTCAATATTAGAGCTGTCTGTATCAGCTGGAGTTTCCTTGTTATCAGGAGGGAGTGATTGACTGAAGATTGAAGACAAATATCAAAGAGGCAGTCAGTGGGTAAAAGAGAAGTAGCAAGAAGCAGTCTAAAAGTACAACTTAAATTGCCTTTTTCTAAAAAATTTTTTACTCATCTTTGACCCTACTTTTCTCTTTAAATATCTCAAGATACTGAAGGAAAAAAAAGGAACTGATACTTCAAATAATCCATTTTTAGTTTTGGGTTTGTTTTGCATCCTCCCTTTTGTTTTCTTTTTTATATAAGGAACAAGATTTTATTTTTAACCTGAATATCTTTTGAAAAATGACCCAGCTGAGTTGGGTCAGAGTGACAAATGAAAAAAAAAATTGTGAAGGAAGTGAGTAGCTCAGAGTCAATACTCTCCAACAGGCTAAGCGCAAGTAGCCTTTCACAGCATGGTCTTATATGACCTACTCAGATAGATCTGTTCTTGGGAGGTTAATTTCCCCAGACTACCTCATATGGATTTGCAAGAGTGGTTGAGGAGAGACAATCAAAATACATCCAAGTTTGTGGTCATCATGACTTTCTTATCTGGGAAAATAGTACAGAGACAGATACTACCAAAAATTCACACTGTTTGAGGCCAAGGCAAAAGAAAATCTCTGCTTGGTTCTAGGCCTCCTAGACTGCTGATTTTGAGTTTGAAGCTGCCTTTGTGTCTTTTGTCTGTTTGTTTGTTAATTTTATATTTCTTTTCTTTTTATAAATAATTAAAATTCTTTTCAATTACAGTTGGCATGCAATATTATGTTTGTTTTAGGTGTACAACAGTGATGGGACATTTGTATAACTTATGAAAGGATCACCCTGGTAAATCTAGTACCCATCTCACACCATACATAGTTATTACAATATTATTGACTATATTTCTTATACTATGCATCCCCATGACTACTTTGTAGCTACCAATTTGTACTTAATTCCTTCCCTTTTTTTTACCCACTGCCTAAATCTCCTCCCATCTGGCAACCCTCAGAATGTTTCTCTATATCTATGAGTTTGTTTCTGTTTTGTTTGCTCCTTTATTTTATTCTTTAGATTCCACATATAAATGAAATCATATGGCATTTGTCTTTCTCTATTGACTTAATCTACTCAGCACAATAGCCTCTAGGACCATTCATATTGTTGCATATGGTGAGTTCATCATTTTTTATGGCTGAGTAGTATTCCATCATATGTGCACATCACATCTTCTTTACCCATTCATCCATTGATGGACACACAGATTGCCTCTACATTTTGACAATAAACATATAGATTCACGTGCCTGTTCAAAGTAGTGTTTCGAGTTTCGCCAGATAAATATCTTGAAGTGGGATTGCTGGGTCCTTCTTTGTCTCATAGCCTTTGTTTTAAAGTCTATTTTGTTTGGTGAAAGTATTGCTACCCCAGCTTTTTGTTTGTTTTCGTTTTAATGAAATATCTATTTCCATCCCTTTACTTTCAGTCTGTGGATGTCTTTAGATCTGAAGTAAGTCTCTTGTAGGCAGCCTATGTAAGGGTCTTGTTTTCTTATCCATTCAGCCACCCTATCTTTTGACTGGAACACTTAATCCATATACATTCAAAGTGATTGATTGTTGATAGATTTGTAGTTATTGCCATTTTATTATTTATATTTTTGATATTTTTTCTTTTTTCTCCTTTTAAAGGAATCCCTCCAACATTTATTCAATTAAATTAAAATTCTAAGAATTTTTATCACAGCCTCAAAGAATCTATTCCAATAATAATAATAATAATAATAATAGTAATAATAAAAACTAACATTTTCCTGACCTTAATAATTAAATGGTTAAAGTCCAAGTTTTTAGGTATTTTACACTTGTATACCCAAAAAAGCCTGAAGAAATAATAAAATTTATATTGTTCTCATGAAATTGCAGAGATAGATTCTCACTGGGATATCTTTTGAACACTTTTTTTCTAGTGAGACATAGCATAAATTAGTCTTTATTGTGGCATGTTGACTTCTGATTCATACAAAATGAATAGATTAGACTTTTATTCCTCCTTTGCTCTGCTTCTTATCCTGAGGAAAAATGCTAAACTATTTTGAGGAAAATTTTTAAGAACATGCCCAGTAAATGTGATAAAGGCCATATATATATAAGGTCCATAATAAATCATTTCTGAATTCAGTTTTTGAGGGGAGTCTGTGATGTTTATTGAACTAAATATCTTTTAATTTCGATATTTGATATATGACTAATTCAATACATCAAAGCAATGTAAAATAAATCTGGATATATTTGGTAGGGAGAAGACTGATTTAATTCAGTTAACGTTTGAGTTTCTTCCTTAATGTAGACAAAGACAAAACACAGTGTGAAACCATAGCTTAGAAAAAGACTCACAAAAGAAGTTAACTTTCAGGATTTTTATAATCATCTTATATTAATATAATCCCACATGCCTAGTGCACATTTAGCAAGGAATTCATGACTCTGAATTAAAGCAGTGAGTTGCTTAATTACATATTGTATTGGATGAGCTCAGGACAATTCAAGTGGAAGTGGATCACAAAATCTCAATTATCCAGATTAACTCTCTTGATAAAGACCAAATTTACTGGATAATTGTGCACTTCTCCATCCTGTTGGCCTGATAAACTCCCATTGGGTTAGGGAAGGATAGCCAAATTGAACTTTTTTTTTTTTTTTTTTTTTTTTTGAGGCTGTTTGTTCCCTGCTCTCAGTTTTAAATTGGTTTCAACTAATGCTTGTCTGGACCTACAAGATGACTAGAAACTATTGGGTTTTGTTCATCAGGTGGATTTTTCAGAGTCTGGTTGAAATGATATTCCTGAGGCTGTTGTTAGCTGGTGCATCACTGCATTATGAATGATGATCCCTGACCATCCTTGTATGAGAAAGCTGTGTAATGCTCCACTAGTGCTTTCCCATTTATGCTCAGTCTGCAATTTTCTGACAATATTAATATTCAAGTATCATTTTTTATAATATTAGTATCCAACTTTTATGATAAGGTATCAGGAATGAATAACATATGTAAAAATGTTTATGTATAATGTTTAAAGTATCAAAACCTAAAAAGTGGAAATCTTCCTTCATTGAGATTATTCTGGATATATTTTCTCACTAATACGAACCTTTTATAACACTGATTTATTGTGTTGAGAGTAGATGAAAAACCGGAACTTAGAGAACAAGATCTTATACTAAATGTTTATACTTTGAAATAAATATTCATCTTAGTTTTGCTGTTTGAAACATTAATTATACTGGAGAAAGATAAATTCCTTTTTATTCCTTATAAATCACCAGCTTAAGACGGTATCAAATCTTTATTTACTAATTTGTTTAAATAATACCAAGCATACTTGTATCTTGGTACTAGAATGTAATGTTTACAGAGTTCTCCACACATAATAGGAGCTATGTATGTTGGGGAAGAGAGGACTGAAGACAAGGACTTGAGAACTGGCTTCTAGTTCCAACTCTACTATTGCATTATCTGTGCTAACATAGCGATTTCACTCTACTCATTCGTAAAATGGTGATTCTATCTTCCCATCCCACCTCAAAGGTTTTTGTGATGATCAAATAAAATAAAGTTCGTGAATGTTCTGTAAAGTACCATTATTTTATTAGATTTTGGCACTATGCAGTTGAGCCCAATTGATCAGTTATGGAATTATGAATTTCTAGGTATCTGTTAAAAATACTAAAAAAGCCTAGAGTGAAAAAAGACAGTCTCATCCCTTTTCTTTGATATAAGATTAAAACTCAGGAGAAAGCTTAGAAAATAAATTTAAAAAGTTATTGCCTCAAGAGCATACACATCAAAAAGAAAAAAAAAAAAAAAAGATGGTATCCTGAAAGCTAGTTCTGTAGGTTAAGAGGATAGCTGTTAGTCAGCTAACCAGATTAGGCACACTAGATTGTAACAAATTTGTAGATGTTCACAAATATAGACATAGTGACCATTTAGCTGAAAGGAATAAGCAAATTCAATGAGATAGCTATCCAGGTTCTGAGTTTCTGCATACCTTGGAAGAGAGAGAAGTGGAAAAAAAGCTCAGATTGTCTTATAGTCCATAGAGATTTAAGTGAAAAAAATAAAAGTTAAAAATCAGTTGATGAGGAAGAAAGCATCTCTCCATATATTTCCTCCCTCTATCCTGAAATAAATTACATTCTATATAGAAATATTCTCCATAATTTTAATATATGAAGTTTTAGTATTTTAAATATAGACTTAAAACAATTTTTTATTAAAATAGTGCACCTTACCAGGTTGCTGAAATGCTACCTAAAACTAATTAATAACACAGATGGATTGAGATTTATCTATAATCATTAAAATCTTTTTCTATAGGTGCACTTTTAATAAATCTGATTTAAAAACTGAATTTCCATCAAATTGTCATCCTACACCTCTGTTATATTTCAGTGCAATGTCCAATATACCAGATTCCATTGCTAACACTTCAAATAGTGAATACATATTTAGATTGACAGTAAACATTTTGGACATTATTAACCTGGAAAATTGATTCTTCACTGGTGCTATTTAACTTTGGTTTGAATAGTAATACTTCACAGGAAAATCTTGTGAATCTGTACTGCAACACTGGAGGAAGAGTAACATTCAAACAAATATTAGTCTTATAAATCATCAGGGTATCTTATGTGCTGGAATATATATGCCTTACTTCAACATAGGTAATACTTGCAAGAACTTTTTGGTTTATTGATTTTTTATTGCTTTATCTCTCCAGATAGAATCCATATTTCATTAACATAGTTATCAATCTATTCTCTCCCTACTATTCCTGTTCCTGGTATTTAAAAAAAACCCCAGTTTTATGTTAATAGGAAACATGACAAAGTGATTTAAAAATGGAAAACCCTTACAAATTCCCTTTGGCAGATAAAATCAGAGAGTGGGCTTTTCTAATTGGGTGTCTGCTATAGCTGAACCTCCTATAGTAGATAATGAGAGGACTGAAAGAAAGTTGTGAGTCCTGTCCTTTTTGAACTTAGAATTGTAATGGATTACGGAACTACCCCTGATTATAAAGATAATGGCTTTTTAAAATTCAGTGTGTGTAATTTAGAGTCATCCTTTTAAATTCCATAAACATCTTATTAAAAGAAGAATGACTTTTTTTAATTTAGTGTTTCTTTATTCTCATTCAATTCAATAGTCACTGGTTCTTGCCCAATTCTTCTACTTTTTGCTTTGTGATGCCTTGATATGTTATTAAGTTAATTTTTAAATCTCTACTGTGTGTTCCTAAAAGTGTACAAAACTCATTTTATTAAAAAATCAACAAGTTATTTACAATTTAGTTTGAAAATGTAGGATAAAAATGTGTAATAAAATAAAATGTGTAATAAAAATGTAATAAAAATGTGTAATAAAAAGTAAATAGCAATTTACTTTTTTCAATAGGCCATGTTTGACGATTATTAATAAAAAATTATACTTTCGGGTAGAAACTGCCAACTCCAATGGTTAGAGAATCAGTCAAATCACACTTAAATTTATTGCAATAGAACCAGTATTTAGGTATCATCAATGATGGCAGAGGGAAAGGCACAAAGGAGATAGAACAGTTTGTGATGTGGGAGAATTACTTTAGTGAGCATTTAATTTTTTTTCCCCTGAATGTCTCAGTATCTTTCTAACACAATTTGTTATCTTAGTTTAAACGTTTTCCATTTGAAACTCTAAGTATAGTTTATAAAATACATGTTTTCCAAAGAATGCTGTTTCGTTTTACACAGAAACATTTGCATGTTACTCTCAGATGTTTAAATATTTCAGCATTGGTAATAGGTGGAAAACATTTTTATAATACCCTTATAATAGCATTGTTGAATGGAACGGAAACCACATATTAGAAGTTAAAAAAACCCTAATTTTGAAATTTGCCTCATTTTCAGTGGGTTTTCATAAATGTAAAATGTATGTTTAAGCAAAAATATGTAATGTTTGCAGGCAGAAAATCAGAAATTCAGAAATTATGATGATTATGGATATGTGATAACCTGAAAATTGCCTATTGCTTCTAATTTTGTTTTATAATTTTCAAGAAGGAAAGTTGCTAATATATTCTTTGGCGCTTTGCTAGGTGAGATTTTACCCTTCAGTGTCAAGTTATTGTAAATTTTTGCCTTTCACCATTTGCTTTAGAATCATTGTGCAATCGAAAGGGATGGAAGAGCTTCTAGAAACCATAAGAGTAGCAACTGACAGTGGAAACAAGATACATATCTCATAATTCATAGGGTGACCAAAGGTATGCCCTTTGTCCTTTAGAAGGAATTGTGGTTTATTTACAAGTTTATATGTCAAGTGGGAAAGATACTGAATTTTATTCTCTATAACACTTTTCATGGATAAGTTATCTTAAAGTCTTAGTAGATTTATAAGATTTATAAGATCCTGTACAAATAGGTGACTTGTGCGCACCATTTGGATATTTCAAGGAAAAATAGGTTAGCTGAATTATGTGTTTCATACTCTTGATTGTATATAGTGATAAGAGCTAATTAAATGATTGGTAATTTCTGAACTATCTTTAATTTTATTGATATTATTTTCAATATTGCCATAGGCAGTAAAAATTTCTTGGTGTCTTATATGTGTAAAGCATGTATATGTGTGTATAAAGAGCATATAATATGGATATAGGCCCATGTATAATATGCATAAAGCCCTGGCATTAAAAACTACATACATAATCCCTACCATTGAGAAGCCAGAGAGCTAGGATTTAACTTTTTGTATGTTTACATGGCATATAGTCTACAAAACCAAGTTCAACATTGTCTTAGAAGCAGTCAAGAGTGGTAGATAGGTGTTTCAGGGTATAGAATCTAGAGCTACACTGCATCAGTTTAAATCTCAGCTTAGGCTTTTACTATTTAAGAGTCTTTGGGCAACGTATTTAAGCTTTCTGTGGCTCAGTTTCTTTATCCTCAAAATGGGGATTGTAATAATGCTTTACTTCACAAGGCTGTTAAGAAAATTAAATGAGTTAATATTTGTAATACTCAGTGCCTGAGGTAGAATAAGTACTGTATAAATGTTAAATGAAGAAAATAAAATGCTTGACAAATATTGTAAAATAGAATTATAGTTTTCAGTACCTGGAGTGATCATTTGGAGATGGTTTCAGTGACATGATGTATGTAGGAGATAAAACTTGAGTTAGATCTCAAAGGCAGAAGAGTAGCAAAAAGATAGATGAGGACTTTTCAGGAGGATAGTGTGGAACATATCTTACTGGTGCAGGATTGGTCCTAAGGCAAATGTGTTTTCAGCAGTAAACATAAGGAAGGAAAGGATGCTGGGATCAAGGCTTCACAATCTGGCCCAGCAACAGGATTAGCATCTGAATGACCAATCAAACTCAAATGGATAAAGAGTGGGGCATGGTAAACAGGGACAGAATATTTAGAATTGAGTTTCTATATCTAAAGGGAAAGGTAACTGGGTTTTCCAGGCAGTCATGATATTCACTAATCACAGATGTCAGTTTTTTGTTTCCAAATCAATTCATTTTGCAACAATATCTCTGGTAGCTCTTCATCATCTCATCCTCTGCTGAATTACCAGTGAGCTGTGAAGCTGGCACCTACCTAGAGACTAATTGTACCTGCTAGTCCTTACTAGGGCAAGGGTTGTATTCTGTCTCACTCTGTTTCCCACATAACTTTAGCTTCTAGCTCATTTCCTGGGATCTAAGTAGCTTCTGGATACCTCCGTTTTCTTTGCCATTTGGACCCCATTTATCACCATCTTAACAGCTCCCTTCTTTACCCTTACCACTCTATTTGGCATGACTTATATTTATTCATTCTAGATAACAGCCTTGCCCAATTGAACTCTGGCCTTTAGGTCCCCACCACACAGGCTTATATAAATATTCCCCCCCCCCCCACTCTTTTAGACAGAGTCCAAACCCAGCTGCTGTAGGTAAGAGAATCTGGATCTGGCTCAGGAACCCAGCTTGTTTTGGGTAGAAACTGACAAAAACCAGGCAGAGGATCAGGGCCACAGCCAAGTGAAGTGGAAGCTCTACCACTGACTCATCATGGCAAAGGGCCCAGGAAGGTTGCAAATTTGGAGCTCCAATAGATCCCCAATTTACAAACAGGGATTTTATTCCCAACCCATTTCCAATATCCATATCATGTAAGGTGATTATTTTTTGTTCAGGCGTTACTAAGGACTAAGCCCCCCAGACTGAGGGAATTTTTCTATGTAAGTGAAAATGTCTGGGGAAAGCAGAGGCTTAGGAGGGTTTATAAACAAAAATGTGGAGGTATATTCCTGTCTACATGCTTCTGAGAAATAAACAGAGAACTGCAGTGTTGGGTAGAGTTGACTAGTACTGGGAGATAAGTTTAGGACCAGGAATAGCAGGTATAGCAGGTCTTTAGTGGCAGGTAAGGGATTTGGATTGCTTTTTTGGCAGAGGAATTACTGAATATTCTGAGCACTGATGTGTGTGAAGATTAGCTGGCAGTTGTGAGCTGAAATATAACAGGAGAGCAAGAGATGAGCCCAATTAGGATACACTTTACTCTCAGAGATAACGCTCTGAGTTTTAGCTTTTCAGTTCCTGACATTAAGTAGCTGCTTAATAAACATTTATGTAATGGAAGAATGAAGTAATTAATTAGAGGATCCTTGAATTAGTAGGTAAGTTCAACTAGTCTAACCCTTTATTTGTTGTATTAACTCATCTGACAGCTTGTCTGAGTACTTCTTGTCATATGAAAAATCAGCGTATACTGAAGCAGCGCATTTTTTTTTGGTGCGGTGGCATTTTTTAATACCAGGAAGGTTTTTGTTTACAGTAAGTCGACAAAGGAGTTAAACATTATTGTCTTCTTTTCCTTGCATGTAATGACCACACATTGATCATAGGCCTCTGAAGTCATATAAAATAAACATCATGGCCTCAGAGAGGTCTTTCTTACCCTCATAGGCTAGGCCAGCACTCTTGCTATATACTCCCTTAGCACCTGTAACTCTGTTTGAAGTACTCACTGCATGGGCAATTGCTTATTAGCATCTATAATAAGTTATATGCCTCATTCACTGCCGAATCCCCAGGCTTACTTAGCACAGTCTTATCACAGAGTGGGTGCTCTGTAAATATTTTTTCACACCACAATCTTCTGTGATTGTCTGCATTGTGAAAGACTATTCTAGACATCATTTGGACAGCAATAAAATAAAACAGACAAAGACTCTTATGAAGTTTCCATGTCAGATGGAGGGACACAAACAATACCCAAATAACTAATATGAAATATGTCAGTGGTCATAAATACAATGTTAAAAACTAAAACCCGGTTAGGGGCAGGGTTAGATACAGTGTTCAGGGTGAACTCTATGAAATGACATTTGAGCAGAGAGAATAGCATGACGTGATGGGGCATGATGGTATATACTAGGGTACAGGGAGAAGAAATTCCAGAACAACAGTGAGTAACTGTTGAACTGGTTTGGATTTTTTTGTTCTTAAGGAGATCATAATATTTATTAGGGATCATAATATTTTAAAATATTCCAAAAAGAATTGATAAAGAAGGATCAAGGAGTAACTTTGTTGTTTGTGTTTTCTTTGAAATTGAAAAGAAATTCTCATAGGATTAGATACACATGGGAGTCTTATATATTCAGGTCTGGGTTTTGCAAAACCCAAAGCTTATACAGTTTTGGAGGACTTATTTAAGAAGAAGTACACATAAATATTCTATTTTTATACATTTTATAAAACACATGACCAAGTGAACATTGCCAGGGCCTTGAAAAGTGCAACATCCAAAAACTTCAGCTTTATTAGTTTCGTGGCACATCTACCTCTGGACACGCTATGTATCCAAGAGAGAAAGAAATCATTACTCTTTCTATTGTCTCCTGTTTATGTCCTAATGAGGAAGTGGCAGTTTGAGGTTAACTTAGTGGTTTTTCTAGGCAAGCAGCTAATTAATAATTGTATAATTCCATTCCAGCAGCAGAAAACCAGGCCATTTTGGTGATGTGGACAAAGCACTTGGGTGAGATTCAAGGACTCTAATTTTAGTTCTGTCATTTGCTAGTTGTGGGGAAAAAGGAGAAGCCAACCAACCAATCTGACACTTTCCTCTCCTTTTTACAGAAGGGGTTGCATTAGAGTAGCATTTCTTGAATCAACTTTAAGGTATTTACCATATTAGAACAGCACCTGCACTGTGCTTTTCTTTGTAATTTTTATAAAATCATTCACAATATTTATTTAAATTGATTTAAAGTGAATTTATCATGTCACTATTAATACTAGAAATAATTATTGTTACAGTTGACCCTTGAACAATGCAAGTTTGAACTGTGCAGGTCTACTTACATGCAGATGTTTTTTCAATAAATACTATAAATGAATTTCTCTTTATGATTTTCTTAATAACATTTTTTTTTCTCTAGTGGAGACTATATTTTTTCTCATATCTCAATTACCTACAGATATAAGGTAGAAGGTGTGTCTTCTTAGCTCCCCATTTCTTCTCCCTTTTCTTGCAAAATTCCTGCACCATTGAGGCTTCTGCCATTGTTCTAGCCCTTATTCATTCTTTTCATCTCCAAACATTATAGAAATTTCCATTAATTCTCGAAGACCTTAAGCTGTGGATCACATCTTTCTAATTCAACCAAATAACTGTAATCATTTTTGTTAGCCCCTAAATCTCTGTGTATCACCTGTCTAAATCCTGGCCTCCAAATTCATGACTTCTTTCTCATGACCATTTCCTTAATTTTCTTTTACCCACCCATTTCTATATCTACATTCCTAACCACCAAAATCTCAGATGTAAACATCATATCTTGGTAACCACAATCTTCTCTTTGCCATATTCCTTGCTCAATAATCTTACTACGGCAATTTCTCAGTAACAGCCTGACCTTGAATTCAGTGATTCCATAAGTTTCTCATTATTCTACAGTCATATCTCATTCTCCCTTCTCCTTTGGCAGCTTATGTTTCAAAATGCATTTTTATAATTTCCATTATCTCCTTAGTATTTATGATTTTACTTCTAATTCCGAGTCCATGGTCCATTATCCAGTCACTCTCTTGAAACATATTCTAAGAATCTGTCATCTTTCTTAGTTCTTCTACAAAGTGCTATGGGTGAACTCTACCACTGATTTGCTCAGTACCTGCGCTACAATACCTGAAGGAAACTTGGAAAGAATTACCTCACCAGATCATCATCCTTCATTTGAAATTAATCATTCCAAATATTTGACTTGTGTGACTACTTCCTCACCTTGAAACACTTTTCTTTCTTGATTTTCGGATACCATGTTCTTCTAGTTTCCCTCTTACCTATATGGCCACTTTGTCATAATTGTAATTATTGGCTACTTCTATTTTACAATACATCTGAGAGTTGGTATTTTTTTTCAGGGCTCTGTTCTAGGTTTTCTTTTACTTTATATCTAAACTCTATACCTAAAAGATGTCATATAGTTTTTAAAGTGTCAGTACTAGCTACTTTATATAAAAAAAAATTCAATTATGTGTCTCTGGCCTGAATTTTTCATCTAAACTTAGGCAGGTCTGACTGACATCTTCAGGTGTGTCTCATAGGCTTGCAAGCTTAATATGGCCAAAAGCTAACTCTTTTTTTTTCTTTTGTTCTTTCAGTTTTATTGAGGTATGATTGACATACAGCATGGTAAAATTTAAGGTGCACATTATAGTGACTTCACTTACATGTGTTTTGTAAACTAACTCTTGATTCCTCCCTAACAGAATCCTTTGTAAATATTCCTCATCTCAGCAAATGGCTCTACTTATTCTCTTCTTTGTTCTTTTCTCTTTCTCATCACCCACATTCCATCCAGGTGCCAGTCCTGTTGATTTTACTTCTAATATATACTTTGAAAGATATTTCATCTTTTATCCCCGTTTGCTTAGATGACTGTGGTAGCCTCTGACTTACATTCTTTCTTGTATTGCTCCTGTCCAACTGGAGCAATGTTTTAATAGTGTACATCTGATATGTGTACATCTGATAATGCCACTTGCCTTTATTCAAAGCATCTCCAATTGCATGTAGGCATACAATTATTAAAACTGATGGGCCAGTTTCAACACCCTCACCTTCTGCTGTTTTCCCCTTTCAACTGCCCTGGCTTCACTTCTGTTCTGAACATACACCAAAGTCTATATGGCTTCAGGGCTTTTGCAGAAATGATTTCTCCTGCAGGGCCTTTATATAATATTCTATTTAGGGCCTTTGCACATACAATCTACCCTTCTCTTTTCAAAGTCATCTCCTCATCCATCCATCCATCCATCCATCCATCTTGACTAAATATTCTTCTTAAGGTAGGTATACTTATCATATCTTAGGAAGTACTGCTTTTGCTTCCAACTCAGTATTTCCTTTTTATCAGGAAAACCTGCTCATTTATTTTCTAGCACTTTTACAAGTTTTAATAAATAACATTATTTGTTTATTATTATATTATGTGTTTTTCCCATTTATGAAAAAATATCTGTGAAGGCATGTTCATATATTTTACTAACCACAGCTTGCTGGTTCTTAAACAGTGCTTGACATTTAACATATCTTAATTAACAAATATTTTTGAATCATTGAATGAATACATGTGTTTTCATAGAAAAGTCATAATTGACTAGTTGTATATTAAAGTGGTAAGATGCAGCTGACTGCTACTACGCTTAGCAGATTTAATATAGGGTACTACCTTTTACTTAGTATCATTTCCTTTAAATTTTTGGTATCCTGTTTAGAATAAATTGATCTTTCTGGTATTGACTTTGAATTTTTAAACCAAAACAATCGAAAGTAAAGATTACAGATACAAATTCCCTCTGCTGTTGTAACTCTCAGGGTTGTAATGTTGTAATGTCAAATGTGTATTTTCTCTACCCTTTGGAAACTGTTTGACTATTTTTTCTACACTCTTTTCCTCTTCTGAACTCTTACAGATTTCATTCCCCGTAACACTTATTCAGGGTTTATATTCTGTTTTGAATTTTCATGCATATTTTGATATACTTATGCCTTGATTCTAAAAGTAGAGCATACTTATTTTCATATCTCACCCAATAATTACTAATAGAAAATTTTATCATCCATCACTTCATTTATACTATTTATAAATGCCATTTGAGATTACAGTTATCAAGTTAAGTCAGTGTAATTTCACACACATGTAAATTCACATAATTAGGATAAGGATATTATAGGGCAGTATCCTTTATAAGCTTCCAGATATTACCTCACCTCATTAATTATCTTGCTATCTATTGCTGGGCTTCACAATGAACAATGAACTTTGTTTCACACTTATTATTTAACAATTGGTTATTGTGTTTTTGGGCAGTTGTGGTTTGGGAGGTCCAGTGGTAGTTTTTGTGTTATGTTGCAGGTAGTAATTCCAGCACAGATTCTAGCCTATAGAAGATATTTAACTAATCTTTGTTGAATAAATAAACATTTACTAGTATGCGACTATGCTTAATGGCATCACTGCAGCCTCTGCTGTTACCACCAATAGCAGTAACAACAGCAGCAAAAATCCAGCATAAGACATCGTTTGAAATCACTTGTACTGTTCCTGTCTTCTCTGGTTTGTCAGAGAATAACATCAGAGAAAACACTGCGCATACTTCTTTATCTTTTGATCACAATCTCAATAATATTTGCCTGAGTCTCTCTGTTAATAGTGACATGCCTCCACTTTGCTTCACCTGTGAAGAACCTGTCTGAGAATTGATGGATCTGGATGGGAGGGTAGCCAATTAGGTAATGGCCTCTAGCAATAGCAAGTCTGTAGAAGACTTGCCTTTGAACTGTGTGAAGTTGAACTAAAGGGTGCAGCTATTATATAAATCAGAGAGAAAAGAACAAGGTTACACTTCTAGGTTGACTCAACAGCTGTATTTTCTCGGCTCAAATGGTAGAGTAGTATAATGATAGCTAATACAATACTCAGATTAATTAAGTAATCTTGACTTCAATTATTTAGATAACTGAAGAGAGTGGGGAATTATATCCAAAATGAAAGTGTTCATTTCAGAAGTGGAGACATTGCCTTAAAGGGTTCCTATCAGAAAATAACTCATGAGAAATCTGTTAATAACAGACTTAACAGTTTAATGGCAAAGAACATTAACAGCAGGGCTGGTAGTTATAAATTTAAAGTCAGGGATCTAATATCAACTTTATTAAATGGAGACAGAGAATATGTCGCAAATAAGTTTATTGACATCTTTCTGTGAGAAATTGTTTTCTAATTACTTGTTCCAATTTAAACTTGCCTCTGACTTGATATAAGGAACTGACTGGTAAAAGGAACAGATAAAAGGCTTTGCCCAAGTGGTCTTAACACATTATTGTTAAAATTTTTGCCGTAACAGAGATCATCCATGCTTTATAATTTGTACAAAGATAGTGTTTTGAAAGTAGAGATGCCTTATGGACAAAGCCTCTCTCTATTCCCAAGGGTAAGTACATTATTATAAGGCATCTCAGAATCTAATTATTTTTATTTCACTGATGGGCTTCTTTTGTCTTCAGAAATACAAAAAATTAAATGCAATAGTGTTATGATTTTAATGAGAAATAATAACATGTAAAAAGTCAAGTTTTTATTATGCAATTATATTTCTTTCTTACCATTTAAATACAGTGGAATTGACTTGCTTCTGATCCTCAGGGTCCAGGCACATGTTTGTAAAGGTAACAATTAATTAGGAAGTTAGCTGTACCATGATTTTATCATTTTAATCTCTCTCTGAAGATATAAACTGGGTCCTTAGATACCTAATACAGTCATCTAAAATATACAGAAGTTCAAAGTATAAAATAAATTGTATCTTTCATCAATTCTATTAGTTTTTAAATTTAAGATGCCCACCTTTATTATGCTTATTTGTGCTAGAAAATAAATGATGATCTTTAAATTTTTACAATAATATGTAAGATTCATATACTTCACATGTGAACTCATACTCAGTAAGGACAATCCAATCGAATACACTGAATCAAAGGTATAACATCATACTAAATGAAATAAAGTAAAAGTATAAAATGAGCTCTTATTTGAGCCTATATTGCATTAATAGGAATTATTTTTTGTAGTACTGGGTACGTTGTATCTTAGATAATGATAATTTATACATGTATGGTGCTTTGCAGTTTACAGAGGACTTTCATATACATTCTCTTATTTGATCTTCAGTAAGCCCTGTGGGGATAGCTAAGCTGGTATTTTTATTATTTAAAAAGAATTTGAGTCTCAGTTCACACAGCTAATAGGTAGCAGAACCCAGATCTGATAGAACACAGAATCACTATATAAATACTATTACATTTATTTTTCCCAAATAGCCAACCATATTGTCTATAAATACTCTAATTGATTGACTGTTGTGGAAAGGAATACATTTCTTAAGATTTCATCAATTTTGTCAAACAACTTCATAGATATTTCATGAGATAAGTTGTGCAGTAACTTGTTTTTCTCTACACTGTACCCTCAAGATTTATCTCTGTGTTTAACTAGATGTATTGTTTCAAGGATTGTGTCCTCTGGCTTCCATCAGGGATAAGTGACAGCTGTCTGTGCATTAATGAAGCACGAAGGCTGCTTTCCCTCAGAAGGAGAAACAGATCATTGCTTTTTACCCTCATCCTTTGAACTATTTAATTTTACAGCCATCCAAGTCAACTTTTATTCTTTTAGCATGTGTTCTAGAATTTTAAAAGGAGAGAAGGCAGGAAAGTTCAGCACCTAAGTAGACAGCTTTTGTCAAATGTTACTCCTACATTGTTTTATAAGGTTCCTTTTGTTCTGCAGTAAATGGCAGTGTCTTTCACTGAAAAAGTAATTTATAAATATCTTTTTAGTTTAGACTTCTATGTTCCTGTAGAACTCTCAAGTTTGATTCAGAGTATATTTTTCCTTTTTTGGAAAATAGGTGTAGAACATTTTATTCTCCCATATTAATGTGTTGCTACTAAGTAGTTGGTAGAGTGGTAGGAGACAGACATGCAAAAATCATTCGTCAGGCTTCTTTCCAATTTTGTTAAGTGATGTAGCTAGAAGAAACGTGATCTTCTAAGTTCTTACTGGGAAAGGCAAAAAGAGCAGCCCTTGACATTGAGAGGTCCACTTGTCACAGCTAAGTCATGTTTTTCTTTAACTAAAAACATAAACAATCACATAATACCAACCTCAGACAAGGGTACTTTGAGATCATGATAAAAGGAGATAAAGCAAAGCCATGTCATAATTCTGTCTAAGCACAGACAAAAACAAGGTCACTATGCAACCCACAAAATATTAATATATGATAAGAAACTAACCACTCTTACTCATCCAAAATGCTTGACTGTTACTTCTTTATCAGTTACAGCTTTAACTTTATTCTTGTCTTTTCTTTCCATCAATAAGGTTTATTGAGATGCACAGTCATAGAATTTTTCTTTCGGACAGCATGCAACCTCAAATAAACCCCTGCTTTCCTAGATCCTCCCCTAAGTCACCAAATCAAAGACAAAATTTTATAATAGGGTTTTTTTTTTTTTTTTTTGGTCTCCCACTATAACAGCCCATGATTCCCAATGTAAAAAGTATTAAACTAAACCTTTTTTAACTAGAGGTATGTTCCTGATGATCTTTGGCTGCAAGATACAGTCAAATTTTTAATTTTTGTCTCAGCCTGGTTATTTGAAATTGAGAGAATTACTTACATACTCTGGTATTTGGTTTTTCTCTATAAAATGGAGATGCTTATATCTACCGTAAAATTGTTAAGATATTACTTGAAATAAGCAATATAAAACACTCTAATGGTGCTATAACACAGAAAGCATTCAAATATTATTTTTTTCATTTCATATTATTTTCTTTTTTCTTCTTTTCCTTACTTCCCCACAATTTAATCATAATAGTCTTCTCAACTGTTTGATCTATGATTTGTAACTTGTATGATTTTTAAAAATCTGCATGTGAAACTTTCCTTTCAAATGTTTAGTGGGAAATCAGAATTTCGACATGGAATCGAGCAACTTTAAACAATTGTCCTGACCTTGCTTTGCTATGATTGTACTCTGAGAAAAAAGCTCTGATGCCCCCAGCAATCATTTATTGACAACTCTATGGACGAGGGAATAAGCTGGACATTGTGGACACAGAAATTAGTTAGATGTCATCCTATCAGATAACACGTATTCATCTTCAGTAATTTGACAAGAAACTGTCTATCACATTGTGTGTGTGTGTGTGTGTGTGTGTGTGTGTGTGTGTGTGTGTAGCTTCAACCAATAAAGAGAGTGACCTCATAGTTCTTAGACATTGGTAGAACATTTACAAAATTTGACCCCATCCCATCCCACAAGGAAGTCTTAAGAAATACTAAAGAACTGGTAGTATTTGAACAACCAAAATGCAATAAAATTAAAAATAAGCAATATATTTGGATACTTTAAAATTCTCTTTTCAGACCCAAGAGATCTCTGGCTTTGTGTGGCTCTTTGAACGATTCCTAAAAGAAATTATAAAAAGAAGAAAATATACAAACCAATAGTATAGAACAATTCTTAAAATAAACTATCAAAAAAAAGAAAATAGATACAAACCAGGGATGAGTATAGTTTTGGTTGAAAAGAAGAATTAGATAGAGTTGTGGGTCTGGTATGACTAGAGCAGGAGTATCGGCTAGGAAGTAGTAGGGCATTTGGTTGAATATGAAGAAAGCAATCAAATCAACATGGTTGTTAAGATTGGAAGCACTGAAAAATGGAGAACAACTTTGTTTTTTGAAATTATAAAATTAGGCTCTTAGGAAACTGTTTGGCAACTATATACAAAACATTTCAAGGTGGAGACACAGTACTCAGAAAGAACTGCCAGGGAGTCAGGCAGTGGGCAGTTTAATGATAGTATGCACCAGTATGAGATACCAGTGTTCTACTTATTGCTTCCAGAGTAATGTTTTCAATTCGCCACGGATGCATTTTTCTAGCTGGGCTAAGGGATTTAGTGAAAACAAGAATTCACAGACCAGTGTGCAAAAAAGTGAAACAGGTATGTAAGAAGAAATGAGTGGGTGAGCCATTTTATAATTGATTAAGGTATGAGTACCACCATGCTTCCCCCCTCCACTTCTTTAACTTTGCCAAAACATACTGGCAAGTAGGAAGAGGTGACAATCCAGGAATAGAAATCTGTTCTTTTATCCACATCAGAAAAACAGAGTGAGATGTTGAATGGTATTTTGGATTTAACCCAGTCCATCTATAATCCTATGTTTTAGAAAGTTCCATTTGGCATCAAGAGTATCAATGTTGATATTCAGCAAGCAAGAAAGGAAATAATATTTTGATGGCCTTTCTGCCTCTAGTTTTTTGTTTCTTATACTTTCCCACCTACAGTTTATTCATTGTCTTCATATTTGAGTTGGGAAAACTAGTATGAAGATGAATGGGAAAATACTATTATTCTTTTTTGTTCTGATATATTTTTAGTATTTAAAGATCTTGGAAAAAGTTAAAAATGGCTGTTTTTTTCTAATATTGAAGCAAATGGATTTTAATTTAGTTTCTTACCATATATTGAAGATATGATATGCAAAATAAATTCCACTCAATGACATACTTAAGAGAAAAATTCAGAATATTATTATAATTTTATTCTCTTAGTTTGTTACATGTATATTTTATTGTGTTATAGATATTCAGAGTACAAACATTATCACATTGATTTAATCATGCATAATAAAATAGAGTTCACAGTGATTGAAATTTAGAGCTCCATGTTTTAATTTAATTTTCTTATTTATAATATAAATGAACATTTAGTTAAATTTTACTGTAAAGTAAAATGATTTAAATAACTTTGCTAAACAATACATTTCACATAATTTCTTTTTTTTTCCTTTAATCTAAAATTTTACACAAGTGTAATTTAATGCACCTTTTAAATAGACGTTTTTATAGCTATTGTAGCTACTAGCTACAAAACACCTCTGAGCACCTTCATCAGAACAAAGCTCCCACATCATGACTAGCACAATAAAACTGGTTAAACATTTACTCAAGAAAGAAATGAAAATCTATTCTGTCTTCAATTAAAAAAAAAATCAGAGCCTGAGATATGTAGCTGATCGACAGACTCAGCTGTGATTTTAACAAATGTTCAGATGGTGAATTTTTAATTATCATTTGAACTTTGATAGTATTTTATAAATCATAAGACTGTATTAGTCAGAGTCCCAGCAGGAAATAAGTGACACAATCAATTGGGGAATTGAGGAGAGTTAAATAAAGGGAATACTTCCAAATTCATGGAAGGATTTAGGGATTTAGTAAGGTACACTGAAGTCCCCTGGGGCTGGCAGCAGTTTGGAGTTCTCTTTATTCCAAGGCTTAAAATGACATTGAGAGGGAGGGGTTACTGGAACACAGAGAAATGGAGAGGGTCACCTGACAAGAACTGTGAACTTGGGTGGTAACTTGTCAGGGAGGGAGCATGGAAAAGAAATACCCAGACGTCACTCTTCCTCTTGTGGACAAGACAAATCTTGAAGACAAGACAGGTCTCCTCTTGTGTCTTCCAGTGACCAAAGTCATAAGTAAGCCACAGGGCAAAGACTTCCTTTGTATTATTTAGCTTTACTTGCGAGACACAGAGCTCAATGTTGAAGGATTGAAATTAGATCTATAAAAAAAAAGAACATGGCCAGCATATGGGCTCAGATGGATAATTTAATCATTTACTCACAATATGTTTATTGAACATCTATTGTATGCTATGTATTGTGCTAAGCACTGAGGATGCAAATATGAATAGAACATGTCTCGCAAGTGGAAAACAACCCTGGATTTTTCTTTATTTCTTTTCTTATAGAACTTATAGACTAAAAGGGGACTAAGGAAAATGAATAGAAAATTTCGCTATAAAGGAGAAGATATTATGAAGTATAAAATATTCATTTATAGGAAAAAATAAGATGGGAACTTCTCCCTATCCTAGTTTTCATCTTCCCTGATAAATTTTTCTCAACTTAAAAATTCGTATAAATGAATAGTAGGCCTAAGTTATATGAGCGGGGGACAGAGAATTGATTCATGTTTAATAAACCTTGCAATTAATAAAACTTTGTTTCTAAACTACTCCCTCCTCTAGGGAGCTCTCAGTATTTTATAGCTCTTGTCCGAAAAGTCCTGTAACTCCTCTGTGTTAGAAAGAATGGAATAAGTATGTTAATAGGGTGGGTATTTTTTTATCCTTCTTGTGTGCTTTGGATCCTTTAAAAGTGAATCAATCCTTTGGAGCTCTATATCTTAGAGGAAAACACAACTTCCTGTTTTATACAGTGACTAAGGAGCAGCTTTCCTCTACCTGTACTAACTACGCTGTGGTTGCTGGAGATAATAATTCTTCCAGTGGTTAATTTTTCAATTCATTTGAAGAATATGAACTTAACTCTTTGTATTTTTGACCAAGAAAAAAAAAAACTTCCTTAGTTTTACTTTGACCTTAAGTTTGATTGTGTACATGATAAAATGTTCTATGATGCATATTGAGACTGAATGTGACACAGACGATGGTGACAAAAATGACATATTTAATAATTTATGGTTTTCTTATTTTACTCTTAATTGCTTTAAAAAGACCTGGCTGCTTAAGCACATATTGAATCTCAGGGGATTGGATTTTGCAGGTTGATAAAGCTATAGTGAGTTTCTTTTAGGTCCTTGCTTATCTAGCCTCTGTTAGAATTGTCTTCAAGACAGGCAGTGGAAGCAAGAGGATGCCCTTCCCAGCCAGGCAAGACACCTTAACGTTTTGTATTCCTGAACTGACAAATGGATGAAAGTTCCCAGCTGGGAAATGAGATAACCTAGAAGCCAACTAGGATTTCCTGACCCCTTGAGACTTTCTCAGACATCTGTTCATGCCTAATAGAAACCAGAGAAGTGCTTAAAGTTGAGGGGAGTATGGTGCCCATATTTGCCAGGTCTCTTATGCCTCTCATTTTCTTCTTTTCCTACATTCATTCATTTTAATGGCATTTTTTCAGACATGACAGATTCTTGCCCAACTTTCCCCAAATACGCACTCTTCACCAAAAAGGTCTCTGCAAGAATTGTAGAACTGAGGAGGTGTGGGAAGGTATAATGGGTCGTGATAAAGGAAATAACTTGAAATTGAACCCCAGAGTCTTAAAATAATCCTTTGGCATCTCTATTTTCAGAAAGTTTTCCATGACCTTTTTCATGTAAGGACCTCTCCATCTCAGCATTTTTTCTTGTCCATTCATTGGCTTCCATCTTTCTGCATTTCCTTCTGTTTTCTCCAATCCTTGTCTTGAGCAGGCTTCTTCAGTCTTCAGCGTTGTTGTATTTACTGTGGACACCTATGCCCTTAGGGTCTCATATCCCATACTAAGTGCCTTATCAATGTTCTTCCCCAAAGAAAGGCCTATTCTCTCTCTAAAGGGTAAATGAACAATTACCAAGGGAATAGCAATTCCACTTTGCTATGGTAGGCATATACTTTCTAATAAGTTAACCTAGTATTTCTATTTTTTTCTGTAGCCTTGAGAGACAGAAGAAATTCAGGTCACATAACAAAGTAATTACAAATTTGGCAGCTGTGTGAGTCTTTGACAATAGAAGTGTGTTGTTTCACAGTGTGCTGATAATGTCTTTTGAAACCCTGAGCATGTGTACAGTTCTTTGGCTGGTGAATTATGAAGAGTCTGACATAGATGTGGGAACCAAGAAGGAAAATAGAAGATGTGTGAAGTTTAAGTTGTGTGTTTTCAGATTGTTTCCCTTTGGTTTCTGAACACTGGGGAGTGTCAAACAATAGGACAGGTGATATCATTTTTAAAGACCTGAGGAAAGAAGTCCTGATTTCCTACATTATATATAAACCAGTATATTCATGGTTAAATATTTTTTCAACCAAAGAATGCTTTTCTGAGAGTAAGTAATACTAAAATATAGTCCATAGGCAAAACATGTTGAGTCCATGAAAGGTAGGGGAAATGAGTAAGAAAAGGAAGAATTAAAGTCACCTAGGCTGAATCTCAGCTCTTGGAGTATGGTGAAGCTATGCTAGGAACACTGCAGAGGGGCAGTTAGGGTTACTGCCATTAAGGTGACTTGGTGGTTGTATCTCATGGCCTTTGCTATTCAAAATATGTATTAAATAGAGAGGCTCTCTGGTTGGCAGCAGAGTTGATGTTACACGGTATTTGTATCATATAAGAGAAAAGAACATGGGACAGGGCTCAAGTTCAGATCTACTTTGGTTTTAGGAGTGAAAAAATAAACAAAAGGAAGATATTAAGGAATGTAGAGGATTTAGCAGGGTCGAAGAGAAAGTAAATGGAAGTTGGAGAATATACTCTTGGTATTTATGTTCTGAATCTCTTTCAGTTTGATTTAGAAATAAGTAATTTACCTCATAGACAAAAATGCTCTCATGACCCAGATTCCAAGATGAGATTCAGATTATAACTGTTGAACTTGGAAATGCTCAAACTTCACAGCTGCAAATGAAAAATATTAAGGTAATATCTGCAAATCAGGACAATGAAGAGCCTCAGCTAAGGAAGTCTTTGGCAAGGCTGCAGAGGGGTTTTCAAAAAGATTGCAAAATATACAGGAGTCAAGGCCTCTTGTAAAGTAGTTACACAGTTACAGGCTTGCCATCTGGCTTCCAGAAATAAAGCATAACAAAGTCTTTTGAAGAGATCCTTACAGACACTATTTGGCCAACCACATTCAGCATATAGTTTACATACAGATCAATGAAGATTGAGTTTCAATCTAGTCTGAGTCCTGGCTTCTGTTTCCTCTAAATTATATATAAGTGGATCACTTTTGCATCTTCCTAACTGAATCAGGGATTTTAACTTACTTTCAGAGACTGTGACCTAACAGTACAAACGTTCACGTGTAACTAAAAGCTTAGTGGACCACTTAGCAGAAAGCATTTTGCTTTTCTAGTGTTTACTTATAGAAATCCAATAGAACTTTGCTGCCCCAGCTATTATGGGTTGCTCTGAGCTGTAAAAGGTTGTCTTCGTCTGTTTGATAACATCTGTTCCACACTCTGGTCATATGGCAGCCCTTAGAAAATGGTCCTCTAAGGCAGAAGCATAATTCATAAGATTCACATGATTTACAAACAAGAATTTTAAGTTCTAATTAGTACTTTAAGGGTGATTCATGTGAAAGAAGATTACATTTGCATGTCAATGAAAACCTGCTGCCTTAGAAAACCATGCTAAACTATGTAATTCATCATTACACATAGGGAAAGATTTATTTTTCTGATTTCCAGTCCTCAGGAAACAGATTCAGACAACCTTAGTGTCTTAGCTATTTAAAACATCCATGCATATTGTACCACAAGGTTTAAGGTTTAGTATGTGGTGTGAGGAAAGAAAAAATCTAGTTCTCAGGAAGTGTCTTTCCTTTGCTATAAATACACCGTTGTTTTTCTCCTTCTCCCTTCCTTTCCTACTTTCCTCTCTCTTCTCTTTTCTTCTTCTGCCTTTTCTCCTTCCTCTGCCTTTCTTTCTTTAATATGGCAGGACTCTTTTAGAAATATTTATGACCAGTGCTTTCATGTGTTGTAACTCTGGTTTTATTAGCTTTTATTCTAGAATCATTCATTTTCAAACTGTGCAATTATTACTAAAAAAAAACACAAAAACTTTATTTTTAAATTCTTCCAAATTTTAACTAACTACTACCATGATAACTGGGTTTCTTATTTTTGGATATTGAACTATTTTTTAAAATGTTGGCCCCTTTGTCCAATGAGAAGATGCAGTGGAAAGAATTAAAAAGAAAAAAAACAAAAACAACTAGAAACAGAGATACTTATAACAGTAAATAAGAGGTAAGTAATTTCTTGGGTTAGATGCATGATGGGGCTTACAAAAAACTGAATATATATGTGTATCTATACATACATATACATATACGACTTAAATATAATTTTTGTCATGTCAGTATACTTTCTTTTGGAGGACCAGAATCACTTTGTAGATTTTATGTGGTGCTAGTGTCTTCCCTCCCACCAAAATTGGTGTGGCATACGATTTGGGTTGGCAAGAATGAAGTTCTCTCTTTCTATGATCACAAAGGTTGATTCTGAAATCTGTACCTGATCCAAGATGGGCTGATCAGAGTTTTCCTTGGGATTTGTGTTGAAACTGTTAGGAGAGGCATGGCAATAAAGTATTTAGGACTGGGACTGGCAGTGGTTGTCTTGCTGCCCCGGGAAGAGTATCTGAGAGCAAAGCTAAACAGAGGCAGGTGGAGTTGGATGAGAGCAAGAGGCAGAGAGTGGATGCATTGACTGCATTCCTAGAGGTTTACACATAGAAGGTGGAAAGGATAACTTTACAGCGAAAGAGCAGCCAAAACCAATTCAGGGAGGAAAAATGGAGTATGGAATTTCTGGGACTTCAAGGAGTTTGTAGTATTTAGGGTTTCAGGTTGTCGCCTGTTTAGTGTCAGAGATGAGTTGAAATTTAGATTAGGAACTGATCACCAAAAGGACCTTGACTGCCAAGTTAAGGAGCTTAGATTAGATCCTGAAGGCAATGGGGAGGCATAAAAGTCATTCAAGCCGGCATCCGACATGCTCAGTTTTGCCTAGGACTGGCCTGTGTTGAGGAAATATGTAAAACTGGAATGAGTTTTAAATATAACCATTTTTGTTTTTCATTCAGAAGTATCAAACTAGTAATAAGAAAATTTGAAGGTTTAAGTCAAAACTCTTCAAAATCAATTTTTGTAAATCTGTAAGTTTGTCTTGTCATTCATGAAATTATAAAACAGAATGGAGACATTGTTATGAATATATTGATTTGATCTTAGACATTTCAGTTATATTAAAAAGCTAAGTTAGCAAATAAAAACAGTACAACTGCTGAAAACTGAATCAGGAGAAATAACTAAAGTTTAAAATAGAAGAGATAACTTTACAGTGAAGTACTACAATGGGAACTGAATTGATTCTATTGCTTCAGAATACAGGTTCATATTCAGAAATCAAGTAAACTAAAAATGTTGTCTAAACATTCTATACATCTGTGGTTAATTTCTTCTGTCTTAAAAATGTCAAAATAAGTACTTTACAGATATATTGTTCTTCTTATTTAAGACAAAGCAGTCTGTAACATCTGTATATTGGGTGCTCATATTAATATGCAGTTCTTTTTAGTTTGCAAAGTTAATTTCTATCTACGTTTGCTATTCCCGATATCCCTATGATGCAGACTTCACAGCTTATTTTTCAGATAATAAAACTGAAGCTTGAAAATAGTAAAAATAATTTGCCCAAGGGCACACGGAGAAGCTGGCCAAATTGCTTGAGATTTGCATCTAAGTTGAATCTAAAGCCCAGGACCTTTTAGTTCGTTTTTGTTTGGAGTCCTCTATCTCCTGCTTTTCAAGGCAGCAGAACAGCTGACCCAGGGCTTTTCCCTGGCTGAGTCAGGAATTTGGCAGCCAGCCTGTAGCGTGGATGGCTCGGATGGCGCAGTCCAGTGGAACCATCACCTTGCACTAGCCTTCTGCAGGTGAGCCTTGTTGTTAGGCTTTTGATATCATTTGTTCTGGTATTTCAGATTCCTAAGGAGAATAATTTTGCCCTTGATCCTTTGCCTTTGACTCTTTTATCTCTTTTACCTCTCTTTGACAGCCAAGATAAGAATTAGAATCTCTCCCAATATTAATGTGATTGAACACCCAATTCATGTGAATGACTGCATTTCTTCCAATGGACTGATTACTGAGTATCACTACTTTCCACCGAACTTGAGGCATTTCCCACTGTCTGAACCCTTGCTGTAGATGTGGTTATGTAATAACGCTAGCCCATATCAACAGGGGGCCACATGGGCTTTTGGATACTTCATTTCCAGTTAGTGCCCATTCCCTCAGGGATGGGTACTGAACTCCATTGGCAGCCGAGCTCTGCATTGCGCCACGTCTTGCTCATGTTAGTGCTGGCAGTACCTTTCCTCCCCGTTGTTGCCTGGTTAACTCCTTCCTACTTATTCTTATACTCTCAGGTCAGGCATCTCCTCCTTCCCCAAACCTTTGCAGACCCTGTTCATATTGATTTCTGTTTTCTTTCCTGTGAGTTCCCACTTGAACTGCAGTGGTTTCCACTTTGTATTGCAAGTGTCTGTTTCTCAAACTCAGCAGTGCCTTGGATGGAGAGATTGTATTTTCATCTTTCTGCTATAGTGCCTCCCACAGGGAGTATGGGGCCAATGAAGGACTAATTGAATGAAAATAAGAAACCTTTAAAATAATAAAAATACAAATTCTTAAGTATATGTCTTACATGCATAGATAGGCCTTTTCTATGAATGACTTACATTTTGGTCTTACTTTAAAATTATTGGAAGATTTTTTTTTAGTGAAAGTGTACTAGAAAACACCAACTGTTCAGTAAAAAAATGTAAAAAGAAATGAACTAATATTTATTAAGGACCATGTCCTAGGACTGATTAGGACTCATTTATGAATATGTCATTCCATTTAATCTTTATAGCTATTATATATATGAATGTATTTTATTTTAATTTTTATGGGTAAATAAGTAGGGGTTAAAGAAGTTGAATTGCCTTAAGAAAATCTAACATTTGTAAGAAGTAATTCTTACCCCACAATGAATATGTCTAAAGTACTGGGCAAGTATTTACACTCCCTAAGATTCTTCTGTGTTTTTGCCCATCTGTGTATGGGCACACTTGTGTGGGTGAACCATGGAGCTGAGAATGCTTAATCATAGGTCTCTTACAAAGATAAATGAGCTAAAGTACATAGCTAAATGCTCAGTATCAATAGATGGGATGATAAATATTCTGCTTTCTAGACTAATACTTATTGAGCCTAAAGTCTTTTCTCATCAGACTATGCTTTCACTAGAACAAGCAAACCACTGCCATATTGTGAATATTAGTGAAAAGTTTAGCTTTTAGCTGGCTGCAAAGTGGTTGAAAGAACATCCTCAAATCATTCCTGAGGGATTTACTGCTAAGACGAACCTTAAGGAATGATAGCAGTACAAGGCAGACCCAGAAAGAAGTCCTATCTATACTGTACCAGGATGATCTAACACTGGGACAATACTTGGACAACCAGAATAGATTCTCATCCACTGTAGCGTGATATGTGAGACATTTGATTACATTGAATCTTGTTTGAATAGTCTTCATTGTGGTCTCTGCATGTTGAAAATTATTTTAGGTATTTGGAATTCTCTAGAGCAAAAGATCTAGCAAGGAATTCTCTGAGCAATTCCAGGCATAAGTAAATGCTCTCTCATCCTGTTAGTTCAGAGCTGACATTGAGATAGGTCTTAGAGATGTTGCCTCTGTTTTTTGAGGTTTAAGGACCAAGATCTGAGCTTGGATTTTTCTCTTCTATTTCTTTAGTTTCCCTCACTCACAAAACACCAGATGACTAACTCACTGAGGTATTACACAAAAGAGAAATGGAAGAAAAAATGCCTACTTAATGTACATGACGTGGAAGTACCGCCTGCATGTGGAAAAAGTTAAAATATGTGACAAGGTAATAAAGCTGCCTTTTGTAAATTGGAGAAGATTCATCAGACAAAGTTAAGAGGAAAAGTCAAGGAAGATAAAAATATTTTTCTGTCTACAGTGGGCTGTCAAAGCATTGTGCTTACGGATGCTACGTTAACGGCTAAAGCATGCCCCTGTGCTGCTTAAGGCACTAGAAGCTTTCAGGGCCAGTGGAGCTGCACTTTACAGTTCCTCTTAGTGAAGTCAGTGTGAGCCCTCTGAATAAAAATGCCTCAAAGGACGGAATGGAATGGAGAGAATCTGGTTCACCAAAAATGATAAAAACCATACAGATTAAGTAAAAGAAATTTTACCTTAGAGCATTGACAAGGGTTGTCTCGACTCCCTGGAGAGTTCAGCCCTGTGTCGGCAGCATTCATGGTAGAATTTCCTTTCTGAAAACCAGCTTTCTAAAAGCTGCCATAACTTGAAGTGTATGTGAAAAGGAAAGTTGGCATTAAAAAAAAAAATTTCAGAATTATTAGGGAAGCCCCTTCAAATAAATTAACTTTAGAGAATGGAAAACAATGTTTTGTCTATGAAACACAATTCACACACTTTGGATGAGCTAAAATATAATATTTTATTCATTGAGTGTGTAGGGAGGGTTTAGGAATTGCTTAGAGAGTACTAAAACAGTTCAAAACTATTTCTTAAAGATATCTTATTTCATTGTAGAAAAATCTCTCACTGCTCTTATTGAAGATTTGGCTCTGTTAGAATTGATTTCTTACCCTTACCTATAAATTCTGTGATTCATTTCTGTTACAACATTCTCTGTTTTATGAAAAGAATTTTTTCTTTTTAAAATCCAATCTTACCTATGATTAGTCCTGCCCTACTTTCCTATGTCACCTTCACAAAAGTGATAAAGCCTGAGTTTCCTCCAAAAATAGATATTATTTGAGTCTCCTTGTTCTATAGCTGTGGTGTCATTAGGGACTTATGTGGCAGTGCAAATACTAAGAAGAAATATGTCATTTGGTTCTGAGGTCAGCCTAGTCTAGGGAGGAAAGAGCAATCTGGTGGTGAAACACCCTACAAAATAATATCTCTGATTCAACTCACAGAAAGCTTGCTGGAATTAAAAGACACCACTAAATATTTTTTCTCTACTAACCAGCGCTATATCTATCTGACCTAGATTGTCAGACCATGAAAAGTGGATACGAGTCCTCTGCAAAGTAAAATCATAAAGGCTTGGCACTAACATGAAGCTTAACAGCTTTCTGTTGCAACTCTTCTAAGTCCTGAATCTGTCTTCAATAGCTTCTCCAGTGGTTCTTTAGTCTTTTTCAGGTACATTCCCTAACAAAAACTCAGGACTCATGAGATTGTGAGCTTTTTGAGGGCATGAGCACTGTGTTCTCCCTTGCCCCACTGTTATTATCTCCTAATTGTAAATAGTGCCCAGTACCTATAAAAACATCAATAAAAATTTGTTGAGTAAATTAAAGAACCATTCTGAACTACATTTTTAAAAACTGCATAGTAATTGTAGTATAAAAAAACCTGACCGACTTCTTTTTACTCCTCTCTCCATCCCTCTTTTCCCCTTCCTGCCTCTTTCATACTGTCATAGGAATAGAAACCACCCATACTGGAAATGAGAATATAATACTTTGCTCATTGTACTCAAAGAATACATTTATTAATGTAATAAAATACATTTTATTACATACAATGTATTAAATACAATGTATTTAAAGGAGGCTTTAATTAATACAATTAAGGGTTCACTAGCTAGGTGACCATTTTACTTAAGTTTTATGTGCTAGTTTTTCCATCTGAAAATGGCAATAATAATTGCATCATCTTGAGATAATTATGTGACGACCCAATGCCTCATTGTGTATAACATACTTTAGAACAGTATCTGACATATAGTAGGCACTCAATAAACATTTAAAAAGTTAATGTACTACGAAACAGCCTTTTCTGCTTTTATTCATCTTTGACTATTCTGGTTATCTCTTGCTACATAACAAATCATTGCATTATTGTCTTCATTTTCCTGTACATTGACTAGACTTAGATGTACAGTTCACAGTAGGGTTTCTCACATCTGTGAGTGAGGACCCAAAGACATCTGAAAACTTGCCTGAATTGGAAGTCTGAGAAGGCACACACCATGGCTGGCAGTTGAAGCTGACTGTTGACTGAGCTGGGCACTCAGCCGAGACTCACAGCTGGAGTGTCTACATTTAACCTCTCTATCTGGTTTGAGCTTCTCATATCATGATGGCTGAGTTATGAGAGGGAGCATCCCAACAGTGAGCATTACAGATAACCCAGCTAGAAGTAGCAAGGTTTATTCTGTCCTAAATTCAGAAGTTATATGGCATAGCTTCTGCCATATCGTTTTGGTCTTCGTAGTTATAGGACTTGCCTAGGTTCAGTGGGGGTGGATCCATAGATTCTAACTATTGAGTATAGAGTGGCAAGGTTCCATTGCAAAACACCAAGTGGGAGAGGAAAAATTATTGCCATTATCTTTAGCCATTTGACTATCATAAATTTTCCATTTATATTTGAGATTAAGTTCAGTTCTTCATTATTTTTCTTCTGAAATACTTAAGACCGTGTAGAAAAGTTTAAACCTCAAACCTCTTTTTCTATGGTAGGCTTTCAAAAGTCTGAAGATTGTTAATGTAGCTTTAGTGAGTATTTCTATGGATAAATATTTATAAATGTTTTCGTTTTTCTATAGAATAACATTGTTTAATTTTTTTAAAAAAATTTGACCTGTGTCTTAGGGATTGAATGTAGTGACTGAAATAGTTCAAAACAAGTGGTTAAAAACAACATACCAATCATGATTGGTTTCATCTGATTGGGTTGAATAGTATATCTGACCATTCATTTCACTTTTACATTCAGATCATCCAAAAAAGAAGAAAATTGAATTGAAGTCATTTCTACTGTGTACTACTTGGTTATTCAAATTCACGTCTCTAGCCTATCACAGTCTCAACATAAGTAATATTTCATAGTCTTCTGTAGCTCACACAGCATTTTTACCTACAACATCTCATTTGACTTTTGTAATATAAGCAGTGTCATATTTCTGCCTTCCCATGAAAATGTTGACGCTCAGAGAGGTTGTAAGATTTTTATAACAAGGGAGCAAGAATTTGAGTTACAGGTACTCAGTTTTTATAGTGCAAAAATGTTCACTCATTTATCAAATTTGAGGTTTACAGTATTCAAAATTGGTAGTAGGTCCAATACACATTCCCAACATCTGTACACTTGGCTAAAACCAATATAGTATCTAGAAATGCTATACTTATTTTCCCAACTTCCCTTGTAGCTGTTGCCATATAACTTGTTTTAAGCCAATAAGACATACATGGAGGTCTTCTTGGAAGATTCTAGAAATATTTTTATTTTTTTCCAGAAAGGAAAGATGAGGTTGATACTGTTCCCACCATGACTGCAATCAAAATGCCCAGGACTGTAGCCATTATCTAGTGACTATGAGAAAAAGACCAGTGGTGCTGGTTCTGACGTTGTTGAGCCACTAATCCAATAATAGTAATCAACTTCTCTTGTATTTCTTTTTTAAAAAGTAAACTGCGGTATTCTTGATTTAAGATGCTAATGATTGGGTATCATTACCAGCAATATAACACATTTTTACCCCAAATTGAATGCCTGCTTTTTTCCCTCCCTGCTTTTCTCCCTTCCTTCCTTCCTTCATTTTTCCTCTCCCCTCCTCTTCTCTCCCCTCCCCTCCCCTCCTTTCCTCTCCCCTCCCTCCCTCTTTTTTTCTTGTCTCTCTCTCCCTCTCCCCCCACCCCACCCTCTCTCTCACCTGTGATGAATACTGAAAAGTGTACATGATACTAAAGAAGAGACATGCTGTTTGAGAGAAATCCGGTGGATATTGCTAAGAGATTTTATTGGTGACCTTTCATTTTTACAAAAAGAAATCTATAAAAACAAAGTAATGAGAATGATAAAGCACTAAACCTAGAAATACTCTAATTGGCTAACAAGTTATAGAAATACTGTTTATCTTCTTACCTCATTAACTCAATACAAATAGTTAATGCATTATTTATTTAATTAGTTATTGTATCAGTAATCAAAATTGGCCATATGTTAGCCATATAATTGGGAAAGATATTTGGACATATTTTGTTGTTGTTATGAGAAAATACACAATGAACCAACCATTTATTTATTCATTATAGTGTATTAGATAAACCATGCTATTGTACCAAAAGTATAAGTAACTGTAAAACAACTAAGTATAAACTATATGTTCTGATAAAGATGGACAATGTATCTATCTTGGTTAGTCAGATCTGTTTTCCTTATGCTTTTCCTTTTCTACTCTTCAACTTGGGACATGCAAAATTTCTTATTTGACACTTGCATATGCCATTTCTTCTGCCCAAAATATATTTCCTCTTTTATTAGTTAACCACTATTCATCCTGCAAATCTCAGTTAAGGCTTTATTTCCTCTAGGAAGATTTCCCTGCTGTAAAAGGTCAGCTGCTTTTTCCATATGCTTCTAGAGGGCCTATCATGATTTGCAGTTGCCTATTTACTTGTCAATCCCTTGCTAACCTCTAAATTCCATGAGGATAAAGATAGTACCTATCATCTTTGTGTCCTTAGATCCTTGTCTGGTACACAGTGGACACTTAAAACTTGTTGAATAATTGACAGAATCAACTTAATTATCCTTTTATAATTCTTACATTTGCTTTAAACATAAAGTCTTTAATTAGCTGAAAGAAGCAAGTCTGCATCATTAAATTCACTTGCATGATTTTATTTTTGTCATGACAGAAAGAAATAATTCTTTCTTTTGAAGTTTTCTCTTTTTTATATTCAATACAGACTCTTGTCTAATTCTCCAGTTTCTTCTTTGACATTTTTTATCTGCCAGAGAGCTATCAGTCTTCCCGTTTGCCAGTCTTTGTTTGCCAAGTGTGAATGTTCAAAGCCAGACTAATTTTCACATAACATATACTACATTTTCCTAGTAAAAGATCAAAGAAAAACACTGTGCTTGACATGATTTATTTTTGACAAATATGTGTAGCCTGCTTTAATATGTGAAAATATTTTTCATTAGGTTCCTGAGGGGGAGAATTATGTCTCACTGGATACCTATCTCCATTTTAACAAAATGTTACTCTTTCCGCTTTTGTTTTGTCATCTAGTATCTTAAAAGAATACATATTTTTAAGTGTAAATGTTCCAGAGATGAATTTCACAGTACATAATATTGGTGATTTTAAAACCTCTAACATGTTGAAACTGTTTAAACCTAATTTTAAGTTCATTCTTGGTTTTTCTTTTGCAAGATTTTTGTAAGATTTGCATAACATTAAGTAATAGTCTAATCAATTTTATAAAATTCAATTATTCATTATTCACCTTTCCATTAAGTAATTGATCTATATTTTCTTTTGTTAGCCTCATATTTTTTCAATTCATTTATAGTCATTTTCATTTTACTTTTGTGTTTTATTTTGTGTTATGGCATCTCTGACATTATTCTTTATATTATTTTTGTGACATCTTGAATAATTATGACTCTTTTCAATTACTCAGCTCTTAGAAAAATTCAAAACTCATTAGTCTGCTTGCTTTTTTTTCTTCCTCATATTTTTAGGGAATGATAATGGCATATGACTTCTAACCCTCTAGCATTCCTTTTCTAACTAAGGGCATCAGGCACCATTTCAGTGCTTAAGCAATGGTAGGACATTATTTTGTTTTACTCTTCCCTTTCCTTAACTCTCCATTTGAAATAAATCTCACAATACTCTCCATTTTACTTCCTCTATGTCTCTTGTATAATTTTATCTCTCCTGCCTGCTATTACTGTCAAAATGGGCTTTCATCAGTTCTCATTTACTTTAGTGAGAAAACCTCCAACTCATTCCTTCCTTCCAATCCCATCCTGTCTGTCACACTAATCTTTCCAAAGGAAAAGAGCATCATATTCTCTGCATGAAATTGCACAATTAATTCCATCTCTCTTGAGAATAGTTAAAGTTCCCTTACGTGGTTAGGCTCCAGCACTATTTATTGCATTTTTTTCATGTCTTCAAACAAATCTTATTCTCTTACCTTCCTGGTCTCCTGACTTGAGCATGCAATAGTTCCTTTGGCTGGAAAACCCTCTTCTCTAACCCCACTGCCCCAATCACTTTCTTCCCAAGGCTAACTCACCCGTCAGGTCTCAACTTCAAGAAGTCTTTGAAGCCCAGCCTACAGTGTTTTCTCCCAAGTTAGAGGTTTAATTCCCAGCCTGCATTTCCCCATGATGTCCTCTACTTCCCTTGTCTTAACTCTTAGCCCACTGAACCCTAGTGGCCACTTGGCTGTGCATTACATCTTATTAAAATTTTTGTGAGGTTAGACTATATCTTTTTTCTACCCTGTTCCTGATTCAGAGGACATAATTATATTTATAAAACAGATTAATTCATGAAAGTTATTTCCTGTATAGTTTTGATAGTTTTTTTTCTACTTGGAACCATCTCTCGGAGAGAAACAATTCCTTTGGGAAGGTAAAATACTGTGACTTTTTTTTTCTATTAATGTCATGAGCTTTCTCAAGTTATTAATCTGAAGTCTATATATATATTTTTTTTATCTCTCACACTTCTTTTAGTATTTCAAACTTCATAATCTTACTATCACTATCTTGCAAATTGTCTTAAGAAAAATGAATCAGTGTTTAATTTTTATGTGCACTGACAGTGACCTCAAAATGTTATTTTATTATGTACAACTCACAGTACCTTAGATTTATTTAATTGGAAAATCTCTATGGTTCTGATTCTGCTAATGTAAAGCTATAGGGCCAGGGGGAGGTATAGAGAAGTTTCAAAATTACTTGCCATTTCTATTAATTAATAATTGGTTCAATTCTTCTTTGCACAATACCCCTTTAATTGTGTGAAAATACATTGATTATTGAGTGAAAATAGGGTAAAAAACTGTGTGGCATACTATTTTACAGATAAAGCCTTACATAAAAAGGTTTAGAAAATTAGTAACTGGTGTTTTATCAGTACATGAAATGATTGCTAAATCTCTTAATAGAGAATATTTTATATGATGGGAAGGTGAGATTAAATAATTGTCTCCTCAAATTCAAGTTTTTCTTGACTTAAAGCTACCCATATGAGGAGCAGAGAAGTAAGTTTAAATTGCATATTATTAAAGATAGCAATTTATGGCAGCAATTTTTTTCCAGAGTTGCATTTTAGTGAAATTAGTGAAATTTTACAATCTACAAGAACATGAAATAGGATACTTTCTCTTTGAAAACACAATACCAGGCTAGAGATGGAAATTCTCTTACAGAAGTATCTTTCTTTCCAAACTTCAAATCCTTCAGGTAGATGAAATTGAATTCATTGACCCCAAATTCACTTACCAATAGCAACTATTAAATGGATGAAAAATATAAAGACATTGAGTTTAAGTATCTAACCATCATGTGGCATCTAAGGTTAGTTAGACAGACAATTCACTTACTTGTCTCCTCAAATCATTTTATTTGTCCAGATAATTCACCACACTCTACCTCTGCCCACCTTATCATATCCACATAGTGGACACTTATTTGAATATCAGTAGATCTCTTTTCTGCTTCTCAAGAATAGACCCTAGGCAGCCATAGTTCTGCTGTGTAGTCTTGCTTACCCACCCCCATGCCGTGACAAGTCTGCTTTCTTGAAACTTTGTATATTCAATACTTAGTACTATTATTATATGTTGTAGATGTTCAGTTACTTTTGAATGAGTATGTCAATGAATGATTGGGTGCCAGCTCAAGCTGGAATCATTAAATTCTCTCAACTTGCAATTTACAGCTCAGAAACATGGTACTGGGAATTTGTGGCTGAGCCACGTTAATAGTAGAGCTCAAGAGGGAGAAATCTGCAAGGTGTGCTGATACCAAGTTACTCATACCTGCTCAGGTTCCTATTCCACTAAAATGTGGTTGTACAAATCTACTTTAGTTTGTGAGAAGTACTCCAGTATATTTCTGGGAATCTCTGTTGTACAAGTTACTTTTCTGTCATCAGCTAATCCATGCACTCTCATCCATCATTTTGGTCTTCTAAAAGTGTTTGCGTGAATGTACGTGGGTAGGAATAGAATATACATATGACATATATATGAGTATGTATGTGTTCCTTTAACTATAGCATACACAAATGAAGTACATCTACTGCAATATATATCTGTGAATTCATGTTATTTTATTCACCTGGAATTGCACATAGATTTATTACTTTTTATATGTGTTTCTCATCATTAGATATATGTGTATCTGAATATGCAGCTTTGGGAGGGCTTATGCTAAAAATTAGTATGGGTTACTTATACATACATAGATATATTTAGCACAAAATGTGATTTTAGTGTAGCACTCATTTGTTATATGCTCTCATTATGGACTGAAGGCCATTTTATCCCCTTTTATCTTTTTCATATTATGGAGAGCTTTTATTACTTCATTTATTTTGTGTTTATGTATCACTTTCATTAATTTAATATCAAGCTATTTTTAAAAGGTGGTTTGACTAAAGAATAACAATAAACAATAAGAAAAAATCAAAATATTTCTTAGCTACTTATTCAGTGCTTTATCCTCTTTCCCCTTCTCCATTAGCCACATTTTTCTGGTTCATTGGTCAAAATAGGCAGACGAAAGTATTAATCGCTGATTTTGAGGTTTTCATTTCCTTCCCCTTATATTCTTTCACATTAAAATAGTGTACCCTCTTTGACTAATGCCATTTTGATTAATCTTTTATTAATATTATAGACATTTTTAAAAACAATGTTCTCAGTTTGCTGATTATCAGATAATATTTGGATCTGTAATTTTCATTTATTTTTTGTAAGTTAGAAATAATGAAGGTATAAACATATTCCTATACATTTGTACTTTTAAAAACAAATGTAAAACAGTTGTAAATAATTTTGAATATGTTATTGTGAATAAGAATAGATATGTTTTCCTGATACGAAGGTTTTTTTTTTTAAATTTCTTTTTTTCTTTTTTTTTTTTATGATGACATTTGTTAACAAAATCCAATAAGTTTCAGCCGTACACTTTAACAGTAAGGCATATATAAATATATGTGTATATATTTACACTGTGTGTTCACCTCCCATAATTAGATTTCATTCTGTCACCACTTATCTGACCTCCCTTTACCCTGTCTACCTCCCTCCTCCCCCCACTTCATACCCTCTGGTAACCACTAGTCTGTAGTCCAAGTCCATGAATCTCTGTTTGTTTGTCTTGTTCATTGTTGCTTTTAGGTTTATATCCCCCATATAAGTGATATTATGTGGTTTTCAACTTTTTCTGCCTGGATTATTTTGTTTAGTATAATTATCTCGAGGTCCATCCAGGTTGTCGTAAATGGCACTATTTCATCTCTTCTTATGGCTGAGTGGTATTCCATTGTATATCTGTACCACAGCTTCTTTAGACAGTCATCTTTCATAGGACACTTCGGTTGCTTCCATGTCCTGATCACTTTGAATAATGCTGCTATGAACGTCGGTGTGCAAATATCTTTTTGGATATGGATTTTCAAGTCTTTGAGGTAAATACCCGGTACAGGGATTGCTGGATCTTATGGTAGATCAATTCTTAGTTTTTTGAAGAACCTCCATACTGTTTTCCATAGTGGCTGTACCAATTTGCAGTCCCACCAGCAGTGGATGAGGATTCTTTTATCTCTGCATCCTCTCCAACATTTGTTATTACGTGTCCTGTTGAATACAGCTATTCTAACAAGTGTTAGATGGTATCTCATTGTGGTTTTGATTTGTATTTCCCTAATAGCTAGTGATGTTGAGCATCTTTTCATATATTTATTGGCATTTGTATGTCCTCTAGGGAGAAGTGTCTATTCAGGTCCTCTGCCCATTTTTTTGATCAGATCATTTGTTTTTTTGTTATTGAGTCATATGAGTTCTTTGTATATTTTGGATATTAGGCCCTTATTGGAGGTGTTGCTTACAAATATATTTTTTCATTGAGATGGTTGTCTCTTTACCTCATTGATGATTTCTTTTGCTGAGCAGAACTTTTTAGTTTGATGTAGCCCACTCATTTATTTTAGCTTTTACTTCCCTTGCTTTTGAGGTCAATTTCATAAAATCCTCTTTAAGTCCAAGGTCCTTGAGTTTAGTTCCTATGTTTTCTTCTATGCATTTTATTGTTTCAGGTCTTACATTTAGGTCCTTAATCCATTTTGAGTTAATTTTGGTGTGTGGTAATACACAACAGTCTAGTTTCATTCTTTTGCATGTGGCTTTCAAAAAAAACCAAAGACATACAGTGGAGAAAGGAAAGCCTCTTGAATAAGTGGTGCTGGGAAAACTAGAAAGCCACCTGAAGAGATATTTTTAAGACGTATGGATGAGAAATTCAAGATTTGCTCAGGGTTTCTGTTTTTCTGGAGGTCTCATTCTAGGCTTGGTAATTATACTTGGATGAAGAGAAGCTCCAAGGGTCTGGGTCCTATATAGCCCTAGAATTCTATTCTCATCATTCCATTTTACTTCATATGAGGGATTCAATGATTACATGAAAATAGTGATTTGTAGTGATTTGGTACTAGACTTTTCCCATATTTAGTCTTAGCCATTGGGTAGGATATTTGTTTTTCCAAAAATCTCATGATATTCTGGAGATGATTTTTAGTAGGACATGGTAGGAGTCATTGAAAAGGAACTGTCTATGCTTTATTATGGTATTTGGGTTTAGGGTATTGAGGCTATGTGTAGACAAATTTAATGTTGGCAGTTTATTTGAGCCTTTTCTAAACTCCCCATCTTTAATTGGGTTCATTAATTAATAAAGGGACTTTAATGAATGATGAAATAATACAAAGAATCAAACTGTCATTTTAGACCCAGGGGCAATCACAAAACAGAGGCAAATGCTTCTGTCTTCAGAGAAGTTTACCTCCACTAATATGGCTCTCAAAATGTCCTTTCCAACATTGTCAAAGCCATTCACTTCCCCCTAAATCCATAAAATCCAGGTTTTCTTTAATAACTAAACTAGAAAAATCAAGTGTTTCCTGATTAAAATACTTTATAGGTAAGTATTCTCCATTATATTTCTGCTAGTATGTGTACCAGGAGGTCTAGTTAAGAGCTGTGTTTACACTGGCATTTGACTGTAGTCATTCCTTGTAGTTTTATAATTTTAGAAAAGTTCATGTTTCTTAATTTCAATTAGTTTATTGTAGTTGTCTGTCTTGCTTTGTTGTCTTTTAGGCTGTTCCATAATGGGCCTGGAATTCAGCGTCTTCAGGGTTAACCTGGCAGCCTGCAATGGACGAGGATATGATTCAAATGAGGTAGGATTGACTTAGGTGCTAAATCATGATAGCCTGAGATATAGTTATGATCTGTCATTGTGTATGATTTCCTGTGCTATCATAAAGCAGAGGCACAATTTGTTATGTAATGGAGATGACTAGAAATATGTAAAATATTCTAGTTTCTACTAAAAGTATATTCTCTTTGAGATTTATAAGAGTATTTTTAAGGAAATAATTTCCTAAAGAAATAGACCTTTGGTAATACACCAGAGAACAAAGGAAATAAATGGAAAAAAATGCCACAAGCTTATTTTTATTGATCATATTCTCATAGGTTTAAAGGTAATTTTTAATTAGAGTATATTACTAAAAATACCTTTTTCTATTTGTTTAAAAAATATTATACCATATTTGACCCTTTAAACTTATAGCTAGAGTGACACATTCTGTGAAGAGTTTAGAAAAATTTAATCTATTATCTGCCCTTGAAATGATTTATCAGTTATTTCCTGAATAAATAATAGCAAAAACTTAAAGAACAAGTTAACAGCACTGATGTTATTTTTTAGAACAAATATATTAATATTTAATTTACAAAATTGTTAAATTGTTCAAAATATGTTTGAAAATTCTGTTATTTTGCCATATTTAATAATGTTGATTTTATGAAAAAATAATCACATAAACACTAAAACACATTGATGAGTATATTTAAAGTGTATAATTGCTATATTTATCTAAACTATTTAGTACAGTTGTTATCTTTGCTTGATAAACTACAAAAAATAGACTTTTATATTGACGTTATATTACCATGATAGGTGTCTGAAATTTTCTGTCATGCAAACAATTTTTTTTTATACCTCGAAATTCTTTAGTTTCTTTTTTTATTTTTTGGCCAATGAAATTCTATGAGACTCTGGAATTTCAAGATAGTCTATTGAATTTTAAATGATTTGAAATTTGACAAGTTATAATATAAAAATTATATATATTTGTTTTGGTCTTAGAGCTGTTTACCAAAAGATCAATTCCTCTTTTTTCCCCAGAAAGGATATTCTCAGAGGGGATTGCCTCAGCAAGAGGTATTTTCTCTGTGTCATCTGCCTTCTGGCCAGGTTTAATCAATGAGAGGTACCAGTTGACAAGTGGAGGTCCCTGGATAGGAAAAGCTAGATTATTTTTCTCCATTGCTCTCTGCTTCAGGAAGATTCTCCAGTTATTGCTCTATCTCCTTTA
>CM053501.1:88927730-89072554 GCA_028627145.1 Eidolon dupreanum
TGAGGCTAAATTATACCTGGAAATGCAAAAAGAACAAGAATAGAAATAACAATCTTGAGAATAAAGTTTGAAATCTGACATTGCCAAATATGTAGACTCATAAAGCTCTGGTAATTCAATAATTATTCAGGACTCAATGGACTAAGAATAGATAAATAAAGCAACATACAGCACCTGGTTATAGTCACTTAAATTATGGTAAATTCAGTGCATAGGGAAAGATGCTTTTTTCAACAAATGGTTCTAGGTCAATTGAATATTCATATTGAAAAAATGTTAATTTTGAGCTCTATCTCAAATGATTAAGAAGAAAAAACATCATGTCTCAGTGAATGTCTCTGTGATTTGAGAGTTGATAAATATTTCTTAAGTTGGCTACCAAACCCCTTGTCATAAAAGTAAAATATATCTAAAGTGGACTTTATTAAAATTGATTGCTTACTTTCATTAAAAGTCACCAGTAAGAAAAAGACAAACTGCAGAGTGAAAGATTTTGGCAATACATATATCTGAAGAGGGACTCACAGCAGGAGTATGCATGAACTTCAAATCATTAAGAAAAATGCAGACATCTCAACTTAGAAATAATTGACAAAAGTATTGAAGTACTTCACAAAAGAAGATATTCAAATGTCCAGTATTCATATAGAATGTTGCTCAACATCATTAATCAGAGAAATTCAAATTAAAACCTAAATGAAGTAATAGTAAAATGAAACAGAACGAATTAACTTAAAAATAAAAGTTAAAACTTTAGAAAGGTAAAAATGAAAATCCTTGATGAAAGTACTGAGCAACTAGAGCACTCACCTTAAAATGATGGTTCTGGAAAATGAGGAATCCACTTGGGACACCTGTATGGAAATCCTTACTAAAGCTGAATATGCACAAATTCTATGACCTGGAGGTTCTACCATAGGTGTATACTTAACAGCAATGAAAACCTTTGCGTACCGAATGACATTCATGAACATTCGTAAGAGCAGTCTAAAACCTGGTATGACCAAAATGTGGCATAAAATGACTAGGCACGTTAAAGTTCTATTTCCATACAGATCAAAGCCAGGTGGTGCAAAGATATGGCCTTAGCAGGTGGCCTACTGGTTACCTTTTTTGGGAGTGATGTAATAACTTTAACAGGCAGGAAGGTTTTTGTGATGCTGGAACTGTTTGATTTTTTCATCAGAGTGGTGGTTATTTTGTGTGCTCACTTCATGCAAATTCATTAAGCTATATGTGTATACTTTGCTCACCATATAGTGTGTAGAAAAGACTTCAATAAAAAGTTTATTTATTAAACAAGGAAAAATACGATTGGCATTTTTATAAAGATGTCACTGTTGTTATTTTCTTAAAACATATGAAAAAAATATGTATTTCAAACCAGAGAATTGGATTTCCTGGCTAATCATTGGATTTGTGGGGAGGGTTCTGTGAATTACTTCGTAGATTAGTTTGTACAACTTAATAATTTCTCCAGTTCCAGAAACAATTTTGTTCCTCATTCACAGATGCTGAAATAAATCTGTCTATATATATGTAAATGATTTAAGCAACCTACTAATCATCACAGTCAGAGGAATATGAAAAAGGAGACAGAATTATTAAAATCTACAAGCTTTTTATATTCATTCAGAAACTTTGTCAGCAGGTTCTTTCTTCATTTTAATTGACATATACTATTTTTTGAAAGTTCTTATTTTAAAGAAGACAGTGGATACCTGAAATTAATATAAAATAATGTTGAAAGTAAAAAAAAAATCCTTTGATAAAAAGAATTGCCAAAAGTATAAAAATAAAGAAGACAATGGATACTAGATAATTCTCCCAAATATGAGAGCAATGTTCCATAGATCAACCTGTAGGCATTTTGTAGTTAATAAATGGATGATGCTTTTTGAAATGCTTCTGCTTTTGAACTTCAGGAAAAATGGCATGTAATATCACAATACAAGGAGCATTGCAAAAAGGATCCTTCTCCTTGAACATGCCATTGCGTTCAGTGTTTTGCGGCTGTTTTGTGCAGTGTACTTTATGTGGTTTTAATTATTATTGTTTACGATGATGGTGTTTTAATTGTTGATGTAGCACCCTAAGCATTTTGGCGGAAGCTTCATAATAATTAAAAATATTATTATAATAGTCCCTAGAAAGTAAAGAAATAACCAGGGCTCCTTAGAGTTTTTGTGGGAACTAATTTTACCAAGAATCAACATATTTCCCTTGGGACAGTAGAAGGTAGGATTAAAAAGCACATCTTTTTACAGTCCCCAGCTCAGTCCCTGCTGCCCCCACTGCCTTTGTGACTAACAAGGTTTACATCTTTGTTTTTTTGTTTGTTGTTTGTTTTTTTAATTTGATCACTCACAATGTCAGCCCTGTTCTCTCCAGTTTCAATGGCCTACCTCATCCTGTGAAACACACAGAATAAATAGTGCACATGCACATTGTCAGGGTTCGCATTCTTTTTGATGGGCATTTTAGCTTTATGTAATGTTTGTTAATATTTATTACTATGAAAGAGGTTGAATTTATTAACTTGCTTAATGGAGGAAAAGATTTGCAACAATTTGAGCATTTCTGTGCATTGTGGTTTGTTTATTATTTTTATCATTATGTCATAATAGTTTTCATTGCTATGAAAGTGATTTTAATTAAAATTTTCTTTCCTTGAAAGGTAACAGTTCATTAGTGCTTTGTTCATGCATTTATTTATTTATTTAGGCAAAAAAAAATAGTGGCTATCTTGGGGGAAAGCATGATGAGTGATTATATTCTTTCAAATGCCTTTCTGTGTTTTTTACTAACGTGCAGACATTACTTAATGATTTCAAAAACTTCATTTAACAGTTTGGTCAAATAATTTTTGTGTTCCTTCCGTTACTAAATTAATGACTAAGCATTGGGGATTATCATATATAGATGAACACTCTTATTCTTAAGGCTGGGTTTTATAATGTCTGCAATAAAGACAAGCCCTATCTAATATTTATTTATTGACTGTATTTCTTATAAGAAGTAGAATATGAACTATTCCAACTGAGCAATTTTCATAGATTTCATGAAGATGTGAGTGTTTTAGGGATTGTGTGCTACAGATAATCACATCATTCTCAACTCAAGAATCCTGTGAATCAGCTAACAAATGTTTTGTTACTAGTCTTTTCACATCTGACAACTAAGAATGACTTAATTCTATTAATGATTACTTTGAAAACGAAAAAGCTACCACAAATGGAATTTGCATATCTGAGAAAATGAAAATCATCAAAAAACTTTTACAGAAAGCCTTAGCAGTTAATACTCTAGTACTGATTTTTTTGAAGCATTAAAGATGAAGGGCAATACCATAAAAATGTGTTTCACAGAGAATATTTAATGTGTGTATTTTAAATTTTATATTGATGAAATTATTTGAAAATATGCTTTTTTAAAAAGAATAACTTTTGAGAATAGGCTATACAAAAATTACTCTTCTAAATATAATTCTAGCAGGTAAAAATGAACACCATGCATGCATTTCATTGAGTTCCTTCTGAAGCAAGCATAGCCATTAACTCTTCACTGGAAGGATTGACTTTACTACATTCTGAAGGAGGTAAAAACACTGGTGAGAAGACTGTTGGAGTTACTAGAAGAAAAACTAGAAAACAAACATTATTCTTTATATTCCTGATTGATGTCAACATTTTGCAAACTATGAATTCACTTTTCATTTATGAATAAGGAGAAGGCCAAATTCTGAAGAGCTCTCAGAGTATACTACTTTGTTTTTTGTTCTATATATTCAGAGTTGTAGTTTAATGAACACATTTTAGCAGCATTTGATATTCTTTTGATGGTACTCCAGGAATTCTTGAGTTGTAGTTAAGACTGTTCCCTCATCCCAAGCAGAATTGGTTGCTCCCCTTTTGCTCTGCTGTATCCCTTTTATAGTATATATCACATTTCATACACATTGGTTTATATGTTTATCTCTTCCCACCAGAATGTAATAATGTAGTGTAAATACGCCATGCGTTCATAGCCTCAAGTCTTTCATAGTGCCTTATCACAAGTTTGTGTTCAAGAAGTGACTTGTAAATGACTATGTAAATGACTGTGAATAAATACTTTAGTATATCATACCTCACTGACCCAGAGATATCAACATAACACCTAGTGTCAATTTGAGAAGCTGTTTTAGAGGACTATCCAAGAAATAAGTATAACCAATAACTTTGGGTAGTTGGAATGCAACTCAGAAACCAACCCTGTCCAAGTAGTAAGAAGTTACTGAGAGCATTTCACACCAGTCACAAACTAATGAACCATTATACCTTTAGGCTTGGAGAGTTTTAAATTATGAGTAATTGTGCGTATAGCCACAAAGGTTTAATAAATACAGATTCTACATGAGGTCTGTAATATTGGACAATGGCTGCCAGACATACTAAGACTTCTATGAAAATATTTAGCCACACGAATATAAGGAATTAGCATGTTATGTATTGATGTTGGTCACAGATGATGACTCTACAGTGATACAAAAGAACCAGGAACCTCATGTGAGAAAAGCATCTCGATAGAACCAAGATAATGGCATCTCCTATAGCTGAGAGTTTTACTAATTTTGAAGGACCAAGGCATTAGCCTTAATGTAAGAACTCCATTATACACACATTTTCCACTAGAGCTCTAACTAATAATACTTTTGTTTTAGAACTTTGATACATGACACAAGGAGGATTTTTTTCTGATATTAAAGATGCAATTTTTTAAATTCCCTTTTCTATTCTATGCCAGTTATTTCTTTTAAAATCTTAGGCGGCAGTTAAAGGAACAATTCATTAGCCTAGTGGTTAGTAGGAGTCTGAAATAATCACACTGCTTTTTGGAAATAGAATTGGAACATATCACAGTGGGCACAGGATCAAGGCTTCTGTGCACCAACCCTTAATGGGTGTTTTGGGTACATAGTGGTAAGATTGGGTCTGCTAATTCAGGCCATTTGGACATCTGCCTCTGCCTTACAGTATTACTCCTTTGGCAGAAGCTGCCAGAGTTGCCAGATACTTTCCAAGTTTGCATCTGATCACGAACAGGACTCTGTCTCCTGTTCCTTTATGTTTTGTCTCTCCATGCCTTATTATCCTACTCTGGATAAATGCTCTCTCTAGCTTCTGCAACCTCAATCCTTTACTACCCAGTACTGAAAATGAGAGCCAGAGTTAAAATCAGCCCCTCTCTATTGCATGCTTTAAATTCTCTCATAGTTTTCTTATAAGAGATTATGCAATGTACATACACAGAATAATGAAAACTGTACTAAAGGGGAGAAATTACAGAGATCAGACAGATGAAACCCAGAGCACTACCAATTCCCCACACTCATGTAGTTCTTTTTATTCTCATTTTGGATACTTTCCGTACATTTCATTTCACTTCTGTCCTTTGGCAAGCATACAAGTTCAGCTGCAGATATTTTTTTATTTGACCTTAACAAGAATGAATCCAAAATTTCTGTTCAGATGAAAGCAGACTTTCCAAATATAGGGATTGAAGTTAGTTGTGAACACATAAAGGTATAATAAAATGAACAAAGTAAGAATAAAAAGTAAAACAGGAAAGAGGATGGAAAAAAAGCTTACAGAATTAATGAAACAAAATTTGAAAGCATATGATAAAGTAATAACTCAGTGATATTAGCTTGTTCAGTATAAGTTAGGTGAAATTTCTTCTTATCTCTGTTATGGCTGCACAGGTTCGACTTACTCTAGTCATGATGACAAGCTAATTAAGAGTTATGAAACCCCATCCATCATTAAACCGTCTCAATGTATTATTAAAACAATATAACAACTTTTCCTCCAGGCAAACAGAATAAAACAAACTGCAACAACATCATGCTGTGTCTATACAACACAGAATAAAATGGAAATTTCCCACTCTCCACTTATTTTGATCAATGAACATAACTAAATAAGAGAGCTGGAACCACATTTTTACTTCGTGGCCTGCAGGAGGCTGCATGGTTGTCATCTTGATCAGATCAGAATACTTAAGTGTCAAATTTTTTTGGTTATTTTGATTTGGCCCAATTATATATTTCAGAAAGATCTCAGCCTTTTAAAATTGGTCATATTTTCTTCAGTTTTTTTTTTTATTTAAATCACATTGCTGCAAGAAATAATGTGACAAAGGAAAATTGGGTATGTTTAGATGGAAGAAATGTAAAGAAATCAACATGGTTAAGAGATTCGTAGATTGATAACCAAAAAGATGGGGAAGAATTAGAGCACTTTGCAAATCTATTTTCTGCAACTCTAGTATTTCTTCATTTATAAAAAAAATGGATGGTATTAGGTATCTTCCAGGCACTTTTGCAAATGTGTATAGAAACTATAGTCCCTTCTCTCCATATATATGGGGGGGGGGAGAGAGAGAGGGAGAGGGACAGGGACAGGGACAGGGACAGGGACAGGGACAGGGAGAGGGAGGGAATGAATATAAGTGATTTCTTACAATATAATGGGAAGGAATAACAGAGAAGTTATAAGGCACCATAGGATGAAATGGGGTTAGACTGGAGATTCAGAGATGGTTTCTCATTGAAATTAATAATGATGATGATCATAAATACTTACCATGTACTAGGCACTGGATAAAACTCTTCTCAAGCATTAACTTACATAATCTCTAACAACATTTTGAGAAAGGTATTGTCAGTATTTTCATTTCACATATGGGCAAACAGATTTAGAGAGACCTTTTCCCTAAAATACCTAAGAAGAAAAACAGATTTGAATCTAAGTCTGTCTAATTCTACAGCTGAGAGGTCTTATCTTCTAGGATCCAGTTTAAGCAGAGTACTGAAGGATGACCTGTGATTAATCTTCTACTAGGAACTGCAATTCTAAGTGCATACATTAGGGGGTGCTCATTTGTATACATAAAGAGATTGAGATAAGTAAGATTGCTGAATTGCAATGTTTATTTTTAAAAAAAGAGACTTGTAATAAGCTAATTGTCCACTAATGAGAGAATATTTTAAAGAAATCTTAGATATTTCTAAAGGATGTTATGAAACATTGTAGAAAAGTATCAGACCATCTGGATTCAAATCCAGCACTGTTATTTCCCTATAGTGTGACCTTAGGGAAGTAGATAAACTTTTCTATGATTTTATTTCCTTATCTGTAAAATGGAGATGGTAATAAGAGTACCTAATTCATTTGTGAGAATTAAAGAAAACAACACCAAGAAAACATTAAAAGTGCCTTGCATGTAAGAGCTCAATAAATATCAGCTAGTATTATATAATGGATCTGCATAGTTAAAAGGAAGAGTTATATGTACCAAAAGACATATTTCTGACCATAAGTAAGCCAGTTGCAAACAGTTGACACAATATAATATTTATGAACTATGTTTTTATAGTTAAATATCATGTATATAAGCACATTTAAAAAAAGACACCTGACAAAGTGTTTTTTCTCTCTCTCAAAAAAGCACTTCAAAGCGTCAGTGCAGCTATCATAACCATTTAGGTCTTTACTAGTTGCATTTATGCCTATCAGGGAAAAAATGATCTGTTAGGAAAGAAGACGAAGTATCTGTAAAAGTTACACTTTTCATTTGCTTTGACACAAACACGTACATATATGAATATGTGTGCGCCTTTCTAAAATTGGAGAAAGGCCAACTTCTGTTGTTCCGTTGAGAACAAAAATATATTCTGGATAGATTTCAAATGTGCTTCTGCCAAACATGGCTTTTATCCTATTTTCAAACAAATATTGATGTGTTTTGCTAGCAGCATTCTTTAAAAGAGTAAAGAAGTATAAATGTTTTCTGATCATTAAAATTATGTGCCTCTTTGGGAGATATTTATATTTTCCTAATTTCCTTAGGATTTCTTAGCATTAATGATTATGATAGATATTTTTGAGTAATGAGACTGCTTTTTTAAATCTCTTCATCTCCGATAGTGTAATTACTCCTATCATTTGTTCTTTGCCGAGATGCATGTTCTGTATTTCCCCTCTTTGGCATTAGAGCTGGCCCACGTTCTGATTGCTCTTGCAGGAAGGTATGGGCAGCCTAGCACCAGTGATTCACAAGCATTCTTTTACAAGCCATGCCAGTCATTTTGCTCACACCACTGGAGAAGTCTCAGCTTTTCTCAGAAGGTTTGTGAAGAGCATAGATTCTCTAGAAGTGTGGGAAATGACCAAGTTCCTTGAATGTCGTGAAAAGCTCAGATATCTGGGTGAAGCAAAGATCTGGTATCACTTAAACTTTTAGTAGTTCAAGCAAATGAACATCTGTCCCTTGATGCTAGATCCATTACTTTTTTGCTAAGAAATAAAGTCTTTTCTTTTCAGTTATCTTCAACCTATTTTTTTAGGCTTTTAAAATTATTTGAGCAGATAAAGTTCACAGCATGTATATACATATACATATAAATGAATGTGTGTCCTATCTATCATCTGTCTGTATGTCTGTCTGTGTCTATCTCTCTCTCTACCTATCTTTTTATCTTTCTATCTAATCAACAAAGAAAGCCAAGCACAGCATTTTTTAAAGGCCTGGAATACATTCCTTTTAATTTTAAAAGTTTAAAAACAAGCTTATTTTTAAAGGAGAGTCATTCATTTTTTTAAAGAGTACTTTCTGACCAGAAAGTATGCAGCATGTTTATAGCATTTAGGATATTGCATTAATTAATTATTTGGGTTATTAACTATTTGAGGTCCTGGGTAACAAAAGGAGAAAATATTATACTCAAATATTTTTAATATAAGTAATAAATAAGTGTGCAACAATTTTGCAGTTTCCAAGGCTCTTTCCCATTCATTTTGTATTTTTATATTTGTATGAAAAATTATAAAATTGATTTGTTGCCTTTTTTTTTATTAGAGAGGACTGTTTTTTTCAAAGATAATCAAACTTTTAAAATTACATGTTTTTCCTCAAGACTTGAATATTTCTGATAAATGAAGAAAAATTTTAAAGTTAAATCACTACTTGTAGTGATAAATTACTCTGAGCAGTAGCCTTTTAGGTTTGTATAAATCTGTAAAGAGCACTGGCTCTAGAATAAGAAGATTTCCCTCAATATTTTAGTATATCTGGCTATAGACTTTGCAAGTTGGTATAACAGCATTATCTTGCATTTAGAAGTAATTTTTTTAAATATAGATTTTTCAATCATCTTGTTGGAATCTATTTTAAAATAACACTTATTTTTGCTGATTCTTTTATGCTTAACATACAAATCTGACTTTTTTCTTAGAAAATTTAGAAATTATAGAATGATAACTATGGGGGGGTAGGGAGAGGGTGAAATGGTTATAGGGGATCCAATATATGGTAGCTGAAGGAAACTGGACTTCGAGTAGTAAACACACAATAGAATATACAGATGTCAAATTATGATATACACCTGAAAATTATATAATTTTATTAACCAGTATGTTACCCCAATAAACTTAATTTAAAAAAGAACAAATTAGTCAGAATTCTAGAATCCAGAATTTAAAAATGTTAACAGTTTGGTTGAAATATTTTTAGATTTGTATTTGGATACAGATTTAAAACACAGGTGCTATTCAGTAGTGTGTTATATAACCCATTGCTTCTAATAAAAATACATTGTAAGTGCTTTTTAGATCATTAGATGAATTTTAAAACAGGACCTTAAAATTGAATGGTGTTTCTAATATACCTATATCTAAGTTATTTTATTAACTCCCTATCCTTTTTCTTTTTGATTACCTACTAATTTTGCTTATCAAGTAGGCTTTCAAACTGTTCAATGCAAAAACAAACAAACAAACAAACAAAAAACTGAACTTTCTTCATATGTGAATTACCTTCTCATGTTTGTTATATACTTTCTTTTTGAATATTTCTCGTGCATATCTTCATGGGAGATTGATTTATAAGAACTAATTTTATATGGAGGTTATTAGCACTATATGTGCTCTATATGTTACCAATATTTTTCTTAGTTTGTATTTTATCATTAAATTTAATTCCTTTTTTAAATTCATGTTTAAAAAGGTATGAAATGTACTCTTATTTTTCTTTCTGATATATTTTTTGCAGTTTTATGACTTTATTCGATAATCAGCAGTTTTCATCCACATTAATTGTAGATTTTTGAAAATGATGATAACTGGTGACAGGCACATAGGTAACCAGTATATAAAGCTTGTTGGTGACTCTTTATCCTTATTACATTTATGGACAACTGCACCCAGATACAGTGTGGGACATTCCTTATTCCTTTGGCCCAGACAGCTTTTTTTTTTCAGTATTTAGATATACCTTTTCCATATTGAGATGAGACATAATTAAGCCTTCTTGAACTTTGTTAGAGTTGGACTTATTCTATTTGTTATTTTGGTTGATATAAAGTATGTACTGGTAAAGGAGAAAGGAGATGAATTTCATAAGAAAGTAACAATTTACATGAAGGCATACGTAGAAATGATGAGGTTTGAGGGGATACAGTAAGTGTGATAGTTGGTATACTTGTGAACTTGAAGAAATGTGATTGATGTCCTAGGAAGTTAAATAAATATTGGAGAATATGAGGAACTTGTCATCTGAGAAAGGGAAAATTACCTTGGTTAGAGGAAAAGCACTTCTAAATTGGAATAATCTCATCACATGACATCTTCTCAGTGAAAGAGAAGTGAAAGAGTCTTCTGGAAAGCAAAGATTTGGATCTGAGAAAGAGATAAAGTTGCACTGGATTTGGAGTTTGAGAAGGTCGAAGGCAAGTACTCACGCACTGCTAAAGAAAGTCCAAAACAGTGAAAGAAATATATTAAGAAGCAAGAAACAATAAACATAAAGTAGAACAGTAATCTTTAATATTATTTAACATTGTATTTTTTATAGCCCCAATGAGGACTTAATAAAAGCTCTGAATCCTCTTCTCAGATAAATACGTTTGTTCTATTTTGCAAGCAATTTAACCAGTGAGGTGATTCTCCTATACTGAGTTAAGGACCTTTACTCTTGGGGATATATGACTCCCCCCCCTACATCTGTGTACAGCCTGAGGGAGCCTTATATCTAGAAAGAAAAGTGGAATCTTCAAAAATGCAATAATGTCACCATTGTGGCATATAGGTTTTAAATATAAAAAGTAAAGTGAGAATAAATGGGGCATAGAGACATGCTCACTTTTTAAAATTATTACTTTGTTCTTTCTTCTATTGCTCAGACTGTTTTTTGGGTGGGCCTCTTCTCTCTTCCTTCATATTGATCCTGCTTATGGAGTTGAGTATGTTCCTTAATTGGTAACTGCCTTCCCCATTGAAGGCTAAGCATGAACTGGGTAGGACCCTATGAAAATGAGAAATAGAATAATTTTCTCAGGGTGGCTTCTACTAAAGATCCCAAGCTAAAAGCGTAAATATGGATTGTTCAGTTTCATACATGATCTCATCCAGATTCCTCTGACAAGATCATGAGCAGGCATACCACTACCAATAAAGGGAGTGCATTTGACTCATACATTCTTGATTCAAATCTACCAAAGACTGTTTTGAAAACCAGTAAAGAACACGAGTTATAATGAGAGTTCCATTCTTGATAAATTCCTTCTCTTCGTAAGGGAGTAAAAGGAAATTAACTCATCATACAATTTACTGAAAATGTTTGTCTGTCTGAGGCTGTGTCTATTCAACCAAAAGAGAGCAGACTACATTGTTTTCTGCTCTACTCATGCCAATATTAATGTCAATGTGGATATCTTTATGTTTGATTGATCATTTCTTTGGAGATCAGCCATTCTTATAAAATGATAATAGGCAAGTGGAATCAATTGTACTCTATTGACGAGGTTTATTGTCTTCTTTGAGATCATTTAATAAGAAAGACATGTAAATTTCACTCAGGAGAAAACTGACTTTGGTTACGAAAGTCCTTATACCCTGTGAGTTTCTCTCCAGAATCATTAGGAACATATTTCATGTATAATATGAGGAGGGTATTACATACATTGTAGAAACTCAATAAAAAATGGAAAGATTTGAAATAATAAAAGTAACAAAAATAAAACAAACATATGAAATTCTAATCTCAAATAAGTTATAACAGATAATTTTGCGTATTGAGGCCTCTTTTTTCCTTAGACATTTAGTACTAAATTATGTGAACATTGCACTTCAATAGAAATTAAAACAGCCTGATGAGATTCCACTAAAGGTGGAGATGCAGGTAAAAACACCTTTGTCAAAGTGCACAATAAAAATAAAAGCTGGTACAGAATAACTAAAGAAAAGACTGAAGCTCGTTTTGCATCTATAGAAATGATATCTGCATTGATGTAATGCCATATGAAGAATGATTAGTTCTTGCCACAACAATTTAGTGTTTTAATTATGTTTAATTTATAACTGAGAACATATATTTTTTAGAAAAATCGGTTGTGATCCACTACCACAGACACACAGACTGCTTCATCTAGGATTCTTAACCTAACAATGTAGAAATAATTATAATTTATAGAACTCCTTGAAATTATTGAGGACTACAAAGAGCCAATAAAAATAAAATTATAAAACAAGAGACTACGTAAGATAAGGGCCTCTTTGTAAGAAACTAAAGGTTTCTTACAAAGAGGCTGAAAGACCTCATAGAGCTGCAGAGCTCCAGAGGTGTTTCAATGCTCACCCAATGCTATGCTTTGTTATAGCAAGGCCATCGTGCTGGTTGGGAAAACCTGGGGCCCTGGAACATAGGATGGAGATAATCTTGTTGGAGGCCCCTGAGAGTATTGGCTCTGCATTTGTTCATGAACCTCCTGGCCTTCAAAGGGGGACTACTCTTCCCGAGAAAGAGCCATCACTTTCACTATAAGCTTCGTGGTGGGCTCTCGGCTAGTGGTGTCGCACTAATCTCCTCCACTACCAACTGCTTGGGCAAGTGGTGGCCAGCAGTAGGCACCATGCTCTGCCTGCTGGCCCTGATGATTCTGGTTAAGCAGCTGATGAACTTAGTTGAGCAGCACACGAACTGCATATGCAAGCCCCACCATGTGGCGCAGTAGTGGAGGTACCAATGCCCCCATGGTGCTGCTTGTGCTTCTGGTCACTGGCTTGATGCTGCCTGGGCTGGCCAATTGCCCTACTTGGCTACTGGGTGCCATACTAGTGATAAACATCATTCTGGCTGCCTCAGGCTAGCTCTTCTGGGTTTGTTGCTGTATCTGATGGGGATGTGTGAACACTGCCCAAACCCATATATGCAGCTGCTATCTTTATCCACAGTGACCACAGTGGCAATGGCAGTGTCTTAAGCACCTCAGGGTGGCTCTCTGCTGGCCAGCATCATGAGAACATATTTTGCATCACCAGTCTCATCTGACACAGTCAGAACTCTCCTTCCCACCACCTGCTTCAGCATCCAGAGAACTGTGCCAGAGTATAAGTGTGTGTGTGTGTGTGTGTGTGTGTGTGTGTGTGTGTGTAATGGATAGTGAGTATATGAGTGTGTACATGTCTCCAGAACTTAATAGCCCTTCTGCGGGATTGTGCAATTTGTGATTAAGAGCTTTTGTGTACCCACCCATCCATACCATGGGAAAGTGAATGTTATCTTCTTGGAACTAGGTATTTGTGTCCATAGAAATGTCAGCATTTCTGGGGTCTTTAGGCTGAGAAGTATCTTTGATCACTGAAAATTTTTGACCTCTATTACCAACACCTCTCAAATCCAACCTTGTTCTGTAACATCAGCTCGGGATTTCCACAGGAGTGACTATTGCTCACCCCAGAGACTGTACCCAAGACCCTTCACTGAGGAGAGCACCTGGTGACAAAGTGGAAAGAACATGGGATCCGGAATGTGACAGGTCAGGATTGGAATTCCTGTTCTACCACTTACTAGCTTGGGGACTTGAGCAAGTGACTTAACCTCTCTGAGCTTCAGTCTCTTGAGAGTCAGAGTCATGGTCATGGTCATGGTAATCAAATGTGAAGATTAATTGACATCATGTGTGGAAGGACTGGGCATGTGGAAGATGCACAATAAAAATAGTGGCTGCTAAAATGAAATGAAACAAAACAAACAAAAATTTCTTCCAAAGAAAATAGATGATCTCCTCAGAAGGTGCCCCGTTCTGCACTTCTAGCTGCGGGCTGAAATTAGTTAAGTCCCAGATAACTGCATTGGGCCTGATGAGGAAGGAAAGAGGCTATATACACTGAATGAGTTGGAATAATTAGCAAGCATGTACTGGTGAGCCAGGAGAATACCCCTGTGAAGGCGCTTCATCAAAGAGGACAGAATGTATGATTATAAAAGTAAATGTTCTTGATGGGAACAGTTAACTTTCTTGGGACAAGCATATCCTTGCAAGAACCGTAGGAGATGGAGTAAACTTGCTACTGCAGTGGCTCCTGGAGGCCTGAAAAAGTGTTAACCAACACTATGTGAAATAGAGATGTCTGAGTTTCCTTGTCAAATGTTAAAGGCAGAAATAAAGAGGTCGAGGGAAGCAGGCACGCTGGAGTGAATGTATTATATGAGACCAGAAGATCCAGCAGACGACTGTGTTCCACAGGAGGACCCACATTATTTCCAAAAGTCACCATCAATGTGCTGGTGAGAGAGTAACCAGTATCAGACAGTCAGTGGTGGCTTCCTGTATAGGCTAAGGCTGGTAATAGGAGCGGCAGGTACAGTTGTTAGAAGCCAACTAGCAGAGTTAGACACCAGACTCCAGGAGCCCACAATTACTCTAAAGATTAACAAGGTCAAAGGGGCAGCCAAATGAACTTGACCCACAGAGAGTTGTGAAGATGGTAATGGAACATAGTAGCCCTGGGAACAAGAGTGTTGTCGACAACTATAACCCCCCCCCAAACAAACAAACAAACAAACAAACAAAAACAGGAAGCTGAGGACTATTGCTTCAATAAAAAGTAACAATTTCTTGCACAATTCTCACACTTGGACCAATTTTCAGATATAGTACCCATAAAATCCAAACACTGGACACATTTCACAGTGAAAGAGATAAAGGGCTGACAACCACAGGATCCTCTGGTCATATCACATAGTGCACTATCTAGAACCGGCCAGCCTCAGAACTCTGGAACAGCTTCTAAAAATCCAGCCGATGTGCCAATCCAGAGGCAACATTCTGGAATTTTAAGGAGCCACATTCTGCTTGTAGCATACATATTAAATCAGAGACTTCAATGTGTTGCTGTGTCTCCAAGGAGAAGAATATATATAGATCTGGAACCATGAGTAGAAGCATGAGTATCCTCACTTACCTTCACTCTCAGTTTTCTTCATCTATATGCCATACTCTGGGTTTTGTAGAATTGAAGGTCCTGGTGAGTAAAGGGGATACACTCTTGCCAAGTGACACAGACGAGGTTCCATTGAAGTGCATGTTACAGGTGCTGCCTAGGTACTTTGGATTCTTTGTGCCCAGAGACCATTAGAGTAGAAGAAAAGTCATCATACTGGTAGTGACAATTGACCTTGATAGCAAGAGGACATGGGGATACTTTTTATATAGCAGGAATGTGGGGGAATAGGTATGGAAACCAGGCGATTCAGTTGGACACTTCTGAGTACCTACTTGCCTCATTGTAACTGTGAATGCATATATATGGCAGCCTCCCACCTGATTACCAAGGATATAGACCTTGAAGGAATGAAGATTTGGGTTGCACTGTAAGGTGCATCACCAACATTGTGCTGAAGCAATCACTGAGAATGGAGGGAACTCTGAATGGATAATGGAGGAGGGATAGTTTGAATATTATTTGTGGTCTTCAGATCAGCTGAACTATCTTTTCTGAGTTTCTCATTAGGAAGAGAGGCCCATGAGAAAGATAGATAAGGTGCTCTGGAATCTGTGAGGCAAAGTAGGTCTGTGTGATACAAGAGGTGGCCTGTGTTGCCATTAAAAGGTGTTTCTCAGAGTTGCAACTGAAGGGAGCATAACTGAGCAATGGTTCCAGCTGCTGTACTCTGAAAGCCATCACCACCGTCACACTAAGGCTGCCCTTCCCCGTTGCTTTTCCCAGATAATGCTAAATGCAGCCATGGCGTATGTCATTTCTGGAAGATGGGGAACTCCTCTGATGGGCCACTTTGGCTCAGTCCTTCCCATTGGCCATTTATCTTGCCATACTTTCTTAGACTTGCCTTCTTCCAATGAACCTTTACTACCTTTCTCCTTTTCAAGACTCAGATATAACATCTTGGTCTGAGTGTTTTCCAAGATGATCTTGGTTCCCTCCCAATTTCCCCTCATAGGCATTTTCCCTAATAAATCTCTTGCCCATCTAATCCTGTCTTGGCATCTCCTTTTAAAAGAATCCTCAGTACATACAGGTGTTGAATGAAAACACAAGTCAATTTGTGGAGTTTAAGTAAACTGTCCTAAATCTAGACTGCTTTGTAATACTAATAAGGCCACAAGTATTTCTTGTTTCTAATACATACCAGTTGACTTTCCTTCTTCCACTAACAACCCATGCTCTTAATCCATCCAGCCATCTTTGAAATTTTTTATTACTTAATATTAACAGGAAGGATCAGATAACAAGAGAATATGAATATGTACAATTTCTCCACAATTGCTAAAAAAAAAAAAGCAACTGAAAATGCAGGACCTCTGACAATAGAATACTTCTGAGGAAGGACCTATATTAGAAAGAGAAATAGAGATAGGTATGAGGCAAAAATAATGGAAGTCAAGACCTCTACTTGCTTCAACATTCTGATACATCTTTTCATTGGGTTCAAATTCTAATAAAGTAATCAAGCTCACAAAATGGTTTGCGGAAAAAGAATATTAGTGAAAAGATTATTGCATGCTTCAGCCATAAGTCTTTCGAACAGGAAGCACACATCTCATAATGCTAACTAATTTATTGAACAAATAGATGCCTGTGATTGGATGGGTTTATAAATTTCTATTTACATTACTAATGCCATTGTCAGCATAAATATTTTGTGGAATCTATTATAGCAACTTTCAGGTAATTGATGCCTGCAGAGATATTTGTTGATGTAAAATGAAAAATATACTTGAAAAATGGGTTTAGTTAGACATGGGCCATAAAAGTAAAACTGGCTTATCTTTTGGGTGTAACAAAGAAATAAATAGAATGAGGTGTTATCAAACAGATCTTTGTGGTCCCATTAGTGGGAGAAGCACATCACTGCGTAAGCGGCTTTGCCTATGGTGATTATAGCTCACATCCAAATGGCCTGAATGAGCACTGTGTTGTTGTCACGTGATGAGAACTTGAGGAAATGCAAACTCACTGTGTATGTTTCAGAGTTCAACTCAATCCAAGGGCTCTACTGAGTTCAATATGATGACAATTTCCAGCTAGGTAGGACACAAGTGTCTGGCTTTTGTAGGTTTCTGATACCTTTAGAAAGAAAAGTTCTCCAGTTTTATCCTATTTATTAGTCCTCCCATAAGTGTACCTTACAGTGAAGGTTAAAGGAAGTTAGTTACAGGGAACTTCTATTAAATATAAGAATAAAGAATAAAAAGGAAATGATGGCATATGCCAAAATTAAGAGGATGAGAAACCTTTTACGAAAGTGTTCTGAAGAATCCAAACAGTTTGTGATGTTTTAGACAGAAAGAGTCATTTTTATATCAAAGTAATGTAGGGTTGTGCAAACCTTAATATCAGCTGATAAAGAAAAATATTACTTTCATAGGTTCACACAAGAAGTTCAAGTATTTCATCTCAGTTCGATTTTTAAGCCATTTTCCTGCAAACTGGCAAATTTCTGCCTACAGCAAACTGATGAAAATTCATGGGTGTTTTCATTCCTCCAGTTTAGAGAGAAATAGTAAAACTTTTGCCTTAGATCAAACTTTTGAATATTTGAGGTAAGGAAAAAAAAACACATCACTTTTCAAATGTGAATACCCAAAGTGAAATGTGGCCGTTTCTTACATTTTTAGATGCCTGGAAGTTTTCCACAAACTTCTATAACAGTCACTCTGCAGGCTTCTGCTATAAATGTTTCAGGAACTATCTAGGGAAATATTCTATTGAGAGGGAAGGCAGGATTATCTAGCAGATAGAGCGTGGAATTTGGACTTAGACAACCATCTGAGACCTGCACCTGCCTCTTTCATTGCCTTATGGTGCAATTCTGTATAAATGATTCAGACTCACTTTGCTTATATTTTTCCCTGTGGCAGCAGTGGAAAATGGGCTAAGCATTAGCTTCTTCTCAACAATCAGAGAATACCATAAAGGTAAATATGACATCGTCTGTAAAGTGCTATGACCTGTAATCCAGAAAAATAGTGCAGAAGTGTGAGGCCACAAAGTTTGTATAAATATTACAGAATCCAGGCATGGAGACCTGTATAGCTTGCTCCCTCACTGTTGTTACTGGTAAGGGGTCCCTGTGACTCATAATGAACAATAAGTATTGCCAAACATTAATTCCTTTAACACACATCTTGCCTTCAGCATCTGGAATATATTAACTTCTTTCTCAGAAATTCAGATAAGGGAGACAGCCCACAACAGCCAGTCACCTTGCATCTATTGATTGTCTAATATGCAAAATACATTCTACTGAGTGTTACACCTCTAATGAGAGTCTATTAGAATAATGATTTATAAAGCATAGTCATTGTTCTCAAAACACTTGTAATTATGATCTAGTTAAAGGTAAATGTGCGAATTAAAATCATATAAGATAGACATATGACACACAATTGATAGAGATAATAATTCTAAGGCATTTAAAAGAGGAAAAGTATAAAGATTCTCGACTGATCCCTTTTCATAATTTCAGTTTCTAATTAAAACAAATACATTCACAAATATAGAAGGAAAATGCAAAAACAGAAGTATAAACAATAAAATGGTATCCTTGGCAGTTATGCTAAAAAGTGATTCGTTAATATCTCTGGCTGTGTAATTTATTTCACTGTTTTCATTGAATTAAAGCAATTTTGCTCTGTCCTCCTGATTATTTCCCTTATATGCCAAGTTTAGGAAATTTTGATGGTTTCTTTGAATGCAGTTCAGTCAGTCAATATGGATGTGTCTTATGAAATTAATTCAGAGTGAAGGAAGTATCATATGCTGTAATGGGAAGAGAATTGGATTGAGGATCACAGTGATTTCACTCTGAACAAGGAATAATCTTTTAACCTCTCAAGGCATCTGTTGGTTCATTTGTAAAATAAGAGGACTGGGCTGGATTTCATAGGCCAGCTCTGAAATTTTCTGGAAAAAAAAATACTGCTTAAAAGTTATATATTTCTTTATGCTTCTGAAAAGTTCATCTTGGTTTTATATTCTATCAGGATCCATGATCATTTCTTGTGATTAAGATTAATATCTCTATTTTATAGACCACAGATGCTACAGGTAGAGGAGAAGCAGATGGTAATATAGTGCTCTCAAAAACATGCTCTAACTGTAATTCTTAATTTAATTGTATTCCGACTGGACATTCCCAAGATTTATTAAATTTTTATACTTAATTCAAGAGAGCTTTGGTCTTGCCTGTAAGTAGGAACTTAGATACATAGGCTTGTTCTTGGTAATAGAATTTGTGTGTCAGTGAGCAAGGCATCTGTAAAACAGAGTGGAAGCAGAGCATCCTTGCAGGGTATGGTATAGTGGCAGAGCATATTGGTAAAATAGTTGTTGTAAATATGATAGTAATTATCACCAAAAAGATTAATAATGCCAAGACATTCAATCCATTCAGAGAAGTAGTAATACAAATTTACACGAAGTATGAAACATGTCTTTTGGTTCATGTGAAAAATTAAAAATATTGATTTTCTTTAAAAGGCATGTTTTAATGTGTCATGTAGACAGCCCATGAAAAACTAAGATTTGTTTGTGCTACATGGTATAAGAAATGTCAATGATAGTAAGATATTAAGAACAAAGTCAGCTATGTTGATCATAAAAGAGAAAATTACTTCAAGAAATCTTCTAGAACTTTAAAAAATATGATTTTAAATAGCTAATATTATAGACTGGTAATAATTATGGCAAAACCCAGCTATTTTAACATATTTTGGAATATGTTCTCTTGTTTATATGAGGAACTTAATATGAAAGTCTTTACTGTACAATATATGATCTAGATCTGCACTGTTCAATAGAAATATAATGCAAGTCAACATGTGCAATTTAAAATTTTGTAGTCTTCATACTAAGAAAAGTTGAAAAGACAAAGATAAATTTCATTTTTTATAAATTTAACATAGGATAGATATAATATCATTTCAACATAAAAATTGAGAGACTAATTTCTTTACTAAGTCTTCAAAATTCAGTGGGTATTTTACTTACAGTACAAATCAGTTTGGACTAGCTCCATTTCAAGTGTTTGATAGCCACATGTGGGTAGTGACTACGGTCTTGGCAGTCTGGATCTGGATGGTGGGCTGTGGTAGTAAATAGTTCTGGCCACTACCTTCAGAGACTTTATAGTCTAGTGTAGAAAACATACCTGAATGATCAATCGAATTGTAAAATTTTATACTCTTTACAGTTTTTAAAAAGCATCACATAAAATTAATATTGTTGAATACATGCCCTGCATTTAATGTATTTCCACTTTACATATGCTATAGATTAATGTGTTCTCTATATGGATGAGCTCATTATTGATTTTTTTTAAAGAGATGAATTCTAAATTAACAACTCTTTTGTAGTCTATTTTTCCCATATCAGTATTACACTGTAAGTTTGAAGTTAAAGAATCAAGAGGCAGGAGCATGATAATCCTTTAATGCCATTATATACTGTTAAAAATAAAGCAGCTAGGTACAAAAATCAAGAAAAGTTATCAGAGAAAACTTTATTCGAGATGAGAGAAAATTCAATATTTTTTTTTTATGTGCTTTCTGTAGCTTTACATTCTGTGATTTCTCCTGACCTGTGTTTTCAAAGGCTTTTTATTAAGTGCTGTAGACCTCTTCTGGGTTTATTATAGAAGTAGTATATTTCTTATGAAATCTTGAAGTTATTCCTAATTTATACATAAAAGCTGGTATGAAAAAGATACATAAGCATTAAAATAGTAAGAATATAAAACAATTAAAAATATAAAGAGAATAGTTTACACATGACATCAACTCAGTATTGTTTAAAGGTTTACCTTAATTAATTCCAGGTAGCTCAGACTTAATTGTGAATTATGTTGAAGATGGTTATCTATTTATTGAAGTTTGCAGAATGCCAAAGAGCAAAGATGAACCAGAAGTTTAATGTTCACTCATCTAGCTAAAAATATATTTTTCCCCATATTGCTTCCTAACTAAAATTTCTGTAGAATTTTAGACAGAGACGATTGTATGAACTGAAAGAGTCAACTTCATAAGAACTTCCTTTAGCTGGAACTTAATGACTGTACAGAGCTGATTTTTTTCAGGAAAAAGTAGGTCTATCTCACTTGGAAAAACAACATAAATAAAATAAAAGAGTTAGAATTGGTAAGAGTTGTTGAGAGCATAAAGGAAATGGCTTTAGTCTGAGAAATCACAGTGGAAGCTAAAAAAAAAAGGTGAGCAATTTAAGACTAATTAATGATGACTTAGAATCTTAAACTGGATCCAATAGATGATGTGGTACCAATGTAGTTTTAAATCAGGGAAGTGGCATAATGAAATGGCATTTTTGGAAGATTCATCTAGCAGAAGTGACAGGATTGATGTAAAGTGGCTGAGGGAACTATCAAGGAGGTTGAGTTGAGATCAGATCCAATAATAGATTTGGAAGATTTAAAACAAACCTTCTCAAAATTGGAGACTCATGCTTTTTTTTGACAGCATTGGAGATGGAACTGGTAAAAAGAACAAGTAAGAGAAGGCTGAGGGAAAAGAGAATAAAAACAGGATTAAATTTATTCAGAAAGTGAGCTATAACAGGATTTAGTGCTCTGGTCATGGAGTGAGATGGACATAAAAAGAAGGAAAGGCAATTCTACCATTAATACTATAGTATAAGGCAGTGATATTTTGAACTGTAGTGGAAAGTTCTCTCAAGTTTCTCTTGTCCAACATAAACTACAGAGAGGTTACATTTTGTATTATTATTTTTAGACCTCATTCCTCAGAACTTTAAAATTGAAAATTGGTTGAAAAATTACTAAGTGAACTATAGCAGTTCTTTCATCTGCTTCCTAAAAGCATACATATTTTGGTTTGAATTATTTAGGAAGTTATAAACAAAACTGGTTTTATGTTTGCCTTATTTTGACATATGGCTTACATTTTGAAAACTTTGCCCTAGGATGGCAGAGGATAAAATTATAATGACAAAATTGAGCATAGCAAAAACAAAATCACAAAATTCAGAACAGTAATAGACTTTTTAAATCATTAATTACATATGTAGAAAAACAGGAACTATTTATTGACTATCAAGTACTAAGCCTACTGAGGGCATTGGGTATACTACATATGTGAAACAAAACAAAACGCAAAACAAAACAAAAACTGTCCTCTGCAGTCTGGTATAAGACATGGTAATTAAACAAATGAACAAACACATATTTATTTATGCATTTTGGAATGTGATTGTTATGAGTTGGATTGTTTCCCTCCCAAATTGATATGTACAAGTTCTAACCACCAACAGCTCAGGGTGTGATCTTATTTGGAAATAGGTTTGTTGAAGATGTAATTAGCTAATTTAAAATAAGAGAACCCTGAAGGAGGGTGGGCCCTTAAGCCAATATAACTGATGTTCTTATAAAAGGGGAAATTTGGATATAAATATAAGCACAGAAAGAACACCATGTGAAGATGAAGGCAGATATCAAGGTGATGTTTCTATAAGCCAGGAATGCCAGAGATTGCTAGCAGACCATCAGAAACTAGAAGAAAGGCGTGGAACATATTCTTCCTGACAGGCCTCAGAAGGATCCAACTTGACTGACACCTTGATCTTAGACTTCTAGCCTCCAGTACTGTGGGACAATAAATTTCTGTTGTTGTAAGTCACCAGTTTGTGATATTTTGTTATGGCTGCTCTAGAAAATTAGTAAGAGTTCTGCAAAGGAGAATTATTGGTGATAATGAGAATGCATAAGGGGATGGAGGAGGCTTATTTTAAATTTGATGAGCAATGAAGAGTTCTTTGAGGAGGTTATATTTAGTCTGATATGTGAAGGATGAGAATGAACCAGCGATGTGTGGTAAAGGAAAACAGTGATCTGGGTAGAAGAAAGAATATGTGGAAAGGCCCTGAGATAGGAAAGAACTTGGCATAAGTAAGGAACTGAGGAAGGGCTAGTGTGTCAGGAACATAACCAATTAAGGTGGGAGTGGCACGAGATGAGACTAGATGGACCTTGGTAAGGAATTTGAATTTTATTCTAAGAGCAATAAGGGGACTTTCATGACCCAAAAGCAAGTGGTGATATAATCCAATTTACTTTTAAAAATAAATTCTAAGTACTATGCAGAGAATGTATAGAGAGGGAAGTGGAGAACATAATTACAAAATGAAAACATCGGACCAGTTATTTAGTCTTGGAATAAGCTTGTGGTGGCAGAATATATATGATTTAAGAAAATATTTAATTTTGGGAGTTAGGGAAAATGTGTCATAAATAATTACTCTTGGGTTTTTGTCTTCAGCTATCCAGTGTTATTTATTGAGGTGGAAAAAAGCTGGGGAGGGTGGGGCAGAGCGGGGTATAATAGAACAAGGGTTCAATTCTGGATATGTTAAATCTGTCATGCCTGTGAGCCAGCCAAGTAGAGATGTTAAATGGGAAGTTTGTTGGGCCAAAGAAAGGTCTAAGGAGGAGGTGGATAAACAAAAGATAAGTAAGTTGTGCAGTGAACAAAGAGTATCGAACACTAATAGCACAGCTGAAGTCTCCAGATTCCCAGTCCTGTGTAACTTGCAACTTCATGCAAATGCCTAGTCAATGACATTATGGCATTATTTAATTGGACATAAAGGTGTACTTTCATGGGTCATATTGAGAATAAAGGCACAAGCACCTCTCTAGCAAATAAGACAGATGGATAGAGTAGTGACACAGTGTCAAGAGCACAGAAATAAGATTCAGAAGGCTTGAAATTTACTTTTAGCCTTGCCACTTGTTGGTTAATTGTGACTCAGAGAAATAAATTCATAGTGTCAGATGATCTCTAAGGCACATAATTAGTTTAAAAATTTGACAACCTCTCAGTAATTGCATTTCTGGGTACATAGCCCAATAATATTTTGTACATTTGCATGAGGAGATATATATATAAGGATCCTCACTGAAAATATTGCTTAAAACAGCAAATTTAAATGAATTTAAGCATCAAGCAAAAGAAATAAACTGCATTTGCATGACAGAATGCTATTTAGCTATTTAAAAAAATGAATTAGGTCTATGTATATATAAAGATCACAAATATGGAATGTTGAATGCAGAAAAAAGTAGGTCTTAGAGTTATACTTGAAATAATTTACCTTTGGTGAAAGCATACATATGTTAAAAATGCTAAAAGTAGATAGGAAGGATGCAATTCTGGTTAATTATTGGAATGTGGAAGGTAACAAGATGGGATGGAATGTAAGGAAGGCTTCAAGTTAAAATTTTTATATAAAATTATATTTGAACTACATATGACAGGGTTAAAAAGGAGTTCATTATGTTATTCTTTTCATGTTTATATAAATTTTTATGTCTCCATAAGTACCTTAAAATTGATTGTTTTCATTTTTGTCATAGAGAATAAAAGTCAAATTTTAACAAATTGTGTGTTTTAATACCATGTCATTAATTTCTTAAGATTGAAGAAGTCATTGTATACCTTATAACATATTCTTTTAATTTTTTCTTTTAAAATTTATACTTAATTTTTATTTAAACTGTGAAGTGAGTGCTTCATTTGTGTTAGGCACTGTTGCATACATAGTTATTTCAGGTGATACCTTTTAAAGAAGATTCTGTAAGCCTTATTTTGTAAACAACCGATTTGATGTTCTTAGAAGTTAAAACACCCAAAGTCATAAAGCTGGTAAATAGAAGAGGTAAAAGTTGAAACCCCATTGTTTTATTCTATTTCCTGTTCTCTCTGTTACACTATGACTGACACACACTTCCAAGCTGAAAATATGGCTTAAGTTCCACTTACATCTTTCATAATTCCTTAAAGTTGGTGTTTCATTGAGTTAATATATAATTGAAATAGATTGAATACAATGTTCACATATTTTACTGATAAATATTGTAAACATTCCAGAAATACACATTAGCAAATGAAGAAAAATAAGTAATATTCAGAGTTCCATCTTGTTAATGGAATTTATTCACATTAATTATAGAGAAACTCTTTTCCATGTTATGCTTACATTCTGTTTTCCTAAACATCTTAATAGCTATTACAATTTTGTTCCTGTTTTTAAAAACTTAATAATATTATTATTTTTTATGTTAAGATGGACAAAGATTTTGCTGTATGTAGAACAGAAACATAAGTGTTTTACTATCCCATAGAATGCAACTTCACTGGTTGATTTTCTAAAAAAGAAAAAGATATAAGACAGCAAACCTACAAGAAAAACACTACCCCAACCATATTTGACAAGAGCTTCACAAATGTAACTTTACAGTCATTTTACTGTTTGCTTCCTTCTTTCTAGTCTTCTCAGTCTCTTGTTACTGTTCCTCATCTTACAGTTTTTGTTATACTTGAATGATGAGGTAAAAGCATGAAAAGCTGTTGTTCTCAACCTTTATTAGTGTTTTTCCAACTCAGTTCCCCATTTGGCTTCTGACAACCTGCCAAAATCACCCTCTGGTGAATTGCAAAAAGATTGGGGTAGCAGTCAGGAGACCAAAAATGTATTGCAGATAATTAGTAGATCAGATCTTTGTCAAAGCAGATACTTGGCTACCCACACAACTCTATTTTTAAGACTTGTGTGTCAAACAATGTGTATTCATTGTCTTTTATAGTGTGAAAAGCACATTGTATATAGTACAACTGAGTTGAACAAGAAATTCCATTATTCTTTTGTTGTTTCATACAGTTTATTGGTTAACACTTGAGATATACGTATTTGGTGAATAATTGAAACCACTTTTGGCTTTTAAGTAGCTTTAGAATGGTGAAATTACCTCTTTTCCTACTTAACGAAGTAATCCAACCACCACAGTCTTTGTTTTCCAATAAAAGTAGGAAATAAAAATCTTCTTAGATGATCACATTTGTTTTCATGTTAATTAGTTCTGATTAATTTGATTGGCAAGAATGGGAGTCAGGATATTAGTTCTTGAATCACACAAAATAGCAAAGCTTTGTAGTGTAAGATAATAGTGATAAATTGAGGTAAAAAGAAGAAATTAGACTTCAGGATGATGAAAATGCCAGGGTTATCAGCAGGCTTTCACTGAAATCGATCTCAGAATAGCTTGTAATGAATTATTATCTAGTGATGTGTTTTCTTTAAAATACTATCTAATGATGCAGCCTCTGTGTGCACATGTAGGGTGTGTGTATGTGTGTGTTATTCAACACACACTGAACACTTGTCCTATTTCATTGTTCCCTTACTTTTTCATGTACCAACCTATGTTTCAGTATCAAAGGAAATTCACCAGTTTACAGTGTCAGTGGTCTCAAGGTATGAAAATTATGTAGTCATGTTACAACGGTTTAGTTACTATAATAGTATAAACAGAAATGACATTCTTAAAAGAGTAATAACACAAAAATCAGTCTTGAAGTCTGAAAAAAGCAAGAAAGATCATGCCTCCTCCTATAACTAAGATGGTTAACTTGGAGAAGTCATACAAATTCTAAAAGTTCTAGATTATTTATCAGTAAAATGTGTATGAAAACAGCTGTTTTTTTCTATATGTGACAAGATTCTTATCAGGGGTAATTGAATTAATAATAGGTTAAACCCTTTTGAAATTTCTTAGATGTTTTACACGTGTAAGACATTGTTAGCAATAACCTAAATATTGACCCTGTCTTCTTTCCTAAATCAGCATTCATATATTTTTCAAAAACTAATAGATACCTACTATATTTCAAGTATATACTGTTTTAGGTACTAGAAAGAGAGCAGTAAACAAAACAGATGATAATTCTTGCCTTAAACTTTAGCAAATTGAAATAACAATAAGGTAAAATTTATAATATCAATTGCTAATATGCACTATAAAGTAAAATATGAAAAAAAGGAATGCTTTAAATATGAGTTATTTGTAGAATACTTGAAGAAGATGATAGCCTAAACAGTGAGTGAGGGCCAAATTGTGTATTGAAATCCTACTTTAAAGAAAATATTCTTGAATGAATGATCTTTCATTACTCAAAGCCAAGTGTATCACTTAACCAGTATTTTATAGAAAACTCAGTAGTTTGGCACTTAAAACCTTTTTCCCATTCCATGCTTTTATATTTAGAATGAAAAATTTAAAGCTAATGCACTCTATCTCTCCGTTTCTTTGACATGCACACAAAAATTATTAATACATGAAATATGAAGGAAGTATTTACTTTGTATAAGGTCATGTGACTGCAGTGTAATAAATTAATTTGATATTAGCATAAGCAAATTATTGTTGAAGGGTAAATCTATCCCCAAATAAAATAATGCTCTTGAAAGTTAAAAAAAAAAAGTTAGATTATTATATACTCACACAAAAAATTTCTAAAAATCTGTTTTAGAAAACAGATCTAAAGGCAAAAAAGCTTATGTGCTAACATTTCATTAAGAAGAGAAATCCCTGATTCCCTAATTAGAGGGGAAATTCCTAATTTTATTAGGGAGAGGAGGAAGGAAGCAGTTTATCTAGTGTTTCCCGTCTCTTATTGCTCCTTCCATGGAACTCTTCTGGGTTTGGTCACCTAGGATGCCAGAAGCCAAGACCTCAGCAGTGGCTTTCTAGACCCTGGAGTGCCTTGCTAGTCCTAGCATTACACACCTGCCCACCTATACAGTCTGAGGCTTCATAGGACAGGCCAGGCGATCCAGTCAACTTGTCTGGGTGCAGAGTAGATCCAATGGATCTCATCTCTCAGTGACAAGAGGCAAGACCTAAGGTAGGAGGCTAGAGATGTGTGCAAGGATGTGAGGACCAGTCCAATGAGGACCTGGGATTGCCTACTATCTTATATCTGGCTACCGAGCAGATGGAGCATAGATAAACATGCACCCACAGGGTACTTGTGGAGCTCCATGAACTTTCCTCCATTAAAATTCTTAACTGTCTCCTCCATGGCTTACTGGAATGTGAAAAATGACAGCTAATCTTAATTGGGAATGAGAGGAGGTGGTATCTGTAACATCCAGTCAAAACTATAGCCCAGACAATCTAGGAGGATCATCAATTTGTCTGGGACCTAGTTCTTATTGTGACCTATTAAATAATAAGGAAGAAAAGCTTCAACCATATTGAAAATCTATAAAATACAAATTAAAGCAAAAAGATAAAGTCGTCTTTTAAAAAAATCTGTCAAATTGGTTAAAACAAATAAATATACTGTACCATACTTTTGTTATATAGGAAGGGTGAATTTTCCTACAATGCTAATGGTTCTATTAGCAGATTAAACTTTTATAGAAATATATTCTATCTAAGATTATTCATTGCTACAGAATGACAGGAATTCTTTTTCGTAAACACAAACAAACACATAGTCACATACACAGGAAAAAAAAATATTGTAGATTAGATTAAGTCAGAAGAGAGTAGCCACATGATGTGGAGAAAATACAGTATAACTAAACTTAGCTGTACTTGGTTCCCAGGTTCCTAAGAAGAGTATGCAACCACTTATAATGTATTACATTAAGAGTTGAACACTTACAGGTTGGGAAAGCATGTTTATTTAATGTACAGTTCTTTTATACCAGGTCTAGACAAACTATAGCTGTGGGCGAAATCTGGACCACTGTCTGTATTATAAATAAAGTTTTATTGGAACACAGCTACTCTCCTTCATTTTCATATTGCCCATGGCTGCTTTCCGAAGTTGAGTAGCTGCAACAGAGACCACATGGCATGTCTAAAATATTTATTATATGACCCTTTAAAAAAAATTGCTGACTCTGTTTTATATTGTTGGCTTGCATCATTCACAAACATTTGAAGCATTCCTGGTTTTCAAGCCAGACTTAGCCTTAACAAAGCCCCATCCCTGTTAAGAATGGGTCAAGTATTTCAGAATTCCAGCCACCCAGAAATCTCGTTTCCATGAAGTCCATTCTCTGACTCAAATTTATATAGGTCATCTTAACTAAAGACCAACTAAATATGTATATATACATGATGGCAAAATATGTAAAATACTCTGTTGCAGCAAATTCATCTGTATAAATTTATGCTAAAGACATATTTTATGTACAATTTTGCTATAAGGTTATTTGTATAAAATTTATATCAGAGAAATAATAATTCTAAATGTTCAGAGTATTAAATAAATTCTATTACCATTATTTTGTAATTATTATAAATTATATATTGAGTAAAATGGCAGAATAGTTACTATGAATATTTAGAGGAATGTAGAGGATAATCACATTTTCAAAAACAATATCTGTTCATAACGGAATCCCATTTTTAAATATAAATATAATTTATGTCTTTTTTCCATCCTTGATAACTGTATTTTAATTTCCATATCCCTTCTACCATTAAGACCAAGCTACGGCATGGATACTTACTATTCTAGGGAGAGAAGTATGGACGTGTCTTCCAAAAGTGATCATTTCTTTCTTTAACTTTCAAAATGAAGTTGTAAAATCAATTGTAAGGTAATAGTCTACAGATCAAAGCACAATTGTATGTAAAAACTACAGGATTAAGGTGAAACATTTTTCTGTGCATCTGCCCATGAGTCTTTGGATTGGAAGATCATAAGCCAGAACCTTGAGGAGAAAATCTCAGAATAGGGTTGGATGTGTGGTAGGACATAATTAAAATTAAAATGTTCCACAATGGGTGAAATTAGCTGCTCAAGTTTTTTATATATTAAGTTGTTGAATTCCTGTGAAGTAGTATTATGTTATTATTGCTATTTTATAGATGAGGAAACTGAGGCATGGGGAGGTTAGGTAATTTAAACAAGGTGTTATATACACAAATGGTAAGTAGTAGATTTTATATTTAAATTCAGGTGGTTTGGCCATTCATCTTTATGCAATATGGCTTCTCTGAGATATAATTATAGTTCTCCTGCAGAAATAATATTTAGCCACTTGAGGGCTAGCAGGAGAAAATGAATCAGAATCGGAAAGGAGATCAAGAGAGACACTGTAAATGCATATAAACGATTGAATTCTTGTTCTTCCTCTTCCTGGGTTTGAGCCATGAGATGGACTGAATATTTGTGTCTTCTAGAAATACGTTTGTTGAAACCCTGAACCTCAGAGTGATGGTGTTGGAGATGGAACCTTTGGAATGTAATTAAATCATGAAGATAGAACTTTCATGATGGGATTAATGCTCTTATAAAAAGAGACAGGAGAGAGCTTGCCCACTCTTTCTCTGCTCTCTGCCACGTGAGAGCATAGCAAGAAGATGCCCACTGCACTCTGGGAAGAGGTCCCCCCCAGAACCTGACCATGCTGGCACCCTAACTTTGGAGTTCCCAGATTACAGAACTGTTAGAAGTAGATTCTTGCTATTTAAGCCATCCAGTCTATGGGAATTTGTTATTGCAGCCTAAAATAAATAAGACAAACCCTAGGGCATGGGTGGAGTTGGGCATGGAGATTTTTTTTTCTAGTGGGGAAATTTTGGAAATGAACTCAAGGAACAAATTTACTTATAAGACCATATATCTCCATTTCCCTGGACAGTTCTGGTTTACACCTATTATTGTACTACTGTAATTGTCAATAGCATCCCTTTTCATTCTCAAAAGCATTCCAACTTAAAGAATAAATTTTATGGTCTCCCTGTTTACACATCAGTTACCACACAATTTTAGTAGGAGGCTGACCCACAGAGCACCCTCCTCCTACATGAGCAGAGTATGATGTAGAAATAGTGGCAGCAGGAGAAACTGCTATGTTGTGTGCAGCAAGAGAACATCAGCAGCAGATGCATCAGGAACAGACACTCGCAAACAAATACCACCATGTCTGTTGAGGCATCTCAGCTAAGGGCCGACCCAGTCTATATACAAGCTAGGGCCTTCATGCCATGCCATCGGTCTTAGTTCTCTTTGAATGCTCTAGCAAAATACCACAGACTGAATGTCTTGGAAACAACAGAAATTTATTTCTCATAGTTCTGGTGTCTGGAAGTCTAAAATCAGGGCTCCAGCATAGTCAGATGAGGGCCATCTTCCAGATTGCAGACTTGTGGTTGTGTCCTCACGTGCTGGTAGGGGCTAGAGAACTCTGTGCAGTATCTTTTATACGAGTCCTCCCTCATGACTCAATCACCTCTGAAGGGCCCGACCTCCTAATACTATCACATAGGGAATTAGGTTTCAACATATGAATTTTTTAGGGGGACACATTCAGACCACAGCATCATCAAATCATGGAAAGAAAGAAAAAAAGAGGAAGAGGCTGAAGCTTTGAAATAGAGTGAGCTAATGCAGAAGTGATTAAATTAAATGATAAGTGTGTAGATCATTTTAAAATAGAAAACTTTAATTTATTTTCCACTACAAATGTGTAAAGGGAGACTTGTGAACAAGCAAGGTTATACAGAAAAAAAATCAAATGTCTCCACCTCCAAGTAATAATATTAAATTTTAAACTACATATATTTTTACATACACATAAGTAAACAGAAAGTACGTATAGTCACCCAAATGTTAAGAGTAGTAATCTTAGGGAATGAGCTTAAGGATGATTTCCATTTCTTTCTTTAATTTTTTTATTTTCTCTAAATATCCTCAAATGAACATGTATCAGCTTTGCAATAAAAAGGAAATTTTGTTTTAGAATAGATGCATTTATACTTTCACTATTCTGTGCTCACTAAAGCTAGTTAATCTGAAAACTATTCCACCTTGAAGTGTTAATGAGCTAATAAGTCATTTCAGGGTGAGTTACTTTTCAAAACTGCTGAAAGCACACCTCTAACTGTACTTACTCTATCTACTGGTAGGGAGGACCTGGTTACTATAGCAGCTATAAGCTAATGTAAGAAAATGTGGCAAAATATGCTTGTATACACAAATTCTTATTAACATCTAATTAATTGAAATGGTCACATTTTAATAAGTTGATAAATATGCTTCGAATCCACTCATTTTTCTATGTGAGGTCTTGATAGACTATGGCTTAGTCTTTCATAAAGTAGCAATAGAGTTCAAATTTACTTCCATTCATTCTCGAAAGCTTTGTCAGATGTTAGTATAGTTTTAAATCTATTCAATTAATTGCAATTTGGAAAAATGAAATATATGATAGGTTGTAAAAAACAATAGATGAGAAGCTTGCAATTAACTACGATTATAACATCATATCAATGTCCCCAAATCCTGTAATGTGAAGAGTTTACCAAACAGTAATGTTAGGAAATCCATATAGAATATTAGCTGTGCGAAACACCAAAATATGTGAATTTTAGCAATGATCGAATTAGAATTTTGTCATGATTAACTTACACGCAGGTATCTGTACATGCCTGCGCATGAGCACACACAGACATGAAGACACACACACACACACACACACACACACGCACACACACAGCACCACCACCACTACCACCACCATCACCATCACCATCACCAGCAATACACAGAGGAATGGAAAAACGGAGAAGTAACTTGAATTTGACTTTTCCCATTGCACCTACATTTACATATTTTCCTAGGATTACCAGAAAACTTTCTTCTTGTTTTTTTCTTAAGTATTTTTACAGAAAAAAATTTTAACTCTTACTAAACTTCTCTAGTAATTATTAGATATTAAATAAAGAAGCCAATTTTATGATTATCACATATAAGATAAGATGTAATAGATAAGATACAGTATATGATAGCTAATTAAAATCATGAAAAAGTGCTGGGTTTAAAACATCAACTTGTTAAGAAATGCTACATCCTTCAAAAATAAGAATCTTGGTATTTTAGTTAAAATGCTTTATGTTGCAAATAAGAAAGACTCATTTTAACCTGGCCATGATGTTAGTTTCATGTGTCAACTGAGCTGTGCCATTCCCATCTATTTGGTTCAGCATTATTCTGGGTACATCTGTGAGGTGTTTCTGAATGAGATTAACATTTGAATCAGTAGACTGAGTAAATTGTTCTCCTTCTCCCCAGGGTGGGTGGGCGTCATCTAATTTATTGAAGGCCTGAAAAGAACAAATGTGGAGTAAGGGAGAATTCACTATCTTCACCTCATGGTCTTCGAACTGGAACAAAAGTCTCACTTGGACTCTGGCTGGAATCTATACCATCCACATTCCTGCTTCTCAGGCACAATCTACTGAAGAAAATTTGACATGAAAACTCAGTAAGGAAACAAACAGCCCAATTAAAAAATGGACAAAAAATTTGAACAGATATTACACCAAAGAAGATATACAGATCATAAATAAACATATAAAAAGATACTCAACTTCATTTGTCCTTAGATAACTTTAAATTAAATTAATGATTAGATACCATTACATACCTATTAGAATGGCTAAAGTGCAAAAAACCTGACAATAACAAATACTAGTAATGATGCAGAACAACAAAAACTCATTTCTTCCTTGTGGGAATGCAAAATTGGAAAACTACTTTTAAAAATAGTTTGAATGTTTCTTATAAAATCAAACATCCTCATTAGAAGACAGTCTGGCAGCTTATAAATCAAAATGTAGTCTTACCATATAATCCAGCAGTCACACTACTAGATACTTACCCAGCTGATTTGAAAACATGTCCACATGAAAACCTACACATGAATGTTTATAGCAGTTTTATTTATAATTACCAAACCTGTAAGAATCAAGATGTCCTTCCATAGATGAATGGATAAACAAGCTATGGTATATTATAAAATGGAATATTATTCAACTGTAAAAAGAAAAGAGCTATCAGGCCATTAAAACAAGTAGATGAACTTTAATGGCATAATTGCCAAGTGGAAAAGAAAGTCTGGGAATGCTACATAATGTATGCTCCTACTACATGATCATTTGAAAAAAGCATAACAAAAGCATAACAATGGTTCCCATTGGCTTGGAGGCAGATTGGATGAGTGAAGCACAGGGTAATTGTAGAGAAGTAAAACAATTGTGTATGATAATGCAATGGTAGATATATGACACTATACATTTGTCCAAATCTATAGAACATTCAACACTAAAAGTAAACTTAAATGTTTGCAAATAAAAAAGTTGGATGTTGGAGGATCCCAGCATAATATGTGGAATGTGACAAAATGATCTAACTCTAATATAATACATGAAATAACTTTATTGAAGGTGATGGAGGAAAAATTTCTCTCCTAATTAACTTTTAAAATGAATGGCATTTATAAGATTAAAGTTAAAAAATTATATACATGTATATGTATATGTATGACTATACTCTTGTTGATAAAGTGTTTTCCCATCAGAGTCTGAGTTAACAATTCTAATATTGCTCTGCATGAATATTGGAATTAATTAAGTAAAATGTATAGTGGATTGCAGAAGTCAGGTTTCTTACTGTTGGGGTTTAAGATAAGAAGAGGCTAGCATGATGCATGTGGTATGAATTAGAGTTGACTTTATCACAATGAACTCATGTTTAGCTTAATATAGAAACAAAGTTACATATGGAAATCTGTATAGATATGTATGTATACCAGGGTTAATATATACCCTTATATTTCCTTGCTCTGACAGCTGAAAGGGCCTAGCAGCAACCATACTCCAGGAATAATAGGCATATTTAGCGCATAGACCTTGGTTTGTAATGCCAATCCCCAATAAAAAGAAACCAAGTCTCCTTGGAGAAATGGTTGATTCTAGAACTAAGGATGGAAATGTACAAGATGAGCATGGAGTATCTTATACCAGAAAGGAAGGGAGAGTGCAAAATTTAAAAACAAAACAAAACAAAACACAATGATGGGAAGTTGTCAGAGGGACACAGGAGCTAACTGAAAGAGCTTGCCAATGGCCATAGTTGGAAATTTTTGAGTAATAAATGGATAATTGTTTCAGATTATAATCCAAAGCATAAAATAAGTATTCATGAGTCCATGTTGATATAAATAAATGGAAAAGAAGAGACAACTACACTACTCAGAAAAATTCTGAATAATGACTGTATCTACTCCACCTTTTAGAAGGCAAAGCATAACTACTCATTCCCTAAGAATGGGCTGCAGATAAGTGATTTCCTTCTGGAGAATACAGTAAGAATGGGAGAAATATAGCAGTAAATTAACAGTAGAGAAATCTGACAAACAATAACCCAGCAGGAAGGTGAAGATCAGCATTAGCTGTGGTAGGTCATGTCCGTAGATCTTGTATATTATGGCTAAGGTGTGATTAGAACTGTACTTTATCTTGATGGTCTTCCTCCTCAAAACTCACATTCCCAGACTGATCAGAACAAAAATATCAAACAAATATAAACTGAGGTATATTCTAAAAGATAACCACTCCTCCTCAAAACTGTCAAGGGCATAAGAAACACGGGAAGTCTGAGATACTGTTACAATCAAGAGGAGCCTAAGGAGACATGACAACTAATATTATATGAGTAGGAGTTTGGAACCGAAAAAGGACACTATGTAAAAACTAAAGAAACCTGAATAAACTATAAGCTTTAATAAAAATATATCAATATTTGTTCACTAGTTGTGACAATAATATATACCAGTATAAGACATTTGTAATAAGATGTTATAAATTCGTCAAATTAACAGTTGTTAAATGGACATACAAGGTGTTGAATGGTGAGCAGTTCAATAACAGATTACTAGATAAAATGAAATTGAGGTTTGTTTCTCACAGTTCCTGGAGGAAATAAACAGCATGTCTTGAGGATCCACAAAGAGAGGTCAAGGCAGAGCACAGAGAGAGAGACAGGACCTGGGCCATATGCCTTTATTAGGGTCCATGGATGGCGTGCTTTGGGGTTCCCAGATTAATCAATTCAGTCTAAAAGAACTAGTTATGGTATGCCACATGGGAGTCTCATCTAAGGGACACATAAGGAGAAGGTTCTGGGAGGCAGGGGAGACTGCTTATCACAAGCACTGTTGGAGAAGTCAAATGAGAAACACAATTCTTGTGACTCTGTGGGCTGCTACGTAGGGCATGTACTTATAGGAGGAGGTGAGTGTCAGTTTAAGGTCACTTCAGATTGCTTAGCCGAACAAAACGAATGCCAAGGCAGCAATACCAGGGAGGAACTTAGCTAAACTCTTGACATAAGGGAAACGGGGTCTGGGATATTTGTTGCTCTGTGTACTATCTTCACAATTTTTCTGTCAATTTAAAGTTGTTCTAAAAAATTAAATTTATTTTAAAAATAGCAGGAAGGAAATGAAATTGACATCAACAAGCTGTAAATCATCAACTGTCTTAGGACCAGTAACTGGGAATTTAGAGTTCTTCATTAACATTCAAGTGTGGGAGTGTAATAGGCGTACTTTGGAATAAAAAGGGTTTCAGAAAGTTAGCACAGATGGGCCTTTTTACATCTTTTACCTGAGGATGTTCCCAGTAAATTTTAATTTAAAAAATCCAAAGTAGACAACATTTTGATATAAAGAAACAATGGTATGTGAAGAAACAAGTAAAACTTATAATTAAGATTAAATAATTTATGATGCTAGTGTAAAAATATTACTGAAATATTAGATGTTCCAGGGTGCTATGTTGCTTCTGGTATATTTGAAAGATTTAATTATATGTATTAAATATTAAGATTTACCAATAGCAGAAAAGAAAAAGAATATATATCTTCCAAATAATAGGGGAAAAATATGAAAGCATAACAAGAAGCTACTAGATCAGTAAAATAAAGAATAAGAAAGAAAGAAAAAAATTTTTTTAAAAAGGAGCAGAAACAGAATAAAGTAAAATGACAGGAATACCTATAATCATTCATTAATTATATAAACATCGAGTTAAATTCCACTATTAAAATATAGATATTCTTAGAATTTGTTAAAATTCCCAAACTTTACCTGCTATACAAGAACCATGTTTGAAATTAAAATACATAAAAAAGATTGACAGCAAAAAGGTAAAATAATGTATTACCAGAAAATATTAATCAAATGAAAGTTGAAGAAATGTTATTTTCGGACAAAATATAATTCAAAATAAATAATTTATGTGGGGCAAAGGGAAATATTTCATACTAGCAAAAATACCAAGGTGATACGGCAGTCATAAACTTTTATATGTATATATTTACAAAATACATAAAGCAAAAATTCATAGAAAAGAAAAATGGACAAAAATCTAATTAGAAGATTTTCAATCTGTGTTAGAAATTTATAAACAGACAAAATAATGAGTGTAATAGTTGGAGAAAACACAAGCTTCTGTTTGTGTTTGCATGTATATGTGGTATGTGTGTATGCATAGATGGATATATATTCTCCAAAAGATTAATAAACGTTTATTTTCAAGCATACATAGAATATTCTGCAACATTCATTATGGTTTAGAACACATGGAAGACAATTTTGGTTGCTCATCCAATAACTCTAATCTCTCCCCACCCCTTTTTTGTTCTTGGCTAAATAAAACAATAGAGGCTTTTCATTTCAAAGAAGAAAGAGAAAGGATCTTTAAAAAGTGTCTCCAATATAGACAACTCTTTTATGTCATTTTAATGTACTATGGAGAACAGAAACATAAACAGTTAGTTTAAAGGTAGTATATGGTTAAGGATGTTGTTTCTTTTAGTTGAAAGGTAGTATAGACTTTTATACTAATGAATTAACCATAAGAGAAGGAGAAATTGATGAGCCAGTTGCTGGAGTGAAGTCTTTCAGAAGACAAGATAGAAAGGACTTGAGAGTGTAAGAGGAAGTTGAGGCTTTTGATAGAAATGGACATACCTCTTCTATTTTTAACAGTGGTTACTTCATAGCGTTCTAGGTGGTATAAGATATAATTTCTGTCACATGGTTATAATTGAAACAGCAGTAAAAGTGACTGTGAGGCAAAATTAATAAGTTGGCAAATTAGAAGCTGCCAAATTAAGAAGAAACATTAATTATTTTTAACATTTTCCTTGAATCCAAGCCTGTATTTTTTCCTATAAGTTTTGAGTTATTCATTGATAAATATTACTGTGGAATGTATTTTTACCATGACTATGGCCAAAAGAGAATCTTCCAGCAAAGACTGAAACACTTCATTAGAACTAAATGTAAAACATATCATTGTAATTTAATATTGAGGTAAATATTTTTAAAGGTATTATGCTGAAGATTGTTTCTGGAACAGAAGTAGAGAGAGATCAGATGTGGCTAAGAAGGGAGAAGCAATGATTACAATTTAAACCTTGTAGATTATGGAAATATATTTTAAGTTCTTTTTTCAAATACATGATACTATCCACCTGAACAATGACATTGACTGAGATGACAATTCTATCATCTCGGTGGCTGTTTTTCCTTTTTCTGTCAAATGAACGTGGGAAAGAGATGCCTATGTAGAAATGAAAGAATAAACAAAATGTCCAGGGAGGTGAATTTGATGTGCTATCCTTGGCAGTTTTCTTGGAAGATGTTATTCTTTTAGCTCTTTTTATGTCTCCTCATCCTTTTTACCTCCCCTTCCCCTATTTTAGGGACTGGTTATAAATCCTAGACATAGATAAAATGCTAGACTTAGATGTTCTTCGAAATGTATACTGCTGAGTTCAGCCGCTTGAGTTGTTACTGGATTACTTCTCTTGGGGAAAAAAAAGAAGGAAGAAGAGAGAAAAGAAAGCAACAAGAAAACTCCAGTCAATTGACAGACTGCCCTGGAATACAAATTTGCCTTCCAAAGTCACAAGAAGAGAAACTAACCATTCCTTGTAATTAAACAATAGCTGAGTCCCTCCAGCAGTTCTGCCTTGCCCACTTTGGTTTGTGAAAACACAGAGGTGGCATGCTTTCCAGAATTTGCTGAATTACTGCATGTGTGGTTCACCTGAGTAAAAAGTTACGTGGCTTCTATCAAGCTTTTCTACATAGTCTTGTTTTGGTGTAGAAATTCTCATTTTTCATAAAAATCTTTGAATTTTTCTTTGAAGTAGGAAAAAAGTTTAGGGAATTGATAAACCCAGCTCTTGCATTGAACCAGGCAATGTTAAAAACTACAAACGATCTATAGTTGACTCTTTTTTGAAGACTTTTAGGGTGGTCAATAAAGGTGAAAATGGAGCAAGAAAGGGGAAAAGTTTTAATACTAGCAGTGAAATTTGAGTTGAATGGAAGTTGAATTTTAGAAGAAAAGGCTGTTCTATGTGAATGTTACCACTCTTTGAGAGATCTAGACATGCATCTGGGAGAAGTTACTCAAGGCACTTACTGACACAAGTGTGGAAAGTCATTGTGACAAAAAAGGTGAAGATGTCCTAGAGGAAGGTGACACTGGCAATAATCTTCACATTAAAGGAAACTTCTTAGATATTTCACAACACTGAAACTATAAAGGATAAAATGTTGGAAGTGATCCAAGCTTATAAAAGATTATGAAAATTTACCAAGGCATAGAAAAGATGCTTGCACTGCATGATAAGTTATAAGATGAAAAAAATGGCACACACTCTTCAAACTACTCTTAATAAGTTTTCTACAAAGAAATAAACACTTTAAATCTGTGTTGTAATTTATAGTGCACAAAATAAGTATTATTTTTTTACCTTTCCCTATGTACTAATAACTGACAATAATTTAAGTTTAAAATAAAAAGTTTTGTAGGTAACAACAATTGTAAATTTTTTGATTAATTATTTGATTGTTTTGCCTGATTTTGGTTTGTATGTTCATTTTTGTGGTCTCACACTGCTGTACAAAGTGAGGACTGCCTGTATTCTAAAATAAAACCTTCCAATTTTAGTACTTGTGAACTAGACTATTTTATCTTAAACATTTAAAGAATAAAGGCATCAGTTGACATCTCTTCACTTGAAGGAGATAATTCAGGACATATAAGATGAGGATAATTCTGAAGGAACACTCTTAAAGTCCACAGCAATAAAAGTATGACAAACAATGATCAGATTTCTTACATCGATCCTTTGCCTTAATAATTGTCCTCAGGACCTAGCTACAAAAATCAAGTTCAATTTGTGTATTAAAACTAATTGGAATAAATTAGTGGAAACTGAAGGACCTATTTTAGTGACCCATAGGTTATAAGATCACTTAATTCATCATCTAAACCAAGACACAAGTGAGAGTAAAAGGGATGCTAAAATTAATTAAAATTATATAATTCTCGAAGTGTTTCTTGATCAATGAATTGGTTTTCTTAGTAGAACAAAAAAAATAATTTATTCAAATTCTACTTTAAAATTCTTTTTTAAAAAACGTCAAATATATTTGTGGAATATATTAAAGTCAAATATAACCCTCAGATTGAGTATCTAAACAATAAAAATTAACATAAGGAAAATAATTTTACTTGATACATATTCACACTTCTTTCTCAGTTTTTAAAGTTTACCTGTCTCTATAAGATGCTACCCTTTTTGATAAAGAACATAATCTGTAAATAAGTCTCAATTTTTTTTCATAAAATTGACAATCTTCAAAGTTGTTTTTTGGGTACTACATTTTTAATTGTTAATATAATCTATTCACTATCTATGTAGATTATAACATTTTAATTGAAAAAATACATTACAGTTGTGAAAGTCTCTGGTAAATTCAAAATATATGCTGTTAAATGAATGTTATTATAAATATTTTAAATATATTAATAAATATTATAAATATTATTTCATCTGACATAAGTTTACATGTACTGTCCTTAAAATTTATTCTGAGGAACTTTCTTTGACTAATAAAACAAATAGTTTTTTTAAATAAGTTTTTTTTTTTTTGTATGATTCTTAACTATCTGTCGTCCAATTAAATGGCTGTAGAATCATAGGGCTTTACATTTAGTATATGTACAAGACATTTTGAATTAGAAAATGAAAAAAATAATTTAAAAGAGTACTTTGGTCTAAATAAAAAGGTATGATTTACAGAGTAATAAATTAACACACTTTTGAAACTTCACATGTTAAATTGATATTTTCAGTTCCAGACCCCTTAAATAAAAAAGTTACTATCTTTTGAAATAAAAACGAGCAGTTCTTTAGCATATTTTGGCCTTCTGACTTTTATATCTCTGTATCAGTATGGCCATAAAAGGAGAAGATAAATGTCCATAACCATTTCGTGCATGTTACATGTTCATAATGATATTTCATGAGAAATGGAAATGTAGTACTTGATTCTTTATTAACTTGTACTTTCACTTTTTTAGAGTTCATTGTTGCCAAAGCTCATGGCATTTCATTGCAAAAAAGAAAATGTAGGACTAAAAAGTAACAAGGATAGTTTTCGACTTATACTATGTAAAAAATGAAAAGAAGATTTTAACTAGGGAGTTCAAAATATTCTCTATAAACTGTACAACAGCACTGTTTGTTTTCTGTTTGCTGCATATGTTTCATATATTACTCATTTACAACCTTTTATTCTGACCACTATAATCCCTGCAGCTATAGATGCTGTGGATTTCGGTACTTCTCCACCATCACCTGATATTGGAAGGTGTTAATGTCTCTAGCTGCTCAGGTCCTAATTCACTTCATTTCAGCAGCAGCCTATATTCTGTCTTGAAGAGAGGTATTAATTGCCTTATGTCTGCAGTGGGTCAGGGTTTGGTGGTTTATTATTGGTTTCTTTTAGATGTAACAATATATTATATCTGAGGCAGTTTACCATAAGAATATGTAGTTTAAAATCATGATGGGCTTATAAAGGAAAAGAACAGCCTGTTACAAAAGAGACTAACATTGGAGATAATTTAGAATAAAGATCAGAATGACGGAATGAAGCATGCTTAAAAAAATAAAAACTATTCCCAATATCAGAAAGTTTTAATTGAAATTTATTTATTTATTTAACTTTATTTTTTTAAATGTTTAATTAATTAATTTTTATTATGGTGACATTGGTTAATGAAATTCAGTAAGTTTCATGTGTATACTTCAACGGTAAGGCACATATATATATATATATATATATATAGCATTGTGTGTTCACTGCCCATAGTTAAATTTCTTTCTGTCACCACATAAGAAGAGATGAAATACTGCCATTTGAGACAACATAGATGGGCATTGAGATAATCATGCTAAGCTAAATAAGCCAGACAGAAAAAAAGTTGAAAACTACATGATATCACTTATATTTGGGACATAAACCTAAAAGCAACAAACAAACAGGACAAACAGAGACTCATGGACATGGACTATAGACTAGTGGTCACCAGAGGGTGGAGGGTGTTGTAGATGGGGTAAAGGGGTCAAATATGTGAATTGAAATTTAAAGAAATTGAGAATGACAGAAAAAGGTATTTTTTTTAATGAAAAATGTTATATCATGCCATGAAGATCTACATGTATCTCTATACTTAGGAGAGTATAACTTCAAAATAAATTTTTCAAATTCAGGGGTTATAATAAAATAATCTGAAGCTTGAAAGACTTGAACTTGCGTCTTAGGCCTTAAAAATCAACTTGACAAAAACATGTAGACATATACTAATGGGTGAATAATGAAGTCTAAAATTAACATAGGCTATGACCAAGCCATTGAACGTTTTAATAATTACTTTTTATGATGGTTTAGTGTTCATGATCTTCAGTTAAAAAGGCAGGATACAAAACTATAATAAGTATCAATAAGTATCAACTTAACTATGCAAATGTATATGGATCTATAGCTATATCAAATTAATTAAAACATTTCAAAGAAAACAGCACCAGATTACTATGGCAGTTTTCTTTGATTAGAGTTTGGGTGATATTTTTATTTTCTTCTCTTTTTTTATATTTACTTTGATTGATAAATGACACTCATGATCAGAATAAATAGTTATATTTTTTAATAGGAAAGATCATACCATTTAGCTCCTTTAATCAAACAGTGACATCAGAAAAAATATACCAGAGTTTGGTTTACCTGTGTGATAGATTGATGGCAAAAAAAGACACAATTCTCCATACTTTTCTTTATCAAGACTTCATAGTCTGTCTTTGAATTCTTCCTGTCAATATATGGTGTCTCCTCACCTTGAGTCAGGGCTGGACTTTGACTTAATTTTGACACACAGAGGTGACTTAATGCTATTTCCAAGCCTTGGACTCAAAAAAGCCTTAGATGCTTCTGCTTTTGTTCTTTTTCTTGGATGTTGGCTTCATCATGAGAACATACCTGGGCTGGCACACTGGAGGGATGTGAGAGGCACATTGAGAAGAGTAGCCAATAGTGAGTCAACTCCACAGATTTGAGAGAGCCCAGTCATAATCAGCAGAGCCTCCAACTTGATCCAGAGTTCACTGCAGATTTATTAGTAAGCACAGTCAAGACCAGAAGAGCCACCCAATCTATCCACAGCTTTGTGAGCATTAATAAATCTGTATGGTTTTAAGACATTGAATTTGAAAGTGGCTTACTACAGAATATGATTATGACAACAGATAGCTAGCTGTAAAGAATTGACACTTGATAGTGCTATCATAAGAGAAACTTGAAAATGTGGCATTGGCCTTGTGACTCGTTGCAGGTCGGGGTTGGAAAATGGTAAACAAACTGCTAATGAAGACTGGGAACGAGGTAAGGACATGGTAATTGGGAACGAGGTAAGGACATGGTAATTGGGGTCTGGAAAAATGATACATGTAATGTCATTATAAAATAGTTGACAAAACTGTTGCCTATTGTAACTTGTAAGATGGAAAATATATCTAATGAACTTTTGGATTTTCCCAAGGAAATCTCCAGGTAGAATGTTGAGAGTGTTAGCTGGATTTTTTTAATTGTGTAGGTATAGCAAGAAAGGCAAAAACTAAAGAAAAAAACTAGTGACTTTGAGCTTCTCTCATCAAAAGGTGTAATCGATTTCCCCATTGCTTGAAAATCACTAGGACTTATAACTTTGTTTTGCAAATAAAATACAGCATAAATAACCAAGCCAGTTCTTAATCTAGCCTTAAAGAGGCCTTGCACACTTCTCCTTTCTCTCTCTTGGTCCTCTGTCTCACCATGAGAACATCCTGGACTAGTTTGCTGGACGAATGGGATGAATATACAACAAAGCTCTAGACCAGCCAATATCCATCTACAACCAAACTTTTGATCAGCCAACATTAGGAAAATGACATACCCAAATAAAGCTGATAGTGGGTCTGTGAGTTAGCCTGGAAGTGATCAAAACTGTCCAGCTGATCCACAGATCTGTGAGTAGTAGTATATACTTATTGTTTCAAGGCTCTGAGTTGTGGGATGATTTGATATACAACATTAACATGCAGTAGATAAGGGATACGACCTGTGTAGTAATTCATAATAAACACATTTAAACCATGTTTTAGAAATTTCAAGTTATTGGTCATTAGTGGAGGGGATGTAAATTAGAGCAATTATTTTTTAAAAAGAAAATTACTATCTTGATTAGAAAGAGACAATTTGTGGGATCCCCATTTTTGTTGTGTAGGTGCAGGTGACACTGAATTCTTCTTTCTATTCTGAATTCTGTCAAGTCACTTGGAAGTGAGAAGAATATAAGAGAGATAGACACCTCTGGGGAATTACTTTGGCAGCCAAGCAAGGAAGATACTGGGGTATCAGACAGCTGCCACTGTGACAGAGGCTATAGGGACTTAATACCAGACCCCGAAAATCTGATTAAAAGTCCAGGGATTGTTGACAGTTGAGAGTAGTATTTTTACATTTTATGTCTCTTAATAGAAAAGAATAAAAGAATAAACAGTTATAATAGTTAAGGCAATAGTCTCAAACAAACATATTCATTGATTTTATATTTAAAAAGGGTCTATATTAGGAAAGTTGAAAAACATTGGGCCAAATACAGTGAATCATATTTTTAACTGCTGGACTTCCTAGTCTCTTTATTATTCCATTTGTAATTGTGAACCCCGCAAAGGAACATGTAGTATGCAATATTCCCCAAATTTATTTGAACATAGGACTCTTTTTTTTTCTGAGTATTTTACAGGATTATATTTTCAACAAGTACACTTTGGGAAATGCTGAATTCATGGTTTGTAAAGTGTGTTATTTTTACTTTCTTTTTTTTAAGGTTTTAAAATATAAAGATAACTGTTTCACGATGTATGTTTTAATGTTCATACCAGTTAGATTTAAAAAAAAACATAATCTAATAAAAAATCATGGCATTACTTTTATAATTTTTTTGGTTGTAATATACTATGTTATAATGCTACATCTTCTAATATTTGTCTTTAATTATAGGTCAAATATAACAATAACTTTCATAAACATTCACATGCAGAAAAACTTACTATGTATTAGACACTACATAAACTGCTTTACATATGCCATCACAGTCATTGGTCAGAAAAAAAAATCTATGAGTTCAGTACTCATACTAGGTTTAAAAATGATTAACATAAATGGTCTTTGCAGTTAGAAAGACAAGATAGGTCCCAGAGATCTGGTTTGTTTCATTTGCCCTTTCTATTTACCAAAGTGCTCCTCAGGTCCTTACCATCTGGATTTGGAGCATGTTGAGAATCTGTAAGAATCGCCTTAGAGACGTAAGATTACAGTGGAGATGCCTAAAAAGTTCAGCTTCCTTTAGCTTTTGCCTTAAAATGGTTAAGTCAACCAGTACCGCTAAAAATGGAAACTGTTAAAGTACAAGAAACAAACCTAAAAGTAATGCTATTTTGTCCAAGGTAATCTTTAGATATCCTTAAAAATTATTATAGGCTCATTTATTAAATAAAAATGAATTTATCTTTTATATATTAAATGCTTTGATAGCTGCTAGGAATAAAATGAATTATTACTAGAAATTAAAAAATAAAAATATCAAATATTTCATTCTACAAAAGGAAGTGTTTTATTTTACAACACAGTAAATGTAAAGAATATGTATTCTATATATAAATGAATAATATTGATAATTCTAATTAAAAAAATATGAATAGGTCTTTAAACATGTAATACAATTGGTTTCTACTATTCCTAAGTCCATATCATCTTTTCTGTGGTTCATTAAACTTATTTTGCATTGAACATAGAGGAGTAGCTTACCATGGCCACCTTCTCTGCCTCTACTAAGCTGCTGCGTCTGTCCTTGCTGGATGTGTTTGTGTGTGTATGTATGTATGTGGTGATGGTGGTGGGGTATATTAATAAAATTCTCAGGTTATTTTTACCTCCCATTCAGTCCTCAGTACTACTTGTTGCATCTGTAACAGGAATTAGTATACAAGCTCCCTGATGCAATAACTTTCTGTTTGTTTCCTTGGCTAACAGTTTCTAAGATTTATGGCATGAGGTTGAATAGATGTATGGTTGTTAATGTTGAATTATGGGTTCTCTTCCCTCTACTGCTTCTGTTGTTCTTATTCATTTTATAACAATTGGAGAAGGGACCTTATTTGTTTCAGCTTCACTTTTCCATCTTTACCTAAAACTATGGACTTGCTTATGAAGTATCCATTACAGTTTTAAACAATTTAAGCCTTGACTTGAATGTAACGAAAGAGAGGTTTTTAAAAACAGACATTCTTTAAATTTCTCTACATAAGCAGTCCTCTACAGGAGCATGTGTTCCAGGGCAGGACAAAAAAGAAAAGAACAAAGTTTCTTTTCACGATGTTGCGACATTAAAATGTAAAGACCATATATTTAATTAGTCAAGCAAGCAAGCAAGCAGAATGAGGTGCCAACATTAAATTAGATTATATAATTATATATATAAGATATGGTACTTATTCAAAATGAATGTCCTTATACTTAAACTTTAATGTAAGAAATCTATAATCCAATTAAAAAGTTGTCAGAGGGGAGAATCTTTACCCCAGCCAAAGAAATTGATGAGAACGAATTCCAGGGGTCTATTCCTTTGTGTTTTTCTCTTTGTAGAGCTGCATCATTCAAGGCTTTTTTTCTGCTTTTGAAAGTCGATGTACCTCGGCTTAGAATTCTCTGTTGTTTTGGGTGCCAGTTCACTTACTGCCACTATCAAGAATAATTTAACTCAGCCAGAGATCTTCTAAAGGAGAAATGATAACAACAGGGAAAAGAAATGAAAATTAATGTTTGCAAGATTTATATTTCAAATGCCTATGAAATACTCATATTTTTGAGTATTCTGAAAATGCAGTTTTGCATAGCTCTGTTCATGAATGAGTATAGCTATATGTTATATTTAAAATAATTTCTGGGTGTTGTGCCATTTTAAAAGAAGTTTTTGTGGTTAGAATAAGATGATATTTCAGTTATGCTTCCTGCTTTTTAATTTTTTACCATAAATTATTATAAGCAAACATAATGAATTCAATACTTCGAAAAGGAAACAAATTTTCTTTTCATTAACACTTTCATAATTAAATATACACAATTACCTCCTTTCCCCCCCCCAGGAAAACATTTCACCTTCCTGTCATAGAATCAAATTTGTTCTTTCAGTTATGTAAGTATTAAGCAAATATTTGAATATTAGTTGCCCAACATTGTTTTGAACAGTTTGGAAAAAAATTATAAAGAGAATTTGTTATATTGTGTTAACATTTTATAAAAGGAGATGATCATTATGGTATGGAAGGAACAGTCTGGGAAGTTCTTATGGAAGGGCTCAGGCTTGACTGAAGGAACTTAAGGAATGGAATGTATTTGTAAGGGCCAAATGGAAGGTGGCTGTTCTAAGTTGGCAGAAGATAAAAAGGGTGGTCGTGGGAAAATAGTCAAGGGTACTGACGTAAAGAAGCAAGACAAGTCGAAGGGCTTGATGAGACTTATTTTGACAAAGAAAAATGAAAACGAGTGAGGCAAATGACAAGAAATACTATTTTACATGTGGTCAATTGAGTTTACAGTTAAGTTCAGGCTGCAGAGTTTCAGCTAGAGGCAACAAGAGATACACAATAAACAAATAAATAATGAAAGAAAATTTAAAAGGATAAAATACTTTTCAAATAATTTGGATGGGATTTGGAAGGTAAGAGTAGATTCAAGAAGACTAGTGAGATCATGGTTTAAATTTGTCATCTTGACAGAAGAAAGGCCTTCATTGGTGGTGGTGGTGGTGGGAAGGTGGGTGTAATTGAAAAGTCGAGAATCTGATGGACTCCAGTAGATCATTTTATGGTTGGGGTAATTCTAATCATGGGGATAGGAACAATGGTGAATAATGAGAGAAAGAGTTGAGTTTTTCTGAACATTTGGAAAACAAATATTCTTGATAGCAAAGAGAGTCTTAGGAATTATATGTATTTAGGAATTGCCTAAATAGTAACTATTATGGAACACTCACCTAATTTCTTTATATTCATTATCTAAATTAAAAAGTTGGAGTGGTTTTATGGTGTTCTGATATCAATCAAACCTGGATATTTTCTCTCAATTTTAAAAAGATATTTCCAACTGTTCATTTTTTGTTTAAGTGGTTAGTAAATTGTCTCCACACCATTTATTATATAATCCATCCATTGTTTTTATTTAAATATTGTTCCCAATTATATATACTAATTAATGTTCTATACCAAGATTAGTTTATGGACTTTTCATCTCATTCTTATGATTTAACTTTCTTTTCTGTTTGTATATTCATTTACTATTTTAAATTTATTAGAACTTATTATTATGATTTATGTCATAAATAGAAAATCCATTGACTTTTTGAGGTATCCTATTATTTCTATTCAGCTTATAAAACTCCCTTAGTAATTAGAACAATTTCTAGCTGATTTTCTTGAGTTTTCAAAGCAGACAGTAGATTGATCTCCTCATTTGCAAACTGTAAACTTTATTCATTTTTGTCTCACTTGCTTGGGTAGAACTTTTAAAACTATATTGAATAGTAAAAGTATTAGTAGGCATTCTTTTTTATAAGCATATTAATATTTCAAAATTAAGCATGCTTGCTGTTGGTTATGAATTTGAGATATGCATAGTAGTTTATATACTTTTAATAATAGACTCTGAGATGTTAGAATGTTGTTATTATTTAAAAAGGATACCTACTTCCATTTTGTGACTTTTTGATAGTTAACAAGGTGGTTTTCTTTTTCTTTTCTTGCCTGCTTATATGGTTAATAATAGTAAGTATATTACATACAGACAATCTTGAAATAAAGTCAACTTAGTCATGATGTTTTATTATTCTAATGTATTAGTGTACAGATTGGCTAGGACTGAAGTTTCCTGTCATTGAGCTATTTTCAGATGATGGTATCAAAAGTCACACTAGGGAGATGAATTCCAAAGTTTACACTTCTTTATGTTCTGGAACTTTTGAAATCCTGTTCTTTGAAGACTAAGAAAAGTCATTAGTAAAAGTTTTTGTGTCTAGCAACATTTTTGGAGCATACTTATTGGTCAAAAATTTCTTAGTGGCTTTCAGGTTTTATCAAGTTATTTTATGGTTATCATATGTTCTCAGAAAATAGCCATTTTATATTAATTTTTAAATATATTAGTGTAGTATTCTCTTATTTTTGCCTGCAGAAAGTTTAGTTTAGAGCAGTTTCTCAGTGCATTTATATTATCTTTTTAAAATGGATTTTTCAAAGGGTGCTCTATTTATTGGTTTCTTTTAAAATTGTATTTTTATTTGTTTTCTAATTCATTAGTTGTACTTTTAATTCATACTATACTTAGAGTTAGCTTGTTCTTATTTTAATTTCTTGAGTTAAAAGTTTAGTTCAATTATTTTATTTCTGATCTAATAACTACAAGGTTGACAGATACTATTATTAATTCCATAAGTTTTAGTATATAGTTCCAATTTTTAAAGATCTATAATTGCAACTTCAATTTCCTCTTTAAAAGTTCCATAGTACATTTGAATTGTCAAGTAATTTGATTTTTAAATTGTGTAATTTGTTATTTATTTCTGGTACTAATTGTGAACAAAGGGTGTAGTTTGTGTAATCAGAAGTTTCCATTTAGAAAAGTAAAACATTTATTCATGTGAATATTTGCTAACAAGCAAGTAGATAGGAAAGTAATCAGTAGTTCCCAAATTTTATGGAAAATCAGAATTACCTAGAGGTGAGTCTTAATCATTTTCACCAAGTCTCCTGGTTGATGTCTCCTGAGAATTAAAATTCTAAAGAACTTTAATTTTAATCAGAAGATATTGTACTTTAGAAAGCTGAAAATTATAGTTATTGGAAATTTTTAGACAAAGTGATTTTATGAAAGCAATTTTTTAGTAAAATTTATTTGACAAGTTAAAGAACAGTTTGAATGGAATTAATAGATCCTACACTTGGAAAAACCAGCTGGAGAAACTACTTCCAGTTGTGAACCTTTCAAGATGTAGGCAAAGATGGTCATGGGAGTGTAGGAAGAATGTGAAAGAAATAGAAAAAAGAACACATCAGTATGTCGTGTCATTGAATATTGTTGGAATATAATGCGATGGTTTAAGGTCATTGGTAAAGGGAATCTTGGGACTAAGGTGAGGGAAAGGAGACACATAGGACATAAAATTTAGGGAAGTGCTGGCCGGTCTTACCTCTCTCTACTGGCCCTGTGTTTTATCAAGGTAAGGACAATGTCTACTTCTGCAATTATTATTGCAGGGTATAAGAAAGTGGAATTTTTATTGTTTTTGATGCTATAAAAATATTTTGGAAATATCAGTTCTTATTACATTAAAATTCAAAGACTAGCTTTCCAGAATTTTATCTTCAAACTCAAGTCATGGCCACATCGCTTTCATCAAAGAGAAGAGACTGGGAGGATGCGGGACTTGTGATTGTAACTACCCATCTATGAGAAATAACAGGACTGGCCTGACTGCAGGTAGTGAAGAGTTTATTGGAGTGATCAGAGCCTGTTATCTAAAGATCCATATTTAGTTGATTTCAGTGGAGGCAAACAGCGAGAAACAGGGGCAAGTAGACATACACGGTGGCAGGTGGGAGGAAGTTAGCCTCACAAAAATTAGGCAGTCTCTGTGAAGGCCTCAACCATGAACATGTCTCACAGACAGAATGCTAGTTTATGATAAGGGGTTTGTCAGGGAGAAAGCAGTGGCTGCTGTTCTGGGATAGGATGGAAATACTAGCCTTCTAAACCAGAACTAAGAAGAAAGCCTAAATACCCAAATGTTCTACAAAATTTGCTTTAGGATATCAGAAGAAACAAAGCATTATAAGATAACTTACATGTGTATACTGCCTTGAGCACAAACTTAACCACTTTCCACAAATGACCAAAGGGGGAGGCAGTAGCTAAGATAGCAAAGCTGTTTTCTAAATCCTTTGAGTAAATCATTCCTTCAAACATAATAAAAAGGAAGGCGATATCAATGAAAAGAAAGTAAAAGTTGTTATCAAAGGATTTGCCTGCCATGTGTTTTATGTATGTGGATTAAATTCTTTCCAGCGTACCACCATTTATGTCGATATTATCCTTTAGAAATCTTTCACTCCTGAAAATATACATCTGGTAAGAAAACCTGAGTCAATGCCTTGTGCATATAGAAATCACTCATTCTTCCTTTTGGAGGCAGGTTTGTAGGCCTTCCTTTTTCAGTCTGAAGGCCTACATTATTAAATAAATAAATAAATAAATAAATAAATAAATAAATAAATAAAATTAAAATATAAAAGGAAAGTAGAAAATTTCAAAAACATAGCCCAAATGACAGTAAATGTTAATAGTCTGATCATGCACACAAAAATTGTCCTTCAAACTGAAGTGTGTGTTAAATAGTAATGGATAGATATACTTCCCTGTGAGATCTGATTTGTCTAGTAAATCCTTACTGACATATACTCTCATTTGCCACTATATAGCCTTTTGAAAATGCCATTCTAGCAGAGCATAAAAAAGGTTATTTAGATTAAGTATAGTTACAAGATAAGCAATACACTGAGTTCATTGGACTTCATGCGCACTCATTTAATTTCTACTGCTCCATTACTCTGAATCAAACTGTCCCCGAAAGAACAAGAGGAAGGAAAAGGGCATTACAAAACACAAATCACAAAGCAGAGAACATTCTTCCTAAAAACGAAATGGTCTCCATGTGTTACCATTTAATACCATGGAAATACTTTCTTGACTTTTATAGCATGCAAAGAAATTGTACTGATCTATTAAAGAAAGCAATAATAAAAAAAAAAGACTTTGGGGCAGGTTAACGAGTTCCAGGTCTTTATCATTCTAGATGGGCTTGCAACTTCAAACCACTGTTAAATATTATAAATGGTATTCATTTACATCTGTGTGCAGCTTATGGCGTAATGAATGCATGACAGTTTATTGAATACAGGAAGAAATACGATGAGACCTTCAGTGATACGTTTTAAAATGAGGCCCAAAGCCAGGCTTTAAAGAAAGACAGTGCCAAAACAGTTTATCTTCTCCTTTTTGCTTTCAACTTTAGTGCCATTAAGTGCCAGTATGAGGCTTTTTGGACTTCATTTGAAAGTCAAGTAATTAATATAACTGGAGAAAATAATTTTTAGAGGGAAAGTGTGTTGTGATAAAGAATAAAGAAAAAGGGCTTGAAGTTTAGAGGACAAAAAATGACAATGCCAATATAAAAGTTATTCTGAGTGATTTAAGTAATTGTTAAGACCTTTCACATGTTCAGTTTGCATTTGACAGTGGCTGAACTTTATTAGCCTCCAGTGGCCTTCATTAAATTACATTTGGTATCTAAGAGATGATGCATCGAATGGGGATCATAAGGATATTCTTCTTTACCAACATACATACCTCAGCTAAGGGGATCTGACCCTCAGCATCTTGTTTCAGGGAATAGTGTACATTCTGTCTTATTTCAGACAGTGGACAAATGACAGTTTTTATAGATTTTCTCTCCCTGGGCTCTTTCCTAGTAACATTTAAACAGTCTCTATTGTAAAAAGAAAAAAAATTCCTTCATGACTCTTCATAATCCTACAGTTACTTCCCTAGTGGCTGTTGTTCTTTAATATCATTCTCTTCACAAGTAGAAAAGCCTTATTTTACCTTCTCACCTTTAAGTCTCTCTCCAACCCACTATAATCTGACTTTTTCACTGACTTTTCCCTGCTTAGCTCACCAGCAACTAGCTCAAAGTCACTAGCAACTTTAAATCGAATTTAAATATTTGATCACTGTCTAATGTGTCTTCCTTTTTTCAGGTGCTACTACATCACTATATTTGCACAAAAAAAAATTTTTTTTTCATTATTTTTGCCTATAAATATGTAGGTTCCTCTGGGTTCTTTCCTAAACCTGATTCTCTTCTGAATCTGTGATATTTCTCTATGAAACTCCCTCACTCTCTAGCTTCAGTTAATGACACCAAAATATGTACTTATAGCCAGGCTATAAACTCATGAGAACAAGACTTGGCTGTTGTCTGTATAACACCAAACAGTTCCTGGTATGTGGTCAGTAAATGTCTATTTCCTGATCAGCTGACACATCATCATTCTGTTCACTAAGCCCATATACTAAACTGCCCAGAGGACATTTTTAATTGGAGGTTTCTCTGTTACCTGGAGCTCAGAATTTTCTAAAAGAAATGTATTATCTCCTGAAACTACTCCCAACTCCTACTCCATCTTCCCCTTTCAGGGGCTGGGGAGCAGAACTGGATTCTTCAGTGTGCTTTCTACTTTATTGCATGGTGCCATCAGCTACCTACTTGCCCACATGCATATTGGGCAAGTCCTTAACTCCTCTCTCTCCCTCATTCATTTCCCAGTGAGCCACAATGTCCTGTTATTCTAATCCTCCCCTGCTCTCCATCCTCACCACCACCACCGTGTTTCAAGGAGTAATTTCTTTTTTAGACATGGCCTTCTTCAGCAGCTTGCCAACTATTCTCCCAACCTCTAGTCTTTATCCAGTATTTTTTCTACTGAATAAATTTATTTTCCAGCATCGAAGCTAACAGCACCAGTGAAAGTCCTTCGATTTCTTTTTACTGCCCTTTGAGGGGGAACAAAGGCTAATTTGTTAGAAGGATTCAAAAGATCCCAACTAATAATATCTCTGCCACTTTTAAATCCTACTGGTCTCCATTATAATAATAAACCCCAGTTACAGTAAATTTTGTTTACTTCTTAAATCTCATATTTCTTTTGGCATGCAAATACACTATTTCCATCTATTGGATTATTATTTATTACTGTTTATATTTCACTTAAATTTCACTTTGATCAGGAAGCCAATCCTGATCCCGCTCCTCACCGTCCACCTCCTCTATGCTACATAAACACATGATCTTCAGACCTATAGTATGATGTGCCTTTCTTTTAAGGAAGTATTGCTAGAAGGGTATTAAAATAAACACAGATATTGTGATTTCTTCTTGATTATCTTTCTCATACATATTAAACACAGTGAGTACAAAAAACATGTCTGTTTTGCTCACTCTACCTGATACAGAAGAAATATATTGCATATGCTCAGTAAAGATTTAGAGTTTTGAAAAATATTGAATGCTTTAGCAGTATTGGGAACCCCTGGGGTGGTATAGTGTACCCTATAGGAAATTTCAGCAAGATTTTGATTCCCGTTTATTAAGTTCAGTTTTTCGTAAAAGGAGGAATCTTAGTTTGTTGGCTATTGATAGAGGCATGAGAATTGCTATATGTGTTAGCATTAATCCTTTCCATAGTTTTCTTGTCAGAATGATTTCTAAACTAACCCTGAGCCCTGACATGCCCAGGAGAACCCATAGTTGTCTCAAAGGTTTTTTCTAGCAATTTATCATTCAAGCATTCATCAATTGGCCTAATTTATTTGGTTCTTTTTTGTATTTCTGACCACAATACCTCTTTCTTATGGTAATAAATCTTTTCATTTATCTTAATTCTCCCTTATTCTAATTCTAAGGACTAGCTCTCTACTTGTATTTTGGTGTTTGATAAAAGAAAACATAATTCCCCTTAAACATTAATGCAGAAATTTATTTGGTGTTTACTATGGTCCCTCTTTACTATCTAGAACTAAGAATCCAGTATTGGCTTTGTCTTCATATCAAAGTCCACAGTCAGTGTGTTTTTGCAATTATTTGAGTTGCCTTAATCTATGTATTTGAGTAATTATCAGTTCCATTCTAACCGATTTTTAATTTTTTCTTCTTCAAATTGGTAATTGAATGAGAGAACTTTAAGAAAACCTTAGAACACACCATCTATATCTGGATTGTTTTTATCATGTTAAATTCTTAATGTGACCAACCTATTAGAGTCTACTCTGATGGCCTAGCTTTATTATGTAGGGCTATGACCATTTGACTGTTTCATTTTTACATTTCTTTTTTCTTTCTAGGGTTTTTGCAGTTCAACATAGATTCCCTATAGAGAACTATGATAAACCCAAATATATAACTCTTTATTCTTAAGTACTTTGGCAGTTAGATGGAGAAAATTTTATTTTCGCAGTAAGACTTTTCTTGGACAGTTTCAATCAACACAGCAGGAAAATATCCTTTGGTCTAAATATCGACATGGCTTTCCTGACCGAAAGTTTGTTAGCAAAAGCGTGTGGCAGCATAGGAAGGAAGCATCTGTGCTTTTAAACTGGTTACGTCCTTCCAAAGAGTTGCAATTTCATTGTAAAATAATTGAAGATGGGAGCAAAATATCCCATGTTTAAGTATGTAAAATACTTGTAATTTTAAGATTAAGATATTTTTAATGCATGAAATATTATAACTGAGACATAAGCCATCTAAATGTACTTCAAGTCCTTGGCTTGCTTAAATTAAGAAGTTAGAATCTTTAAACTATACACAAAATTGTCAAATGCCTCCTTCTCCTAAGGTGGAAATCTAGCTTATCTCCCAGTATCTCCAGGGTTTTTAGTAAGTTAGTGGGGGCTTAACATTCTCCTGGACTTTTCTGGCCCCAACAAACTTTCTCCACCAAAATAATGTTGAGTGTATATCAACAAATGCATATGCTATTCTATTTCCATGGTGGATCATCCTGCTGCACACCATCCATTGACTGTTAAGAACTGACTCTATGGGCAGCAGTGTTTACTAAACTTTTAGAACAATGGAGAAGGGTTATTATTTAGTAAAGAATCCAAAGCATTTTTGAGCACACTTGGGAGTCATTGATTAGGTAGTAATGTATCCCCAATACAGCTTACTTACCATGTCTCTTTTTATAACCATAAATGTACTAAATGAGTTTATAACTTTATAATTTGCTGCCCCTCCTTTTATCTCAGAATAGAACATCTGGAATTTCCTAGATCTTAAGATTCAAAGTTGGGATAAAGTTATTTGTCATTATAGTGGAAGTCGACAAGATATTCAAGAACGCATTTTATACTTTCTGAATACTAATTTTCAAAATAGTGACAGCATGAAAATTTTCATAATGTAACATGTTCAAGAAGAAATTGAGAATTTCATATAAACCTTTAGGTCCTCTTTTGAATACACATGAATAAAGTGTAAAACAAGACAGTTTCTCCCCAAGAACATGTAGGAATCCCAGGGTACTCTGGCCTTTGTGTTTGTCCAGCTTGCTAGCTATGTAGTGTATGGAGCTAGAGTCATCAAACAATATGTGTACAGCTTAATGACAAAGAAAAATCTCAGTATATAAAGTAAAATACCTGTGGAGCATCACATCAGTCAGTGTTATCAAACAAAATATTTAAAAAACATCAATATGCTCACTGTTCTTCAGATAAAAACAAGAAAAGATACCATGCAGTCATTGCTATCTACAAGCATTTTAATTTTTAAAGATTAATGGTTTCAGTATTCAAAAACTTTAAAGTAATTTCTTTGCTATTTCTACGTGTTCAGTTTCTATCTTTCCATTCCACAGACATAGTCTAGGTAGCATTTGAATATTATGAGTCATAAGAAGTCTAGCCTTACTTTTAAATTAAGATTTTTTCCACCCTTAAACACAATAGAAACAGCAGCACCATTTGTTTTATAATTGCTGTTTATTACTTTTTATCTAATTTGGAGACTACAAAATTTGTAAGCAGTGGAAGTTGTAATGAGTAGAGAATCTTTAAATGGATATGTTACAATTTTTGTACAAAACTACAGAGGTGAACTTCCTATGAAATTCCTTGAGTTTTATTGGAAGGTTTAAAACATGTGCAAAATAACTAAGATAAAAGCATTCAATTGTTTATTTATCACCCTACCATTTTTGTTTCAAATTTTTATACAATAATTATAGAAAGTAAGGTTGAATTTTCAATCCTTTCCCGAGTCCTTTTCCTGTCTCACTCCAGAGGCAATGCTTATATTTTAATTTAATCATTGACTACATATGTCCTTATGAACTATATGTCTTACATGTGTTTCATAAAATACTTGTAAATATCATATAACTTTAATATTTTTTACTCATTATATTTCAGAGATTTGCCAGTGTGCTATATAGCTGTAAATTAATTCATCATGTCGATAATTATAGTTTTTTTTAATTGTTTGCTGCAAATAGTGCTATGGTAAATATCCTTGTACACACTATCTAGTACACAGTGCAAGTCTTTCTTCAGAGTACAAGCATAACATGGAATTACTGGGTGATGGGCACTTACCAGATGTTATCATATTGTCCTCCAAAATGGATTGAATAATTTACAATTTTGCAGGCAGAAAAAGTTCCTATTTTCTTGTGCTCACTGCACTAACACTTGTTATGTAGACTTTTGGAATTGTCCTCACTTCCTTGTTTTCTTGCTTTTCAGTTTAGGCTTATTCTTACATCACAGAATTCAAGTAGCTTGTTCTAGGATGAAAATATTTGGCTTAGGTCCTGTTTTTTGAGATGTGTCAGTTTCAACATTTAGCCTTTAGGTGTTCATCCAAAATATTAGTATGGTGTATCTGATGACATATATGTATGTTGACAAATTAATATCTTTACACATAAATATATATATTAAAGATAAGTATAAAGTGAGACTTTGAAGGGAACTATCAGTTCTACTCACTGAGAATTGAAAAAATAGGCAGTTATGATCTGATATTCATTCATTTATTCATTCATGCTTTTTTCCTTCTTGGTTCCACTTTTTAAATTCAGTGACATTCGTATCTTATGCTGATCACCAATAAAATGGTCAGAACCTTGCATCAGGGGATATAATATAAATTATTAACAATCCTTCATTCCTCTTTCTGTAATTACCTAAAGATCATTTGAATTTAGTGTGTTTACCAATGCTTTTTAAAAAGAATGTGCTTTAATTTAATTTGCTCTTAAAAATGCCAGTGATGGCCACTTAACATAAAATAGTATTTAACTTTTCATATCAGTTTAGTGTCATTTTCTGATGAGAAGGTTTTTAATGGCCTCATTCTATGAAGAAGTGTTTATTATGACTGCTCTACATTCCCCATACCCCCATCTATTGAGACAGGGGAACAGAGAGAAGTAAGTAACAGCATACTCACTTTCTATGACTCCACAAATAGATGAATAGAAAACATTATATTACAAATTTTCTAGATAAAATTGAACCTTGGCTTTTTATAAATTCCAAATACTGCTCCAGGTTACTTAAAAATACTTCATTTTTGACTCATCACCAACTGAACTCAGGGGTTGGCTGAAGGATGATTTTTTAATTTCCTATATTTAAACAAAAATATCAAATATTTAGATATACTTGTAAGAAGAAATGTACTAAATCTTTTTCAGAGGGGTATAAAAATAACAAATAATGGAAGTATTTAAGAAAAAGACATTTATTAAGTGGTCTTTCCATGACAGGCAGTGTAGTTATCTCATGTATTCATTATGTCAACTCTAATGAGGTAGATGATATTGCTATTTTACCATTATCATTGTATACTCCTTCTTTGTACAAGTTTATATAGCTACTAAATGACAGATCTATGTGATATAGATCTATGTGACCCCAAAATCAATTCTCTATTTACTTTCTCCTCTTGCTTTCTTTTAAATTGATAATATGCAGGAAACATATCTCTTAACTTATTAAAAGCTAAAATGTTTTGAATTTAGTGGATACCATAAAGATAAGATTAGTCTCCTAGTTTTATAACTGAGGACACTGTACTGTTAATAGAAGATGTCAGTGATTTGAACAAAGTCCTACACGAAGTAAATGAAGTGCCTAAACTCCAATGTAAAACATTTATTTTTATGTAATATTTTCTGTAATTTCACTTTTTCTTTATTAATTTAATGGAATATTATCACAAAGTTGACTTAGCTGCTAATTTTCTCTGCACAGTGTGCTTCTTTCCATTCTTCTGGACCCAGCATTCTTTCTGCTTTGGAAATTGTCTGGGGTGAAAATATTTGGCTTTGGTCCTGGTTTTTGAAAAATGGGGTGGTGGTCTATGTGGTTACTAATGGGGTTCTCTGTCGATGGGGTTCTGATCTATGTGATTACTAATCACAGTTTTCCAGCTCCTAGCAATATATAGGTGGACATGTGTCTCATACCTGAGCAAGCAAAACTCCATTATTCTGGTTATAGTTATTAGCTCAGAAATGGTCATAAAACCCAGGACAAACAGATCCCAAGAAGTCTGTATAAAGGTACCGGGAACTATAGTTTCCCTCTATATTCAGTAGTTCTTAAACTGATTTGGGTAAATTTGAAGCAGTTTTCAGTCATTTTTTTTCATTAAGATTAATAAACAGATAAACAGTGCAGAAAATGAGGAGAGGCTAAGGAGATAAAAGGAACACACACACACACACACACACACACACACACACACACACACACAATCAGTAATCGCTAAGATTAACTCCATCCCCTAAATTTCCCATTTACTGGGGCTAATGAAATGCATTTTTGTTTAAGCTAATTTGAATAAAAGAGTTCTGACTAAAATATTTGGATATGAGCTTTAATTTGATAATTAGATTATGCTTTTTGTTTATTTCTTAAATACTTCCTATTACTTTTAAAGGCAGTTTAGGAGGAAAGAGTAATGGGAATATCAAGTTCATTGTATAATATTGTTTATACTTATTTCACGTAGCAAGTTTTCTAAAATAATGCTAGGAAGTTAATTTTCTTTAATGTATTTTATTTAATGTTAAAACCAGGTATCATGTATGACTATAGAATCAAATTATTATTTTATAGGGAACAATGGTTAAGTATAATAAGTATATTAGTGAAATTTATTCCAGTAACATGATATATATATATATATACACACATATATATGTGTATATATATATATATATTTTCTAAATGTAACTGTTTAGTTTTTTTAAGCTTTCTCGGATTTTTAAGAGTATGTATTTGCCAAACACAAGTATACTTTATTCAAAAGAGAAGCGACAGTTTCTGAAGAGATATTGAAGATTCTCTGTACTTTTGTGTAGATTTAATGTTTATTGCCATTTCAATATTTCAAATTAAACAAATGGTAGAATTCCTTTATAAAATAAGTAATTATACAAATGCAAATAGCTAAAAATTTACATCAACAAAGATAGATGTAACATAACAAATGTATAAGGTAGATAGTTGGTCCATATTCTGATATTACAAAAAAATAATGCTGCGTGCTGAAACTTACTTTCCATAATTGCTAGTTTATATGTTAATACCTGGGATCAAAGGAGCATCAAATTAAAACTATTAAATGGTAATATAATAATTTCATTTATTGAGAATTTGCTATCTGTGTTATGCATTCTACATGCTTTATATGATTTCTTCTTTAAAATTCTTGTAATACAGTATATCTCTGTTTTAGAGTAAGATGAGTTTGTATAGCATATGTAACTTGACAGTGGCTGAGTCTGGCTTGCACCAAGATTTCTCTAATGACCTTACTCTTAACTCTTAAACAATATTGTAGCCCAAACATTATCTCCACCTTTAATTATCACAACAGGTCCCAGTTTTAATCACAACTTCTTGTCAAATTTGGAAGGGAAAGAGGCATCTATTTTTTGTATCCAAGCATTTTGCTTATTTTAAAAGAATTATTCTCTAATATTTGTATAGGTGCCAATATATGTACATGTGTAATGGCAAGTGCATAATCTAAATATAAATGTTTCACATTTAAAAATGCGTATCAAAGAGTTCATCTTTTGTATAAGGAATAAAAATCTTGACATTGGCCTTTATAAGGTATTAAAAAATTCACGGCAACTTTCGAAAAAGGAAGAATGTTATTAACCTTAGTGTCTTGACCAAATTACAATTCGGGTAATTACATTTGTCTTCCCTAATCTCCTTTTCAACTTTCAATTGGGTAGTGTATTCTTAATGGATTTCATTACCAAGCTTCCCTTAGGATTTAAAAAAGGACTTGTCTTCCAAGACTGGGTTCACTCCAAATTTATATTCTCTAACTTTAGTTGAGCTGTCATTGAAACTCTTTAGTTGTGTGTGTGTGTGTGTGTGTGTCTATAATTCATTCTTTTTTGTTGTTTTTTACTTTCTCATTTTGACTTTTTCAAACCATTTTCTCTCTCAAGACAGAAACACAAATTTCAGCTCAGCAAATATTTTTAAGTGTCAGGTATGCAACCACTCTCCTATGCTCTGAAATACCAAGGTCAATTAGATATTGTTTGCTACTTTCCATGGGTTTCCATGGCCAGAAACATTGCTCATTTACCCTTATTGAGAAGAACTCACCTTCAACTTTACTGAAAATGATCAGTCATCCAGGATGCATTTCTGCAGCCTATCTCTTCCTTGAGAAAGTATCTTTCTATGACCACATCCTTGACTCTTCAAAACTTCACATCATGTTATTTCTTCATTCTTCATTTCTGTTTTGAAAGATGTGCATCTTCTTTCCTAAATGCCTTCACTTATGCTCCTGATCCCTCTCTTTCTTACTGTCTTACTTCTCTCACTCTTAAATCACTTTTAGTAACTACATTCCATACACATGCAAAACATTTTTCTTATTAAGGGGGAAAAATCCATTTTATCTTAGGTTCGCTAGCCCCCAGGCTATCACATATTCTTTTTACATTCTTTTATTACCATTCCTTCCCATTTTTTCATCAATTCAACATAGTATAATTTTTTCTCCTGCCATTTTGTTAAAACTTTTCTTCAAAGAAACCAACAAATTCCAAAATTGCAAAATCAATATTCTTTTATTAGCACTCAAAATTCACATTTCTCTGTTGGCTTTAACATTGTCAAATGCTACTCATTGATAAACTCTGTGTACCTTCGACTTTCCATACATTTTGGTTCTTTAGTTTCTTCCTCCTGCCTTTGTGAATTTAACTCTTTTCCTGGTTTCTCTTCAATTTTCAAATTTTGGTGTAAGATCTTCCAAAATACTTTTTCGTCTTCAGCTTTCTTTTCATTCTGTAATTTCTTTATTAGTGATCCATTTGAATTAACTAGTTCAAGTGAAGAAAAAATAAGGAAAAAAATAAAGCATTTGTGTACTATCAGCCAGCCATTGGACTAAATACTTTACATAAATGATTTCATTTGTTCAGAGAACCAATGCCAGGAGTATTTTCAACATTTTACAGATAAGAAACTAAGGCTGAATATGACTTACATGTATATTTTAAAAGAACCTCTTATATACCTGGTTTTATATTTTCTTACTTTATTTAATTCATTCAGCAATCTTAGACTTAGATATTATTATATCTAGTGATCAGTTGTAGTGTTTCAGACAAAAGATCATGAGTAAATTATCCAGTGTTTCATAGCCAAATTTTATAGCTGATGCAGGATACAAACTCAGATTGTTCCAAACCCAAAGTTTAGGTTCAGTCCTTTACAGCAGCCTGCTTTGGAATGGATTGCTCTTCACTTACAGAATCTTTCGGGAATAGCCATCTCATTTCTCTGAATAGGCATTAGTCATATATATATGGATATCCTGCTGCTATTATATACTCCACACGTGTAAATAGCTTAATTTTAGTCCTTTCTAAAAACTCATTTCTCTATCTGATATCACTGACTTTCTGTTTCTCTCAAGGTAGGCTTACTTTTCATAGCAGCATTTGTATCTTCATTTTCAGATTTTTTTCCTTATAACTTTATTCAGGAACTCATGAGACCACATATCACTAATACAGAGGCCCAGAAAAAGAATTGGGGGATAGTAAGTTAAGTATTATAGAATATTTAACTTAATGATTTAAAGGTAAACATCTGTAATAGTGTATCGTGTCAAATAGGTGGGTGTGTTAAACTGGTAAAATCCAATAATGCTTACTAATATCTTACACATTAATAGATTGTGAAGCAATATATTACAGTCTGAGGGGCTTAAATTTTCAAGATTCTTTATACTTTGCACAAAAAAGCACGGTGCTTTAGATTGAATTATTTTCCCAAATATCGTATGGTAAAGCCTTAACCTCCAATGTGACTGTACCCAGAGATATTCTTTAGGAAGCAATTAAGGTTATATGAGTTCATACAGTAGGGCCCTAATCTGACAGGACTGTGATCTTAAAGAGAGGAAGATTTCTCTCTCTCTTGCCACCCATTGCCACATGAGCACATAGTGAGAATAAGGCCATTTACAAGCGAGGAAGAGAGCTTGTACCAGAAACTGACCAAGCAGGCACCCTGATCTTGGACTTACAGACTCCAGAACTGTGAGAAAAAATTTTCTATTGTCTGAGCTACCGTGTATGGTATTTTGTTATGGCAACCTAATCTGACAAACACACAGGGCAAATGGGTATGTTTCTAGAGCATTTTACAAAGACAAAAAGAGCAAAGTTATGTAGTCATAGGGCTAAGATTATGAACACAGAGAAACACATCAATAACATGTAATCTTGTGCACAAGTATCTTTCTGCCTGAGGTAGTGTCTTAAAGAAAGTTTAATAAGCATATAATTTTAGTTCTAGAAGTAGAGAAGAAAGAGTATGACAGAAATTATTGAAGATAAAATGTAAAAAATTTTGGAACCAGTGAAATCACAAAACCAGTTCAAGAAACCCAACAAAGATTAAGCAAAATAAACAAACAAAAAATACCTAGCCCTATGCACACATAGTGAAACTACAGAAGAGCCAACAAAAAGAGATTTTAAGAGCAGCCAAAGTGAAGCAGATTGGCTCTTATGGTGCAATGGTTAGATGACAGCTGTCTTCACATATGTGATAGCGGAAACCAGAAGATGCTGACACCATATCTTCAATGTGCTAAAAGAAAATATTTCTCAAACCAGTATTCTATGAGCAGTGAAAATTTGTTTCAAGAACAAGAGCAGACCAATAAAGACCAAGAGTTTGCCAATAGCACATTTATTACAAAATAAATTTTAAAGTTTGTCTTCAGACAGAAGCTAATTGATCTCAGAAAGATATGGTATTCAAGAAATAATAAATAGCACAGAAAATGATAAGTATATGAATACATTGTAAAACAGCCACTTGGGAAACAATAATAATGTCTAGTAGTCTATTTTTATCCGTATTTTACAAATGTGGGAAGAGAGCGACAAAGAGCTTGAGTAATTTTTTCAGTGTTAGATAACTATTGAGTGACAGACCTAAATTTTGAACCCAAGAATACTAATTCCCAAATTCTATGATGAAATCCTTGTTCAACTACTTTTCTGAATGAAGGAATAAAGGATAAGTGAAATGATAGAATTCATCTTAGAAAAGAGAGGTCTGAAAAAGAACATGGAAAGAAATAATTTAAAAGTCAGGAATCAAGATTTGTAGACCCATTAAGATTTGTTTACTTTGCTGTGTAAATCTGTGTAAGTCCCTTAATATATCTCACCTTAGTTGGCTTCATTATCTGTAATCTGGGAATACTGTCTGTCCCCTCTGCAGAATGGCTTTAGGAATAGAACAAGAAAATAAGGACTGGCTCAGTCTTCCTTATATGTCACTCATCATTGACCTCAAGGAAGCACTTAAAAAAAAGGAAAGAGACCTGTATGGGGAGGGTGGTGTTGTAATCTCAAAAAATAATTTTCCTCTCCTCTTCCTCTCATGTGTTCTTGGTCTTCAGAAGCAATCATTCCCATTTGTCCATCTCTCCAAGGGTGTTTGTTGGTTCGAACTTATTTCTTCCTAAAGCTTCGCAGAGGAGAATAGAGCTAATCATTTATTTGTTTATTCAGTACATGTTGAACACTGGCCAGGGGAAGTTCCAGGTGACATGTGAGGGAACAGAACACACCAGATCTCTACCCTCATGGAGCTTGTATTCTAGCAGAGCTGGCAGACAATTAACAAATAAACAACAATTAGCAATGTTAATAGACCCCTATTAGTAATAGTATATGATAGATGGACCAAATAAACATGAACAGTTAGGAGAGTCAGGAATGCTGGTTTTGGTTAGGCCTCAAGGACGAAGTTGAAATACTTTATTTTACTTATTAGATCAATTTTTAAAAACTAATTAGTAACGCGGAATTATATACTACCTGAAAAATCAAAGGATTGATTTTTTTCTGACTCATCTAAAAATTTTAAACTGTAGCAAGCTCAAAATGAACTCAAATATCCTCAGTACAATTTCATTTCTATATTCTGAGGAGAGATAAGCGTAACAGTTTTCTGTGGGAAATTTTCCACTCACACAGAGACTTGCTTCCCTATTTTAACCATTGCGACGAGGCTAGATAATCACAAATAGAACTTGAAAAAAATTTGGATATGGCATCAAAGGAAAAGATGTGGGTGCAAATGTGCTTCAAGAAAAAGCTATAAATAGCTATAAAATGGAAATGCTTACTTTAGACTATAAAAGGATCTCCATATATATGTATCTCTCAAATATTCACTCATAGGGTTTTGAGATATATATATTTGGAATATGTATTATTGTCCTAAGACTGCCATAATAAATTATCACAAACTGGGTGGCTCTTAAAACAACAAAATTTATTCTCTCACAATTCTGGAGTCTGTGAATCCAAAATCAAGGTTATCGTTAGAGCCTCACTTCCTTTAGAGTCTCTGTGAGGGAATCTTTCTTGCCTCTTTAGCTTCTCTTGGCTGTCGATATTCTTCGGCTTCCCTAACTTGTGACCACATCACTCCCATCTCTGACTTTGCATTGCCTTTCCTCTGTGCACCTGTGTCTTCTCCTGTTGTGTCTGTATTTCTTATAAGGGTACATGTCATTGTATTTAAGGCCTACCTGGTTAATCCAGTAAGATCTTCTCATCTCAAGATTCTTAATTTAATTACATCTGAAAAAACCCTTTTTCCAAGATAGCTAACATTAATAAATTCTGGGGTTAGCACCTGAACACATCTTTTGGGGGGCTACCATTCAACCCATTGTAGGAAATTTAATTTTTACTTTTGTAATCGTATTTTTATTTTAAAGGTCTTACAACTTAAAATCTTTGCCATTGTTCCTAAGTATGGCCCATCACTATATGCAATAAAAATATTTTAGAAAGTTAAATAGGAGTAACAGTGTAATTTTATTAGCTGCAGCATGCATCATCTGAAGATATTGACTGAACCTAATAATATATTTTTGGAGGAATAATGGTTAATTTGATGAAAATAGAAACATACCTTATGTAATGGACTTGATTTTTTTTCTCTCTTGCCATGAATCCCATTAGTTACTTAGACAACCGTGTGTTTTTGCCTAAAGTTAAATGTTAAAAATATAGCAGTAGGAAGTAAAAGGTCAGAATAATACCTCTTTTCTTTTTTTGTCACAAGGACAAAAACAAAAAGAAAGGGACCAGAAAATTGAAGCACTGATATAAGAAAACAGGAATGGAAAAAGAAAGAATTTTAATTAAGTAAAAAAGAAACATTTATGCAAAACAGCAGAAATAAAATAGAAACATGTCATTAAAAAGGGACAAGGCACAAGCGAAATAGGAATTTGAAAACATGACGAACATATAAACTGTATCTCAAATTTTCTGGTGTCGTCTGCTTTTCTCTTGACATTCATATTTCTGGCCTAACTGCCTCAGGAAATGCTGGGTGTTGGAAAACTCTTTTGCCATTGTGGACATTCCAGGCATCACACGTCAGTACAGTGATCTGTTATGTACCAATGGCAAATCAAAATGGCCATTAGTAAGAATTCAGAAGACGCTCTGACAACATTTACTTATTGGCTGCTGCTCTGCTCCAAGCTGATCATGGCCTTCACTCTTAAAACTTGCCTTTCAGTGCTGCATTGGAGCCTGTTTTCTGCTCTAAGGATGCTGTAATGCATCTGTTGAGTCTCCCCTTCTCAGAGAGTTACCAGTGTAGATTTATCTGTTTTCATCTCTTCTTTCCTTTGTGTAAGGCTGCAGAACTTTTCTGTTTCAACTACAAAAGTGCACTCAGTCTTTTTGGTTCTCTCTGTTCTTGAGCAATAAAGAGATATACTACCTCAATTCAATAACATTAAAAACAAAAGCAAAAGCAAATTGCTGATTTAAAAGTCATCATGTATCCATGTTTATTTTAATGTTTTTCAGAAGAGAAGGAACATTCTCTGATAGAAAATAGGTGATCCGAAGGGGGTATTCAGCATGTTGAACAAAATCAGTGCTATTTGATCAATTGGCTGTTGTTATATAATTGAGAGAGAAGCTTTGCTGTCAGTCTCATTCAGCTTTTATGATGCCTCGAAAATACCATCATAAAAGTCAACCTTTTAAAATTATATAGCCAAAACCATAGCATCCTACTTCATTGTCTGTATTCAATAAAGGTTTAAAAGACAAATGAACAGATCATTATTCAGTTTTCATTCTCACCTGAAATCATTTGCTGGTGGTAAAATTGGTCAATGTGACAGGAATGAGTTCTAATGGAGATTGACATTATCTCACTGTGAGGCCACTAAATCGGAAGTAAGCAATCGTCTGTGTCTTTATTTAAGTTTGATTTTTTCAACTTCTGTGTTACCTATGATTGTCACTCATTTGTCAGTGAGGGCTGGGTTGGAATTTGGTAATATGAGAACATAAATCTCTCAGTGGCCAGAGAAAGCTAGTGTAACTTGATACTGTATTTCTAAGAGAAATGTTTTCTGGGCAGATGGGAGAAAGCAAGGAAGATGTGATGACCTTTGGAAGAAAAGCCCAATATAAATTCAGGAGGGCGTTACATTGGGCTTAAAGTTCTTTGCAGATCTACTTTAAATATTTAGCTATTTTGTTAGGTAATAAGAGTATTACAGTTTTAATCTCTGCTGTGATTTAGAAAGGAATAGAGAAGTAATGATCTGTTTACAGTACGTATTAACTAAATGCATTCATTTGCATAATGCTTCTTTAGGGATGGACTACATTATTTAGAGATTTCTATATGTGGAACTTCAGGGATATTTTAGGTCTCAGTGACACTGAGGTCTTAACTTAAAGTCTATTAGATTAGTATGACAACATTTCCTGATTAAAATTCCCCATTAGTGGTGAGACAACTTCTGAGAAGCACTTTTCACCTTATGGTGCCGGCAACAGGGGAGAATAAATATTCTTGTTTGAAAGTGAATTCTGTACACAAAGGCATGAGGTTGCTTTTAAAGATATGACAAGAACACTTTTTGATGCTGGAGAAATTTAATATTCTGGAGGGGAAAATAATCACTGTAAAACTCTATGCTTTCAAAAATATTTAAATTCCAAATTTTAATGGTGAGTATAAGGGCAGTGATTTAAAAAAATGCTGTTCTCTGGCAGATATTAATTTTGACATGTTCGCTAAAAAATGAAAAATGTTGACACTGGTTCTTGATTACAAACTACTAGTTTTACTTTTAATTGCATAGGTATTTGTGGTAGATTAAATTATAATTTAGATTAAATTATAATTTCCAATTGTTTCCTCCCCTTCCCTATGAAAAACACCCTCCCTCTTCATAATCAGGCTTGATCATATGATTTTTTTTTACTGTTCCTTATAAGAGGATGGTTTTTCTTCAACCATTGACTGAAACCTTACAGTGTGACTTGGTTTAGCCAGTGAGTTGTGAGTACCCTAGTGTGTATTTCCTATGTAAGAAAAACGTTTAAGGGCCACCAGTAGTTCTGCCATCTCTCTTTCCCTCTGCCATGGAAGTGGCATTGTCCTAGACTATATGTTTCTTCATTCTGGATTGGGAACAAATCTCTACTTGACCCACAGTTTGAAAGAATAACCTTTCTTTATATATAGGAGAGAACTTTGGAAGGTTGGAACTCATTGACGTTTTGTGGTGTGTGTGTGTGTGTGTGTGTGTGTTCTATTTTTGTTGCCGTAGATATTGATGTCACTATAACCATAAACTAGGGGAAGTTAAGTGGCACAGCATTTTAAAATTCAAAATAATTTTGACAAACATCTGGAAATGGGAATATCAAGTTTTTAGTGTAAAAAAAAGAGGACAAAACTATCAGTGCATATTTCTTTTTTCCTTTTAAGATTACATAATATCCTTTCACTTTTGGGAAGATTACATCTATCTTTTACCTCTTATGTAGCTATACACCAAATAATAATGCAGTTCAAAATTTCAAGCACTTTACGTGAAAGGGATGAATGCCCCAAACAATAGCCGCTTCTGCTTCTCCTCATCCCTCCGCCTTCTCCTCATCCTTTTTTTCTTCTCCTCCTCCTCTTTTCTTCTTTAACAAATCTTTTAAAAATACTTCTACAATCAAACTTTTAAATGCTATTGTCCTAAGAAAATAATAAAATTGGATATTTTTTTCTCTCTTCTGTGACTATTGTGAAAGTTTTCCTCTGCTTCTTTTTTTCCTCAACTCAGTTAAGTCAAAAGCTTCTGAATAAGAGATAAGGAAATGTCTGGCAGGTGAGCAAAAATACCAAAGGGAGTAATTCCTTGAGCTCTAAAGTAAATTCTAGCTTGGAAGTGTTTCTAAGAAGGCACAGATTGTCTACATTTTGGCTGTAAATATAGAGAGCCTCCATAAAAAGAGAACTCCATTAGTTTGGAAGGTACATGAATAGAAATAAACATTTATGCTTGTATTTTTTTTATATTATGTAACCAAAAATATCTTTAGTTGCCTTCTTCTTTAGGTATGTTATCTATGAACAGAGTAAAAGTTTTAATAAAATGTTACTAACAATTACCATTTGATGCAGTTAAATATAATTTTTAGCATCTGGAATAAAAACGAAACCCTTGGAAGAAAATTAGAACAGTGGTAATGGGAATAAAAATAAAATAAGCCATAAGAAGTTATAATGAGACATATTTTGGTGTTGCTAATATGAAGAAAATGTCTTCTTACATGTATCACTAACCTTTAAAAAGTACACGTGAAATTATGTTTTAGTTAACAAAGTATTTTTGTCATTTTAAATTTTTTTTTTTAACAAAAAAACTACAAAATCTGAGCTATGGCAACTTTCCAACTAAAACTTAGTGGAAGCAAAATTTTAATTTAAACTTATAAATAGTTACGTTCTTCTGTCTATTACTTTCAGTGCAACCACTGTATGTTGGTACTAATCTCCCAAGCTAGTTTATTACTATCCATTAGCCAAAGGCAGGTGTTATAATATGGCCAAAGATGGTGACATTAGGGTATAGAGCAAGCATTTTATATTTATTAAAAGATGGCGTTGCCTCCCATGTCTTAATGATTGCTTTGCATTTTCAATTATTTACTATATATTATGTTTATTTGATATAGGTTTTGGGTCTTATTCATGGGATATATATTATATTAAAGTAAAGACATGTTCATAGCATCTAAATTACATTGCTCCAAAGTGATATAAAAATAAAATCTACTGTGAGGAAGAATTAGAATCAGTTATATTAGACAGAATAAGAAATGAGAATTGAAAGAGAATGTAAAATCAAAGAAAACAAGAAAGAAATGAGAAAGCCATGCAAAAAGAAAAATAAGGAGGTGATTTTAGTCATAAATATTGGCAATTTAATAGTGATGTGATTTGAAAACAATGACCAAATGTTGAAAATATACATAATTTCTGAGAAAGTAATGAAGAGAAACTCAAAGAAATTCAAATTAATCTATGTGAATATGGAATCAATTGAGGAAATGAAAAGAAATCAAAAAACTATAGCTCCCACATCTCCATTTAGGTCTACTCTTTCAAGGCACAGTCTTCAGAAGAGTTAGAAGGTGATGTGAAACCCTTAAATCATTACTCTGTGGTGAAATCTTCGGGTTATGTTTTCCAATGTTATGGAATTCAAGGTGGGTCCTAGAGAGAAATTTCACTCATCCTGTACCTTGAATAAGACAAACTTTCAGAAGACAAGATTGAGAGACATTCCTGAACAAGTTAAATCAAGCACAGGCATATTATGCCTTCATATTCTATTTTTTTTTCTACCTAGAAAACAAAGTCCATTTGGTCTTGTCAATGTTGAGGAATCAAAAACACATTACAATTCTTTCATCTATGATTCTAATTACTATCTGCTGCTCCACCAACAAGTGTGGGGTGTGAAAGGAGGAGTATGTTGAAAAACACTAGTTTTAATTGGCATGGAATAGGTAGTGACCAGGCAAAATGGGATGGCACCCAAATTAATTGGGAAACCTATATCAGTACTTATGAGTAGTAAGGTCAGCTCTGAACTTGTCAACAAGACCACTGAGTTGAAAATTGACTTTTTGAGAAGCTAGAAGAGATTCATCAATATGACCACAATATTCTCGTGTAATTTGCTTTAACTTTTCTTCTTTTAATTCCACAGTAAGAATATCTTTGTGTACTTTCTGATTGGCCTGATTTTCTTGTTGAATTAAAATAACAACTGGTACAAGTAGTATGAAATCATTCACTTATATGTTAGTGTGATTATACAACTGAACTAGGTCTAGTTCATTCTAGTGGCCATTCTCAGGATCTCAGCAGTCACAAAACCTCAATAAGAGGAGGAGTCAGCAACTTCTTTTTGTAATAGCCAGAACCCAAGACGATCCTCTAACGTCAAAGTGTTTCCCTTTTCCTGGGAAGCAGTGCATTGTCGTGGTTAAGAGCATGATCTCTGAAACTAGAATACCCAGATTTGAATCTGCCAATATGTGTGACTTTGTCAAGCTACTGAAATAGTCTGCACCTCACTTTATTTACCTGTAAAATGGGAAATATTGTATTACCTACTTCGTAGGGTTTGGGGGATTGACTAAATATGTAAACAATTTATATAAGTGCTTGGCACATAACAAGAGCTATATGCATGTGAGTTATTATTGTGTTAGTGATAGGAGTCTAGAGCCTATTTTCTCAGTGTTTTCTCTCTTAGTCTCTCAGCTTCATTCTCCACTTTTAGTTGTGATGAAAATATTCTCATCTTATTAACTGACATCTAAAGCTCCTCTCACTAAGTAATTTTAGCCTCAGCTCTTCTAGCAATTAGGTGAAGGGCAAAAAGCAGACATGTTCTATTTAAATATTCTTCAGAAAAGGGAATTCGATAGAGACTCATGGGAAACATCTTAGTTTTAGAACTTCTTGCGGGGGGCGGGGAAGGAATAAAAATCCAGGTGAAGCTGGATATTATTAGAATATGTGTGTGTGTGTGTGTGTGTGTGTGTGTGTGTGTGTGTGTATGAGTGAGCATATCCATTAAAATGAAAATTAAACTGCACAAAGAATGAGGAGAATTATCAATGGTAGTGTTTATTTTAGAAACTGAAAAAACTATAAACAAAAAGAAAGTTGTGGGAGTTTACCTAGTTTTCTTAAAAAGTAATTTTTCTACACTTTTTATATCTGTTTTATGTCATGACAAAAAATTGTGTCATGCCATCTTTAATGTGAATGGTTAATAAGACACAGGCCTTCATGAATGTTTGATTTCCTGCTTATAACACACCTTTCAAGAAATGAGAGCACTAGTAAATGGTCTGTGTTGGCCTTTATTTTTCCAAGATGATGCCTATTTCTATCCAAAAGCATATAGCACCAAGAATGGCTTGCCCTGTTACTTTTAGAGACTAGTTTCTCACTTTGGCAGGAAATACATTCAAATCCATATGACACTGAAATATATTTTAAGAAAGTTATTTTTAAAAAAGGGAGGCATATGACTTAGTAAAATTTTCTCTCTTCCTAAGATGTCACTCTTTGTTCTCCTTACAAGTCTACATTGCTGGTTATTTTTTATTTTTCTTCTTTCATTTCTTTTCTTCTGCTTTCTTTTAATATTGTTATTTTTTAGGTAATCAGTCCTTTCCTATTCTCTTAAATACACTCACTGTGTGTTAAATCTCATCCAACAATATCCCTACTCTTTTCGTTAATAAATTGGCAAATGCTTTCTGAAGAACCATTCCAAAAATATGAAATATACCAAAATGACTCTGAGTCATTTCTATGAGAAACAAAAAGTTGAGTCTCAAAATCCATATAACATATACCCAAATATTTGAGTAAAATCCTGAGCCTAGATGTAGTAAGAGAAAATTCAATTCAGTTGAGTCTAGTAATAGAAAATATTGGATATATTTTTCTATTGTTAAAGATACATTTTAAAAAATTGGATAATGAATGTTGATGAGTTCTTCAGTTAAGTCAGTTTACTTTAACAACTTAAGTCTGTGATTAGTAGAAGTGTTAGCATATTAAATTTCAAGGACCACCTAATCTGCATCAATGGCTAGAAATGAGAGGTAAGAGAGAAAACGATAATTTTCTTACAAAGTAAAAGAAAAACGTAAAGGACAGAGAGCAGTATAGGAAAACTTTGTGGTACTGCAGAGGAAAGCCAAAGATGCTCTTAGAAGCTTCATGTTATTAAGCAAACTATTTCTCTGAAGTTGCTTCAGCTATATAAGAGAGTGTATAAAGCATAATTTGGAGGGGTAGATAACACATAGCTTTTAATTGACCCAGAGCCTGTAAAGACATATATATGTATATGCTGTCCTTTAATGTCTCTTAACTAAGAATGTTGAAGAGATAGAATCTATCATCAGGAATAATTCTGGAAGATAAAAATAAATCTAGAGAACATACTTTCTCTGTCAAGTGCCCTGAAGTCCTAGACATGTACTAGCCTATGGGAATATGTGACTACACAGTAGGATCCAGTATGATTTAGAAAGATTATTATGTGTAAAATTTGGGCATGCACCGAACTTAGGAGTTAAGACTATTTCCAAATATATCCAGTCACGTCTAGGTATGTAATTATCTATCATAATAGTAGTATGAATGCTTATTTATACAACCACTGAACATTTTTTAACTTAATAGGTTATTTCATTCTTGTGAAAGCAACCCAAGACCCTAAATAAATTCCCTAATCATGACTGGTTCCACTCAGGCAAATGTATTTACAAAACGGCCTGATTTTACAGGTATGCCCCAGTAAGGAAACATAATTAACAATGACAATGGAATAGAATGGGAAATAGAAATAGACTTCATAAAAATAAATAAGAAAAAAACAGTTTTTCTATGCTATTTTACTATTTCTTCTCCCATCTAAGTCCTAATATTCCCTGCCCTTCTAATTGGTGGCCAGTAAAATATATATAATCTGAGGCATTTAGACAAAAAACTTCCAATGTAAACCAGCTGCAAAATATGTTTTTGATAATCACTGAAAAAAGAGCCTAATACCTCATTATTAATCATCTAAGAAACTCAGCAAATAACCATTTCCTTTATAAATAAGAATCAGGAAGAGATGAGAGAGAGCAAACATGTATTTGTTTTAGTATGAGTGTAGTAAATATATATGTACAAATTCAATCACCTTGTATATATTTTAAAGCTTTCTAGGTTCAAGCATTATATTCTAAAGGATAATAAGAAAATAAGAATATAAGTTTAATAAGATCTAACACCTAAAAGAAGAGATTTGACATAAATGCAAACACCTAGGCTACAATGTAAAATGTAGATAACATCAGAAGCTTTATAATTAATTGAGGGACATAGGATTAGCAAAGGTTTTGAATCAAAATTTAACAGTGAAGAATATTTAGCCAAGTACAGATACTGGCTGAAGAATTCTAGGCAAAGGAATAGAATGGACAAAGGCATAGTGGAAAATAGATGGATAGATGGGTAGGTGGATGGTTGAATGAATGGATGGGTGGACAGATGGATGGATGGGGGAATTTTAACTTTATTTGATAAAAAGCCAGCATCACTGAAAATATTTAAGTAAGGAGAAAGTAAGAATAGGTATGGAATCATGGAGGCAATGACATGTTCAGAAATATTCTTTAGATGCATAAATATATCTACAGCCTAAACTCAATCCAAAGAAAGAAGAGGAAGTGAAATAGTGTTCCAAAGTTTTAGGCCAGATTTTTTGGAAAAAGAGAAAGACCTTTAAAAGAAATTTTGGAAATTACTGAAGATATGGGGTTTGGAAACCATCTCCACAGTAGTAATATTAGAAGCAATGGCAGGCAATTAAATTATTACTTATGATAAAATTAACTGCTATTTCTTAAATCTTGATTATGTTCCATTTTCCTTAGTGCTTTACATGTTATTTTATTAATTCTCACAACTTTTGAAGTAGTTATTATCATTTGCATCTTGCCACCATTTACAGAAGTGTAAGTGGTGCTCAGAAAACATTAATACCTGGTTAAATTTTACACAATTATAGGTGGCAGACTGGAGATTTGAGTACATGTCTGCCCCAAAACTTGAATTCTTTTCTCTATTTCTGTGTGCTTCTCTCTCAAAGCAAATAGCTTATCCAGATAAGGGAACAAGAAAAAACATGGTGTGCCTTCATATTTAGGTGAGATGCAGGGATTTAGATGAGATAGAGAAGAGGCAACACAAGAGCTCAAGAATGAGTGGGAGAAATGAGTAAAGAATCACATGTTTTATCTATCATTTCATGGAAGGAGGGTGAAAAACTACTTGAGTGGAGTAAAGTAAATAATCATAGAAGCCAAAAGAAATAGATGAAGTGAGAAAAATGTCTATAGATGTGATGATATGAGGGGTCTTTGGGGAGAGAGTGACAAATTTCAAAATATATTAATATGATTACTACAAAAGTAGTTGTTCTCAAATGGCCTTCTGTGTTATAAAAGGACCATTAGAAACCTGTTGAGATATCACTTTCAAAGCAAGAATTCTTGGTAATACAGATGCTAATTTTAACCTTTCCTAATAGAAAAAAAATAAGGAAACATTAGTAGGTTGTTTTATTATTTTCAAACAAGAAACCTAAGATTCTAAATAATTTCTCTAAATATGGCTGGCTATTCAATAAAAACAGAAGCACAAATTTTAATTTTTATTTATTTTTATTTTTAAATTATACTTAATAAACAATATTATATTAGTTTCACATATATAACATAGTGATTATAAATTTATATGATTTACTAAGTGATTAATCCAGTAAGTCTAGTACCCATCTGACGCCATACATAGTTATTGCAATATTTTGGACTATATTCCCTCTGCTATACTTTACATCCCTGTGTCTGTTTTTATAACTGGCAATTTGCACATCTTAATTCCTTCTCCTTCTTCACCCATCCTACCATCTGGCAACCATCAAATTGTTCTCTATATCTCTGAGTTTGCTCCTGTTTTGTTTGTTCATTTATTTTATTTTTTTAGATTCCCCATGTCAGTTAAATCATATGATATTTGTGCTTCTCTGTCTGACTTATATGGCTAGCTATCCAACAAAAACTGACAGAAATACAAATTTTTATTTTTATATATTTTATTTTTAAATTGCAGTTAATAAACAATATATTAGTTTCAAGTGTATGATATAGTGATTATAAACCTATATAACTTATGCTGCAGTGAACCTATGAATGCATGTCTTTTTGAATTAATGTTTTTGATTTCTTCAGGTAAATTCCCAGAAGTGGAATTGTTGGGTCCTTCTTTGTTTCTTGTTATAGGCTTTGTTTTAAAGTCTATTTGTCCAAGTATTTACTACCCCAGATATTTTTTCGTTTCCATTGGCATGAAATGTATTTTTCCATTCCTTTACTTTCAGTCTGTGTGTGTGTCATTCGATCTGAAGTGGGTCTCTTGTAGGCAGCATATGTGTAGGTCTTGTTTTCACATCCATTTAGCTACCCTATATCTTTTGATTGGAGCATTTAATCAATTTACATTTTAAATAATTATTGATAGGTATGTATTTATTGCCATTTTATTATTCATATTTTTAAAACATTTTTTCTCCTCCTCCTCCTCCTCCTTCTCTGCCTCTGCCTCTCCTTCCTTCTCCTCTTCTACTTCCTCTTCCTCCACTTTTTACAAAAAGTCCCTTTAACATTTCTACTAGTACTAGTTTTATGGTGATGAACTCCTTTAGATTTTTCTTATCCGGGATACTCTTTATCTGTCCTTCACTTCTAAATGATAGCTTTGCTGGGAAGAGTAATCTTAGTTGTAGGTCCTTGCATATCATCACATTGAATATTACACGCCAATCCTTTCTGGCCTGTAAAGTTTCAAGTTGAGAAATCAGCTGACAGTCTTATGGGTGCTCCCTTTTAAGTAACTGTTTTTCTCTTGCTGCTTTTAAGATTCTTTCTTTGCCTTTAACCTTTAGCATTTAATGATGATATATATTGATATGAGCCTCTGGGTTTATCTTATTTTGGACTCTGTTACTGTGTTCCTGGTTTTGTATGTCTATTTCCTTCATCAGGTTGGGGAAGTTTTCTGTCATTATATCTTCAAATAGGATTACAAATCCTTGCTCTCTTTCTCTTCTGCTTTTTGTACCCCTATGATGCAAATGTTGGTATGCTTGATACTGTCCCAGAGGTCCCTTAAATTATCTTCATCTTTTTTTAAATTCTTTTTTATTTTGCTGTTCTGATTGAGTATTTTCTGTTACCTTGTCATGTAAATCACTGATTTGATCCTTGCTTTATCTAATCTACTGTTGATTCCTTCTAATGTATTCTTCATTTTAGTTATCATATTCTTCATTTCTGACTGGTACTTTTTATGATTTCTATGTCCTTTTTCATGTTTATTGTTTCTTTCTTAAAGTTCTCACTAAGTTTTGTGTGCATCCCTATAACTAGAGAAATACAAAAATTTTTAAAAATGAGAAATCTGTAAATTTCAGTGATATTCCAAATATTTATGGTATTATCAGAAGCTGAACCTATGATGAAATTATGGCAGGTTGTATAATTAGTTGTACTATTGCTTCATCTTCCAAACTGACCATCGAGAATGTGGGTCCAAACAAGAGATGAATTTTAATAATGGTAACAACCACGCAGTCTTAGAGAAAGAAGAACTGTACTGGCTCTGCTTTGTTTCTTACTAGCTAGTGACTATAGGCACCAATTTAAATTCACCATTGGTGAATTGATGAAGATACTTCATCTATAAAATGGGAATGATATTGCCTATATAGGAGTCACATTTTGTGATTATGCTGTGGGAATGTTTGTATTTAAAGAATGTAGGTTTTTGTTACAGTTTCTGCATACGAGTTCTTTCTACATTTTTTTTTTTTTGTTCTTGTTTATATAATCTAATCATGGTCTTAGAGAGTGAATATTTAAAAACCAGAACCAACTATGAGAAAGTTCTTTTCAATTCTTTTACTTCATTTTACTTAGATAGTAGCTAAAATCTCCAACAAAGGCAAAATAGGTGAGTTGGAGAACATAGATTTTTATTAAAGCAATAACACATTATAGGAGAAAAACTTCACAGTTATAGGATCATTTTTCATTCTCACTGAGTTTTAATTTAAGAGTTTGTGTACTATTTTTTAATCAGCTACTCAAACAATAAGACTAATACTGACACATTACCCAAAGTTATAAATAAAGATTATAATTTAGGGTGATTTTTCTTTTAAATTATGTACGAATTATATCAAATCTAATAAAAATCCTTCCAATCAATGTTTATCTTATGTAAGGGAAAGAAAGAAGACCTTGTAAAGAAAGTGTAGCTTGCAGTTTACAATTTCCTCTTGGCTCCCTGACACTTGTGTTGCTGTTAATGTTGCCGTCGAATATTTCTCCTTGCAAATACAGAATCATGATGGGACATTTCATTGTTTGACTTTCTGTGGCACTCTACTGAAGACAACACACTTAATCATGGTATTTTGCAGATTAGATACAGTTTCATCCTTGCTTCCTCTTTTCCTCCAGTAATTTAATATTGTGATTGTCCCAAAATATTGTAATTAAAACGTGACTAAAGAAAGTGCACAGCAGACAAGACACCAACACCCCTTAGCAACCAGTGCTGGTGACTAGATACAATAATAATACAGTGTCAAAATACTATGTTTAGATAATTATTACTGTTTTTCTTTTAGAAGATAGTTAGACATGAAGTTATATTTGATATTTCAAGAAAAGTGGCAGCTGGAGGAGAAGAGGAAGACAATTTTAATGTACTCTGCACCTTTATGATAATGGGTCAAAAAATCTATTCTTCTTATATCTTCACTGGTTTCTTTGCATGAGTTGCCATTTTGTTTTCATGGCTTTTCAAGGTAAAGTATTCCTGTTAATAAATTTGATTTTCTATATGCTGTGGAACAGCACTGAACTCCAAAGTAGTGATTCCTCCTAAGAGAATTATTGAGCAAACAGCAGGGCCGTTTAGACTCAGTATTGCTGATTAGATGGTTTGTATTCAATGTGCTTGTTATGCCATATGAGATTTCTAGCTTCATGTACTTCTTCCTCAGGCAGCAAAACTTTTTTGTAATCTTTTTGTCCCTTCGACTTTCATTTTATTCAGCCAGATATACATAAAATTTACTTTAGCCCGCAAACCATTCTTGCATACCTGTACGTTTTCCAGACATGGATAGGATACTGAGGATAATTGGTGACAACAATGGGAAAACATATATTTGAACAGCCATAAGACAATAAGTAGATGGTATGGCCTGATAGTCAGGGAATACACAGATCTAATAGGGTCCAGGAAGGACAAGATGAATCCATTTTTGGAGTAAATTTATGTCAGTATTCTATAGAGTGTTTTCAAATTAAACTTTAGTATTGTAATCAAGGTCCTTGTTTAAAAACAACAAGAATTAATGGCTATATCTAATACATTTTGTATGGAATTAAAAAGTTTTCACTCTACCAAGAAATATGTCAATCAGAGTAGATGGAAATAAGAAGGTGTGATATGAGTTGTGAGTCCCAAGCATTAGATCAGAGACGGGTCAGGAGCAAGGACCAGTTTACACCTGCTTTCACTGTATGGTTCCAGGGTTTAAACCTGACAGGTACATTTGAAAAAAGGTACAAATAGGCTGTAAATTTCTAGAAAAGGTCTAGAAATTGGAGAAATGGGTGGAGCATAGAAGTTAAAAATTTAAGAAATAGACAAACTTGAGAAGGAATAAGCTAGCTGATTTTGCATATTAATTGTGATTCTAGTCATTAGTTTTGAATATGTGACAAAACTTGCATACTAATATTTAGAAACTAAACTGGGATACCCTTCTAGCATAACACCAGGACAGTAATAATAAACAGAAATGAGCCCCGGGGCAAACTGGGACATAGAGTCACTCTGAATAACTCCAGTGTTAAGTCATTAGACATTGGCTTCTCTATTTCCTTTTTTACTTCTCTTTTCGGCCTCCCCTTAGTGATAATAGAGGACATTCTATGTCAAGCACACCTCTAATTTTCCTATAGGGGTGGGTGGTAAGAGAGGAATGAACTAGGACTGCAGCATCTGCCTGGTCTTCTTCAGAGGTCAGGAGACACTGCCCTCTGCTTTACCACTCTGTCCTCAAGCATGAAATCCTTTAAATTTTCCATAGCAGAGCTAATAACAGTAATGTATATTTTTATATTTAATTAACTATATTGAAGTATAATTTACTTATAATTAAATGCTCTCATTTTAAGTTCATAGTTCTGTGAGTTTTGACAAATATACACATCAATGTATATACACACTATTACAAAGAAAACACCTCACAAACTTCACTCATCTTTTTTTATAATCACAATCCTATTTTCTAAAACTCTATATTAGTTTGCTATACTGGACTTTCATAAAATGTACTTTTTTGATTTGTCTTCTTTTTCTCAGCATAGTGTTTTTGGATTCATCCATAATGTTTCGTGTATCAGTAATTCACTCCACATTATATATTACTCAGTAGTATTCAATTGTGTGGCTATACCATAATATATTTATCCAATCACTAGTTGCTAAATATTTGGTTTATTTATAGTTTGGTGCTATTATGAATAAAGTTACTATTGAGATTAATATACAGGTCTTTCTGTGGGTATATGTTTTAATTTATCTTGATTAAACAATTCGAAATAGGATTTTGAGGTTGTATGGAATAAGAAACTGCCAAATTGTTATCCAAAGTTGTATAATTTTACATTCCCACCATCAAGGTATAGAAGTTCTTGTTACTCCACAACCTCACCAATACTTTCTATCATCAGTCTTTTTAACCTGAGCCATTCTTATAGCTGTGTATGAGATCTCATTGTGCTTTACATTTTTCTGATGCCTAATGATGGCAAACATCTTGTGCTTATTTTTATATTTTCTTTTGTAAAGTCTATTCATTTTTCAAAAAATTTTATTATAAAAATTTTCAAACATACAGAAAATGTTAAAGAGTTTTACAATTAACATGTGTATTGTGTATATTCACCACTGACAGCCTGCCATTACATTTCATTGTGTTTTGAAAAATCATGTTCATTTATCCATTCTTCTGTCTATCAGTATTATTTTTTTGTTTCAGAGTAAATTGCAGATAATAGTATATTTTTATCCAAACTGAATATGAAATTAATTAGCTGGGTTTTAACATGCTCACAGTTTTTATGTGATTTTTATAAGAAAAATGCATATAGTTTTGTAACATACTCATATCAATATATATAATGTTGCCTTCACCCCAAATTACTTTATACCTTTTCTCTGTAGTGCTGACTCCAACTCTCCCAGAGGCAATCAGCTTTTTGATGTTTTTGTATCATAGATTAGTTTTTCTTGCTCTGGAATATTATTTATCGATCATAGAGTATTTATGATTTTATATTTAGCTCACAGACATGTTGTTTTATTTGTTCCTTTTAATGACAGAGTAAAATTTCATTGAGTATTTATCCAGCCTTTTACCAATGGATTTTTTTTCCTGTTTGAGCCTATAAGGAATAAACCTGCCATAAACATTCTTGTTCAATGTTTTTTTGAATACATGTTGCCATTTCTCTTGAGAAAATCCTAATACTGGGATTGCTGGATTATAGGATAAGTTTACATTTAGTTTTACAAGAAATTATCATAAGTTTTTCCAATAATATTATACCTTTTTACACTTCCACCAACAATGTATGAGAAGTTCAGTTGCTCCACATCGTTGTCAACATTTGATGTTATCTGTCTTTTCATTTTTAGTCATTTTGACTTTTTATGTGGTTACTGACAATTTTTACATCATTTTTATAAAATGTCAGTTCAAATTTTTCTTGTTAAAAATTGGTTGCTTATCTTTATTATTGATTTGTAGTTCTTTACTTATCTTGGTTGATAATCTTGGCCAAATGCTTTCCCTCAATCTGTGGCTTGTCTATCTTTCACTCAGTGTCTTCTGCAGACCAGAAGCCTTTACTTTTAATGAAGTTCAATTTATGAATTTCTTTTGTAAGGTTTTCACTTGTGTGCAGTCTAAGAAGTTTTTGACTATTTCAAGTTCAAAAGATTTTATTCAGTATTCTATTCTTGAATTTTTAGTTTTAGATTTTACATTTAAGTCTGTGGTCCATTTCAAGTTAATTTTGTGTGTGGTGTGAAGTAAAGAAGTAAAGGTCAATGTTTATTCTTTTCCCATTTTTTTGACATATATTTAATCTGTTGTTCCAGCAAAGAATTCATGATTAAAGTTTTTTAAATTTTTCGGATTATTAATCCCCTTTTAATAAACACCCAGGGGATTAAGTAAAGGAATTACATCTAGAGAGTAATGTGTGTCTTACAAGTGGAGACTGAATTAACTCATCATATTAAATAAATGCAATGTCTATAAAAACTCCAATATTACCAGACTTACTAATAGTATGAAATAATATTGGGTATTGAATTGTTTGAAAGTGTTGCTATCATTTAGTAAGCTCGTTTTTAAGGTGTTTCATATATGTAGTCTACCTCTCATAAACATGGCTTTCATGCACCAAGTTTGAGACTTTCTCCCCATCTAGGTCTCAGCCTATCTTCTAATGCCAGAGATTGCTTTCTCTCTACATGCTGACAGCACTTTTTAATAGTAACTAGAATCTTTAAAGTCCAAGTCAAAGATAGCAAGACCCAGGGAGAGCAAGGAGTTCTCTTCTTTCTCTCCATTATTGAACTGTTTTCCAAAGACTCAAATTACTTGATTTCTTTTTCCTAAATTTCATACTTTTCCAGGTAATTGACACTGAGGTTCTATATTTCTTTTAAGGTCTTCTTCCCATCTGGTCCATATAGATATGTTCTACCTGTTGTCTCCAACAAGACAATCATTTCAGATTACAATAGTTGAACTTTCATATAGAAGAGATGCACAAGTAGAAGAGGGTCTTTTTTCCCCCTTATAAATTATGTAATAAAAGAGCAGCTCCTTCATTGATAAAAATTTATTGGACTCCGGGTTATTTAATAATCTTAATTTGTCACATGTAACAACATCAGTGGTACAGATCAGATTGTACCATGCCAAGCCTAGATAGTTTCTTTTATAACAGTGCTGCAGTGTGAGGGAAAGAATGTTTTTCATCCATTATTTTGGTAGTCTTCTTGAGCTCAACTCCTTATTCCCTTTGTGTAATAACTTAAATAAGAATAAGTGCACATGTTTCCCAAGAACACACAATACTTGGAAAACAAGGAACAATGTAAATCTATCTGTGGAAAATGAACTTATTTTGTATAGCGTGCCATTTCCATGGATATTTTAAAGATCGCATGGCTAAATTTCTGCCAGAGTTTGGGTTCTGAAGCTATCATTGCTTTATCATGCCCCAAAGTCTCTGCAGGAAGGAAGCTTTTCCCAAACACGTGACCTAGGAATGAGAGTGTAGCCCTAAGGTGATACTTGAAAATATTTACTTCCTCTTTCTTCCTCTGATTTGAGGAATCATTGTCTTTTCCCTGTGTGGTAGAAAACAAGCTTTCAGCCAAGCCATTCTGCAGTCTTCTCTTATACTGTTGTTAAATCTTGTCATATAAGCTTATTTATACTATACAATTATGACAAAGAAATTATCCCTAATGTAATCTTTATTTCTAATCAGTGAGTAATTACTGAAGGAAAGGACAAACACCGGGAGATGTAAATTTTGATTTACTTTGTCATTGAATGTTGCATCATTCAGACTGATTCATATAGTTTAAGAAATGGTTAGTGAGCTTGAGCAATGTGATCCAGTGAAATCATATTGGAATTACACCCTGTGAAAACCTTTGGATGGGACATACAGGGTAGACTTATTTTTCTTTAAAGAAATAAAAATAAACATACATAGACTCCTATTTTCCACAATATCTTTTATATTAACCATATGTGAATTGATTCCACCTGCATCTCACATTTAGCAGATAGGTAAATACTACATATATAGATATACAGTATCTATAGATATGGTATTATATAGTATTTCTCTGGCTACCTAATATGCTTGGCCTTGCTCTGAAAGTCATGCTTGGGTTCCTATGTCAAAAGGTCATAGGCAATGTAGGGTTCTGGTTCTGAAAAATACAAAACTCCATGGAGATTTTTTTAGAAAATGTGATAATTTCAAAGTTTCTAGGCTTACAGTTTTTTAGGAGAAAGAATAGCTCAGGGAAACTGTTACTCTGGCATTAAGAAAGCCAGATATTCTAACCCATATGTCCAGATGTCTCTAGTTATTTATTTGCCTTGGTGTAGCCTATCTTTGCATGGTCCATGGAAAATTTCCATCAATATATTCTTGGTTACTTTGCTGAAATCCAGATTCCTTAGCCATATTCAGACCTCTGAGTCAGTCTCTGGGTTGAGTTGCTAATATCTGTATTTTCTAGCAAGAAATCTCGATAATTTTATAGAATGTTGGGTATAAAAGATTTTGCTAAACTCTTAACCTAGCCAAACAGTGTCATGAAGAGATTAAAAGCTTACTTGGCATGAGGTGGTTTCCCAGTTACTAGAAAGGCGTAGGAGTTGGTCTGATAAGATTTAGGGGCAGCAAGGACAGTAAAATTCATTCTCTGATCAATAGCTTAATTAAATTCGTCTCTGAAGCAATTGAGGAGGCTGCTCAGAGACAGCCTTTATCTTTCCTAGGATGAAGGTGGATCACATGCTGTTCCTAGAGAAAAGAAATATCTCTGAAGAGCAGACAGGAATAAGAGAAATATGAACAATTTGCCCCTTAATTTGGTCTCAGGACTATTCACAAAACAGAAAGCATTGATTTGTGCATCTAGCACCCCAACTTTTCTCAGAGGGCTTCCCAGAGGACTGGCTTCTGTTTTGCCTGTCTTGAAGCTCTGATGGGATTGACACAGTCTAGTCACCCGAAGGAGAAAGGAGATGGCAGCTTGGGCTGGCATGTGCTGTAGACCCTTCCCCCTGTTCAGGAGAGTAAGTGGATGGAAACACCCAATTCTCAGCTTCCTTAGGGGAGGAAAAGAGTTGATACACGTGTCCAACCTCCTCATTTCTCTGTGGCTACCTAAATGGGTAACAATTATCTCATCAGTCACAGCACTCTGGTGGGTCTAGTGAATAGCCACCTCAAGAGTTCAAAGTAATCATCTCTGGGTGGCAAGATTATGAGTGATTCTTGTGGTCCTTTTAAATTATTCATGTTTTTCAAGTGTACCATGTTTGAACATGAATTACTTTATGATTAAAAAAAAAAACCCACAATGAATGTTAGCAAGAATGTGACACATCATGTCCAGACATAAGGGAGAGTTTTTGTTTTGCATTTATATGTAATTATTGCTTCAATTTTTAATTTTGTGGGTATATATTTGCATCAAAATAATTTGAACACAATTCATTGCCCTCTCAGTATTCTCTTATTATATCATGGATATCAAGGCAAAGTGCAGAGATTAGGATCTTTGTAACTACTTAAATCTATGATATAAGTGCAAAGCCATTTTACGATCTCTGGTGCTACGTAATCATTAGGTTAAATATTAAAATTGCAATGATTTTGAGTTCTGGAATTACTTCACAGAGGATGTTCCTCATTATCTAAAACATCTATCCATGAAAAAGCCTTTTGATGTGAATCTAATAAAAAGTGTTCGATATTTATATAAATAATGATCAGGCTCTACCTAAAAAAATAAAACTACAGATCTGGAAATAGTGTGGTCATATTTAATAAAGTTTATTTTCTAATAGTAACTATAAATAAGCTAAGCACAATGAATAAATGATAAACCTTATGTCTCATTTTCCCATTTTTAAGCCCCCAAGTTTTTGCTGTTAGTGATAAAGACCCACCTTAAGTTTACTTTTCACTTTTTCATGATTAGAACATACTACTATGCTGATAGAATGTTGCCACCAAAATAAAATTGGAGAGAAATATAGAGAGAAATCCATATTGCATCAATAAGACTTCTTATGAAATTGACTGGGTGATATTGGAGACTTGAAATTCATTGGCATATTGGGGACTTTGTTTTTGCACCTGCATAGTTTTATTATAAGCATTGACCAGTTTTAAGGCACTCGATTTGTATTCTGAGAGCTCTTGCGGTGTGAGAATTATAGTCCACATTAATTCTGAGTTGCTGTTTGATCATCAGTGTAGAGATGGACAGCTGCCCAAGGAAGATTTCTGCATGATCGTTCAAATTGGGTATTGATTTTGTTATTTTAGAATAATAGAGTCTATGTTTATTTCTGCTTTTCTATGCCATTTCTAAAAGCATCCAGTGGTTTTCACTAATGGCAAACAAGTACTACCCAAGACCATTATCCAAAAGCACTCTGTTATTATAGGGCGGAATTTATTCAAACACAGATATACCTCAATTTTTAGCACTTCCAACATGCATAGCTGAACAATAGTTTAATGATAAAACATAACTTCAGATAAAGGTATAGCAGTTGACTCTTTAGGAGGACCTTGAATGCAACACATTGCGACAGTTTTATATTAATAGAGTCATAAAATTTCTTGAGAAGACAGACATTTATTATAAATTAATTAATTTGAAGCACATAATTAAGTTCTTTGCCAAATGGCACATAGCCAATCAGAGGTAGAGAATGATTTCTGAACATTCTTTTCTCCTTAGTCACGAAAGAGAGTGACTTTCAAACCTGTGAGTCTTGCAGTTTCACATTTTTTTTGCGTTATATCTGAGACCAACAAAATCACAGGGATTATAGATTTCTGTTTTCCTGTATTTTAAATCAGTTCATTTAATAAATTATTCTATAATAATATTTGCATGTTGAAATCCTATCTTTAAAAATATATAGTTTAATAGTAAGAATTAAAAATTTTCTATATACATCAATTATATAAAAGTAAAATTTTAAAAGTTTTTATAATTTTCATGGCATGAAAAATACTTATTCTGCCATATCATCTAGGAATTGTTTTGATCAATATCATCCCCAGTATTTAGATGTTTCTCGCATTACTTGTTCTAATCTTTACTTTTCGTTTTTGTCCCAGAGATTCTCAATTTTGAAGAATCAAATATTAACATTTTAAAATGTCACTGACAATCTGAACACAAATAAAGACATCCTCACTTCATCATGATGACTCATGCTTACTACACTTAGAAATATGGATGTCTTTTTAAAAAGCCTTAAGTAAATCAAGAAAATTTTAATATAACATAACTTATTTTACTTGTGGATGCAGAATTAAATTTATTATTATTATGATCTCATCAATCAAATTTATATAGTTTCCCAAGGAACATTGATTTTGATGTAAAATTAAACAAGATGCTGATTCTAGAATGTATAGTAATATGTCTTAATGATAATATATACTTATCTACTTTTTAATTTCCTATTGGAAATTTAAAAACTTTATTAGTAACTAAAAAGTATTCATTAAATTACTTTTATAACTATAGACAAGATCGAAAAAGGGAAAATGTTGAAAAGGTCTTAAATGTTTGAGATCTAACTAGTTAGGCTTTACATAAGCCTAATGAAACTTCAAAGCATGACATTACATGGCAGGCAAACTGCTCTTTCTCTAGGGAATGTTGCAAAGGACATTCATTACCTATTAATGGTGTCAGATTTATGGTGAAGACTGTAGACATTTCCCCAAAACAAGGAAACTATTTTAAAATTACATAATTTGGATTTAGAATAAAATGTCCTATTCTGTTTCCTGAGTACCTATTTTAAATATTTCTTTCAAAAACATCTATAAAATAATATTGAACAGAATTTTAAAATAGATATTATTGCATGTCAGAATAATTTGGTAACTTTGTTTATACTGTAATACAGTTTTCTCCCTTATTTTTAAAGTATTAAAATGTTTAATAACACTTTACTGCTACCAAATTATTTCAATAACGATGCAGGTGTTCCCCAAGCTGTGTTCCAGATTCTGATGACTGCTCATAGGTGTGTGTATGTGTGTGTGTGTCGGGGGGCGGGGGGGTTGTATGCTGTAATAAGTTTAAAGAATGCCAGCTTGAAAAGTGTTTTGGAATTTTATTTATCCTCTTCAGAAACTCACTAAAATTTGTTGTTGTTGTTGTTGTTGTTGTTGTTGTTGTTGTTGTTGAACTGGATAGTGAGGAGAAAGTGTCATAGGGGAAACATCAGGAGCTGAGAAATAAAAGCAAAGAGAAACTCTGTCCTAGCTCCATGAAACTCAGCAGGAGAATATTACTCACATGACTGAGAGCCAGCATTGAGAGCCAGCAATCCTGAACAGGACATAATGAGATGGTGGGGGGTAACCTGCATGCATAATCACCTAAGTTAGAGAAGAAAAGGGACACCTTGGAAGAAGCCTTGAATGATTGAAATTGTATTTCTATAATCAGCTGGCATGGAGACTCAAATTAGAAATTATGTTTATTTAAAAGAATAGAAAATTGCATTCCTTGCACATCTGAGTCCATGGCTTAAAATTTATTTTGACTGTAAGAACATTTCTTTGGACTAGGATTCTTAGGAATACATTTTAGAAAACAGTAATCAAGCTAATTAATTCTTGGCAGTATATATATTTTATACTTACTGAGCTGAGCAAGTTTATCTTCAAAACATAAATAACTTATTAAGTCTAATCTCCTTAAGCTTCATACTAGATGTATGAGGTAGAGAATATTGATAATTATCTTAATCAATAAGGAAAAAGAAACAAGACATGTCTAAATGAACTGTGACATTTTCCGTCTTGACTTTTGCTTATTTTAGCCCTCATTTCATACTGTTTTCAGCCTGTTAATCTTTGGTGTGTCTATAATTTATGAAAAAGAATTACTTTTCATCTAAGAATGTATTTTTCCAATCTAAATTATTTTAAAACAATCTTCTTTATCTTCTAAAATTTGTTGCAAATAATGTAACACATTTTAAAATTTTGTTTGGAGTTATTTTATAAAACTCTATAATCAAAACTCTATTTTTTATACTTTAAATTCCCATGTACTTTTAGATCAAACATAGTATTCCCTAAACTTATCTGGTGATTTTGGAAAGTATATCTGATCTTAAAAGTTGAAGATTTGCTACTATTAAAATTATTTCTGGCTCTTAGTAGGCATGTATTATGTACTTGCTGAATAAATGAAAAAAGTATTCTGAAAAATATATTACAGATTCTTCATTCATTTTCAAAGCTTAGTTTATCCAGTTTATTACTTTCTTATAAGGCATTCTAGAATAGTTATTCTCTCTGGCAGTCTGCTATTATTTTTATGCAATGGTACCTATAAATTAAAATTAATAGAATACTTTTTATTTTATTCTAATTATCTTTGGGGACAAGGGCAAGATATTATATTTTAATCTTATATAGTATCTAGATCGGTATCTAGTACATAACAATTGTTGGTATATTTGGTTAAACTTTGTAGCATTCTCATTGTATTTGAATTGCCTTCATTATTAGTTTTTTGACTTAAGAGAGATATTTTCAGTTACACAAACAAGTATGGGCTAAACATAACTGTACTGAAAGATACTATATAGAATAATGTCAACTTCATATGCCAATGAGCTGGAAGTACCAGTATATGTTTATATGGTATTTGAGAACTAAGTAACAAAAGCAAATTCTCGAAGCATTAATATGTATTCTATTTATGACAATGTTACACTTCTTTACATGTTGCTTTTTTAGGTAATCCTGGCTTTATGTATGAAATAATATGAAGAATTTATATTTTATTTGTTTTTATTCATTAGAGTAGACATGGGTTATAAAGTGGGCATTTGTTTCAAGGTTCTGTGATGCTGCCAAAATATATGCTCAGCTAAGGTGTAAATGTACTTACTTATGCAATTTATTGGATAGAAAACTGTGAGCTTTTATCACATGTTTATTGGATTATTTAAGAAAACAGGTCAAGTTTACTAATCAATTTCTATATTCCTTAAAGTTCCATAATTAATTTCAGGTTTTATTTTATATTATTAATATTTTATCTAAACGACAGCTATCTTGATTTTCATTTTACGCTCAAATCAATCAACAAAGATCTTGAGTGATCGCAATGGGTCCAAAATTTGGTAGATGCTGAATGAGATCAGAGATCTCATATGCTTTTAAGAAATGATAGCAAAATGCACACTGAACCAATCAATTTTAATAAAACAATATGAAAGCACTATTATCAAGTGCAGAATCGTGGAGCGAAAGTTACAGATATTATAAGAGTTCAGAAGGGTGAGATCTTTGTCAGTATAGATAAGCTGGGGAAGACTTACAGAAAAGGGCAGACGATACTGACCTCAATTGGGAGTTAGAATCTGTATAGAGACCACGCTGAAATAAGGAGAGAAATCTAGAATCAACTCTATTTCGCAGCCATAGTTGGCTAGCCTTTATTCAAAATTCTGATTTTAGCTTTTAAATGACCTAGGATTGAATTTCATAGCTGAATATATGATATTTTTAGGAGTCACAGTCATATTATATTATAACTTGGAAATACCCAAAAACAGTATTCTGATATTGTTTAAACTACTTATACAGTGTTTTTGGAGTGTTTTGATGGCCTCACATTTCTATAAGCATCAGAGCAAGTAGGTCATCTTTTAAAGTATTTTCTTATTGTCATTACAGATTCACGCAGTGGATGTTTAACAAGGCCTAAACTTTGACTATATTTGTAAGAAAGTGTCTTAATGGTTTACAGATGTCAACAAAAAGTAGAATCCATTCATGATGTCTTTCCTTTTTAGTACTGTTGTTAATCAATTATTTTGCAGTTATTTTTACAAGAATTTCTAAACTATTGATCAAATATGAAATATGCTGTGAAGATTTTCTACTTTCTGTTCCAAGATTTTTGTCACATAAACATTTATTTCATAAGATTTCACAGAATTTTTAGGTATGAAATTAATAAAGACCACTAATTCTCTGAGATAGGTTCTTCATTAACTATAGATCTCCATGGTAATGCCAGGTTACAGAATGTTAAGCAAGTTTCTTTGCTGGATTTTTCCAAATTCAATTATACTAAAGTGTGTGTAAATTGCTAGTGGGAGTATATTATGCAGCATCTATTATGTAATCATAAAAGTCTCTACTAATACTGAATGGAATTATATTCTGAGGTACATAGTGAGGAGAATGTTAACTAATATTAGAAGCCTAGAGAAATTATATGCCTTTTTCTAGGTCACTCAAGTGGTCCCTGGCAGAACATACATTATAGTTCCTCCTTCCTGAAACCACATTACAATTAGAAGAAAAGAGGTTTTAAAGTGTAACAGTAGAACAACAGGCCTGGGGAAGAAGAATGATGGAGGAAATGGAGCAGAGGAAAAGCAGCTGGCATATGGGGGTCTCAGCAAAATGAGCTCCTGATCAAAGGGATATTGGAGAGCAGCAGTAAGAAGTTAGGTAGGAAACAGAGCATTGATTGGTGATACCTTCACAAAATAGTTGACTCTCCGAACACTGCGTATGAAAAAACAGAAGCCAGATATTTACATACTCACTATGCAAATATTAATTTAAAACACATTAAAAAAGATGATGTTTCTCACAACAAAAGGTAAGCAACTATGATACAACACTTCAGCTAGCGTAGGTATCTGTGCTGCTGATTAAAGCCTTCTGTATTCTATTTGGGATTAGCTGACTACTCTTTCTGCCAGTCACCAACATCCTCTCAGGTACTGAAGGAAACCAGCAGTCTTTCAATTCCTCATTTTAAATATGGATAGAGGGAAAAAAATTATGAAATGTTTGAAGAAAAAAAGAATAAAAGACCAAGATAAACAAACAGGAAATCAGCTCTGGTGCAGGCAGAGATGATTAAGAGAACAGAAATAAACAAAGAAAAAAAAATCTTATTGATCTGAGCAAAATTTGACATACATTTTTGAATAAAGCAAATATTAAAAATAATCTATATATAATATAGTATGACTAAGCTATTTAATTTGCTGTATGTGTGTATATATATATATATATATATATATATATATGATGAACAGAAATACAAAATACTAAAAAATTGTTCAAGAAAAAAATATAATCATAGTACACTACTTTGCCATTACATTGATCAGTATATATTCATAATAATGCATATTCTGGTTTATTGTGTTTGTAACATTTAAAAGCAACTAATGAACAAAGAGAAGATTTAGTTATGATTACGCAGAATATAAATTTTATCGTTAACATTGTAAAATGACAGAAAAGATACATTAGCTAAAATTTTTATTTTATAAAGTACTTGTAACAGTGGAACATCAAGACAGGGCTGTATCAGCATATTAGAAATTTGAAAATAGTCATCAGAAAAATGAAAATATGTAAACAGTTAACAGAGGTCCTTTAAATGAGAATAGGAGAGGGTGAGCATAAAGAAGGAAACCATTGGCCTTTAAGCCCATAGGATTTTAAATTATGTGCCTGTATTACCTTAATAAGAATAATAAATCAAACTTAAAATAACATTTAGCAAATAGATTAAATATTGATCAATTCTCAGATGACTTTGGAGACATAAGAAGTCTTAATATCTTCACCTTTTAGAGATTGAAATTATTCCATGTTTCCAGTATTTAAATTTAGTAAAGCTCATTATATTATAATGTTTGAAAGCAGATATATTCCTAATTATCATTTTATCCACAGTCTCTGCTTTTTATAGAGCAAGTACTCAAATGTTGGTAATGTATAAAGAAGACATGATTAATTGAAATCACAGTGATTCTTTTTAGAAATCTATTCACCAAATTAATAATAAGATGAATAGAAAATAGATAAATAAAGTGTGTACTGTGTTCATTTTGGGAAGCTATTTCCTTCTGAACAGACAATATGTACAATACACATTTAAATATGCATTATATATGGATATAAATTTAAATCTCATATGCTATTTTTCTATGTATTGAAGTCAGTCATCGATAATATATATTTTTTAAGTTCAAAAGAAGGTAATTGAACTTTCTATAAAAAACACGGAATTTAATAGCTATCATTCATGCAAAGTAAATGTATTGTCTGAAGTCTACTAAATTAATTATTAACATTGATCTTTTACTCAAGGTAGAGACAGATGAATGTATCAACATTGATTCCAAACAAGAACTCTTAAATATAGCCTGATTCTCAGAAAATTGTTTCTTTATATTTATTTTTTGCATGCTTAATAGTGCATATGAATATTTTTAATGCTGAAATAAACATAAATATATACTCATTTATTTTATTTTGTGCTATCATTTTTGGAAAGGCTTCTATTATTTACCATTAATGCTAATCGCTTATCTTCTTACTTGTAAATCCTGAAGAGTAATGGTCATTGTTTTCCTGGCCTATTGTCTCTATATTATCTAATGTAGAGGTCAAGGTCTGCCAAATTTTAAGCCATCCTTTATTATGATGTTAAACAGATTTTCATATGTGAGAGGAATCTTAGATACTTCTGTCATTTGATATAAATACTGTGTTTGCTCAAGATCCCATTGACAGAACATACTTTAACATGATGAGGTTAGGAAAGAGAGTAGCAAGACATCTAGTCAGGATTTAAAGGAAAAAAAATCATTTTCTCTCTAAGCCATCAAACCTAGAAGAGTATTGTTTCATAGAATGTGCATGCAAACAAGGTCACTTTCTATTAACTTTTATTTTTCCTAAGGCCTGCTTGTTTGACTTGTAATTCTGTATTGCTACAAAACTATGACTTTCTGAAGGAATTTTCTGCCTCTTGTTTCATGGAAAGATTGAGGTAACAAAATAGTTTGAAATAAGAAAGAAGTCAGTCTTTGTCCTGAACACAAAATAAACCTTTGCAATACTTTCCAAAGCTCAGCAAAACTTGGATACGTCATTTAAAAGTATGTGTACAGGTGAAACTCTGTAACTTTTAATTCTTTGTCTGAAGACAATCAGTATGAAAAATGAGTAGAAATATGAAAAATGGAAGAAAATTTTAGCCTTTCTAGATGTAGGAATGAATACGTGAACACTGTTTGAACTCATGTTTAGATTAGATAAGAAAGTCTTCTAATTTCTTCTGTATTCTGTAAGAGACCTAAATAGCTTGGAACATCATGCCAGCTTTTCCTTTCAACCCTAAGACCTGTTGAAAATTTGTGAAAAATAGTTACACACTTTTATATTTCTGTTCATTAAATGAACTTAGAGTTCAGATATCACTATCTAGTCTTACTTAGTTGCTATTTGAAAAAAATACCAAAGAAAAAAATGGCTCATTTTGTTACAATATAGAAATCATATCTAATTTTCTCAAATGTGGGGTGGGTATCATGTAAGCAAATATGACATATGAGAGTAATTGCACATGGGCAGAAAAATAATATGTATGGAAAAATCTTTACTTAATTCTTTAAAAATAAAGTCGATCTCTATCATACACACATAGATATATTCACAGAATAAAGATATATGGAATTAAAATCTAAGTTTATGTTTATTTTATTTTTAATTAAAAAATTTTTTTTCTTAGGTGAGACAACCCTTGGTTGACCTCACAGATTGTAATGACCTTGTCAGCTTACAATCTCTTATTTTTTATTTTTTATGCCTACAGCACTTGGTCTTCCTAGGTAGTCTCCCATCCAAGTACTAACCAGGCCTGACCCTGCTTAGCTTCCGAGATCAGACGGGATTGGGCTTGTTCAGGGTGGCATGACCATAGACTCTATGTTTATGTTTAATTAAGCTGAGTTATCAATTTGTTTTTTAAATCCAAAATTTTCTTCATTTGATATCCATGTGTATGACAATGATTTCATTTATTAAAAACAGTTCAGTTTGTATAGTTAGGAATTTATATAGAAAGAGAGAGAAAAAAAGACAGTCACTAACTGGGAATGGAATGGCATAATAGGAATAGTATAAATTTTTTAATGTAAAGAAGTAGAACCTAGTAAGAAATAAAAAATGTAAATAGATGGAAAATTAATATAATTTCCATCAATTCACAGTATTTTAAAATTTAAGGTGAATTGCAAATTATCAAGTTCTATTTCTTCTGTCTCAATTCTAGAGTTTCATATATAAAATCATATAGTATATTCTCTTTGGATTTGACTTCTTTCATTCAGCAGAATGCTTTTAGACATATCCATTTTTTTTGCGTGATTAGTAGTTTGTTTTTATTGCTGAGTAGTATTCCATATTGCAATTGGACTATACTGTGTCCATTTACATATTGATGTAAGAATTTGTGTGTGACTTATATTACTTCTTTCTAACAACATTTTACAAAATTCATGCACGTCAGTTTTTCATTGTATACCGTTTATCATTGCAAAATCAGTTTGATTGATAAATTAAAAAGCCATTTAGATTTTGTTTTATTTTGAGTCAGTTTTGGTAATTGGTGTCTTGCAAGTGGTTGTAAGTTTCATGTATATTGTTGAATTTAGTGATATTGTTTGTAATATTCTCTTATTATTCTGGCGATGTCTGAAGGATATGTAAATCTCTCCTTCTGTTCTTGATATTAGCAATTCATATATTTTTTTTTCTTGATGATTCTAACTGGAGGTATACAAATGTTTTTATTCTTTTCAGAGAACTACATTTTGATTTAATTGATATTTTACCTATATTTTCTTTTTGTCTTTTCTATTTCATTAACTTCTCCTGTTTTTATTTATTCCTCCTTCTTTACTTATTTTGATTTAATTTGCTCATATACTTCTAGCTTCTTATAATGGATTCTTAAATCATTGATTTTAGATCTTTCTTATTTTATGATGGAAGGATTTAAAATAAAACATATAACTTTAATTACTGTTGTATCTGCCTCCATAGTTTTTATGTTATGTTTTTGTTTTCATTCAGTTCAGAGTAGTTTCTAATTTACCTTGTGATTTCTAACTTGATTGATGATTTCTTTAGGAGTTTTTTGTTTAATTTCAAAACATATAAATTTCAAAATATGTTTTTGTAGCTGATTTCTATTAATTTTGTTGAAGTCTATATATGATCTTAATGCTTTTGAATTATCAAGATGTTTCAGTTTTGGTGAAAGGTACATATTCATTTGGAAAGAATGTGTCTTATGGTGTCATTGGCTGAGTATATTCTTTTCTTAGGGCTGTTGAATAAACTATCATAAACTGGGTAACCTAAAGCAACAGAAATTTATTCTCTCACTTTCAGAAGGACAGAAGTCTGAAATCACATGTTTGTGGATTTTGTTCCTTTTGGAGACTCTGAGAGAGAATCTGTTTCATGCTCCTCTCCTACGTTTTCGTGGTTGCCAAAAAACCTTGGTATTCCCTGGTTTGTAAAGCATCTTTTCACTATATGACTCTGTTTTTACATCATTATCTTCTGTGTTTTCTTTTCAGTCTTTGCCAGAACAGTGTCATTGGATTTAGGGCCCACCCTAACAAGAATAGTCTCATCTGAAAAGCCCTACTGTAATCTGCAAAGACTCTTATTCCAAATAAGTTCACATTCTTAGGTCCCAGGTGGACCTGAATTTTGAAGGAACACTATGTCATCCACTACAGTGGGTGGGTGTTTCGTAAATATCAATTAGGTCCAATTGGTTGATGGTGTAGTTCATGCTTTCTCTCTCCTTACTTAATTTTGTCTACTTGTTCTTTAAGTATTAGCTGCTGAGAGAATGTTAACATATCTGACTACAATTGAGGATTGGTCTATATCTATTGTCAGTTTTGTAAGTTTTTGCTTCCTACATTTTTAACATTTAAGATTGCAATATCTTCTGCATGAATTAGTCATCTTATCTATGAAATGTCCCTCTTTATGCCTGCTATCATTCCTTGTCTAAAGTCTAGTGTCTAATGTTTATCTCACCACTCATATTTCTTTAAATTAATGTTCTCATGATATATCTTTTTCTGTTGTTTTACTTTTGACACTTTTAACCCCTCTTTATCTTTTTATTTAATATGTATCTATTTTTAGACAGCAAATAGTTCTGTTTTGCCTTTATCCAATCTGATGAGATCTACCTTTTAATTAGTGTATTTATTTACTTTTAATGTAATGATTGATATTTTGGGGTTCAAATCTATCATCTTAGTCTTTGTTCTCTATCTGTCTCATTTGTTATTTAGTTCTTGCTTCCTCTTTGCCTTTGTTCATCATCTCTGTCATTTCTGGGTTTCTCTGTGGTTTCTTTTTTTTCCATGATGATTACAGGTCATGTTTTACTGTGTTTTGCATATCTGTTATTTTTATTGGTCTATGGCTGTTGTGTACTTTACATTGCTGAGAGTGTAGTTTGTTGTTTTCCTTTAAAGTCTTCAATTTTGTTATTGCATTTAATTAAGTTGTTTGCAGGCAAGTTAGATCTTTTTAACATTTTTTTTAGGCTATTAAAGGATGATGTATTATATCCTTTACACTAGAGCTAATTTAGCCCCACAACTAAGATATGGCCTTCTTGTAGGTTCAAATGCAGCCATCTTGCATTCAGCAAGGTTTCTTCATACTGGCTAGTGAGAGTTTGAATATTCATTGGCTATTTGTGTGTTCTACTAATTATTCAGCTTACAACTCTACTAAGATAGTTCTTTCCCTGAAAGTTGCTATTCATTCAGCATTGTGGAATTTCACTTTACTTATGTACAGATTGCTATTAGATGAAAAATTCAAAATGGCCTCTATGCATATGTAGAGAGGTATTTCTCTGATAGCTTCTGCTTTCCATTTCTATAAATCCTACACTTTGAGTGTTATGATCTTAGATGACCATTTCAAATTCTTCCTTTCTCTTCATTCCTCCTACTTATTATCTTATCTTCATTGCCAGTCTACCTTCAAGAATCTGAGTTAATATACACTATCTTTCTATTACTTTGAAATAATGATCTCTGCTATTCACAATGATCTATGACTACACCTGTGTAGGAGTCATCTACTCTCACCTACTCAAGGACATCGCTCTAATAATTCTTCCATCTTTTTCTTGATTGAACAGTTTTTTTTTTTTACAGCATACAAATATCCTGAAATAACTTCCACACTTGAAAAAAAAAGAGTAACCCAGTAACCTTTTTATCAACCTACAACCCTCTCCATCATTTGCTCCCATTTCTCTGCTTTCTCTATGGAGATAAATTTCTCAAAGAGTAATCTACACTTTCTTTCTGTATTCCTCTCCTCTCATTTTCCTTTGGACTTAGTTCAGTCAGACTTCTGTGTTTACCATTTCACTGAAACAGCTTTTGCCAAGTGACAGATAACCTCAAAATTGCCACACTTAATCTAATCAAGTCTAGTCGAATCTAATCCCTTCCCCCATGGTACTCATCCGATTGTCAGAATTTGGTCTGTAAAGCATTGTTCTATAGGCTCTTCTCCCACCTCACCATCTGTTCTTACTGGGCCCCCTTTGCTGGTCTTAATCTCTCCTCCTTAACCTTTTATCCTTAGAATGCTCTGTACTCACTCTCTAAAATATATCATCCTATTTCATGGCTGTAAATTCTATCTACATACTAATGGCTCCCAAATTTATATCTTAAAGCCAGACTATTCTCTAAGTTCCAGGCTTACATACAGCTTACTATTCAAGAGATTTATTTGGATGTATAATAAACATCTCATAATTGACATATTTGAAACCAAAGTCTTGATATTGCTCCCAAGCTTCCTTCGCTCAGTTTATTTCACAAATAGTTATTCAACACATCTAGCTTCTGAGACCAAAAGCATGGAAAGTATTCTTAACTCTCCTCTTTTCCTCACAACCCACCCAATTCATTAGCAAATTCTAATGGTACTACCTTGAAAATTATACCCCAAATCCACCTCCTTTCTTCTCTACTCCTACTCTAGACCAAGCTATCATAATTTCTCTTATTCAGGTGAAATACAGCCTAACTAGTTTCCATGCTTCTGTTGCTTTATCCCTCCTTTGCCATTATTTTCTACATTATAGCAAGAGATGACACCTTAAAAATCAAGTCATCCTTTTATTATATTGGTGCACTGTCTTTTCTCCTTATTCAGAGTCAAAGCCCAATTTTGTGTACTTGTTATGTCTTGTTCTTTTCCACTTTATGTGACTGTCCCTCTCTGTCCATACTTTCCTCTTTGATGTTTATCAAACACATTCTCCCCTCAGAACACCTGATAGCCTTATTAAAGTGCTGGCCTTATTAGGCATAGAGTAAATATTGACTAGTTGAAGAAAGAAATTGAGGTTATGGATTATGTAACTTGGCTAATAAAATACACCAAGTTTAGAGCAGATTAAGAACTAATATCTACTGTCTTTTTCCACAGTGCCTTTTCTCTAGATATCTAGACTTTAAAATTCAAGCAATGAAAGTATCTTTATAGTAGAAACACATTATATATTCAGACAAACATGGGGTTTGTTTTTTGATTTTATGATTATTTCTACCTTGCAACCTATCTATTTTCAAACACTATCTGAATAATTTTAGTATTAAAAAAATCCCTTATGTAATCATGGATGTTACTGAAGCACTTTCAATAGATTTCTTATGTTGTAGCAAGAAATTTTAGTTGTGCTGTTTTCTTATTAAAACAACAATGAAAAAATCTACTTATCTAAAACTTTACTCAGAAAAATACTCAAAAAGGAAATATGTATAGATTTTTTACAACGTGGGATTAAAATATAAAGAAACTCATTCAACATAACTGGTATAATGTTAGCCTGTGAGCTATGAGATATTTTATTCTCTAACTTCTATAAAAAGTTAGCACTGAAACTCTGTCCATTTGGAAGGTACTACAATTATTTCATTGAGCAATTCTCTCTAATTCCATATGGCCAGCTGAAAAGAACAAATTGTATTTCAGTAAGAAAGAAATAGTTACATTCTTCTTTAATTCTGCCATAATTCAATTTCCTCTGCTGGCTGCTCCAGACCACTCCTGTCCGATGGTAGACAACATATGGCAACATTGAGAGAATTTATAAAAGAAGTCTGCTAATCGTAACAAACAAATAAACAACAGGAATACCCAACAGTCAGGAAGAATTAATAAAGCTGGCAAATGCTTGGTTAGTAGAGCCTCTCACAGTGAACAAAGCAAGTGTCTGCATGTATCTTAGTTAAGCTTTCTCTTATCAAGCAGAGCATATTAATCTCCAGGGCTGTACTGAATTTAATATAAGTTGCAGATATAAGTACTTAATACTAAAGCCTCCATATTTCTTGTGCTCTGGTGATTTCCCAAAATAGAACCACCAAAACCAAATAGGTAAACTGTGATAATCTTAGCGGAATGTAAAATCTAATTATTTTGCCTTACAAGAAAAAAAACAAAAACAAAAACAAAACATACTGACATTGCCAAAGCATTTAGAGGTAGAATGGCTAGAATGTGCCTTCTATGCATTATTAACAATAAGGAATTTTAGGCTTCTAGGGTGGTTTGATGTACAGTAAAAATAAGTATGTTTTGAAAATTTGCTTATATCAAACTGGTTGCTAACTACCTCTCTCTGTCTTTTAGTATCAAGTACTCCTTTAACTACTTGTTCCATTTCTATCATAATACTTAATAAAAAGATTAAATTTTTCCAAATCAAAACACACATACAAATAACCTCCCCAAAAGCGATAGTTTAGAAGAGTAGATTTTCTTCTTTTGTTTATGCACCTTTATCTTTGTCTAATTCTTCTAGACTTTACAGGTTAACAAATTGCTTATCTTTTTTACCCAAATTAAAATTTTCATCAGACATGCCATATAGATCTTTTTCCTTTTTAAAATTGTGATGCTTATTTTCATGTGCTTCTTTTCAATGTAGAGTTATCTTTTCTAGCTTTCTCGGTTTTTATTGTAGTTTGAGTCTATTCGAAATAAACAGTTTCAGATTTTAACTTCAAGAACTGTATGTATGCTCTTTTTCTATCTCTACGATATGAATTTACCTCCTCCTTTCATGATGAGGGAAGTGGTTGCCAGTTGTTCTTAAACTTAGCTTCAGATACTAATTACCAGGGGAATTAAAAACAACAAAACCAAAAAAGGAAAAAAAAATTGAGTTTTAGATAAGTAGTAGTAGACTGTAGGTAAGTTACAATCAGAATCTTTGAGACTGATATCCAGATAGCAGCATTTATTTTTAAGTCTGCATGTGATTCAAGGGTTAAAACATAGCTAGGGTTAAAACCACTGACTTGGGAATTACAGCTAAAGCTCTGCATCCTTTTCTGTATTGCTGAAGAAGAATCTTCAAAGTCTGGGTCTTTTTAAGCTTCTCACAATACAACATGTGAAACCTAAAGCTTACTAGCACCCCAAGTACCTACTACCCACTTTGGACTTCCTTCAGTTAGTTGTTCCCCATTGCCATCTAACGAGGGAGGGGTATATTCAGGAAGGCCAAAGCAACTTCCTACGTTAATAAGAATCCTTGGACAAATATTTCACAGTTTTAGCCTTAGCACATCTGGAACCTTAAGCTGAGCTATTTGAACCTGTAAAGGTACTTAATCTGGCAAGGCATTCGATCTCAGTTATCTCCCTTGTAAATAGTACTTTAAGCTCCTTCATTTGACAACATTCTCCTGTACTCTTATCTTTATATTGCCCTATTTTTCATTACCAGCACGGGAAATGGTAAATCAAGAGTTTTGAAGTAAGAAAGACCTATTTGTGAATTATGGGTTTTTTGTTTTGCTTTGTTTTTATAAAATATTCTTCTAGTTTTATAGAAGAGATAGCAAAACTTACTTCAGGAGCTTGCTTCAAGGACTATACAAAGTCAGACATTTGAAATGCTTGGTTTAGTGTTCTGTACTTAAAAGTTACTTCCCTATCTAGTCTGCTGCATTGTCATGTCTGCTCAGAAAGATGGGCCCTTTGTAAACTCACTTTCCTCATTCTGAAGTTCTTTCCAAGTAGGTTTTTTATGGTCTATACTGCCACAAAAATCATATTTTTTTCTCTGAAATTATAATAGTCTATAGTCCCCTCAGTGGGGACTGCTCAAGCTTCTACATACTCTCTATTATTTTCCCATTGTATCTCCTTAAATGAATACATAAACATATTAGAAAGTTTAGGATTCTACGAAACAATGCAGTTGAGATCACTGAACATGTATTCACCACCTACTCTTTGCCAGGCACTGTTCTGTGCACAGAGGATATGTTGCTTGCAATCTAGTAATGGGCCCAGAGGCTAAAGTGCTGTAAATGGTCAGCACACAGATGTAAGTGGTGGCTACAGTGCCACTGATTCCATTCTGCCTGATACCTAAATATACTTTTGTTCCATACCTGGATTTGCGTGGTTTTCTAGCCATTTGGAAAAAAACTTCCTGATATCATGGATTTATATATTAATAAACTTACAAAAAAAAAAATCTGCTTCATTATCAGATCAGTAAAGCTGGGTTGAAATAATATCCTCTACTTCATGGCGTATCCCATTCAGAAAAGTAGGCCAAAGGGCAGCTGACGATTCTCAGGGCAAATCTCTCTCTAGAGAGTAATTCTGCAATGAGTAGAAATGCTGACTGTACACTGAGTCAGAAAACTTACAATTTGATTTTATATTCCCATTACCTAGCTATGATGACTCAAATCAGTTAACTCTCAGGGCCAGATATTCTTCATCTGTAACCATTCATATAATGTGTACACTGTGCCCTAAATTCCATTAGACATAATAAAATATAGATATGAATCTTAAGGACTTTATAATTTAACCAGAAGAAGATCTTCAGACATGACATAAAGAACAAAATAAAGTGGTATATTTGCATCCTACTTATTTGGTTATAGACTACGTACTGTGAAGACACTACAAAGAGAGCAAAGTCATTGTTAGCCATTATAGTCAGTGATGACCCTCATGCCACTACAAAAGGTTGTTGGGGAAATTAACTTGAACAAAAGGGGTTGCTATGCATTTTAAGGTATAATGTTTAAAATGAAGTATAAGATATCTTTATAAATGTAGACGTATGATTAAATGCTGTTACGTTAGTCTTTGAAACTAGAAATCTATTACTGAGATTTTTACGTTTAATCCACAGTTATTTCCTTTGAATTTAAAACATATAAGAGTAAATTCACCAATGAGCTAGTCTGACTTTTCTTGTCTGGTTTAATCACTTAGAAAGCAGGTAGCCTTTATGGGGCTTTATGGCCTCTTCCAGTATTTTCTGATGTACTTTCATCATTCACTTCCTGTTACTACCAATCCATCCATATTCTGTTTCTTTGGTACAATTTTTTTAATCTTTTCCATTAAACAGGAAAGGTCATTTGACAACAAAATTTTGGACAAGGCCCAAATGCCATCCCTGACAAACTACCAACATTATGGGAGAAACATTGAGGGTCTTCATAGATAGTCAAAATCAGATCTGTGATAGGATGTGATTATGGTTTGCATTTATATAGCATCTTTAAGGCTATAAATTCACAGACTTTGCAAATTTTGCCTGTCATGAAGGCGAAGAACAAATCTGAACATAGCAACCCTATTCTGGCACATAGGGATTTGATAGACTGAAGTGTTACATTTAATTGAAAATATAAGGGATTGTTAAGTCAGAAGAGTGCAATTATGTGAACTGGAATAGTGCCAGGCTGCTTATTCTGTCCTGGGGGCATTATAGGCTCCCAAGAAGTGACCAGATTGCCGGTGCTAAGGCTTACGTGTGAAGGACACCACAGGAGCAACTGGTCACTGGGGACAATTATAGAGTGAGAGTAGAGATTTTATTTCTTACAGTGAAATGGCCCTTGTCTAGATAACAATACAGTCATAATGTGAAGTGACCTAGAGAAAAAGTTCCTTGCATAAGCATTTTTTCTATTTTATTCTTTTGTTGAAAATCTTAGAACTGAATATGAAATTTGGCTTAAATTTTTCAAAGTGAATTATTGTCCAAATAAAGGTAATATTATGTAGGATTAAAGATAGACTTCTGAATAACTAACCACTTCAAATGAACTACATATATTTCTAACTAGCTGCATGTATTTCAAAGACTAATTAGCAGGTGAGAGAATAGATGAGTTCATTTGATGTTTCAGTGCTGAAGAAAATAAATATAAAAAAGTAAAGGAAAGGGTAAAAATACCATCATGAGACTGTGATCCCAAAAAGACAGTTTTATTGTTAATATTTTCATAGCATTTTTCCATTTTAACATTTATTTTTACATATTGTTTCACTTTCCACACTTTTGATATGGCAACTTGACATGAGTGTACTTGCAATCAGTTAAAAATTATTATACTGATAAAGTTTATATTTTATATTTTACTTTTATTTCATTCAAAAAGAATCAATGGAAGCAAGAGGTTGACTGACTGGCATTGAGACTTGAGACTTTGTTAAAGCAGCCTAATTTACCAAAAGATAATGGATACTGTGCATTATAAAGAGTCTGGAACACTAGATCAGATCACGGAGGGTCTTGTAAACTAAATATTTAGGCTTGATTTTATTGGCAAGAAAAAAAAAAAACATAGAAAGGTTTTAAGGAGGGGAGTGTGAGCTTTATTTTACTTTTGCTTACTTGCTCTTTTTTTCTCGTTATATTGAGGTAACAACGGCAGATTAAAAATTAAGTAGTACTAAAAATCTCATAATGAAAAAGAACGGTACCCTACTATATATCCTTTCCCAAATGTTGGTGCTATTTCCCAGTGGCAAAGAATTTTGATAATTTATTTTACAAATCATATCATATTTCTACCATATTTCTTAAATATTCATATTTTTTTATATTCATGTTTTAAGCATTCTTCTTATTTTTACTTAAATAACTGTGGCAGCTTTTTAAAAAAGTGGCAGGAAAATCTTTGACTCTCGTCCTTTTGAGAGGTGGGGTCCTCCCCCCCATTAGACATGGGCAAATTTATCACTTGCTTGTAGCCAGTGCACAGTAGTAGAATGTGCATGACTTCTGAGGCTAGGTGTGACCACATGAAAATGTGTCTCTCAGATCTCTTGCAATGGGGAACACAACTGAAAAACAAACTGAGCCTCTGCACTCTGTATCCACCCAATGTTCATACTGAAATGACATTTCCCATAGGCTGCTCTCAGCCAGTGACTGAGTGCAGTAGGAAACTAAGGCAAGCTGGTTAACTACCATATGTGAGACTCTCTTGACAGGCAATTTTGCTGAAAGACTCCCCATCAACTTGCCTGAAACCTTTTTACAACTGTCCTACAGTCAGAGATTTTGCCTATTCAATCTTCCTCCCTTCTCTCTTTCCTTTATAGAGGTCACACCTGCCTTGCCATCTAAAAACTCTGCCTGCCTCCTTTGGCTTACTCCACTTTTCCCATCACAGGTGTTTCACCCAATAAATCTCTTGCATGTCTAATTCATCTTGAAGTCTGCCCGTCAAAGGATCCAAACTAACTACTAGGTCAGAAAAGGCAGTGTGGCTTTCTTCTATGTATAGGAGTCCCCTCTTCTGGAGGTTGAATGCACTAGGTGAGAAGTCTGACTACCCTCACACTGTTATGCTGGGAGGAAGCCCGAAAAACATAAAACAGGGAGAGACCATGTGAAGGACCTTCATCGACTGTCCCAGGTGAGGTCTAAGCTGACCTCTGGGAATAATTACTAGACGTAACAGAAAATACTGTCAAATGTATCCAAGTCCCAGCCATTAAGTCACCCCAGCTATTCAGTCTTCCTATCTGAGATGCTCATCATTGCATATTAAAGAAGAATCATTCCTGACATGCCAGGCCAGAATCTCTGACACACAAAATCATAAGCATAATCAAATTGTTTTTTAAACTACTAGGATCTGTTTTGGTATTTGTGAGGGTGTGTCCATTCTAGGAGTTTTGCAATTATATCTTCCAGATACTCTTGGGGCAAATATGTGACTATTTCTGATGTTAGTTTCCAGCATGCAGTTTTTTAGAAAATGTATATATGTGAACAAGTTTATGGTTATATATAATTTTTCAACCACAAACCTCTATATCAGAGATCTTTACAACCAGAAACCTCTGGTAAAAGCAGTTCCAGTGTTAGTCCATATGCTTAGCACAAGAATTTTTTTTTAATTAGGTGTGTTTTCAGGTTATTTATTGCTTGAAATGGAAGTAGCCACTACATTTGATAATTGATTGATTAAAGAACTTTTAGTTAAAAATCATTTTCTCTCAGAAATCATTATTCTATTGTTTTTTAGCACTAAGTGTTAAAGTTGAGAATCTGATTATGGTGAAGTTGGTCCTTTTTCTAAAATTTTGCCCTAGCTTGGCTGCTTCTCCTTCACTGTCCTTCTCTCCATTTCCCTTAAAATTTTTTTCCTGGAAACCTACCCTTAATAACTCACACACCTCTGGTTCTCAGGGTTTGCTTCCTGGAATCACACCTAAGCTAAGTGGTTGAATCAAATGTTTTATTCTCCAAGAAACAGACATTTCAAAGAGGGATGAAAAAGCCATTGAGGTGCAGAGAGGTCACACTGAGTAGAGCCTTGATCCTTGAAGTACTTTGAGTCGAGTACAGAGCACAAGTATGGGAGGATAAGAGCATAAGAAGTTTCATTTGAGAGGGACAAAGAAGTGCATTTTAAATAAAAAACATTGGCATCTCTGTAACCTTCCTTCAGACACCTGCTTTTTCAGTGAATTTTTAGCAACTACCATCCCATAAACACCAGTTGGACACCTATTGTTCCTATCTCAATTTCTGGATAGCCTTTGAATTCTGATAGATTATTGTTAATAAGGTAAACATATTATGAAATCTAAGAAAATTATTCAGTGTCTTGCTTTTTTATTTATCAAATAAAAGACCACAAGCTGCAGATATGAGAAATTTATTGAAAAGCTTTCATATGCACCTAAACACTAACTACTTCATTTTGCCCAAGACATTAATCTATTCATCATCTTCTCTTTTTCATATGTTCAGACCCTGGCACCTTATCACAAATTCATAAGAACATAATAAAAACAATGCTTACTTGTACATGTGCTATAACAGATTGTTTCTACTTCCTTAGGAGGAAAACATTCAAAGGCTTTACTTTAAACCGCATTTTCAATAACATCGTTCATTTGCTATTATCTTCCTTTTATTCTCAGTATACAAAGTTGCATATGAAGATATTATTCCCACTGTTTATTAAGGTTCCTGCTGTGCTTTAAAGCTTGTTCTTGAGAGCCCACAGTGACTTCAGTGAGAAGAATCTAGGGCTTTAAAACTTTAAAATGCTTGCTTACAAAGAAAAATGTTTATATATTTCAATTTTACCAAGATCCAACATTCCCACTGCTGATAAAATATAGAAAGAGGGCAAACAAAGGATGAGTTTCATGATCACCTTTTGGTGTAGTGGAGACCTCCTCCTGGATATATTTCCCACCCGACAGGTGATCTGTTCTGTTCAAATACTATGGTGAACTTAAGTAAGAACACGTGACTCACCTCTCAGACCTGGGGCTCAGAGCAGCAGAATTCAGATAACTACCTGAGATTCTCATGCTGAAAATCTCTTCTGTAATGTCTATATTAACCTGTGTATCTGATCTGTCTACTTAAAAATTTCAGTGCATTATGGAGGCTGAGATAATAGCATGAGCCCCCTACTCCTTATGTTTTCTAGGGAAATCTCTCATCTGTGTCTGAAAGGCTTCTAATAGGCTCTAACTTTAAATTTAAGAAAATCATATTCACATCAAGAAATAGCATCTGTAATCTTTACTTAGATTAGAACCATTTTTAGTTTTAGCTTCCTTTGAGGTTTGGTAACAAATACATGCTAAGGCTTCTCATGACAGGAGAAACATATCTTTATTGGCAAATTTCCAAAGTATCAGGAAAAGTGAGAATCTATTCTTTGTAATAATTATATATAACAGTAATTAATGGTCTGGGACTTGTGTGATTAAGTAGATTCATACCTAGATTCTTCTCTAAGTCAATACACCTGAGTATTTTCAGTTTCTAAACATATCTACTTTCTTAATTCATATTGACCCCATTTTCTTTTAAATTTACTTCCAAGTATTTGAAGTTCTCCAAAGCTTATCTATTTTATCCTCTTTCCAATTCACAACAGAAGCCATGTCAAGGTAATTAACTTTGATAACCTATTTAGCATAAAGTTATTATAAGCCAACAGAGAGTATAAAAACTTTCCAGAAAATCCTCCAAATTCTTTAGTTTCTAAATTAGAGCACATGTTGCCATCTTCAGACCTTGAATAATACCTATTATAAGTAAACAAAACAGGATTTAGGTAAGTTCTTGAAAATTTTCATTTTAAATTTTTTAATGAATAAATTATAATTAAAAATTCCAGAGGTAGGCTTAATCATCAGGTTTTAATCGCATAGATTATAAGTAAATACATTTTAGCTAAAGATCATGTATAATTTCAACTATGCTAATACCTTCTACTGTTGTACAGGATTTGATGATATTGGGTCTAACAGAAGAAATCCACTAATTTTTGAGAAAGCCCTCAGCTTTTTGTTACATGACAATTTATTTTAGGTTTCTACTTCATAAGTTTGCTTCTTGATATTTTGAGTTACTTTTGATGGAGCCCTTCAGGAGTATATTGATGTGATTTGGGAATCCTAATTGACTGATTTCCCAAGTGTTAGAAGGAAAAAAACAAGTTTTATCTTTAAGTACATTTTAGACATAGGTCTGTATTTAAAAATGCTTACTCAAATAATGGTAAAGATGGTAAGTGGGGAGACTGCCAAATAAGGACTAGCCATGCTGTGATTTAAGTCATTTGCATGGGGATCCACAATAACTTTGAATATCAGCATATTCTTTTTGGATTGGGAAAGACAAACTTTCTCTGTAACTACTAGAAAACAAATCAATTCTCTATGATAAAATAAGTCAAATCAAAATGAAAACTTTTTTTTTTGTCCTCTATGTTTAAAACATTACTAGATTTTTTGGTTGTGATGGGGCAGGGAGTTTCACAGTGGGAGCAAGAGAGACTGATTAGAAAATTAAGTGCAAATTCTCTGATCCCAGATCTTAAAAGACGCAAGGGAAATTGACATTTTATAATGATACCCTCTGTTTTTGTTTTTGTTTTCCCTTTCTCTAATGCTAGATATATTTTCTAGAGAAGAAAAGAAATCTTTGATATTTCGAGAAGTTTACCAAATCTAAAAACATATACTACTTTTGAAACTTTGGATGAATATTGTTGATAGCTTTTCTGTTAGATCTATTATCTGTACATTTGATGTATTAAAACTTAATGTGATAGTAGAAAATTAACTTCTAAAAAAGTTTCAATTTATAAAAAACTTTAATCAAAATTCAGGTATTTGTGCTACCCACGGCAAATTAAAACAATTAAAATGACTAAATGTCTGCTTTTAAAATCTAAGGGTGAATATTCACTTGCATGTAGTTGATTCTACCAATTTAAATGTATTTGAAGTTAAGCAGGTTAATTGTTGAGATACAGTGTTTGAAGACCTAAATTTAAATGGAAATTTGATGCCTTATTTTAGCATGAAATGCTGCCATTCGGCTAAGGAAAGAAGGAAATAAACAGAATTTGTTGTTAGCATGTACCAAAATTGGAACCTAATTTTCTTGCATTTTTGTTTAATGCTGTTCCAATTGGAGGCATGAAATGAGCTGGATGCATCATCTGAGGACGGCAGCTCCACAGGCATCCGCCAGCCTGCTAAAAGGCTTTGCCTGTGTTTGTTTATGTTTGTGATTGTATTTCTCAGTTTACAGATGCTTATCCAGAACCAGCTTTCTACACTGGCAAGCAGAAATGAATGTACTTTGAATATCTCTGTGTTCTAGCCATATTGACATACTTTATTGGAAAATTAAAACTATTTGTTGATGAAAGTAGGGTGGGGGAAACTGGTGATTTTAAAAGAATGATTACCCTTTATTGAGTAAATTCTGGTTACTGCCTAATAAATAACTATATTAAATAACTTTGAGTGATGGAAACTTGTATACTGTACAAGCAATTTGTTATGGGAAAAGATAGTGTTTGCATGTTACAAATGTTAATAAGCAAATGAAGGAAAACGTAATTTTCCATCCTGATCTCTTATAGGCATACACAGACATAGTGAGTTTCTCACTTAAAGTCCTCAATCTCTTTGGTTCATTTATGTTATTGTATAGACATGGTCATAAATAAGACTAAGCAATGTAAGACATAGATAGGCATACATCAGCAGCAAATCTGTGTATGAAAAAGTTGAGGCTTGTTGTCTAGGGTACAGATTTCAGTGAGTTGGAAGGAAATAGCAGAGACAGCAGGATAAACTGGATGGACTAGCTACATGAGCAGAAATATCTTGATAAAAACTTTGGTAGCGCTTTATATTAAAGAAATATACTCACATGTCTCACATTTCTCATTTTTGGTTTGTTCTGTGATGTGAATCTTCCTGAAATTTGCTAAGCTCTTATGCTAGCTTTTCCTCATGCTGGTCTTAGTTTTTCCTCCCATTCCTGTCCTTCAACATTCACATTGTCATCCCCTTTTCTGTAAAAACAAATCTAATTCATAGTCTCTTGAATCACCTCTATTTTAGACAATTTTCCTCACCAATAAAACTTTCTCCCTTCTCTCCCCTCTACATAAATGTAGATAATATTGCATCTCCTTCATGGAATTTTCCTTAAGAACTTTGGACAGAATTGATTTATCTGTTCTCTGAATCTCCCCTTCCTTGTGTGTGTGTGTGTGTGTGTGTGTGTGTGTGTGTGTGTAGCATATTGATAACATGTTGGTATATTAGTTTTCTGTTGTCATCATAATAAATTACCATGCATTTAGCAGTTTACAAAGAACTATTAACTCACATTTCTATATGTCAGAAATTCAGGTATATATGATGATGATGGTTTTGCAAGTGTATACTTACCTTCAAATCATCGAGATTCATACATTAAATATTTTCAGTTTTCACATGTCAGTGAGACATCAATAGAGTAGTTTAAAAGAAAGAAGAAGTTCAGGCACAGAGTTGCTCTGCTGGTTCTCTACTTAGAGTCTCCCAAGGCCAATATTAAGGTTTCTGCAAGGCTGTGTTCTTTTTTGGAGGCTCTAGAATTGCATTTACTTCCAAGTTCATAGAGGTTTCCCACAGAATTCAGATCACTGAGGTCCCCATTTCCTTGCTGATTGTTTGCCTGAGGCCCTTCTCACCTTAGAGGCCCCCACATTCCTTGGCAAGTGGCCTCATTTTTCCATCTTCAAAGCCACACCAGCAGGTGGAGTGCTTCTCATGCTATGAATCTGACTTCCCCTTCTGTAGCATCTCTTTTTCCTCCAGCAGGAGAATTTTCTCTGCTTTTAAGGGTTCATGTGATTAAGATTGGGCTCACCTGTATAATCCAGGATGATCTCTCTATTTTAAGGACTATAACCTTAGTTACATTTGCAAAATCCCTTCTCAGCAGTACTTAGGTTAGCATTTGATAAAATAACCAAGGGGCAGGCATCTTGGGGAACATCTTTAGAATTCTGCCTACTACAGCTGTTACTACATAGTTGGCCTCTCTACTGTATTACCTCACTTTGGCTGCACTAGTATCCTTTTGAATTGGCTTTCCACACTCCTTTGAAATTAGTGTTCTTTGTGTGAATTAAATTGTGCAAAGGAAATCATTCAGATTTAAGGAGTCCAAGATAGAGGAAGGCCACCTCCTCTATAGCACCTTGCACATCAGCTAGTAAAGCAGTCGTTTTCTTGACCTGGGCTTCAGTATTCATTAATAGCTTCCTAGGTGTCAGGAAACAGTGGGAGTTGCATTGGCTTCTGGATTTGACTCCGTATTAATTATGCGTCAGTTGCCTAGTATTTAGCTTCCTCTTGTCCAGGATATTATGACTGTGACGGCAGCTGTAGACCACAATGAAACAGTCCCAGTGGTGATCTTAAAAGGAGTGACTTCCTTAGTGAACCAGTTCTCTATTCTTGAAGTATTTTTAAGAGGCTCAGGCTAGAATAGACTTCTTTATTTTTATAAGATTTTGTGAAGGCTATTCCCCTGGGTTCTGCTTTATGCTTAAAAACATTGCAGTAGTTTACGGTTCCTTCACTGAACCCTGCCTGACACAGTGTTTGATTGCAGGAATAAGTACAACATAATAGATCCTTAAAGTATGTGGCTTTGGATTAGTGGTCAGGTAATAGGTGTAGACGATCTGATGCTACAGGTTAGGACTGCGTGAGACCTTAGACAGACATAATTAAAATTGTCATCTAAAATAATCTGGAAGGAAGATGTTCCATGGTGCCGGTAACTTTGAGGGAAGTGGTTATATAGAGCAATGATTTTGGTATACCATACCTGCTTCTGGCTGTTTTTTAAGAAAGTGAAATATAAAACAGATGTATGGGCAGAGATAGAAATATCTGGAAAGTTCTAGAAATTTGGAGCTTCACAGGATTAAAATACCTGTGACTGCCTCTGTGCCCCAAGAATCAAGTGTTAAGGCTCAGCAAAGAAGCTGGTAAACAAGACAGAGTTAATGTACTTGTTAAGTCCAGAAAAGAAGTTTAGATTGGATATTGGCACATGGAATCAACTGTAAGCAAAAAGACCAAATGTCTAATATATTTTGAGATAATTGTGTTATTGAAGAAATCACAATCCTGGGCTGGAAAAACCTGTGTTTTTTCAATCCAAATAGCCTTCAGTTTTCTAATCATGAACAAGCAGTAAATGAATAAGATGAGCAGCCCCCAGGGAGAATCTACTCTCTAACATCCATTTTTGTATGTGGCCATTAAGATATGAAGAGGAAATAACCTCCAAGAGGGCAAAGCCATGGCAACAGAAGACACTGAAAGTAAGGTGCTCCCAGAATGCTGAGGCAGGTCTATTTGAGGAACCCATTTCATTTCCAGGAAAGGAGTTTTGTAATTCTAGTGCACTAGAATTTTTCTTCAGTAGTGGCTAGTTGCCACTGAGCATCTTTAATGTCCCTCGCCTTTTTGAATGGCACTTTTAATTATGTTTATCTTGTTGCTTTTCTCTCAGTTTAAGACTTTTTTTCTGAAATTGCATAGGTGAAGTGAATTTTAAATCTCTTAATCTAAGCATATTTTTTAATTGATAGGAACAATGAAAGTGATCAGTTTTATTTCTCAGTTATGTTTCCACTTTAGACACATTGAAGTTTTATATTCAAATGCATATTGTATGCGAGTTAAATTATCCATTTCTTAATGTAACCAATGTAGTGTTATACATAAATTTTAATAAATGCCTTGAATTATTCTATGACTTTCATATTCTGCCAAATTTCTGTAGTTTGTATAAATCATGCCAAATGTTTCCTCCTTTTTCCCAAAATAATTAAGAAATAGTGATAAAGAGATATGATTTTTAGGTGAGTCCAAACACATAATAAAACAAAATTTTTTTCAAGTTGAATATTAAATAACACTATCTTGATTATTTGGTGGCTTCCATGGTTCATAAACCATGGAATCAGGATGTGATCTTTGATTCGGTAAGAGTAAATTAAAATGAGCTTTTATTATGTGATAGCATTACTTGAAAAAATGTTTTTTTGATAATGTCATTCATATATTTTCTAAATTTTTAAAAACTTATTGAAGTTATTAATAAAAATATATTTGTCAACTACAATATATTTGTCAACTACAAAGTTGGAGGCACTCTGTTAGACATATTTAATTTTTTTTAATAATCTACTAGTATTCTAATATTATTTCAAATAGCATAATTGAACAAAATTTAATAATATCTAGAGGTACAATATAGATCTTTAAAATGAAACAAATGTAAAGAATGAGACTAAATAGAAATGAAAAATCATTAAGAAAGGTAAGAAGGATATTAACCTGTAGAGAAAATAAACTACTCTGAGTTTCTCTGTAAAACTCCTCCACATAGAGAGAAAATTGCACAATAGACTCCCATGCATTACAAAATTATTGACATTTTCTCAGTTGTGAACTTATCTATTCTCTCCAACTTTCCTCAAACCACTTTAGGGGAAAAAAATCTAGACATCTTGATCAGATCACTAAGCCAAATTTAGTGAAGTGATATTTTTTATAAAAGGAATTAGTTATCTATGATTTCATATATATATCTAGCAAAAATTTTGAGAAATTTGTTAAAAAAGTTTTATGTCCTTGAAATTCTTTTTCTTCTTTCCTAGTAATTTTACAGTTAATTATAGTCACTATCTTTCCTCTTCTGGTGTTTACATTTGACTATTTATTTCTCATTGCTGTAGCATGTGTCATTTTAACCAGGAAGAGAAGTCTTACTCTATCTCTAATCTTATACCTCTAGAATCCCAGAAAGAGGAAAGCACATTTAAATTAATGACATTCTACTAGTTTCTTAGGAATTTTGGAGATTTTCTCACTTAGATAGGGTCAATGGATCTGAGTAAAAAAATAGATTATAAACCAAATATATGTATTTATTTTCCATTGCATTCTGATAATTATCATGTAAAGGAAAGGTGTTACTTCTAACCGTAAAGTATGTAAGTTAGGAATATTAGAGTAATATCATTACAAAAATATTTTTTGGACTCCTACTATGTTTCATGTGTTATATAATAGATATACAATTATAAAAGGGATATTCAGTCTTTGTTTCCCATGACAAACACTGTGACACAGGGGTGACCAAGGCCCTGATACTGTCTTCGTAGAACAAGTGGAACTGAGAATAACAGAATAAATTAGATGCTGTATAAAAGGTAGGAACATAGTGCTAGGGAACATAAGGAGGGCTAAGAGAGCCATTAATTTTAAAATGAAGGAGTGGAGGAGGTGGTAATGTGTGAAGAAAGTTTTAAAGAAGAAATAGAAACCAATCTATGTGGATTGAGAGGCAGAGAGCATGGATTGTGTGGGAGAAGAACATTTGATATAGAGAAACCAGATAAAACACAATGTTAGTATGATGAAAATATTTGGCCTAGTAAAGAATTACGTGCTGAAGAAGCTGAACTTCAATGTATGGAAACATATGTATTTTTTAAATGACGTAATCAAATATAATTAATTTAACCAGAGTTCATGTGCCATGTTGTGCCAGATAACTATGTCCAAGATGTATATCATTTGCTGAGCCAGCTGATTAAGTTTAGGGTGAAAACTATGTAGATTCTACTATAATTCAGATTGATTTTCCCATGTTTTTGCTATCGAAGCCTGTGACCACAGCTAAAACCCCAAAGGAGTTGGGGGCATTTTTCTGTTTCCCTCCTTGAATCTCAGCCCAATTCAGATCTATTCTTTAGTTAGAGAAAATAATTGCTGATCAGCATCCTGCAGCCTTGGGCAAAGATGATATCTGCAATGCTTTGGTGTGTGTCCAAGAGCCATGCAAAGACATGACATACTGGGGACTTAAAAGTGATTTCTTCACTCCCTGTAGTCTCTACTCAACACAGTGGCAGTGAAGGTCAAAAGGAAATAGAAGGAGAATCATTTCTGCACGTGTACACACACACACAGACACACACACACACACACATACACAAAAATGCGTCAAAGTTTCCATCTGAAGATTTAGGCTAGTCTAATGTCTAATTTCTAATGTAATTGCTCTCATAACCATAATATTTGCTGCAGGGATTGCACCCACATTATTCCCTTTAGGGAAGTCTATGGATTTATTTATTAATGGTTGTTTAGAGAGGAAAAAAAATCCCTATGCATTCAAGATCATGGTTCCTAAATGCTGTGCCAGTGTAATTCATTGTTCTGGAGTTTGCCTGGTGAAGTGTAATTTTGTCAGAGCTCTGGGAAGTGCTTACTTTTAACCTGTGAGACATCACAGTTCTGGGATAGAGCTGATTACCAAGTCATATTTGTTATGGTTTTTTAGGTGGCTGGGTATTTCTAAAGAATCCCATTCCTCATACATCTGTACACATAATTTCTGTAGAAGACTGAATCTGTACTATACAGCAGCATAAAGAGAAGTGCTGCCTGTTATGCAGATAATTTACGCTTCATAATTTGGAGAATCAGAAAGGGAGTAGGGTGCAGTAGTTCCACTCAGTGGTTATATCAGATGATCCTTGGACCAGTCATTCTTCAACTGTGTCATTGTAGGTGATATACTAAACATTTAAAATCTAATTTTCATAATCTGTAAAATGGAGTTAGCAAGAGCTCCCTCATAAGCATAATTTTATCTTGTTTGAAGTTTTTACAATGTATGTAAAGTGTTTACCAGTATCTGTTACATAATTACCTCTCAATAATAGCTGTTATTGATATATTGCATAAATCCAAATACAGTGTAAACCTAGCATAAAATCTGGTTATGGGTGCTGAAGAAATCAAAACTTTATAGGGTATTGGAAGATTCACTTTGTAAAGTTAGCTGTCATTCAATTGCATTCTTTATTTTTCAGAAAAGGGATATATCATACCTATAGTCTACATGGAGAATTGATGCATCTCATTCATTGTTTTTCAAATAAAAACCATTCAGACAAATGGAAAATTTGTGTTTACTTCTTTTGCTCAAAATGTATAAAATTTGTTTTAAATTACTTGTTTGGAAAAATGGAAGAGTAGATTAGTAAAATTTTAGCAAAGAAATATACCAATTCTAATCCATTAAAAAGTTGAAGCTTTATTGAAACAATCCCTTAACAGTGTACATTTGTTAAATTGCTATCATTACTATTAATTTCGATATCATTTTGACATATAGCATAGGATGTCTGGAACTTGACTTTATTGGTAGGGTTAGTGGTAATTTACCTTTTGCAGTTCCTTGCTTGGTCAATGAATTTAGAATTAGAAAGCTTGCATTTAATTCTTAAGCCTATAAATCTGTGTGAGTGTTTAAGCAATGAGCATTTAAATATAATTAATTAGTTGGCAAGAATTTGGTAGTCTTTAATTTCAAGAACCATATATTTGTGTGTTTCCAGTTGGAATTGTACTGTATCATACTGAATAATATTGATCAAGTCCATTGGGAGATTGGCATGAACTATCTGGAAATAACTCATCTCCTACCCAGCACTGATTAACACTAGATCATTCATCACTACGTGTAGAACGCGGATGTCTGGGAGTATCTTGCTTCTTTTTTTGAGTGATAGCCATCCTCTACTTAAATGAATAGAACAGTTAGAGGAAATAATCAGGCTTTTCTCTCAGACAGTCTAGGAAGTCATTACCAAAATTACTAATCAGTTCTGAATAAGGAGTAAGTAAATGTTATGGAAATCATGATTAAGATTATATGACCAATTGCTATTTAAGATTTGAAATCTGATGTAAATGTAATATCAAAAAGGCAAAAGGGAGGATCAGAATTATACAAAAACTAGCAGGATGAGCTATCTCCAAATAAATATTTTATTAGTATTGATTACTTAATATCCAAATAAGTATTTCACCAAATCATTATGTAGTCTATTGATATTTTAGGAAAATTTAGAGAACATAATTGCTGAACTTCTCTTTTGAAAAAGACAATCTTCTTGGGCTTAAATCCTTACCTTCAACATGGAGATTATAATACCAACCTCATAGTATTGTTGAGTGTTAAGTGAGAAAACACATATCAGCTGCCTGAGAGGCAAAGAATGTTATTTATTTTTTCCATTTCTGTTACTTTCTATCCTTGAAAGATTGAAGTTCATATTTTTAAACACCGTAGCACCCAAAATGCACACAACAGCAAAAAACTAAAATGAAAACAAACAAAAACAATTTTTTTGGGTGATTAAAGCCCAAGAAGGTTACTTCTTGCCAATAAGCAGGTAGAGAAATACAAATGAGGACATAACTGGACTTCCCTCTTTGAATATATGGCCTTTCCTGCTTGAAACACTGTCATGAATGTAATTCAGTTTTACATGAAAAAAAAAAAAAAGAAAGTGGGGAAGGGAAAGTTAAATTCAATTTAAGGCATTTCTAGAAGAACAACAATCAGACTGAACCTGATATAAATGCTAGAATGTATCTGAACTCGAGGCGAATTTTCAGATTTTAAGAATCTCCCCTCCCCTCAGCTGGCAATTATTTGATACTAGGATTGAGGGACATTTAAGACATTCCCACTAGTTTTTAAACAGAGGAAGGTTGAGTAAGAAATAGAATCATTTTAAAGGCTGAAGAACATCAATAATAATTTATTCTGATAATTAAATGGTTTTTAATCTTTAAGGAAGTACCATAGAGGCTAGAGTCTGTAGACTATGAGGGTTCTCTGAAAAAGTCTAGGCAACCTATAGCCACCAAAGGTGTTCAAGATAGACTGGGCCAGACCTGAGTTTAGAGTACAATGGAGTCCCAGGCAGTAAGGGAGGGGAGGGGCTGATGGGCAGGTGAAGTCAGTTAAATTTAATAAGCTGACTCAGGTCTTTTTTATTGGTGTATTTCACTTAGGGACTTCTCAGAGCTTTAGAATGGATATGGTGAACTTCCAAGAACAAAATCTAGGATGTTGTACTACCTAAATTTGATCATGAAATGATTTCATTTTTTGAATGCCTTTTAATGTCTTTTAGAATTTATTATTTCTCCAGGGGAAATAATTGTTAATATACAAACCTACAAAATTCACAGTCCCTTAAGAGAAATCGATTCTACATCTCTTCTATCTCCTGACATTCCTAAACCAGGGAGATTTTTTACTTCCTTGGGAACCTTGTTGAGTCATGAACCATATTTAAATAATAGCAACATGAAAATAAATATCAATTGAATGTAAAATATCAAGTACTAATATTAAAGTAGTTTTTCATTTATCTTTAACCATTCCTGTGAACAAATTCAAGTGGAGTAACACTATGAATCAATCAAATCGGTTTTACAAAGTCAATAAGATACTAAGAATAGATTTGACTGTTGGTTGAATTATGTTCTAATGAAATAAAATCTAAGTCAAAATGTCTTAGTTATCCAATTGCATCTTTTTAAAGTTATATATCCTTCATGGATATATAAGTAAAAGTGAGAATACAAAAATGTTTTAAACTAAGTATATTTTTTTTCTAAGAAAACTATTTATGTCTATCTATCTCTAAAGCTTTCTATCATATAATTTTTAGGAAAATTAAAGATATGATCCTAGGTTTATTAAAAGGCATTTAAAATAAAATACGAAGAGCTCTTTGAATGATCAGAACAGAAAATGATTCAGAATTTCACTTCAAAATGTAGGCAATTGTTTGGCTGTAAAAGGATGCTCTGGAAGGCGTTGTGGCCTTGCCAGAACAGAGCACATTTGTGAAATCTCAGGGGAAGCTTCATCCTCCAGAGAGTTTTCGTTTGCTTTTCACTTCAAAGCAGTCAGGCTCAGCATCTTGATAATAAGCCAATGTGAACATCCAAACATCTGTAACTTCTCCTTCACACTCTCGGTCCTTCTGTTGGAATATCAGAAGATGGCAATATAAATCATAAAGAAAATATTGCCCTTTTACTTAAGTTTTAACTTCAGCACATTTCTGAATCAAATAATAATAATTGTGTTAGTTTATAAAATTTAAAAAATTACTATTTTAAACTGTATGGGATCATAGATTCTGATTTTGATGTTTCCAGAAAATAAATGGGAGCTCAGAAATGTCCAGTGCCTTGCCTCATGGCATACAGCAGGTGAGTAGCTCAGCTCCAGTACTCTCTCAAATGTCGCTCTGCTTGAATTCTTCATTCTGTTCAAAAGCTGCTTATTGGCCACCTGTGCCAGGCCTTGTGGGGATGCTGAATCCAAATATGAGGTGACTCTCTTTTGTACCAGAGTAGCTAATGATGTATATATTTTTTACCAAATGTTTTTGAGGGGTATCATAAGGTTACTTATTTCTAATGATTAAAATTCATAGAGCTTCAGATATGTTTGCTTACGCAACACAAAAAACATATAATTAAAATAATCTTGATAGTATAAAATGTCTATGAATAAAGTGACTTAAGGGTGATTTTTTCCAACCAACTTTTCTTTTATTGAGATATGATTTATGTACAGTAAAATGTTTAATTGGATGTGTTTGTATCTCTATCTGTATCTGTATCTCTATAACTATATCCATAACTATATCTGTATCTTTACCCATTGTCGATAGTCTCTCAACCATTTGAAATCAAGCTGTAGACATAATACTGCTTTGCTTCTAAATTATAGTGTGAATTTCCTCTAAACAAGGTTACTTTTTTCATTATATCTATACAACCCTCTGAATAAGGTAACCAACTTTTTAGAAGGCCAACACAGGACACAACCATACAAGGCCAAAATTACATATATACAATCAATAAGCATACATGTGAATGTTGTTATTTTAATATAAATATATGAGAATAGGTTTCTATTTAAAATTATGTATTTGCTTTTTTGTCTTATAAATGTTAATATTTACTCTATTTAATTTTCTGTTACATAAACAGTGGTATTTAAATAGGACCAGTTAAAAGTGGCATTAAGTAAAAATTAATATTACTAATTAAACAAATAATATGTGTGAGAAAAATATAAAAATATTTAATATTTCTGTCTTTTGATACAGCAATTTATTGAAAATATTTTTAAAATATTTATTTGATATTTATATCATGTAGGCTATATTATTGTGTATTCTTAAGACACATACATCTGAACCTGTTTAAAAGGAGAATGAAAAACAATAAGGCTAATTAAATACATATCATTCCTACTTAATAAAAGTAAAAATGACATGTTTTTTTCCTGCTCATAGTACAGTAGGATATTTTTACTCCTCCTGTTTCCTCTTTCTAATATTAGACCTCTGATCTGCCTACAGCATTTAGGACATGTTTCTTTTCTTCTGTGTAGTGGTAAAACTGGATACCGTCAAACATAAAATTCAGTTTGACTTGCAGCTCTGCTTTTGTCAAACTCATATTACACTCATTTCTGATGTCCGTCCAATATGATGAGACCAAGCTAAATATGCTCTTAACAAAAGCATTTGATCATGGACTATTTTGAATTGTTTAAAGGGTATTAAATTTTTTAAAAACAATTTTTATTGACATAAAATTCACATAACATAAAATGAACCATTTTAAAGTTTACATTCACAATGTTATATAACATTTCTATCTGGTTCTAAAATATTTTTAACATTCCAAAAGTAAACTTTGTTCCCATTAAGTACTCCCTCACCAGTTCTCTCCTCAGGCCCTAGCAAAATTAATCTGTTTTTTGTCCCTATGGATATACTTATTTTAGATGTATTGTGTAAATGGAATTATATAATATATGACTTTTGTTTCTGATTTCTTTCACTTAACATTTGTATTTATGTTATGAACATATTTCAAGGTTCATCTATGTTGTAGTAGATATCAAAATTTCATTCACTTTTATGACTGACCACTATTCCATTGTATAGATGTTTCACATTTTGTTTATTCATTCATCCATTGATAGACAATTGGTTTGTTTCCACTTTTTATCTGTTGCAAATAGTGCTGCTATGCAGATTTGTGTATATATTTTTGTTTGGATATCTATTTTTAGTTTTTTTTGCATTTGTACCTAGGAGTAGAATTGTTAGATCATATGATAATTTCATGCTTAACTTTTTGAGGAACCACCAAACTGTTTCCACAGTAGCTGAATCATTTTACATTTCCACCAGCAATGTACAATGGTTCTAATGTTACCAAATATTTACCACCATTTGTTATTTTCAGTTATTATTATTACTTACCATGCTAGTGGAGTGAGGTGGTATCTCACTGTGGTTTTGATTTATATTTTCCTAATGACTAATGATATAGCACATCTTTTCATATGCTTATTGGCCATTTTGTAATATGCTTTGGAAAAATGTTTATTCAAATTCTTTGCTTATCTCTAAATTTGATTGTTCATTTTTTTGTTGTTTTATATATTCTGGATAATAGACCTTATCATTTATATGACTTGCAAATATTTTCCCTTATTCTTTTGAGTAGTCTTTCACTTTCTTGGTAATGTCCTTTGATGTACACAAGTTTAAATTTATGAAGTCAATTTATCTATTTTTTCATTTATTTCTTGTGCAGTTGGTGTCATATCTGAGTTCATTGCTAATCCAAGATTATGAACATATACTACTGTGTTTTCTTCTAAGAGTTTTATGGTTTTAGCTCTTATATTCAGGCCTTTGATAGATCTTTTGCTAATTTTTATGTATGGTATGAGGTAGGGGTAATACTTAGAATTTTATTTACTAATGACAGCAGGTTTTTAGGTTTATAGAAATTAGCTTTCAGCTTTCCAAAAACAGCCCAACCTCTGTTACTCTACAAGCTTGTTCTGGTAGACCAGCTGTTTTTAAATCAGGTCCTTCACATCCATAAACTTATAGTAGAAACTATCCATTTCTATACTCTGAAGTAAATAAGGTAAACCTCTTTTTGTCAAGGAAAATGGTTTTAAAGCACAAAAGTAATTTGAACTTTGAAAGCTGAAGTGGATTTCAAATAAGCTATATTTTTAGTAAAAAATCATCTCTGAAATAAACTTTTTGTATTTGACTGTGTTTTTTGTTCTATGTTGGGGTAAATAATACTAAGAAAATTCCATATTCAGTCAACAAATATGTATAGCATACTATGTGAATAAAATAGACAAAATTCCCTTCCTCATTATGCTTACATTTTAGTGGGGAGAGGGAAAAAATAAACAAATAATAAATGCATAGGATTATATCAGACATTGTTAAGTACTACAGAAAATATCAAGGCAGGGAAAGAAGAAAGAGAGTGCACTACAACTTATAATAGAGTAGGCAGGGAAGCCTGTACTAAGGTGGTCATTTGAACAAAGCCCAAAAGGAGATGAGGTACATGTCCTGGGGAGGAGCATGGTCGCAGTTCTAACAGGAATAAAATTATATCTTTATGTGTTTTATTTTTTATGAGTATTATTTGAAAATATTATGAGAATGTAATATTTTATTAAATGGAAAACAAAAATCTCATATAACAATGGAGCAAGAGTCATGAAAGTCAAATATATTGCTCTTAGACAGGACATTTCAATGCCTGACTGATTAAAAATGGCTTCATCCACATGGCTCCCACATTAAATACAGCTATGTTAAAATGTCTTGCTCTGAATAAAATAATGTTTCTTTCCTCAAGAGACTAGATTTTAGGCATATAAACAAACTAATACAAAAATGTGTCATGTTTAAAGAAAGGAAAAATTCAGAGTTAAAGAATTAATCTATGAGAGTGCAGATCAAAGAAACTTTTAGAGAGATGCTAGTACATAAATAGCATACTGAAGATCAATCAGACAAACAAGCTAGGGCATTCTGGATTCGGAGAACAATAGGTGCAGTGCTGTGATTCATGTGGTGAATCCCTTATCTTTGTTAAGAGTTGCCAGAGCACAAATCTCACAAATTGTAATATGGAAGGTGAGGCTGAGGAAAGAGGCAGGGGTCAGATCATGAAAGGACTTTGGTGCCTGGTGGAGCAGCTCATGAATAATTTTGAACAGAACAAGTGACATCATGAGACTTGCTTTATGCAAAGATTCCTCTAACTGCAGTGTAGAATGTCAACTGGAGGAGGCGAGCAGTAAAGAGAATGAAAGCAACCTCGGGAGTTTGGATATTCGGTCATGGTGGATGTGATGCAGAACAGAAAACAGATTCAGGAGGGTATGTATGAGAAAACCAAAAGAATTTGATCATTGACTGGATTTGGAGAGTTAAATGATAATACAATTGACTAAATGGTGTTTCTGGCTGAATGGAGGCACCAATCTCAAAATGGGGTATGACCTTGGAAATACTCTATATTGTTTCACAGTATGGGTACAGTCTGCCTCTACTTATCTCTAATGTTACTATAGTATTATTCCTGGGTTGAAGGAAATGAAAAGATTGAAGTAAGTTGGATAATATAATTGTTGGTAACTTTTAATTAGTCTTACAACAAAATGTTTTCCTCTTATTTGTGAATGACAAGGTACATTTGACTAGCCAACTGTTAATGATTGCTGCAAATAAAATTATCCTCTATGAAGGAAACAAAACAAATTTTGATTGCATAGTAAGTACACTTTGCTAACATACCTTCCCTCATGAGAACTCTGTATAGGACAATATTGTTTTAAAGGTGAGAAACAGGATCATTTGCTCACTGTTTCATGATTCATAACTGGTAAGACTGGGAGATTTAATCTCTTCTGCTCTTTATGCCAAAGCCCCAGATCTCTCCACAACAGGAAGACAAAAGTTCAAAAGTAAATGAATAGTCTATTGTTTGTATATATGACTCTAGTTAGATAAGATAACTGTGTTTTTGGTTAAATAAAAGATTATAATAAGACATTGACAGTTTTTATTTTTGGAAAATTATGATTATTTTCATCAGGAATACTTTGATACTGCCATTGTACAGGAGTGGTTTATGATTAGATTTAAAGTTAAGTGAATTGTACTGCTGATGTTTGTGGTAGTACTTATCTTTGCAATGGGCTACATTTACTTTTATATTCCGAATTTTAAATATTAGAATATTTTGCTCGAGTGGAAGATGTAGGCAAATAACTTTGAAAAAAGGTTTAGTAAAGTTACTTTTAAATAGAAATATAATACAAATGTATGGAATACATATATTCATATGAGGTTTGGGAAACTTATGTATATATACATGCACATATATGTAACGTGTACACACATAAAATTATATATAAATTTATATGTGAAACTTTGCTATTTAAATTAATAGTAGTAATATGAATATTCAAGGGGATTCACTAATATTGCTGAGTGGTTATTTGCTCTCAAATTTGTATTGGCAAAAGCATAGTCAAATGCCTATTATATACAAATAAAATTTAAGAGAGTTCAAACGAAAATCTTATTTGGTGTGTGCATAAGAATTTAAGAAAAGAAGTTTTTAAGCAGTGATGTCAGTACTGAATGACCAATTTTAACTCTATTAACAGTGGTCAGTATTGACTTTACAACTTCTTACAAGGCTGCTAATTATTACGTAGGAAAAAGAGTGTGAGCATTTTAGAATCAGAACATTTCTGTTGAGGAGACAAAGCTTCTTAAAAAATAGACCATTTTGAAATCCATTTGCATAATCAATAAGTATGGCATATGGAATTTTCGTTTCCAGTATACTGATCACTCAAGCAAATACAGGGTTACAGTAGAAGTGAGATTTAGAAAAGAGTTGGAAATTGTTTCCTTTTTATTTTCCCTCTGTGGTTCTTAGTTATCCTTCAAGGCTTCAAAAACACAACTGTCTGAATCATTGTTTGAAGAAGAAAATGTGATCGTGTCTCTTCTTTTGTTAAAAAACTACCTCTAATGATTTTTAATTGTTTTGTAATCTCAAATCCCAACATATCCACAAAATTTCCAGCATCACCTCTGATTCATTTTGATCTATTTTATTTGAGCTATTTGAGTTTTTCTGAGGTCATCAAGTCCTACCTACTTTCATCCATCTTGGTACTGTCATATGTACAGTTCTCTCTGCCTGGAATACTCTTGTCTCTACTCCACAATTATACCAAAGTTAATTTTTTTTCATAGCTAAACTTGAACATTGTTTTATCTTGAGAAATATTTTTGTAAATTCACAGTTTAGGCTAAAATCTTCTGTTGTACATTCTCATATAAGAGGATACTTCTAAAGAGCACTTCGCACACAAAGTTAACAAGATATTTATTAAAATGTAATTGTATTCTGTCTGACTTATTTTCTTCGCATGATATTCTCAAGATTCATCCACGTTGTCACAAAAGGCAATATTTCATCCATTTCTTATGTTTGAGTAATATTGCATTGTATATATGTACTACATCTTCTTTATCCAATCATCTATTGAAGGACACTAAATAATGGACACTAAATAAAGGATATCAAATCTATCTCGGCTACTAAATAATGCTGCAATTAAGTTGAGTTGAGAACCATATGATTTCACTTATATGTGTGCTATAAAACTGAAAGCAACACACACAAACAAGACAAACAGAAACTCATAAATTCAGACAACAGTTTAGTAGTTTTCAGAGGGAAAGTGGGGAGAGGAAGAGATAAGTAAGGGTAAAAGAGGTCAAATATGTGGTGACGTAAGGAAATTTGACTTTGGGTGGTGAACACACAATGCAATATACAGATGATGTATTATGGAATTGTATACTTGAAATCTATACAATTTCATTAACCAATATCACCCCAATAAATTTAATAAAACAATAATTATTTAATGGCCATTTTCTCCATGGATGTGTAAATCCCTTGAGGCATAGAGGCTGCAGTGTATAGCTTTGTATGCCCAGTGCCTGATGTTTAGTAGGAACAGTGAAGACTGTGGTAGATTAACTGACTTGTGATAGTGCTTTCATATAAAAAGTGTTTAAAAATTTTAAGCTGTCATTATGGGGTGCAGTAGACTTTTCTCCTTTAGTCAAGGTCATTTAGAAAACAACATTTTTTTGAAAAGATCAATAAAATTGACACACCCCTGGATAGACTCACTAAGGGAAAAAGAGAAAAGACACAAACAAAATCAGAAATGAGAGGAGAAGTTATGGCGAATACCACAGAAATGCAAAGGTTATACAAGAATACTGTGAAAAATTATGTGCCACCAAATTCCATAAGAAATGGACAAGTTCTTAGAAATATACAACTTTCTTAGACTGAATCACAAAGAGCTGGAAAATCTAAATAGACTGATTAACAGTAAGGAAAGTGAAACAATCATCAAAAACCTCCCCAAAAGTAAAAATCCAGGACCAGATAGCTTCACTAGTGAATTTACCAAACATTCAAGGATGATTTGATACCTGTCCTTCTCAAACTCTTCAGAAAATTTTAAGAAGAGGCAGTACTTCAGCATTTTATGAGGTCAACATTACCCTGATACTCAAACCTGGTAAGGATAAAACACAGACACACACACACACACACACACACACACACACACATGCACGCACACACATACAACCTATAGACCCATATCTCTGATGAATACAAAGATGAATACAAATGCAAAAATCCAAAACAAAATACTAGCAAATTGAATACAACAATATATTAAAAATAATGATGAAATACTGAAAGTTTTTCCTCTAAGATCAGGAATAAGACAAAGATGCCCACTTTCACCACTCTTATTTAATATAGTATTAGAAGTCCTAGCTAGAGCAATCAGGCAAGAGAAAGAAATAATAGGCATCCAAATTGGGAATGAAGAAGTCAAATGGTCACTTTTTGCAGATGACATGATTCTTTATATGGAAAACTCTAAAGACTCCACCAAAAAACTATTAGAAACAATAAACAAATACAGTAAAGCTGCAGAATATAAAATCAACATTAAAAAAATCCATTGTGTTCTTATAAACTAACAATGAAATTTCAGAAAAAGAAATAGAAAAAACAATTTCTTTTGCAATTGCAACAAAAAATAAAATATCTAAGAATAAACTTAATGAAGCATGCGAAGGACCTGTACACTGAAAACTATAAGACATTATTAAAAGAAATGGAAAAAGACACAAAAAAATAGAAAGATATTTCATGTTCATGGATTAGAAGAATGAATGTACTTACAATGGCCCTATTTCTTAAAGCAATATACAGATTTAATGTAATCCCCATCAAAATCCCAATGATATTTTTTAAAGAAGAACAAAAAAAAATAATCAGATTTGTATGAAATCACAAAAGACCTGAAATAGCCAAAGCAATCCTGAGGAAATAGAACAAGGCCGGAGATATTATACTGTCAGACTTCAGATTATACTATAAAGTGACAGTAATCAAAACAGAATGGTATTGGCAGAAAAACAGACACAGTCTAATGGAACAGAATTGAGAGCCTGGAAACAAACCTATATACACACACACACACACACACACACACACACACACACACACATATACATATATATATATGCAAATAATTTTTGACAAAGGAGACAAAAACATACAATGAAGAATAGAAAACCTCTTCAGTAAATGGTGCTGGAAAAATTGGAAAGCCACATGCAAAAGATTGAAACTGGACTGCCATCAGTCACCATGCACCAAAATTAACTCAAAATGGATCAAATACCTAAATACAAGTTTGCAACAATATAATGCATAGAAGAAAACATAGATACCAAACTTATGGACCTGGTCTTTTATGAATTTGCCTTCAAAGGCAAGGGAAGTAAAAGCAAAAATAAATGAATGGAACTGAAAAGATTCTGCATAGCAAAAGAAACCATCAGCAAAACAAAGAGACAACCAACTGAATGGGAGAAAATATTTGCAAACAATGCCTCCGATAAGGGGTTAATATCCAAAATATACGAAGAACTCATATAACAACAACAAAAAACAAATAATCCAATTTAAAAAATGCGCAAAGGACCTGAACAGACACTTCTCCCAGGAAGATATACAAATGGCCAACAGACATGAAAAGATGCTCGATTTCACTAGTTATTAGTACAATGCAAATCAAAACCACAATGAGATACTATCTCACATGCGTAAGAATGGCTGTTATCAATAAGACAAGTAATAAGTGTTGGAGAGGTGAGGAAATAGGAACCTTCATACACTGCTCATAGGTATCTAAATTGGTATAGCCACTACAGAAAATAGTATGGAAGTTCCTCAAAAATTAAGAATGCAATTACTGTATGACCCAGCGATCCCTCTTCTGAGTATTTACCCCCCAAAATTGAAAACATTTATCCATAAAGATGTATGCACCTTGATGTTCATTGCAGCATTATTCATGGTGGCCAAGACATGGAAACAACCAAAGTGCCTTTTGATAGATGATTAGCTAAAGAAGATGAGGTACATATACACAATGGAATATTACTCAGCTATGAGAAAAGATGAAATACTGCCATTTGTGACAGTGCAGGTGGATCTTGAGATTATCATGCTAAGTAAAATAAGACAAAAAGTTGAGAAACAAATGATTTCACTCAAATATAGGATCTAAAACTGAAAGCTACAAACAAGACAAACATACAAAAACTCATAGACACAACAGTTTAGTGGTTTCCAGAAGGGAAGGGGATATGGGGGAGGTAGATAAGGTTAAAGGCAGTCAATAACATGGTGATGGAAGATTCAGCTTTGGATGGTGGATACACGATGCAATATACAGATGATGTATCATTGAATTGTATACTTGAAACCTATATAATGTTATTAACCAATGTCTCCCCAATAAATTTAATAACAAAAAACAACAACAGCAACAAAGGAACATTCCTGTTTTGATATGTGTATGAGATCCTCTGTCATTTTGGTTCTTTGTTCACCTATTTGTTATTGTCTACTTCTAAGAGTGGTATGAAGGTGGACTGATGTACTTATATACAGACAAGTGGTTCTCAATCAGAGTTATTTAGCTCTTCAGGGGATATCTGGCAATTTCTGGAGAGATTTTTGATTATAACATTGGGAGATTGTACTGGCATCTCTAGGATAGGAATACAGCTGAAATTCTACAACACACACTGAAGGCACTCAAAACAATTATCTGGCCCAAATGTGAATAGTGCCAAGTTTGAGAAACCTTGGTATGGAGAATTGGACTTGAACTAATTCTGTCCTGGGTAAATATCGTTTCTATAATACAGCTTGAGAGTATGCTATTTTAATTAATTAATTTTTGTTGCTCATATAGACATGACTAGTATTCTTATTTCATACTGTATAACTGGTTAATTTAGAGTCCATTACAGATAGTTTTCCATACTAAATACAATATCTCACATATTACCAACATTCAATAATTTTTGTTGAATTGAATTTTATGTGGCACATCATTCCAGCTTGCCAAGATCATTTTGTATCCAAGGCCTAATGTGTAAATTATATCTAACTTCCTAGTTTCATGTCAAACACAAAGCAGATAAGTATGGCATCTATACCATTGATAGAAATAGTGAACAAGACAAGACTATGCACTAATATGAAATTCTGGAAATTATGTTATGGAATATAAGCATTTAAAAATCACCATTTCATCATAGTATTGTACTTGACCCTGTGACACCTGCTTGTGTAAGTTTGGCATTTATTGAAGAAAAACATAATTATACTTTCAAGAAGATTCCATGTATGGAAAATACTATTAAAAGATGGGTAATAATTTAAAGTAATTATGAAACAATGGGTTAACATTTTAAATGTTTGAAATACTTATACAGATTGTCAAAAGAGCATCATGTCCTCTATAGTCCAATGGACAAATATTGAAAAATAATTTACACAAGAGAAAATTATTTAAAAATATTAGTAATTTAAAAAGTAATAGTTAACATTTATTGAACACTGTTTTCAGGCACTGAGCTAAATGCTATATACACACTTTCTGACTTACTCTGAAGTATGTGGTTTTTTAAATCTATCTTTGATGGCCTCATCAAGGTTAAGTAATTTGTCAAGATCCCTTGACATTACATCCTACATTATGAGAACCAAATCTCCTCCTGCATTATAAGAACCAAAAGAGTATGAACTATTCTTTTTTAGGAAAGTATTTGGAAAACTGGACTCAAACATTCTTCTTTCTCTATATATATATATATCAGTGAATTTGTAATGTGACTTTGTAGCTACTTTCATGTGAACTTTTATTTTTCTACCCCTTTAATCTGGCTTTGTGACTTTGGCTAATACAATAAGCTGGTAGTTATGGGTCCAATTTCTAAACCTGGGCTTTGTGAAGCCATGCATACTTCTGCTTGCTTTTTATGCACTTCTCACTCTCACCTGAATAAACCCAGCCAGGGGATTAGCGGAAGAAAGACAACATGGACAAGAATTGAGTCAGCCAGTTGTCCCACTTGAAGTTCCATACATATCTGAGAGACGCCAGCCAATATAACAAGAGACAACTCACATGCAACCCACAGCTAACCACAACTGCATGAGTGATCCCACTCATGAACAGAAGAACATCCCTGCTGAGCTTAGCCTAAATTCCCAAACCAGAAAACTATGAGCCAAATACACGGTTGTTTTAAATAACTAAATATTTGAGCCTTTTATTATGTACCATAGGTAACCAATATATTTTGTGACAACACTTTACTGCTTATGGAAAATTTATGTTAATGCCAACACTCTGCAAAATGAAGTTCTATATCTTAGCTTTTACCTTGCTCCCCAGGATTGCTCACTGGCACTTCCAGTTGAAATATACCTGAGTTTTCTAGAGGATGTTTAATTTCCAATCAGGTAGCAGAGACCATTACATCTTGTGGATTTTGACTATATAAATAGCTAGAATTACTCTAAGATATAATTTGTTTTTACTTGATTAGAGCCAATTAGGCTTTATTCAATTTATTTCACATGTTTTTCAATTAATGTATGCTTCATGGAAGTAATGAAGTTGCAAGAAACAGCAATCTATCTATTACTATAGGATGTAAATATTTGTAAGAAGGAGACGAGCACTGCTGGGATATTTTGTGAAAATAATTAGGTTTGCAGATTAATGAAATAAAAATTATTATAATTGTATTCTAGCAGTAGGACACTACTGATACTGAGATTGTTTGTACTGAAATCCTAATGCTGTGTGAACTTTCCACTTCTTCCTGGCAACCTGGATCAAATTTTTGGTTTTGTTTTATTTTTCATTTTTTTAAATACGTCTTCTCACATAGTAGTGCTAACAATAATTTAATATAGAATCTTATTTTATTCTATTTAGACAATTGATACTGGGTTTTTTTTTGGGGGGGGGACATTCAGTAACAGACAAGGAGATACCAAAATATTTTTCGATTTTAAATCAGAATGTTTAGATTGTAGTTAAAACTTTCTCTACTGACATCTTTCAAATTTTTAAACTTGCAGTTTCATTACTTGCAAATGAGATCTTTTGATCGATTAATTGTAAAAATGGCCTCAGTTCTTCCCCTTACTCTATTTGTGGTCCTTGCAAAGTGATGTACAGCTCCTTCCATCAAGGAGTCGATTTTATTTCCCCACTCTGAATCTGAACTGACCTGTGGCTTATTTTAGCCAATAGAACAAGGCAGAAGAGATGATGCACCAGGTCTGACACTAGGCTTCAGGAAATAATGCTTTTGTTCACTCTCTTGGACTCCAGTGAGAACTCATCTGGCCAAGCCCATTGGAGGAGGAGAGACCACATAACATAGAACCACTGAATCTCCCATGTAAGGCCAGGTTAGACCAGCCACCCCCATCTGACCAACCAGCTACTTGCAGATGCATTAGCAAACCCAGCTGAAATCAGCCTCACCTAGAGCAGATGAGCAGAACCACCCAGCTGACCTTTAGTCTCATGGGTATAATTAGTCTTCTTGTTTTAAGCTACTGTGTTTTGGAGTGATTTGTTAGGCAGTAATGGCGAACTGCATTGTATAAAATAACGTATTTTTTATACCTCATGTACTGTTGTGAGGCTTGACATTATATGAAAAAATTATTTATGTGATAATGTCATAACTCATTTTAGAATCAACTGTAGTGCATTTTCTAAATAAATAAATTTTATATATAATAAATTTTGGTTTATCCAAATCTTAATTTCACTGATTCTTTGAAATTAACCATAATTTCTTTGAAATTAAATAGAAGCACTCATTAAAATTTATTCTGCATGTATTTAAAACCATTATTTGCCAAACTGTTTTGAATTTGAAACAGTATTATTGTAAAACATAGAAAAATCTATTGAAATGTACTTTTTAAAAGCTTTAAGAACTCTAATTTAATGTGTTATAAATATATCAACATTTTTTTAAATATGAAGCAAAAACAAGTTAAAGAAAACAGACCAATTGTCCAATATTAGAGTGTTTCAAAATTTTTTTAAATTTAGATGTACAAATATTTAGTTATTTAAAACATTTATTGAATATTAAAATAGGGGGATATGATAGGCTTCAAGAATGAATTAGAAAATTATACTTGTTACTTGAATGAAATAACCGTGAACAGTTTGAGCCACCACAAAATGACAGCATATTCTCTATAATAGGCCATGTTTACTTTGTTCTGATAAGGATAGCTGTAACTGTGATTTTCTCCTCTGAAAGGGCACATATGGGAAAATAACATTTACTGTGAATTTATTGACTTGGCTTCAGACTTGTCTTATTAGTACTGAATGCTGCTAGAAAAAGCAGGCAGTGATTATTTCAAAATTCTATTGGAACCCTGGGCTGTTGTTTATGTTAAGTTTTGCAAGAGCTTCTATGAACTGCTGGCTTTCATTCATTTGTCCTTGTTTCAGCTGACATTGTCATTCATGACTGCACAAGACTATAAATGATAGTCTAATGTCACTTATCTAATTACTTGGCATCCTGCACTAAAGTTTAATCCTCTAGGGTCAATAGCAGCTCTCAGCTTGGCATTCAACAAACAAGCATAGATATGTGTATGGATATATTTACAGGAGACAAGAGTACAGTTTTGTCTTTCTTTATTGAGGCATGCATGATACATTCAAAAAAGTGGTACATATATAATGTATACATCTTGATGAGTTTGAAGATAAGTATACATCCATGAAAGTGTCGCCATAAACAATGCCATAAACTTAGTCACTCCCCCTAAAAGTTTCCTCTCTCCCTTTTTTTTTTGTGATAATAATATTTAACATAAGATCTACTCTCTTAACAAAATCTTAACTATATGCTGTAGAGTAGATGTCTAGGACTTACTCATCTTGCATAACTAAATCTGTGTATCCTTTGACCAACGTATCCCTGATCCCTCCTTCTCTGAGCCCTTGGACTTTACTTCTATGAGCTTGACTAGTTTAGATTCCTGCTATGAATAGGATCAAGCAGTATTTGTTCTTTTGTTTTTAATATTTTGAAGAACCTCAAATCTCTGCTCTTTGCTAGTTTTCCAATTTACATTCCTACGAACAGTGTACAAGGGTTTCTTTTTCTTCACATCCTCAACAGCACCTGTTATCGCTTGTGTCTTTGATAATATCTATTCTAATAGGTGTGTGGTGATACCCTATTGTGGTTTTGATTTGCATTCCCGATGCCTAGTGGTATGGAGCACTTTTTCATATACTTATCGGCCATTCATATATCTTCTTTCGAGAAATATATATTCAGGTCCTTTGCCCTTTTTAAAATTGGATTATTAACTTTTTTGCTATTGAGTTCTAGGAGTTCCTTATACATTTTGGATATTAAATCTTTATCACATATGTGCTTTGCAAATATTTTCTCTCATTCCATAGATTACCTTTCCATTCTGTTGATTTCCATTCTGTTGATTCCTTTGCTGTATAGAAGCTTTTTAGTTTGATGTAATCCCATTTGTCTCTTTGCTTTTGTTGCTTGTGCTTAGTGTCATATCTGAGAAATCATTGTAAGATCGATGTCAATATGCCTTTTCCCTATGTTTTCTTCCAGGAGTTTCACAATTCAAGGTCATACATTTAAGTCTTTAATCTACTTTTGGTTGACTTTTGTGTATGGTTTACAATAAAAATTCAGTTTTATTCTTTTGCATGTAGCTATGTAGTTTTCCCAGCACCATGTATTGAAAAAACTATCCTTTCCCTATTGTGTATTCTTGTCCCCTCACCTTGTCGACCATCAGTTCACCATAAATAGGTGGGTTTGACAGCTTGAGTTTTAAGGTCTCATAGTGTATATCTTTGATAAATCCTGAATAAACAAAAATGTTGATTTATAAAGGCAAGCTTAAAAAAATCTCACTTGATTATATCTGAATCTGAACCAGAAGAGGCTTCCTTGCATGAACATGATATATGGAAATGTGTTTACCCAATACTTAAACATATTAGATTAGTTGAACCACACCCAATTCTTTCAAGAGAAGTGCTTTTATTGTTTCCTTTTAGCAGATGAGAAAACTGAGATGTTAGGCAGTTTGCCCAGTTCCACACCATAAATCACCAACAGGTCTGGGATTAGCATTCAGTGAACTTGGACTCTATTCATACATTCACATCTCTAAATCCATAGGTCTGATAAAGTACTTTTAGAAGCTGAGTTATTGTTACATTTAGAAAGATTGCATGTCCTTAAAATTACTTTGACTTAAGTAGTTGAGCAAAATAAAAATTAAAAAAAGAACATGCAGCTCAAAGTATATCTCTTATTGTGTAAGAAGAACATTGTTAATACTCTCATCATTTAGTTCATAAATGAAGTGTGTGTGTGTGTGTGTGTGTGTGTGTGTGTGAGAGAGAGAGAGAGAGAGAGAGAGAGAGAGAGAGAGAGAGAGAGAATATCAGTGTAAAAAAGTAGAAGAGAGACAGACAGACAGACTTGAGTCACCATAGTTTAGAATGTTAAAATGTCTTTGCTTTAAATGTCATGTTAGTTCTAGCTTTATTTTAAGTAATTTTCAAAAATTGTTTTATGTTCCAGGAAAAGGACTGTGTTTCTGTGATTTTTTTTATACAGTTGAAGCAATTCATAAGAGATAATTTTTTCTTTTATATTTCTGTACTTTATTTTAGACTGTAATAATGATGATAATGTCAATATTAAATAAAAGATAGTTTACCACATAGGATATATTGGAGGATATAGAAGTCTTCATAAAAAAATTACTCAAGAATCAGTTTTGTGTAATAATATTCCTTTTCTGTGAATAAGTCATCTGTTGACCATTGACAACATATTTCTTAGAGATTTTCATTATTTTATTTTAGGTAAAGAAGAAATATCCTGATTCTGCCCCTAAATAACCTTCCTTATGTTCACTTTTTATCCATTTAACATTCATTCAGAAATTCATAATTGGTAGGAATGTTCAATTATCATACAAAAATCAAAAGGAAACCAAGCTTTTTCATATAAACTCTTCTATGTCTTTGGCCACTTCAGAGCACCTGATTGCTCCACCTGACATCACATTTCTCTTTGAAACTTAAGACAACTGAGAATCAGTTCAAATATTTTTTTTTCTTGTTAATAAAATTCATGCTTCACTCTGAGCTGAGTGGTGGAGACATAGCTTCTAAGAGTGGGTGGAGGGAGATGCTGAAAGTATTTCTCTGTAAATTCAGAGACGATTCATTTTCCCCACAATGGGATAATGGTGGTGGAGTCAGGATGATGTTGCTCCAAATTCTCAAATCCTTTCTGTCAAATTTATGTGAATTAGAGTTTGGATCTGTGTTAGTGTTCTTGCCTAGTGCCAAACATTCTTTACAGATCACTGCTTCCATCAGAATTTCATTATTAACAATATAAACAAAGCCTGACACAAGGATGTAAACAATTAAGAACACCTCTATTTTTCATTCTCCAAAAACACTGCAATTTAAGAAATCTAATGTATTGAAATGTTGAAGCAGCCATTCTTGCCCTTAGGACCTTACAGTTGTCAAATATTGTGTAAAGACTAAAGAATCAGTGTAAAAAAGTACAAGCAAAATATATTGTAGCACATTGGGTTATTTATCCTGGTAGTAGAACTCTAGCAAAGTCATAAAAAAAAAATCCACAAACATTTCCCACCAAGTCGCTGAGTTGCCTTGATTACCTCATGTTCTCATTGGCAAAGAGCTGATGGATTTTTAAAGGGGGAAATGATATTTTAATCCCATCCCTACTGTTCACAATCATGTCTTATTACCTCTGCATAACTTGTTTTTCTTTTTAATTTTAAGCTAAATTTATTGTTTACACATCAACATAATAAGAGAAATTAAGCAGAAAGGAGATCTCCATCATCTCCTCTGAGAAGACTGGATAATAAAATCAATATAGCTCACTTGAGAGTTCCCTGCTTCCAGAATGGTAGACTTAGGGTAGGAGATATAGATCAAGGAGGTTTTATTCTAACTTAAATATGACTTAGGACACAACAGCATATCAGATGTGAAAAAGTTAATATGAATCACTACTCTCCTGTGTGTATGAATATGTATGTGTATGTGAGATACATTGTCACATGTTACTGAATAACAATTATAAAGTAGGCTGCAGCCCTAAATACTGGGAATATAACGGTAGAGCAGTTGTATTTTCTGAACTGTTGAATAGAATTGAGCTCAGGGTGAGAACAGTAGCCATTTTTAGACTTCAAGTGTCAATCAAAAATAACTATCTGTTTCAATAGAGATAGAGGTTTGAATTCATTTCGAAAGGTTCCTTTGTTTTAGAAAAAATACTTTTAACAGTGATGTGATGGTAAAGCAGTGGTACTCTTCTCAAATAGGAAAAGGCTAGGCAGCGGGAGATAAAATGAACTTCATAATAGTGTATACAAGTTTTCTTTACTGTGGTAGGAATTTTATCCTGAAGATTTTATTAATACTGCTCCTTAGTGGAACTGGTTTGTGATTTAAGCTGGAGTCTGTTGGCTGTGAGCAGAGAGTAATTTTATTTATTTATTTTTATTTATACCTCCTTCATATTTGCTTTGTTGGATCTGTTTCCTCCCTTTAGACTAGATAAAGCATACACAGATGCTATAGAATATGTTCAGACCTTCAGGTAGTCAAGATTAAAAGGTGTTAAAAATTCTAGTTCTACTAAACTAGAGTTTTTCTCTCATATTTCTCCTCTCCTATGTTCAATTTTGACTGAATTTGGGTTCTAAAACCCACACATTGGGTCTCATAATGAGTTTCAAATAAGAAAAAGAAACAAGCTATTACTATTTAAATCTTAACTCTAATATATTTTTATTCTAGATACAATGGATAATATTCTGAACTTTTAAATTTCATAAAATATTCCAGGTCACAAAGAGAATTTTTTTCATTTTAAAATTTAATATTTAAAAAATTTGAGAAAAGAACATAAGCTATTCAATTTATTTTATGAGACTAATATTGCCACTATCAAAACTAGGTAAGGGCAGCATAAAAATACAAAAATAAAAGAGTACACACACCTAACTTTAAATCAATCAAGCAAACAAACAACAAAATAAATTCAATATCCATGTGAATCTCATATAGCTATGTGGAGGAGAATATCTTAAATAAAAAAAAATATTTAAGTATATTGGTGTATTAAAATAATAATATATCATAGCCAACTGAGTTTCCCACTCATGCTTTGCAATAACAAAATGATCTGACATTAAAAATAATATTAGAGTAATAATATTTATAAATATGTTAAGGAAAATGTATTAATCTTAAAGCTCCAGATATATTTGTGAACATTCATTCCTAATGTGTTTGTGTATTTGCTTGAGAAAGAGGAGAGTGAGCTAAAGAGAGATTTTCAGCAAAACTCACACTTACTGAAAAAAATATTAAAAGCAATTAAAATTAAGTAACATAGGCAAGATGACTGCTTTCACTAATACTATTAAATAATAAAAAGACACTAGGTTTCTAGGAAAAGAAATACTATGGAGGAGAAATAAATACATAAACAGTAGAACAGACAAAGTTTTCATTATTTACAGAAAATGTAATAATCTAGAAAATACAATCAATTGAGAAACGTTAAAGTAAGAGAATTTAACAATATGGGCAGATATAAGATTAACATACAAATTAACAGATTAATTATGCATCAGCAAAAACCAATTCAAAATAAAAGAAAAAAATTTTGATCGAAAATAGCAGGATTCTGGGAAAACATGGTGGAGTGAGAGACATCCTCAGGTCTCTCCCTTTGAGACAACAATCGGCTGAACATCTAAAACTGAACAAAAAACACTCAAACTGCACACCAGCACGTCTGAGCGTGGGATCTGCACATAAGAGCTACCACAGGTCAGAACCCCAGATGTCGGGCAGTGGACTGAGACAAATAAAGAAGCTGCCTCTAGCAGCTGCCTGAGCACCTTGCAGGAGGAGGGGGAGGGGTGAAGGCACGGAGAGCCCTGCCTGGAAGTTCTGGGACTTTTCTACGCAGCTGGCAGCAGGACTCAGTCATCAGGGCAGAAAGCAGAGAAGTGGGACTGCAGAGAAACAACAGTTGATTTCTACTGGCCCCAGTTGCAAAATCGAGACTGAGCCACAGCCCCCAACGCCCAACCCTGAGGGCCCCTCCCCCCATACCCTCCAAGACAGATCATCACAGAGCCCCAGGGGGATCTGAGCAAATATTACCAAACTGTTCCTAACAGTGACAGGGACTGAAACTGAGAGTAGTGAGTATGATTAATATCTACAAGGAAATAAAAGACATTAGGCTTTATATAAAGCAGGGATTCAAGAGGCTTAGATGCCACTTACTTGAAACCAAAAGAAGAGCATTTTCTTTGCAGCAGGCTAAAGAGAGACCTTTATATAATAAATCTTCTTTCTGGAAAAACAACAGAATACACTTCTATTAATGCCCAGGTGGAGAAATAGTCCATTAAACACCATGAACAACCAAGGTGACAAGGCATCTCAGAAAGAAAGAGAAAATTTTCTAGAAAATGAGCTTACAGAAATAGAAATATGCAACTTCAGTGACAGAGAATTTAGGAGGATACTTCTGAAAAAACTCAGTGAATTCCACAACGAGTCATATCAACAGTTTCAGAAATTGCAAAAACATGAGCAAGGAGATTGAAACCCTCAAAAAGAACCAAATAGAACTTCTGGAGATGAAGAACACACTGCAAACGTTGAAAAATGAAATAGCAAGCTTGGGAAACAGAGTTGACCAAATGGAGGAAAGGATCAGTGATATCAAAGGCAGAAATCTAGAAATAAATCAGAAGGAAGGAGAGAGAAACCTAAGAATGAAAAATAATGAAAGAGAAATACAAGAACTAGCTGATACCATCAGGAGAGGAAACATAAGAATAATGGGCATTACCAAAGGCGAGGAAAGGGAGCAGGGACTAGAAAGCATTTTCAGACAAATAGTGGATGAGAATTTCCCAAATCTAAGGAATGAGCTGGAACTTGGAATTCAAGAAGTCAACAGAACACCCAAATTATCTCAACGCAAAAAGGCCTTTTCACCAAGACACTTTGTATTAAAGTTATCAAAAATCAACAACAAAGACAGAATTCTCAGGGCAGCCAGGGCAAAGAAAACAGTAACGTATAAAGGAAAACCCATTAGATTATCATTGGACTTCTCAGCGCATACCTTACAAGCCAGAAAGGAATGGAATCAAATTCTTAAACTATCAAGAGAAAGTAACTACTAGCCTAGAATAATGTATCTAGCTAAGCTCTCCTTTAGATATGAAAGAGAAATTAAGACCTTTTCAGACATAAAAAAAATTGAGGAAATCCTCTTCTATGAGGCCTGCACTACAGGAAATTCTGAAAGTGGTCAGCTCACCTAAAACAAAATAACAACAAAAAACATAATTAAGAGTAAAGTGACTATCAGGTAAATAGAAGCAGAGGAGTGCAACCCTTACTAAGAACAGGACATTATAAGCTTAAATAATAAGAGAATTGCTATAGCAAGATAGCAGTGAACGTTCACCATATATAGAAACAAATTGAGAAACAATGACTGTAAAGGGGAGGGTTCAAAGATCCAGATTTACAAAGGGGAAAGGAGATAAGACACAGAAGAAAATGGATGACAAATGTACTATTTTTTCATATTTGAATTGGTAACTACACACCATAGAGTCAGAACTGAAGTATATAACGTGAAACAAGAAGAGTCAGAGGCAAAACCCACAAATGCCAACCAAAATAAAGAAAACAGAAACACGAGAACAAGGAAGCAATGGAAACACCGAGCCACCAGAAAACAAAAGATATAATAACTATAAGAAGACCTCATATTTCAATAAACACCCGAAATGTAAATGGACTGAACTCACCAATAAAAAGGCACAGAGTTGCAGAATGGTTCCAAAGACAAATATAGACTCAAAGTGAGAGGGTAGAAAATGATATTTCAAGCAATGGCATTCAGAGAAAAGTGGTAGTAGCGTTACTAATATTGGACGATAGGGACTTCAAAATAAAAAAGGTAAAGAAAGATACTGAGGGACACTTCATAATGTTAAAGAGAATCATGCACCAAGAAGACATAACACTTATTAATATCTATGCTCCCAATCAGGGAGCCCCGAAATATGTAAAACAATTACTATCAGAACTAAAGGGAGAAACAGACCAAAATACTATCGTAGTAGGGGGCCTAAATACCCCACTGTTGGATATGGACAGATCATCCAAACAGAAAATCAATAAGAAAATTACACTCTTAAAGATACATTAAACCAACTAGACATAATTGACATATACAGAGTCTTCCATCCCAAAACAGCTGCTTATACATTCTTCTCTAGTGCACATGGAACATTCTAAGAATTGATCACATACTGGGACACAGAAATAGCCTCAACAAATATAAGAGGGTTGAAATCATACCAACCATATTTTCTGATCATAATGCTTTGAAACTGGAGATCAACTGCAAAAAGAAATCAGGAAGAACCACAAATACATGGAAATTAAACAACATGCTACTGAAGAATATCTGGGTCAGAGAAGAAATAAAAAGAGAGATCAGGAGATACATAGATATGAATGATAATGATAGTACAACATATCAAAACTTTTGGGACATGGCAAAAATGGTCATAAGAGGAAAATTCATATCATTACAGGCCTATCCCTCAAAATAAGAATAAGCCCAAATAAACAACCTGATGCTTCATCTTTAAAAACTAGAAAAGGGAGAACAAATGAGGTCTAAAGTCAGCAGAAGGAAAGAAATATTCAAAATTAGAGCAGAAGTAAATGAAATTGAAAACCAAAATACAATAGAAAAAATAAATACAACAAAGAGCTGGTTCTTGAGAAGGTTAAGAAAATTGACAAACCCCCTGGCTAGACTCACTAAAGAAAAAAGAGAAAGGACACAAATAAACAAAATCAGGGATGAAAGAAGGGAAATTATGACTGACATCGCAGAAATATGAAGAATTATGCAAGAATATTATGAAAAAGTATATAACACCATATTTAATACCTAGAAGAAATTGACCAGTACTTAGAAAAATACAATCTTCCTAGACTGAATCAAGAAGATCTGGAAAATCTAAAATGACAGATCAGCAGTATGGAAATTGAAATAATCATCAAAAACCTCCCAAAAAGTAAAAGTCCAGGACCAGATGGCTTCACCAGTGAATTCTACAAAACATTCAAAGAAGATTTAATACCCATTTTCCTCAAACTCTTCCAAATAATCAAAGACGAGGCAATGCTTTCCAACTCATTTTATGAAGCCAATATTACTCTGATAGCAAAACATGCTAAAGATAACACACAAAAAAATTACAGACCATTATCTCTCATGAACACAGATGCAGAAATCCTAAATAAGATACTAGTGAACCGAATACAGCAACATATTAAAAAAAAATTAAACACCACGATCAAGTGTACTTCATCCCAGGGGCACAGGGATGGTTCAACATATGCAGACCGATTAATGTGACATGCCACGTAAACAAATTAAAAATAAGAATCATATGATCATATCAATAGATATAGAAAAAGTCTTCAACAAGATACAGCATTCATTTATGATCAAAATACTTAACAAAATTGGTGTAGAAGGAAAGTACTTTAACATAATAAAGTCCATATGTGACAAACCTTCAGCCTACATTATACTTAATGGTAAAAAACTAAAAACCTTCTGTCTAAGATCAGGAACAAGGCAAGGCTGTCCACTATCGCCAATGCTATTCAATATAACATTGGAGGTACTAGCAAGTGCAATCAGGCAAGAGAAAGATATAAAAGACATCCAAATAGGAAACAAAGAAGTCAAACTGTCAGTATTTGCGATGACATGATTCTCTATATAGAAAAACCCTAAAGACTCCAAAAGAACACTACTAGAAACAATAAGGAAATACAGTAGTCTCTGAATACAAAATTAACGTTAAAAAATCCATAGCATTCCTATACTCTAATAATGAAATGTCAGAAAAAGAAGTGGAAAAAATAATTCCTTTTGCAATTGCAACAAAAAGAATAAAATACCTAGGAGTAAATTTAATGAAACATATGAAGGACCTATATAATGAAAATTACAAGACCCTATTAAAAGAAATAGAAGAAGATACAAAAAAATGGAAAGATATTCTGTGTTCTTGGATTGGAAGAATCAACATAGTTAAAATGACCTTCTTACCTAAGGCATTAATAAGATTTAATGCAATCCCCAGCAAAATCCCATTGGTACTTTTTAAAGAAACAGAACAAAACATCAACAGATTTGTATGGAAGCACGAAAGACCCTGAATTGCCAAAGCCATCCTGAGAAAAAAGAATGAGGCTGGAGGCATCACTTCAAATTACACTGCAAAGCAACAATAATCAAAACGGCATGGTATTGGCAGCAAAACAGACACATTGACCAGTGGAACAGAATCGAGAGTCCAGAAGTAAACTTATATTTACACAGGCAAATAATTTTCAACAAAAAAGCAAAACCATACAGGAGAAAGGAAAGCCTCTTCAGTAAATGGTGCTGGGAAAACTGGAAAGCCACCTGCAAAAGAATGAAACTAAACTGTTGTCTATCACCACACATCAAAATTAACTCAAAATGGATTAAGGACCTGAATGTAGAACCTTAAACAATAAAATGAATAGAAGAAAACATAGAAACGAAACTCAAGGACCTTGGACGTAAGGAAGATTTTATGAACTTGACCTTAAAGGCAAGGGAAGTAAAAGCAAAAATAAATGAATGGGACTACATCAAACTAAAAAGCTTCTGCTCTTCAAAAGAAACCGTCAACAAGGTAAAGAGACAACCATCTGAATGGGAAAATATATTTGCAAGCAACGCCTCTGATAAGGGCCTAATATCCAAAATATACAATGAACTCATATGACTCAATAACAACAAAAAAACAAACGATCCGATCAAAAAAAATGGGCAGAGGACCTGAATAGACACTTCTCCCTAGAGGACATACAAATGGCCTACACACATATGAAAATATGTTCAACATCACTAGCTATTAGAGAAATGCAAATCAAAACCACAATGAGATACCATCTCACACCTGTTAGAATAGCTATAATCAACAGGACAAGTAATAACAAATGTTGGAGAGGTTGCAGAGAAAAAGGAACCCTCATCCACTGCTGGTGGGACTACAAATTGGTACAGCCACTATGGAAAACAGTATGGAGGTTCTTCAAAAAACTAATAATTGATCTACCATATGATCCAGCAATCTCACTACTGGGTATTTACTCTAAAGACTTGAAAACTCATATTCAAAAAGATATTTGCATACCGATATTCATAGCAGCATTATTCACAGTGGCCAGGACATGGAAGCAACC
>CM053501.1:89073054-89089696 GCA_028627145.1 Eidolon dupreanum
GATGATTAAATGTATTACTTAGTTCGCTGTTGTAATGTGCTAGAGATTTCTTCGGTGGTGGATGCTAAAAATGAAGTTTAAAGGCTAAAATAATAATTTCAAACACAGGAGTTTTCAGGAAAAAAGCTATACATACGGTGTTCAACTATAATTGTAAATGTAAAGTCTTAAACGAATATAAAAAAATAGTCTAAATCTTCTTACAAATTTGTAACACAATGTGAAACACCATGACACATTGGTTGGGAAGTTATGCTTCTCCTATTCAATCCTAAGAAAAAAAAAGATAGGAAGAGAGCAAGAGAGAAAGAGGGAGAGAGGGAAAGGGGAGAGAGAAGGAGAGACAGTATTCAAATCAGCACAATCTCCTTCCTGTCACTAATATCTAAGCTGTTTCTAGCCTAGGCACTCATCCTTTTTGAGGAATTTCCTTCCTCTACCCCTGGACAAAGCACAGTTGCCAGCTCCTCTGAGAAGACCTTCCGGTTCTTGCATAGGTGGCCTTTGAAAGGAGCCTGTGGCACCCACTGCTGATCTTTACTAAGGGAGTTGCTGGGTTGTGTCGTGATTGTCTCTTTGTCTTTCTTCCCACTAGGTTGTAACCTCTGTGGGATTAAAGACTCTATCTTTCTATCTCTGGCAATTCGTAAAGTTCCTGGCTCAATATTTTTTAAGTAAATGCCTTGTTTTCGATCCATCAGTAACATGATTTTGTGGGGTTCTGTTTATAAGGTACCTTTTAGTAGGGGCACAAAATGTGATACTTCTAGAACAGGCAACAGCTAGCCTGATGAATAAGATATTTGGAAGGAGATAATTTTTAAAGCAATGGTAAAGATATCTTTGATGTTGTAAATAATTATGAACATGCATGTATTTCTGAATTGATCCATCTTTTCTTTACCCCCGTTCTTACAATTCAACCTGCATATAATGCCAGTTTCATTTTACTTCTAAAGCAGAAACTTTTTTTCCCTGGATGGAAATATTTAAGGATTCCATTTAATCTACTGCCTCATGTGCAAATTTCTTATGGTTGCATTCAGTCTTTCACATTAGCTTTCTTATCTGTGATAGGAGAGAAAAAGAAATGACTCTGTAGAACTTACCGTCTGAATTTCTGCTTCCTTTGGGAGAAACAAAATAATTCACTTGGGCATATACTCTTTGTTAAAGAAAATACCAAGGTGGGATTTTTGCTATGAGATAATAAATCTTCAAGGCAATGTGCAGAAGGCAGAAGTGAGATAAAATGAAGTAAATTGCTCTGTATAACATAGTAAGAAGATACTTTAGCTTATTCAGGCAAGTAAGAAGGATGAGATCCTGGAGGTAGCAAGGGTAGAAGAATCCCAGCAAAATACAAAGAAGCTTGTTATTTATCATATAACATGGTATAAGAGAGAACAATGTTTCCTTCTTTAGAAATGGAACCTCCTAAATTTTAGTGTGGCATCTGGATACCACAGCAATAGCTACATTTCTCAGGCTCTTGTTGCAGCTAGATGTTGCCAGGAGACTAATGGGGGGTTGCCCGGAAGTATTCAGCTCATGGCTTGTCTGTGCGAAGAAGGCACCACTTGCCCTTGGCTTTCTCCTTCCCCCTTTCTGTGGATTGAAAAATGATGGGCACTAAAAGCCACCCTTTGAGAATAATGGAACTACCACACCAGCCCTGTTCTACTTACCTACTTATGACATTAAAGTAAAGTCCTGCTTTACTTGAGCAACTGAACTCTTGGTTTATTTGTTTCAGTAGTTTAGTCTATTACTAACAAAGATTACGAATATCTAATTTTAAGGCCTTTCTTTTGCTTTTCTACAATTTCTTCTTCCTGTTACTCTAACACTTTGATAAAAGCCTCCTACACATTTATTCTTATATACGTGATTAACGTGTTTTAAAAAAAAGAACAAATTGGAAAAGAATAGGACTTGAAGAAATTAAGAAATAAGGAGAAGGACAACATTAAAGTGAGAAGTGAGGATGAGAAACATCAGTTCTCTTTGAATCCTTCGAGAAATGCAGAAGGAAAAATGCTTTTTCTTTTACATATGCACCAGTCCATTAGTCCTCCAAGGCCCCCACTTGGGTCCTGCAATCACAGATAGTACTGAACCTTGTATATACTATGGTTTTCCTGTACATACACACCTGCGATAAAATTTAATTTATCAATTAGATACAGTAAGAGATTAACAGTAATAACTAATAATAAAATAGAGTAATTAGAACAATATACTGTACTAAAAATTATGCAGCTGTGACATAATAAAGTAAAATAAGGGTTACCCGAATGTAAGCACGTGATACTGCCACATTCAATCTGATGACTGAGATAGCTAATTAGTGACTAATGGATGGGAGCTTATACATTGTGAATTGCTGGACAGATGTCCCTCGTGAGACAGAATAAGACAGCACAAGATTTTATTACATACTACTGAGAAAGCTGCACCATTTAAAACTTATGATTTTTTATTTCTGGAATTTTCCATTTAATATTTTTAAACTGCAGTTGACCATAGAAAGCAAAACCGTGGTAAAGGGTGGATAAACTGTAGTTTTATTTAAAGCCTAAAGACATATTATCATAGCAGAACCTGAGCTTTTCACATAAGAGACTCTTGGGTTACATTACTTTTCATATCTTAACTCTTACTATTTCTCATTGATGAGCCCTTTGCTTTATTGAAAATAAGTACAGTTCCCTGACTTCAGAAAGTCATGTTCTTAAGTAGACTTAAGTAGACATTTCCCCTATTTTAGCAATTTGTTTTCTAGAAAGTTTGAAGAAAAGTCTTGTTTATGGATAAAAAAAATTTCTAAGATATTCTAAAGAAACTTTACAGTATTCTTTGTTCATTTCATGACATCTGTTATTTAGCCTTTGATTTTAGTCACTTAAAACTGAGTTGATGTTGGAAGTTTTTAAAAATATTGCAAGAATATTATAAAATTTCCCACACATAAATTTAGTAATGTTGTTTTTAAATGGTATTAGAAAATGAATGACTCAGATAATGGGCCATGTACCTTGACTCAGTAGCCCAGGGAAGTTAATTACCTGTTATTATCAACTGAGCTTGGTATGCATAAGAGTGGCTAAAACTATAGGTTGCTGCTTTCCAACTCAACTCTACCTTTAAAATTAGTCCCTGAACCTACTTGCAAACTATTACGGGCTTTGATCAGATAATTATCTTTATTTGTTTTGTGTTTTTTTTTCACCATTATATGTAAAGATAATTTTAGCATAATTGTCCTCTTTGAATTTGCCTTCATCTCACAAAAATGAGATGAATGAAATGATTCTTTTATTTATAGATAATTTCTTCTTTAATTAAATCCTTTCTGATATGCTAATAGATTCCAAAAACTGAGGAGGACTCTTGAGACACTAAGTAAATAAAATCTATGTTCTGTCCTCCAAAAAATTTGAGTTTAGAAGAATTAGTAGACATGTAAACAATGCATTATAATTAGGCAATGTTTAAATAATATAAATTTTAGTGGTATGAAATTTAGCGTAAAAACTATGGATATATTTATTTCATTTTTTATTTATTTGTCTAAGCCTATAATGGTCCTATTGGTAGGTAGTGTTATATCTTGCTAACCCCCTTTCACTTACTGTAACTACTCTCAAAGTTGGTTTACAGAGCCTAAAAAAGAAAGTCATTCCACTATACAAAGCAGAGGGTCAATTAGAGTTCAAACTGTGTACTTCTGCCAATGATTCTTGATGCCACAGTTGTTGATGTCCACCACATAGAAGCTGAAGACCTTGGGTTAGTGTCACAGTGACTTCTCACTGGTTCACATTTTAACCAGTGTTGTAGTGGTTCTTCAGTGAGAACATAGTTCATCCCATTGCAACCTTCTCCCATGTCCATGGTTGATATTCCAAAGCTGCAGTCCAGATGTATGAATTTCCATTCAAAGGTATCATGTCAGCCTGCCCCGAGTATGTTGTTCCTGAATTTAGTGATGTTCCAACATCTGTATATTCCAATAGTCATGTCTCCCTTATTCCCCTGGCAATCCTCATTGCTTGGCATCTGCATTACTCTTTTATCATCCAAGGGAGATTATCCTTGAATTTGTGACCCAACATTATTACTCTTCTCATGGACAGCACCTCTAGAAACCCAAAGGTGATTTTTATCAATCACCTAAAAAGGTTATCTTTAAAAATTGCTGTTTCTGTCTTCTTACAGTGGAGAAAAAATTAAAACTTTAATTTTAGCTTCTGATAGGCATCCCCAAACTACAATTATAATTGTTATTGCAGATTTGCAGGGACCAGTAGTGGCATAGCAGTGGTGATCAACTCTAATTAACCAGAGGATCTCAGAAAAGACTTCATAAGCAACCCAATGCGTGAACTAAGTATTGGAATATGAATATGTGTTAGGCGGGTTGGACAGGGTGACGCAGAATTTTCCAAAGTGGGATCTGGGAGAATAGGCTCAAAGCTGAGAATATGGTAATTTTTGGAAGTATAAATAATTTAGTGTGGCTAGGACTCTGAATTTGAATGGAGATTAGTGTGACATAGATCCTAGAGGTAGGCAAGGTGAAATTAGGGACACTGTGAAGTGCCTCACTAAGTTCTTTGGTCTTAACCCTACAGTAAACATAATGTTGAGTGAATTTAAAGATTTTATTCTGAACTTTGACAAGATTGTATTTAAATTTTGAATCATCACTCACCTAGCAATAAATAGTATGGATGATATATTAGAGGGATTTGAGATTGCTAAACCTCCAGTTAAGAGAAAATTATTTTCTAAACTAAGGAGAATTTTCAATTATATATGATAGTCATATTGACAAGTTTTGGTCTTAAGCGAGGCCTTTGATCTGCTTATCCAAGGAAGGTTAGCATAATTTTATTAATTTTAGGCTTTTATTTCTTAAACTAGATGGTAACTTCTGTTTAGCATTTAAGTTATTTATTTTATTTTTGTCTTTGTTGAACATTTGCCCTCAGATCCATTCCTCATCCATCTGTGTTTGCCCAGTTTTGTGGTGAGCTGATCCCTTCAATCTACTTTTCTAGAGCTCCCTTGTCAACAGGCTTCTATGTGGTCTCCACCAATAGGAGGCACAGGCAGAAAAAATAAAGAAGTTAGGACTTGTCTGCTTCAGGCAGCACCCCCATCAGTGGTTACATTTCCTCAGGGTTCCAACTCCCAACTGAAAGCTCCTTTTCTCTTAGATCTTCCTCCTTCTAGCCAAGCTACCACTTCATTGTCCCAGGTCCCAGGCTCTGTAACACTAGCTCCTCTCTTCACACCTCTATTCTTATAGAGTTGGATATATAGATAGATACTTCCTGATAATCTGTGGTTTGCCTCATAGTCTCCGCTTTGTCCTTTCAGCTCATTGAAGACTTTAACAACTAGGCTCCTATATTAAGTAACCTCTTTTGAACTATCAAGCCCGAGTTCTTTTTTCCTCACTGAACACTGATTGAATTTTATCAAAAGTACTACAGGTATTCAGTGACCAGAAGAGCTATCACCATTCTCTCTGTAGAGGAGATCATGATTGTATATGGTTTTACATTCTTTAAAGCAGTTCACATTCCTATTTTCATTCTGTCCTTAAAACAAGCCTGTGAGGAGGGGTAGGGATCCAGATATATGCAGTGCCTGTCCTGAGTTTACAACAGAAAATATTAGCACCATAAGAATAACTACAAGGAAAGAAAGTTCCTGATTCAGCATCTGAAACTACACTGCAGTGTTTTTCTTTAGTGGATTAATGTCTCTGACTCATTCTCACTGTGTTGTATATGTTGTCTTGCAATTTTTTTAGAGATACTTCTCCGAAGCCATACAACAAGCAAAATTTAATATATTTTATCTTTTTTTTTTTGTTACATAACTGATATCAATGTTGAATGTTTTTATATTAGACAATATTTGGCTACAAATCAGTTTAATGTGATCAAAATATTTCTTTCTGGAATTTAGAACTTTGGAAAATTTTTTGGTAAGAGAGAAAGGGAACTTTGAATCTTCAATTCAGATTTAGGTTGTAAATTAATTTGAGAAAAGTGAGATGTCCATCTTCTATTACCTACCACCATCACCATCACCTCCAGCACCATCAACGTTATTTCTGTCTTTCCTCTCAGAATCCCGGGAATCTTAGGACACTCAAAATATTACAATAGGGCATAAGCTTGAACATAATTCTAAAGCACACTTCCTTAATCCGGGGCTAAAACTTCTCTAAGACTGCCCTAGAGCATCAGGTTGGGACTTCTAATGCAGGAAGATTAAAAATTTCCCTGGAGTCACCATACAGTCTGAAGGTTCTGGAATGAGTACAGAAACAAAAGTTTCCTCCCCAGAGCTGCTCTGAGGAAGCTCCTGCTGGAACTGCAGTTAGCCTGAGGGCACTAGCACTCCCTGTTTATGGCCAGCTGTCCATCTTGGTTTCCCCAAGGCTGAATTATTCTAATCACCATGATCTGAGATCTTTAACTCCTCATCTTTCACTGTTGTCTGATTCCAAACAAAGAGCAAGTCTACCTTTTTTTTTCCCCTAAAACATTTCTGATATCTTCCCCCTTTTTTATCAATATCATTAATTCTTAACACTTTAGTCTCTCATACCCCTTAGTCTCTCATACCCCTCTGGGTATGTATTATTCCCTGCTTCTTTTATCTAACTAGTACAATTATTCTTATACTCTGAAGAAATAGCTTCAATGGCTCCCTAGTGCCTGTGGGATAAACTCCAGATTATGCCTTTGGGATAACTGCCATTGTAAAGCTACTTACAATTAGACTTATCTTGTTTTTGAAACATTATCTATACATACAATGCACTACTTCCCCTTTAAAATCATATTCCAGAAAAATAATATTTATTTAGTGACTCTTAAATGATTTATATGTGCATATGTATGTATAGTTACCTCAATGAATTTTATTTTTACCCTATTTTCCATCTCTGAATATCCTCCTCCTTTTCCTAGCTCATTATTACATATCTGCCAAGTTTCAATGCAAGTACCACTTCTTTTTTAATTATTTCCTGATTATTCATCTTTTATCATATATGTGTATGCATGTGTTTGTTATAGAGAATATTTATGTCCTGAAGTCTCATCTCCTCATTTAAAATATAAGCATATTAGAAATAGGAACAAGCAATGTAGAATTCTTTGTGCGGTAACATCACTTAACCTGGTGCTTTGAATTCCTTAATATAACAGGAATCAAAGAACAATTTGTTTATTTCTTAGTAGGCTGTTCTGATTCTAAGCTCTCATAGCATTCTAACCCACCTAGAGGACAAGTGGGCATGTAGCTTTAGCTGTTTTGGTTGTAAATGAAAGCAGATGTTTTATGCAGCATTAGTGTTTTTATATTCACCTACTGATTTTGATGTCCAAGACATCTTTGGACATTGAGTTTTTTTCACTTTCCTCAATCTTTGCCATTAAAAAAAAAATATATATATTGAAACTCCAGTGCATACATCCTTTAATTAGAATGTACAGATGTTTATTTTAAACCTTATCTTTGTCATTTCAAACCCCAGATTTTTACATACAATCTAAATGCACTACTCTAATAAATGATTTATTATGATTTATTTATTGGGTAAACTACATAGCAGATCCATATATTTCCTTATATTTCTAATAACAGAGTGGTGCTTAAAAAAGCCAAAGTCCCAGGAATGCACACAAAAACAACACCAAAGTTTTTTTGTATAATTTATTTTCAATGTGCTTTAATTGCACTGGAACTTTAATTGAGCTGTAATTGCATTTTATCGCATGCATTTGTATGAATTTAAAAATACTTAAAGCTGAAATGTGGTGGATGAAACAATTTCATGCATATAGCTAAACAGTTACCATAAAGAAAAGTTTTATCATCTCTTTTTTAGTATCACTGTTAGGCACTTTAAACATTAAGCTTGCAATCCAATCACATTTTATTCATCTTTGCTTTTTATTTTCTGATTATCCTTTTACTCAGCCCAGGTCCCCTTATTCATTCTTAGCTCCTCTCTGCCTCATTCTGTGCCCTGGGAATTTGAACCTTTGTGAGTTTCCTCGTTCTCTGGCTTTATGTTGGATTCCGCCAATGCGAAGGCCTTTGAAAGAGATGACAGCTATGAGGAAAGGCTGGTCTGGGTCTTTATATTTACTGTTCTGGACTTGGCTCCCTGACTCTATGCCCACAACTCCTTATGGCTATGCCTTTTTCACAGATGTAGCTCTGGGCTCTCATAAACACTGCTCCTTCTCTTTGTCCCTTTTGCCCAGGTGCGTACTGGCTTCCTGCTGTTGCTAATTCTTGGGTGTTTATCCCTTGGTGTCCTTAACTTCACCTTCACCTCTGTACACAGTTCCTTTATAAAACTTGCTTCACTTAAACATTTTGAAGACCATCTGTTTCCTGCTGGGAACTTAACTGATATGTAATCCATACAAATTTATAAATTAGTTTCTTTTATGTGTCTTGAATATACAAGAAGAGACGTAAATGGTGTTCAGCTAGGAAAAAAATTAACTGTCTACTAACTACAGTATGTGAGATTAGTTTTCAGACTAAACCTTCACATACTTATTCACTAAGCACCAATTAAAGTGTAACTGTACATCAGTTTGTAAAAGTGTTGGGTTCAAATTCTCATTATTGCTTAGGCTGGATTAAGGGCTCTTCTATTAATATGTCAATGTTTACTGATTGAATTAGGCTGCCATACAAAGTCTGTTTTTACACTAAAACAGACTACAGCCAAAGTTAGATGTTGCATATATGCCTAGATAGGAAAAGGTACTACCACTGAGCTATGGCTAATTTAATCTAAATTTGATCTAGACAACCACGAAATCTTTTGACATATGAAGATTTTCAGTTTGAATGTTTTCATTTCCATGGCTCTCTACTGAGTTTTGCTAAGATATACCTAAAACTTATCTAAAAATATAATTTATTTCTTGTTATTTTTTTTCCTTTCTGAATCTCACCACAACTTTTCAGCTGTTATGAATATACTCGAAGACCAGATTTCACAAAGTCTCACAATTATTCTTGTTTGTTCCCTCCATATTTATATATTCAATGGGCCATTCAGCTACTCTCCATAGGTTTTTAGCAGATGTAGCATTACTTTTCCAGGTTCAGTATTTGCAAAGCAATAAACAGTTTATTGGCCATTTCTAACAAGAAACAATTCCTGAAATTTTTATACATTTTGTTTACAGAGTTAGCGGAGATCCTTTCAACATGCAGAGCCATTAACATTTTCACAGCCAAGCACGGATAGCAACTGTTGAAGAGTGTCTGCCAAAACAGGTTATGTGACAGTTTAAGAAATGAGACTTAAAACTGAGATAGCAAATGGCCTTTATTTAATATTAAAGTATTTAATTTATATTTTTATCTGCAAGTATTATAACCTGTGAACTATAATAATGATTGATGCTTTATTGGTGGTTTAGTATGTGCCAGGTACTGTGTTAAGTGCTGTTTATATCACCCTGTTTAAACCTTCCGACTATTTTATGCAACATAATAATAAAATCCCCAATTACAGAAAAAGAAATAAAAAGTTAGAGTAGTTCAGTAACATTACAATAGTCACAGAGCCAGTATGCTGTGGAGAAATATCTCAAATTGTCTGTTTAAACTAGACCCTCATAGGCTCTCATAAGCACTTACTGAGAACTTTCCATAATGCTAGCAAGTAAATTTATAGCATAATCACATATGAATTAATGCAATAATTTGGAGCATATTTGACCAGAGTCAAGGTACTTAGGCAGGTATTAAATATATTAGGTGTAAAATTTCTCTTTTGTTTCATATCTGACAAATTGGAATAAAAGAAAAATGAGGAGGTTCTAATTAAAAAGTAATTAGTATTCTTTCTATTTTCGTCAATTTTTCATTACTATTCAAATATTCTTTTTCAAATTATATTCCATTTCTATAGAAATGCAAGTTGCTGCTTCATTTTTTTGTCTTCTAGCTGCTTTATTTCTGGAATAAAGGTCTTTTGCAATATCAAGATCATCTTATATTCATTAGAAAAAACATATGTGATATTGTAAATGTCATTTATGTCAGCAGCAAGTTATTTTTTTCTATTCACACTTATGTGGGGCTTTAATTTATCATGTCATCTACCATCTGGTTGTCAGGAGAGATTTTTTATTACATTTTAATAAGCAGCATATTGAAGAAAGAAATTTTTGTTGCTAGGTAAAGTATACAGGAATTTATGTTTTTTTCCCTGGTAACTTTTCATTGATAATTATTTGTCACTCCAAATTTTGGTTAGTCTCTTTTATATGCACATGAAAAAAACCCATATGAAAGCCTTCTAAGTATGTTTAGGGTCATATTATATATATAAAATACCATATTAAATATAATACTGATTAGATAAAAGCTATTTTTAAAATTTCAAAAATACTTTTATCTTTATAAATCTTGGAGTAATTAAATATGTTTGTTTGGAGAAAAATGGAGGTAATGAGTGTAGTAGTCTTGGTATATCTTCCTTGAAGCTTTAACAATTTTTTTTCATGTTCTTATTCAGCCAACACATAATGCTCCTCAAAGAGAGGACCCTTTCCAAATCTATTACTTATTGTTCTCAAATGAGAATAATCAATATTGACTCAGTCTAAAGGAATCAGGATTAGATCATCCTTTTGAGGATGGAATTTCCTGTAAATAATACTTCCATTGTGAATAATCTGTAGATGGATTCATGAGTCTAAAGCAGGAGTTTAGTCACCCAAGGGCAGTCATATTTTACTTTAAAGCATCTTCCTCTATAAAATGTTATTGACTTAGAAAAAAATGCATTGTTCTAGTGTCTTTTTCTACTTAGAAAAATATTCGTCATATTATTTTTGGACCATAGTGCAATGCCATCTTTTCTACAAAAATGAGAAGTCTGGCATCTCTATATTCTGCACTTCAGTCTCCTCTAACTCTGATGTCAAAACAATTATCTGATTAAGAGAAAACACAAACAAAGGAAATATGCACAACTTTCATAGGCTGCCCTGGCTTTATATATTTATTTATTTTAAAAAAGGTAAAACCACCAAAAAGAGAGCTAAATCTCTGGAACTTCTGAAACATTTCCCCTACACTTCTCATTTGCTTTCAGTTATGGCAATACAGTCAGACAGTCAGATAGACATCGGGGAACCTTTGATCTCACTGTATTTAATTAGGGAAACCAACAGGATCTTTTATGTTTAGAGGCCAGCGGTGTGTAAAAAGTCATGTTTAATGTGAAGACTGACAAATTGTAGTGAGTATTTTTGGACAGCAGACCTAGCAGTCTCTTTGTTGTCTGTGCACTGTCAGCTTTTGGCTCAAACAGAGTGGATTAACATAAAAAGAGAATCCTCCATTCCTGGGGCATGCCTGAAAAGCATGAATCTGTCTCTTTTGATTCTTTTTTTTTTTTTTTTCTGAGTTCTGTCAGGTACAATATAAAATCATCTACAATTTATAGCCTTAAGCCTTTTTTTTTTTTTTTAAAATTGTCTTTAGATAGTTAGCTGTCTGCTCAGTCCCTCATTTTTCCCTGGGGTAAAATAATAATATCTATTCCCTCTGTATTTTAGAGTAGTCTTTCAAGGATTAATAAGCTAATAAATTTAAATCACTTTGTGTTTCTTGGTGATACTACCATGTATTATAATATATCTGACTTTAACTTATATGTAACCTCCAAGGCAGAGACATGAAGAATACTCTCTTTAGACAATTTTCAGTACAAATTATGACTACAAAGTAATGAGTTTGATTTTTTCCCCCCAGGTGGGAGAAAGTGTATGTTGTGGTATCTACTTATAGAGCACCTGAAAATTGAGGCAGGACCTCTAAGTTTTAATTCTTCCTAATCATTATGAAAAGATTCAGGTTCTAAACACACATAATCTTGGAAGTCATGTAGCCCTGCAGTTTGTGTCAAACTTAGATATTATAATGTTTGTCCTTAAAGGGATGTCCTCCCATTGTATACTGGGATCTTTTCCCAGATCCTGGGGTGTACTGCCAAGGGATAAATGTTATCCCCCAAACATTGAAAAGACCTGTAGACCTCAATCCCTTAGAACATCCTGGAGACCCTCCCTTACTTCTACTGTGGCATCTCATTTCTTTGTAGGCACTAGCCACTCTTTATAGCATCATCCTTTGATGGTTCTCAGTGCTTAAAGTTCAAGTTACCTATAAGTTAAATAAGAAATCCACTTGTGATAAAGTCGGAAACCCCATCTTGGTCTCCATTCTGGGCAGCTTCACTATTATGTAGATGACTCTTCCAGCAATCTGGCCTCCGAGGTCCCTGGATGGTTCAACTACAACATTTATCTATCATACCTTAGTACCCTATGCTTTAAATGCACATTGTACTTGGAGAAGCAAGAGGAGAAAAATCAAATACTGATCACATGCCTACCACATGCTATCCCTTTTGTGGTCTCCTTTTCTTAGATTTTACAAGCCTAACTGAAAAGGGCTCAGATACGTAAAGGCTCCTCCTTGTGGACTGCATTAGAATTTCATGGTATCCAAACGACAACTTTTCATGTGTGTTAATGCCCAACCTTTTTCAGGAACTTCTGAACCTTTACGTCTGGGCCACTCAACATTCTCATACTCAGAACGCAATTTCATCAAAAAACATACATTTCAAAAAGACAGACCATTCAAGAAGACGTTCTTTGACCTCACCTTACACCTACACCCACCCAATCCTTGCATAACTGAAATTAGCATATTTACCTGTTTTATTTTTCCTCCTTCCTCCTTTTTTAGAGTTATACCCCAATTTATTTGTCTAATTTTAATCACGATACCCTCTTCTTTTTTTCCTCCTCTTGGCTTTCTCCATTATTCTTTACTTCTTTTGTATTTTCAATATTCTTAAAAATAGTATTTTCTTTTCACATTTTTGCCCAATTAAATGTTATTCATATGTTCAGTTTAGCATATATTTTTGGATACTCAATACAGGCAAATTAACTTGCTAGACACTATAGGATATCTAAGCAGCTCACATGAGTTTTAAAAGTCTTTATTTGATCTGACTTACACATTAAAGAGTTTTCTGCTACAGAATTTCTTCTTTCCAACATCTCCAAGTATCTTGAAATACTTTCACTGTATTCAGTTTTTCTTCCTAAAACTCTTTAACTCATTACTTTTTGTCTTAAAGGCACTATCAACCAAGTGAAACTATACTGAAGGTCAATAATGACCTCTTTCTTAAAAAACCTAATGCCTCCTTTTTGGATATCATTTTAAATTATTTTTTCTACTGCACATGACAGTATAGAACAAAGACTATATTTAGAATGACATTTTTTCCTTGATTCTGTGAAGGTGCAAACTTTCGAATCTGTTTTTATTGCACTTACCACTCATTCTCAGCTTCTCTACAGTTTCCTTGTTTTCACAATCCTCTTCACGGACACATTTTCTCTGAGGCATCTATTTGTGCCACTGATTCCTTCATCCTATTCATATTTCCTTAGACCATGTTTCCAATTTGGGCTGTTTGCCTGCGTTCCTGATTTGCAGTATGACTGCCCATAGGGCATTTTCGATGAGTCTGCTTTAACCTGCTACTCAGTATGCACCAAACTGAGCTCATTATTTTCACAGAAATATTTCCTACTCGTATTTCATATCTATGTTAATGATATTATTACTCCCCTCTGTCAGATAACATTTGCTCCTTGTGACAAGCACATTCCATGTACAACAAAGATCTGACATGGTTACAATCAAAATTGTTTTATTTAAAAACTTATTTTTGTGTATCTCTTCCTCTTACTAGATCAAGGTCATAAAATTTTAGAGGTAAGGAACTCTAATGATTATTAATTTCCACATTGTTTAGATGAGTTTAGATGAGAACCCTGAGACTTTGTGGGGTGGTAGGTGAGGGAAGTGTCTCTAAGTTAATGGCTATGCTGGGTTTAAACCAAGTCTCCTTTACTTTCAACCTAAGAAATCTAATGTTTTTTCTACTGCCATGGTTTATAAACTTACTATCTTTCTTCCTAAGGATCCTCTAATAGATCCTTTACTCCATTCCTATTATTTGATTTCTTAGACATTTGATGCCTCTTAAATGTCGTGCATTGAAATATCCTAACTATATTTCATAAAATAATGTTATCTACTGAAGAAAAATAATGACTACACAATTTTTTAAAATTAAATTCTAATACCTTAGAAAGGTGCTCTTATGACCTGGTCCCACATCTTTTCAGTTTCATTTTCTACTACTCTTCACAGGGGCTCTACACTCCAGCATCATTTGAATAATCTGTTCTTTAATTACACCATGAAATCTCACCATCCAATGTCTTTACTAATACCCTATGTTCCCTCAGGGTCAAATACCCTTCTTTTAATACTGCAAAACTTTTACCTTTCTTCTTTCAAAGTGATATGTAGATACCACTATAGCAAGCTGGATGAAAGATCATGCTTCAGAATCACACAGTCCTGGCTTTGAATTCTGACCCCAACACCAATAATATGACCTTAAATTTGTACTATACAATGTTGAGTGAGATTTCAGTTATTGGTAAATGGCTTTACTATTATTCACCTCCAGAATATTATAAAGATTAGACAAGATAAAATATGTAAAGATCTAGCATTGCTATTGCTATTAGGAGTAGAACTGGTAATGTAAGGAAGAATATAAGAAAGAAGGGGAGGATTAAAGGAAGAGGTGATATTTTTAATATATATGATTCCTCATCTTCTTTTGAATTCATCTTTTCTTATTTCTAGTGCATTTTTCGTGGTAACCTATTAAAGTATTTCTTACAGATTTTATTTAACAAGGCTATGTGTTATACTTGTTTTATCATCAGTAACTTAAGTTCAGGGAGAATATTTTATTCAAATTTGAATCTTCTTCACTGCCTAATCTATCATCTTGTACACAGTAGGCACTTGGGAAATATTAAAATAATTAACACTAGGTGGCTCAGATTAAAGGTTTATAGGAATTCATGGGCTGTCTTAGGAAGAGAAGGATCATACCACAGGGTGGATCTCTCTGTTTACACAGTCAGAATGTTTTCTATTCTACATCATGGCCCGTGGTGCTAGATAGTAGAGGAAACAAAATCAAGCTCACCACAGAACATGGAGTGGTTGGCACAATCTCCTCTGCTATTGATTTGTGGTCGTTAGGCAACACTTTTCTTAGCTATCTCAACTGAATGAAGATATAAATATGCCAGTTAAACCCACATAGGCTAATGCGTTAAGCACAAGTATGAAAAACTAAAACCCCCAAGTGCACTAATTTTAGTAAATAAGATTGCTTTTGGTGGAATTAACAATTATTAGTAGATCTAGAGGTAGGCTGTGCTTCATGCATATATACCTGAATTTGAGACTATGTAATATACATTTTAATATATAAAAATAGCATTTCATCTGGGATTATTACACTTGTGCTTTTATTTTATGAAATTGATTCTTAGGAAGTATTTTTGAGAATAAAAGACAAATCCCCTTTTTATATCTTTAAAACTTGTTATGCATAAAATATGATTGATAATTATAAAAAAACTGTATTGCGTGGGTTTTATCATCTAGAGTCTCTTCAGTTTTAGCATGTGTATCATAAGGTTTCACATATAAAAGGAGATCATATATGCAAGAAAAAAATTCTAAGTAAAAAGCTCTTGAGTTGCAATAGAAGATGTTTGGAGGAAGCAACATATTTGCTGAATGAATTTTTAGGTATCTGTATAATTAACATATTTGGCAAAATGAATTTCTTCAAAATAATGTTTTTAAATAATCAGAAAAATGATAAATATCAATGATATCATTGTCTTCAGTTGCCAATTTCAATTTTAGGCTTGATATTTTAAAATTATATTTATTTCGCCAGTGGAGATGTTCAGCTTCATTGTGAAGCCATCAAATGTGATTGGTAGGATACATTTAAATTAACCTTTTTACACACTTTGTTTATATGTGTTAGATTATTTTCTTAACTGAGTTCAAGTTACCTCAGAAACATCCTTAATGGGAAATGATTTTTCTTGAACAATGTACCAATAGTTATTTTTTAGATTTTAATTTATTTGTTACAGTTTGCCAAGTATACTTATCATCTCATTCTAGCAGTAAAAAAACACTGTAAAGGAATCTTCCCTTTAAGTAAGTGGAAATCCAAGGCCCAGAGTGGTTAAAAAATTTGACCAAAGCAACATAAGTAGTAAAAGGCAAAACTAAAAATTGAAATAAGATTTTATAACTTAACATAACTGTTTGCTCATTCAGCTTTTCATTTGTTCAACAGTTTCTTTTTGTGAGCCAAGAACTACTTCAAGCACTGGGGTTATAAAAAGGAAACAAAACAAATGATGTTGGTATTCTCATGGCATTTACATGCTAACAAGGGAGGAAGATAAACATCTTCAAAAAGAAAATAATTCCATAAACATAATAAAACTGAGTAATATGATAGAGGGTGATATGTGAGGAGTAAAGTTATTCTTGTATTAGAGTTCCAAAGGACCTCTTATATCTGAGATGTCATTAATGGGAAAAAAAGCCATCTATACCAAGATGTAGATGA
>CM053501.1:89090196-89222461 GCA_028627145.1 Eidolon dupreanum
TTTTCTTTTTTTTAAAAAAATTATGCCTCAATAACAAAAGAATAATAATGTAAGAGATGAATATGTTGATTAGCTTGTGTCAGTGCTGAGCTGATCAAGAAAGGAAGGCTTTGGTGGTGAGGTGCCTAGCTGAAAGAATTCACAAGGAGCTGACATGAGAATGAAACAGCAAGCACCAACTTTATTGTGGGGAGTGGGCGCTTCTGTGCTAGGGGACCGCATGGGCTTCATATATGTCAGAGGAAAGTAGTGGTGTTCTGCTATATATGCGTGATAAACAATAAGCTGAGTCATACTTAATGTAAGTTAGGCACAGGCACCTTACCACACTAATATAACATTTTCAATCCGGAGTCCTATCCCTAGCCCCGAGCCTGGATCACAGCCAGACCTGGGAACCAAAGCTTGGCTGTAGTAATCATTTCACTATATATAAATATGATGTTATATGTTTTAAATATATACTTTAAAAAAAATTTAGAAAGGAAACAAAATGTAGAAACAACACAAATGGCCATCAACAGGTGAATGGTTAAACAAAATGTGATATATTTATACATTAGGGTTTTATTCAATCGTAAGAGGAATGAGATATTGATACATGCTTCAACATGGATAAACTTTGAAAACACTGTAGCAGTGAAAGAAGCCCAACATAAATGACTACATGTTGTATGACTCCATTTGTGTGAAAAATTCAGACTAGGTAAATAAATACAGACAAGGCAGCAGATTTGTGGCTGTCGGGCTATGGGAGAAGTGTAGAAAGGGGAATGACTGCTTAATTAGTACAGGGTTCCTCTTTGGGGTGATGAAAATGCTGTGGCACTAGATAATGATGATGAGGTAAAGCATAATGAATGGAGTTAATGCCAACGAGTTGTAAATTAAAATTTAAAAAAATTAAATTATGCCACAAAATACAACTATCGAGAAGATAGGATAAGGACTGATAGTCTCAACAAGAACATGGTAAAATATGGAGTTAATTGCAGGGTACATGTGTATGTGTTGTAAAAGAAATGCTCATGATCTTGATAGTTTCTTATTCTGACATCGAGACAAAGGGTCTGAGGGCAGAGGCCATGTTCCCCAGATAGATGCTGAGGTGGAGATTTGCAGGCAGGTATTGGAGGAGTGCTATCAAATTAAACCACACTACACCACACCACATCACACCACACCACACCACACCACACCACACCACACCACACCACACCACACCACACCACACCACACCACACCACCAATAAGGAGTGAGAGAAGCTAGAGGAAGAAAGAAGAAGCAAGAGAAACTTTGGCTGAAGTCTTTTAGAGAAGTCCCAATTTAAGGCAAAGAAATCAAGCTTTTGTTCTATTGTTTCCAGTAGCGGTTGGATGTGAGCTGTTCCAAGGAGTTGAGGTAGCTTCATTTGGCCAGCAACAATTCAGAGATGAGCCATTAATTAGCAACAATCTCACTTCTGATAATTTTTCCCTGATTTCTTTTGGTTGTGTAGATTGAGCAATTCTCTTTTTAGTTGTTCACCTAAATTCTCCTTAGGGTCCCATGCTCTATTAAACATCTCCATAGTTCTCTGCTTATCAGACCCCATTAGCTCCACTCCAAGTTTTCCATTAATTATCATAATCCTATCTAGCCTCCTAGCCTCTGTTATGTTGGGATCCCCATCATCACTAATGTTAACAGGGACCCCAGTTTTATAATAGCAACACTCACCAAGAGCCCTGACCAACAAATAAAAGCTACCACTGAGCTTCTTAAGGATGTTGGTGCCCATCTCACCAGCCTATTACTTATCACATTAGAAAATGAAATTCCTTGAAACTTCCTCATGGAAAAGTCACCTAGTGATTATTCTGTCCTTATGTGATCTTTGGCTGCAGGTTGCCTTCAAGGAGAGTGATCCATTTGAGAAAAGGCAGTATTTAGGGAGGGACTTGTGAATTGTCAGAAAGCAAAATTTCTAGCAGGCAGTTGGGGGAACAAATGCTTAGTTTTTAAAAAGTAGGGATTTGGATGACAGACTATAGTATTCACCACAGGAATCCTGACCTCACCTCTTCAGAGACATCTATATATTAACAACATTTACTGTGCTTGTATTTGAGCGTTGTATGTGTGGAGCATTGTGTGTGTGGTGCAGTGTGTCTATAATTTGGAGAAGAGAAAAATGAAGGTCATTTGGCCATCTTCCAGGGTGATTTTGATGATATTTACAGATAATTTCTTAGTCTATGAATTTCTTGAGGTCACATAACTTATTTATGTTTATTTTACTATCTGGACATCTTTTAAAAAATAGGTCATAAATTAATGCCTGCAAAATCATTGTCTGTCTGAATAATTGTAATACATGTTTACTATTGGGTACATCATTGTAAACTGTGATGGGCCTTTTATTTTTTTCATTTATTTCTCTTCATTCCTCCTTCCCTTCCTTCCTTCCTTTTTCTATTTTCTTTTTCTTCCTTCTTTTACCAACCATCGTTGTTTGGTTTCTCTCTCTTTTAATATTAATCAGGTATACAGTTACTTTGGAGAAAGTTTTTACGTTTATATTTTTTAATTTAGTTTTATTTGAATCTAGATTTTTAATGTCTTTATTGCAGAATTGCATCTAATTATGAAAAACATAAAAACATCTCATTAGCCATGGAAAAAAAAGATAGTAACTTTACAGTAGAAACATCTGGCAGATACTACCATAACAAGTGATAAATTTTGTTGATATTGTGTTGATATAATATACCCCTGATATGACATGATGATAAGGGAATTTTAGATTTGTGGTGTTCTTGAACACCATAAGTCCAATCTCAGCATGAAAAGAAAAAAAGAAAATCAAACCTAAATCAAGGGTTGCTCTAAAGAAATAAATTTAAAAGAGGGGAGAAAACCACATTATGAGAGAAACCATTGGAAATTTGAGGGACAAAGGAAATATGATGACTAAAAGGAATGTGATATTCTGGATTGTCTTTTGGGATACAAAAATAGTGGAAAATTTGGTAGCAGCTGAATAAAGTCTGTAGTTTAGTGAATAGTAAATGAATTGATATTAATTTCTTGGTGTTGACAGATGTACCATGGTTATGTAAGATGTAAGTTATGTAAGATTAACATTAGGGAACTACAAATGGTAAGGAACTTTTATATTTTATAACTTGAAGGTGACTCAACTAATGGAGTTAATAAATAATCATGGAAATTTTTCATTCTCCAGAATTAGTGATATATGCCATCAGTGTCCAATCAAAGAAGCAGAACTAGTAGGAGAGAGATAGATGATAAATTGATGATGGATGGATGGATAGATGGATGGATAGATGGTTGAATGATGGAGAGATGATAGATAGATAGATAGATAGATAGATAGATAGATAGATAGATAGATAGACAGAGAGACAGATAGACGATAGACTGAGTATAGGGACTTAGATAAAGTATTGTGGGGCTTGATAAGCAGTCCCTGCAAGGCAATTTCCATCTCTAATGCTGAAGCACAAAGCATCATGAGCAGGCTGGAACCTATGAGAACAAGCTGCAAACCTCACAATCTTGATCTGAAACCCAGAAAGCATAAATCAGAACTCCAGGAAAACAAACCATAACCAGTTTCCATGTAATCGCCTCAGGGCTGGGTGATGAGCCTGCAGAAGCCAGGCCCTTCACGTGGACCTGAACAGCATGCTTCTAGTTCAGGAATCAGAGACAATTAGGAAAGATCAGGGGGAAGGGAGAGAGAATTGCAGGCCCAATTACTGCTTTATGCCAATGGAGTGAGTCAACAGATCAGCAACAAGGCCTTTATGCTATGAAATAATTGCTACCCCAGTTCTGTTTATTTCTTTGACAAGATTATTAAGTTTCAGCCAGTAGACTATTTTCTTGAATTATTTGTTGTCTCCTGGAATTTTGTTTCACATAGAAAATGTTCAGCCTCCTTAATATGTTGCATGTGCATCTAAATATAAACATTATTTTCTAGCTTTAGTCTCAAAAAATTAGATTAATGTTAGTCAGTTAATTACTGTAACACATTTGTATTTTGTTTTTTATTAGATGGAATGAAGATGTTAATAGAGCCTTTGATATTCCTACTCATTTCACTAAATATGAAATGTACATTTATAAACATAAATATCTAACATAATGCATTGAATATTTATGTAATGCTTTGCTGCCAAAGTTCATATATGAATATCCATGGATTTTGAGATAATTTTATGAATCGATGGATTTATTCATATAACGCAGTGACTCCCTCTTCATTACCAACCTTTTAGTAATGATAGCTTTCAGCTATTAAGCATGAGAAATTAACTCTCAGATGATTTTACACAAAGAGAGATCTGGTAGCTCTTAAGATATGTTGTGAAATGCTATGGTGATACACCATTAAATTTATTTCAAAGGATATTTTTTTGAATTGCCTTTGGAAATATGAGTGCTTTTTTTCCTTCTTTTTAATCATGAAACTTGCCCCAGGTTTCAAAAAATGCATCCATCAGCATTCTTTAGTGAAGGCAGTTTAGTACTGTCAGCCATTTTTTCTCCCCTGTTGTGTGAATGATGTTATCAGTGAATATAAACATTAAAATGGAACCATAATCCCACTTTAGTTATACAGGAGGTCTTCAGCTGCTTCTCTGATATTTGGAGCCTATCTGCTAAAGAAACTAGATATACATGCATAAGAAAACATATTTATAAATTACATGTATTGTAAAGTAATACAATTATTATAGCTGACAAATAATGAAATAATGAAAGAATAAAGACCAATTAAAGGAAAAATAATAAAGAGACCATTTTGTTAGTGATTTTACAAGATCAGATGACATGTATGGAAATGAACCCAAAATATCTACCTGTTATTTTTTATATCAGGTTATTTTTCAGAAGTATGTCATTAGCTCATGTTACTTTTTCTTTGCATACATTGACTTTCCATGCCTCACATTAAAAACCTCAGGATACTTTATTGTGGTCTTTACAGAAAGAACCTGAAGACATAATTTTATGCATAAAAGGACAAAGAGAATAATAGCAGCTATAAGAGTTATAAAATTGTAAAATTTGTAGTATTCATAGGTTTTAGCTTTGCTTCTAAAGCAAAATCCATTTAGATCTTCACCAACACTCAAACTATTGCTGTATGCAGTAGAAAGTTATTTTTACATAGCTAGTTCAACAAAAGAGACTAGACCTAAATGAAAACTTAAAAATTTTATTAAATATCTTATATACAGCTATATCCATGTATACTTTGTAATCAAAGAATATTTATTAAACATAAATAATGCGTTATATGTATTTTAAAAGCAGAGATTATGAATAATGAGCCTTTCCTTTCTTTTATGAACCCACAGATGAGTGGGAGAGCACATGCAAATAGTTAATTATAAATCTGATTTTAATGTTTTCTCTTAAGCTTGGTATTGGGTGTGTGGGAGATTCTACCATTATTTATTAAACCATACATACACACACACGCACACACAGTCACACACACACTCATACACACTTATTTACTGTTTTGTATATATGATATATTTCATAATATAAACTAATATTGAAGATATATATTCTATCATAACAAATCCATGCTAGATAAGGAATTCGCTAGCTATTAATTAGGGATGAATTGCAAATTGGAAAAAACAAACAATTAGAGAAACAACTTCTACATAACAATGAGTACCTATGTCAGCTCAACATTAGTATATAGTAGATTATATATAACTAAATGAAACCTCTTTACACTTATAAATATTTATTGTCAAAAATAGGTTAGGAGTTATTAAAATTTGCTAGCTGTGTGAACTCAGATGATTATTTGAATTGATTCAGTTTTCTTATCTGTGAAGTATCTGGTTGGTAATAACTATTGCAGTGCTCCCTCCTTCCCTGCCTCCTATCCCTGACTGAGTTGAGTGCCCCCTCAACTCTTTTTGTCCTCAAACAGTTTTCTCAAAGATTCCCACCAAGTACTGTCCCCTAATGTCTACCTCAAATGCTGCCTTCCAGTAGCATTTAGAAAAATACTATTTTCCTACTAATAGTAGAAAAATACTATTCATTTGAAAAATACTATTCATAATGTTTACCATAAATTGTTGCCTATGTTAGTATGCTATGAGTTTTCATTAATTTACTTGTTAATTTTTTTGCCCAGTAACCACTGGGATTGAATTAATGTAAAAATATAGATAGACTTTATCAAGTTTAATATTAATATTATATTTTATGTTAACAAAAAGTTAAAACAACATAAGGAAGAGAGTTACCAGAAATTTTTGTCATGAACAGAGGAAAAAAGCTTATCCTGAATTGTTAGTGGAAATCCACAGCTTCTCTCTACCATAAAAGTCATAATGCTAAGAATAAATAATTGAAGAAAAGTTGTCTTCCAGTAGTTTTCAGACATGCTAAGATCGAAACTTCTTTTTCTCTAATATTTTGGATAATTTTGTCAATAAGAGAAAATTTATTTCCCCTATTTCATCATTAAAAACCTAGTCTCATTTAATTGAAAACATATATTTTATATCCAATTCTACATAGCTTTTTCTTCCAATTTTACTTCTGACCTTGGCTTAAAACTCTTTCTTGAGACTGCAAATAAGGTGTGTTCTTTGCTGTTTGGCCTTTTCATTTTGCTTCTGTCTGGGATCTTTTGTTTTCTTCTGGGGAGGGTTTGGATTAGAGGAAAAGACGTACATTATTTTCCATGCTTTTTCTATTTATATTCCTATCTTACCTAACAGGCGTAGAGGCCATGTCATATTTTATGACAAGCTCACAACTGTTAGCTCTTTCAGAAATTGCACTCGTTCATATGTTCCCACACACCTCAGCAGCAGGAACACAGCAGTACGTCATTCTCTGCCTCCTACCGTTGGTGGTATCGCGTTCTTGAGATTTCCCTTCATCCTGTGGCTGTCCTCCGAGTTTCCTTCCACAATAGGCAACCTTTCACACAGAGGAAACATGTTTTTCTGATTTTATTTTCAGGATTAGGCTAGTTTCATATAATGGATTAGGGCATGTTTTCTCTCTTCTGTTTTCTAGAAGACTTTGTAAAATATTGAGATGATTTCTTGAGCGTTTGGCAGAATTTGAAAAAAAGTTGGCTTTCTGTTTAAAAGATATAACTATAAATTTAAATATATATGTATATTTATGCATTTATATAGTACATAAATGCATATATATGACTTCTCTTTCTTGTTTAATATCATAATATTTTATGTCTTTAATATCCATGCTTCATATTTTCCCTTGACACCTTTTTGGTGGCTGTCTGAAACTTAAACTCTTGTTTATTATGGATATACTTCATTTGCACTTTTATCTTTTGGGGTTGTCTTAGTTTTCATTATTTTCCTTTTTAAAGACAAAACCAGTTTCCTAAAGCATTCTATCTTCAAGTGTACTTTTCTCTAAATAAGTTTTAAGTACTTTATTCAAAAGTCTTTTCCATGAAGGTATTTGTATGCAAAATTCCTGAAGCTTATATTTCTGTATTCTTGAAACATATTCATCATGATCTCATATTTGAATTATAGTTTGGCTGTTATAAAATTTCCATTCAAAGATATTTTCCTTCTATATTTTGAAAAATACTATTCATTCATCTTCTTGCAACTAATGTTAATATGGATAAATACATTATCATTCTGTGTACAGTCTGTTTTTTTCTCTGTGAAAGCTTTTCAAATTTTCTATTTGTCTTTAATATTCTTAAATTTTAATATAAATTGTGGTTTTTCTTATTTCTCCCTTTACCTTCTATGGGTATTCTTAGTCTTATTTGTAAATCTGAGAAATTTCTCTCTATTTTTTCAACTATCTCACCTTTTTATTTTTTCTTCCTAAGATTTCTATTACCTAATGCTTAGTATTTTTGCTATATTCTTATTTCTGTTGCATTTACTATATATTTATTCTGCTATTTCTCTGAAATTAGTTTTTAAATCCGCTTTAACAGTGGACTGATTTATTTTTCAGTTGTATTCATTCTGTAATTTACTCCACTTGTTAACCCAATATAAATTAATAATCCAAGCACTACAACCTGTGCAATGTGTGCATGTAAAGCTGGTGTATTGGAGGAATTTGGAAGAAGGCAGTCAATAAAATATATGGGGTCCTCCAAAATCCTGCTGTTGCCCTGAAAGGACTGTTTGAACCTCACATTTTTGTATGAACCTTTAAGTTCCAGGGAGATGTTTAAAAACTTTTGTTTCTAAGAGGTTTTTTTCCTATTTTATTTCTAAAAGAAAGGAAAATAACTCAAGAGATTTGGAAATGCCTGAAATTTAGGATTTGTACTGCAGTTTTGCTATTGTGTGAAGTATTCTTGGACACCAGAAACCTAGAAGTTTATACAAAACCATTAGTTTCAGTTGATTGCTGAGTCAACATTTTCTTGTGGCTGAGTTACAAATATCATCTAGGGAAAAAGTGGCACTATCTGTTATATTCTTTACTTCAAATATTATATTACCTTTTTTCTTATTTCCTTTTTATTGATTTTTTTTATTTTACTCATATGGTTTCATAAACTTTACTATGTTATTTTACATCTTTGATTCATCTATTCTAGTATCTCTGCTTCTGGTGGCGTGATCAATTTATTTATTTGTTTGTTTCTTTGTTTATTTATTTGAAATAATTGAACCACTCAGATTCAGATTATTTTGGCCTATGAGTTTATATTTCCATTGAGGATATTGGGAAATGTGTATGAGAAATGTACCAACATCAGACTTCTATTTGAGTCAGCCTCAGTGAATTCAAAATAAATTGCAATGAGTCTTACCATGAAAATCTACAGACTTGAGAATAGCACAGTTCTTAAACCAAGGAAATAAGTTGTGACTTCAAGGCATTACCCTCTGCCTCGAGGGAGAAGCAGACTTGGGAAGTATTCCTTGGAATGTATTTCACCAGTCCTAGGAATCTGGAAAATTAGTGTTTGGAAAGCAGATTCCACAGGTTGGTCAATCCTCACCCACATCCTTTTTCTAGCAATTTACCTAACCAGTTATTTTATCCCCAAGTACAGGTCTGATTTGCCATAGGTGTTGGATCAGACACTGACAGTTCCAAGGTAATATACAGTTAGATATGAGAAGTGATGTCATAAAATCCTTTTTTATTTCATTATAATGGTTCCTGTCCACCTCTTGACACAGCTAAAGCCACTACCACTAAGGCAGATCTGTTCAAAAGACAGATGTTTTCCCCCAGGATTTCTTCTCTCTTGGTGTTTCAGTCTTTAATTCCTCTGGTGTTGGTCTTGAGGAGGATGCCCGCAGTTTTTGCTGTGTTAGCATTATGATAAGAACTGGAATATTTCTACATTAAGAGATTTATTGAGGTTTGCTTCCAGTCAATTTTTATAAATATTTTATGGCACCTAAAACGGTTTAATCTCTGTCATCAGGATTTAAAGAGTGATCTATATATTTACTAGAACAATTCATTATATTATTTGGAAGCAGTGTTTGTTTTCTGAATTTATGGTAGTCAGCTATATTTTTCTGTTATAGACTTTATGCTGAATTTCCCTTGCACTTCCTTCTATTTTAGCTTTATAAATTTTGATGCATTTTTATTTGGTGAAGAAAGATTTACAGCGTTTGTGTCCTTTGTGGTTAAAAAATTTTTTTTATTTCAAATGTTATTCCCTGAATTCATATTTTTCTGAAAGTTACACTGTGATCAAAGTTAATGGTTAATGACTTTGTCCTGGTTTTATAAATATTTCAGAATTGATATTTGAGTATAGTCTTTTGTTTACTAAATTTTGTGATATAATCTGTGTTTACTTTTTTTACCTCATGGTTGTTTGGAAGATTTATACTATAATTTTGGTACAGTGGGTTATACTTATTTAGTTTATTTACCTTTTTTGATTTATTAACTTTGAAAATGAAAAAAGTGTTCTAGATTTTCTTAAGACAATAATATTGTTCATAAATCTTCCTAAAACACATTCAGGTCAAAAAGGAGAGAATATAAAATCACTCATAGACCATGATTTCATGTTCCCTGAACACAGTGACAATCAATTTTTATTTAAAGTGAGTGGGGAAATACAGAGACTTACAAAGTTGGACACGAGGGCCACATTAGACATACATGTCAGGCAAACAACAGAAAAGAAAGGATAGCACATTTGGCTCCTAGAGGTGAAAATAAAAAATATTGTTAATGAAGTTTCATTTTCAGAAGGAGAAGACTCTCCTATGAGTAGAAATGCTGGAAGCAGATCTGTGACCAACTGGATCAAAGCATTGGCTATTGGTGACTAGCAAGGAAAAGTTTGGAAAATCTGCGAGACCAGAGGTGGCAGTCTTAGAAAGATACGTTTCATGGAAAAGATATTTTAGAAAGTGAAGATGTCCCTTGTAGGCTTAGTTATAGAATAAAGAGGTGAATGTTGAAGGAGCATAATGAGCAGGATAGAATAAAAGAAGAAGTGAGAAATAAAAAATAAAAAACCATAGATTAGGTAATCAGTACTTTAGTAACTGAAGAGTCTGCTCTTGAACTGAAAAATGAAACCCCACTCTCAGATCCTTTATAGTCTCTCCTGCTATTGCCAGTCTAAAAAATTTATTTTAAAGAACTTAAGTACAAAAAAACACATTAAACATGCAATTTTATAAGGAAAAAGTAAAAATAAAAGTTAAAAATCTTTAGCAAAAAGTAAACCAACATGCACATAGATATACATATAACAATGCATGAAGCAAATTTGATAATAAAACAAGCAAATGAGATATGAAAGTATATGTAGATTGAGGAAAATGTAAAATAAGACCTAATAAATTTCAGGATGTATACTGAAGAATAAAGAAAAAAACATTTCAGGAAATAAAAACAAATTGCAGTTTTAATGCATCTACTGAGAGTTCAATGAGGAACACATAGGACTGAATAAAAGGATCCAAAAATTAAAGAGGAAAATAAATAATTAAATAGTAAAAATAAGGTGATAAAGAAAATGAAAAGTATCCAACATAAATATAATTGGATCTTCTGAAAAGTAGAAACAACCACTATGTAAAATAATAGAACTTATATTTAATATTAAATAAATTGAAAACAACTTTTCAGAAATCAAAAGAAAATATGAAACTGCATTTTCAAAGAACCTAGGTCTTAATTAGGAAAATGAACCTAGAAAGATCAACTCGGAGACATGACCTTTTCAACTATTAAACTTCGACATTAAAAAAAAGTTCCTTTAGGCATCCAGGCAAAACATCAAAGAAAGGGAAAAAAATCTAGTATGTTACAAAATGACTTAATAGCATACTTTAAAATGTACAACTTAAGAGCAATATTTTTTTTAAAACTCAAGGAAAAGAAGTTTGATCCAATGATTTTCTCCTCATATAAATTAAAAAATACAATATTAGGACAATAGAAAAACTATTTTTGACATGAAGTAACTTAGTGAATATTGAGCAATTCCAGAATAACTTATTATAGAAGATTTATTATAAAAGAGACTTAATCTTACCCAAAAGATGTTTAAGAAAATTAAGCCAAAGGATTTTTTGAAATATGCACACCCAACAAACACATACATACACAACTCTGTTTAAAACACAGGTTGAAATAAAGATAGAATAATAATCTGTAAAAATTACATGCTCTGAAAAAGTAAACATTACATTAACAACCTTTACTTCACCGATTCTAGAAAACTAGACATTATGATGAAAAAAAGTACAAGTTGGTCAACGAATATTTGTTCTCTATCATATATATTTGAAAAACGGCATCTTTCTTAATAAAGCAAAAATAAAATAATACCTAGTTGAGAAGGAAAATTTCTAGCAAATTATATTAGCATACAACTTTAAAAAGGCCAATTTTCACTAAAGAAATATTCAAAACACTACTTCCCTCACCTATAACAAAGTATCAGAAGATACAGTTTCTGAGTATAGTTCCAGAAACTTTCAAAGACCAGGTTCTTTAACGTTTCTTAAACTGTTCCTAATCCTAAACTAGTAAAAAGAAAAATGTTCAAATTTTTTTCATCAAATAGCATAACATTGAAACTTATGCCTGATTAAGATTATATAATAAAAACAAATTACAACTCAATGTATGTATTAATTACCATGCAAATGTTCAACAAGAAAATCCGGTACTGCATTAAAAATAATAACAAGAAATAGTAACAAGAAAATAGTAACAAAGAAAATAGTAACAAGAAAATCCAGTACCACATTAAAAATAATATAAGATGGCCAACTGAGTTTATTCCAGAAGTAAAAAGTTGTTAATGTTAGGATAGTCGACAACTTAGTTTATTAGAGTAGCAGAAGAATGGAGAAAAAAATACATCATCTCTATAGAGGCTTAAAAAGCATTTGACAAAACTAAACAACTAAGCTTTGTTTAATCTATGATGAAAAATAGTACAAGTTGGTCAGTGAATATTTGTTATTTCTCTATCATATATATTTGAAAAACAACATCTTAATAAAACAAAAATAAAATAATTTTAGATAAAGTCAGGAGGAAGACAAACTTGTTATATCCTGTTTTTTTTTTTTTTTAACATTATGTTACACGCTGAAGTAAGATAGAACAATTAGAGGCATAAGAACTATTTGCAGTTGAAAATCCCAATAGCATCAATAAAAAAAAGACTGTATTATAAGATTACTTAGTAAGGTAGCAGGATAAAATTAACATAAAAAATCCATCGTATTCATATATACCAGTGGTTCACAGTAGGATGCAGTTTGCTTCCCTACCCACCTCCCCATTCTCAGGAGGACATTTAACATTGTCTGGAAACATTTTAGATTGTCACAGGGTTAGAAGTAAAGTTGAGGATGCTATTGGCACCTAGTAAACAGTATTCTGGAATGCTGCTGCTTCACATCTTATGAAGAATAGGATGGCCCCCACCTCCCCAACAATGAAGTATATCTGGACCAAAACAGCAATACAGTAGTCCTCCCTTCATCATGGTGGATACATTCCACGACCCCAGTCGATGGCTGAAACCTCAGATAGTACCAAACCCTATATATACTATGTTTTTTCCTACATGCACATACCTACGATTAATTAGAAATTAGGCACAATAAGATATTAACAATAACAACTAATAATCAATAGAGCAACTATAACAATATACTGTAATAAAAGGTATATGACTGTAGTCTCTCTGAAAATAGCTATTGCATTGTGCTCACCCTTCTTGTGATTGTTGATATGAGATAATAAAATGCTGATGTGATGAAATGAAGTGAGATGAATGATTGTGACCTAGCACTAGGCTACTATTGACCTTCTGATCACATCTCAGAAAGAAAATCATCTGCTTTGGGTGATCCAGGATCATCAAGCCATAATGATGTTGATAGTTGAGTGTCAGGAGCAGATGATGATCATGGTTAGATAAATTTAATGTTTTTAGATTGAGCTTGACCTTGAGTAACTAAAACCAAGGAAAGCCAAACTGCCAATAAGGGGGAACTACTATAATCCCAAAGTTGAGAAACTTTAATATATACTAATAAACAGATGATATAATGGAAATGAGAACAACACTTACAATAGTAAGTAAAATATAAAATATCTAAAAATAAACAATTGTAAAAATTTATCATTAAAATTTTAAAATGTTTCTAAAAATTAATTTTATCAAAAGAAAAGACTGTTGATGTTCTTGTATGAGAAGAATGATCCTCTTTAAAAACCATTCTCTTTTAATTACTATGCACGTTTAATGTGACTCCCATAAAAGAAGCAAAGATATTTATTTTCTGGAACACAAGTTGGTTTAAAAGAAAAAAAACATAACAAAACAAAACAAAAACATGGGTTATAAAAATAAAGAGGAATAACCAGGAAAACTGACTAGATGGAAGTATATATGGCATCTCACATGTGACAAAAGTGACATTTCAAATCAAAGAGAAGATAATATTCATGTGGGCACATGATTTCTATTGGTTTAATACTTTATCTTTTAAAATACTTTTTATTTCCTGAAGAAACCAGATTATTTTCTTACACTGTTTTCCACATTATGAATACAACTAATTTTTTTCCTTATGGTGTTATTTGACTTGATCCTATTCCTCTTCTTTCCTATAAACTGGTAGATATAGAGGTTTTATTAGACTTAGATTCAAAACTTAAGCAAACGTGCATGTAGCAAATCAATGATGCTGTGTTTTTCCTATTGTATTACATTATGAGTCACAGAGAAAAATATGTAATTATTTTTGTTTACATAGAAGAATTGATCAGTATATTAGCCTGATGACTTTGTTATAAATCGTATGTCACTTTTTCTTTTAATGATTTTAATGATTATATATTTATCCATTATTTATTCTAGATTTCCAACTGATCTGGAATGTAGGCACACATAATAAAATCTATGATTTCTGTGGATATGCACCCATTGCCTCACATCTTCTGCTGTGAAATAAGTTTGACATTTGTTGTATATGTAAAACTTGCAGTTTTATAATATTATGAGGTTGGATCAAAAGGCAATGAGAAATATGTAATACAGAACTGGACCCAACCTGCAGGTTGAATCCAAGTCCATCTAAGCTCAGTTTAGATCAACTAACCCCCAACTGAGAGAATGAAAAATTGTTGTTCTAAGCCACTGTGTTTCTTACACAGAATTACTGTACTGATAGCTAAATAAATGAATGCCATAATAATGAACAAAACATTCAAAAGATCCACAAATGGTGGTGCTGTCAAAAGTATCGAGAGTAGGTGAGAAAAGCACATATGTTTCTGTGTCCCTCTGTAATGGAAGGAGTTCAATAAAATGTACCTAAGATCAGGTCACTGGATTGTTTCCTCAGGGAAAATTAACATTAGACTACAGTTTGGACCCCTGTTCATGGCAATGAACATGTTCATGGCAGTGATCAGCTGTGGTGAATGGAAGTCTACATTGTTGAGCAAATGCTTTACTTACATTGCTCTTACCATTGTCCTATAGCCCTATGAACAAGCACTAAAGAGGGCTCACAGGCTTTCACAGAATAGGTGGTCTTGGATAATTTATTATTAACAGCCTCCTTTGCAGTGGTTGTCCTTTGGGATCATTTGTCTTTACCCTGAGGGCACATTTTGATTGTCCAATCACATATTTCTTCCCAGATTCCTTAGTGCCAGTCTTGTCCTGTGTTCCTGATGATCCAGTCATATCAGTAACTGTGTAAATGTGTACTTCTGGCCATCTCTTCTGCCAGTAAGTCAACAAACAGATGTCCGTCTTGATATTCTGCTCACAGAGGGGATTTAACATCCCCACTATCTTTCTGGTCTAAGTCAGACTGCAATGTTGCGGTGGTCCATTTCTAGCATGTGCCACTATAATAGAAACATGTATATAAAATAAGGTTTTTCTGTTTTCAGCTGGTCATAGAGAACTCCGCATGAGGTTCTAGGTGTGAACTAAGAGGAAAAAAACTTAATGACATTATATTTCTTTGAGGAATTTGGCTATGTTGTCAGAGAGTAGTTACAAGCAATGGATGGATACACACACATTCGTACCTCCGAATTTTAGAAAAGCTTATTAATCCCTGCTGTGTCACTGAATAATAACATGCTACTGTATGGGAAGTTTTTGAAGAAAATAATTCTTGATAGCATAATCATTAATGATTCCATTGAGGAAGAATTTTGGAAGTTATCAAAATATAGTTACCTTAAATACTTGATAGAAAAAAGCAAGGTATAAGTTAATAAAGAAGTACTCAAAGAACTTGATGTAATTTTACAAAAAAAAATTTAAGCTCAGATTTAAATTTTTGTATAAGAAAACCTGAAAATATAATGAAGAATTAGTCACATCCCACATATTGAAGTGGCATCTATGGGAATAAAAGAAAACTAACAAAGGATAAAAAAAGGTGATTTAAATTATGCTCAAAGGAAGAGGAGTCAGAAATCTTGTCAGTTCATTCATTAAGAAATATGTGATAATGCTACTGAAGACACTGAGGGAAAAAACGTTTCCTCCACTCCTGTTGTGCCATTATTTTCCTTGTTGAAAAAAAGAGTCATACAGGAATAGAAAATTTAGCACTTACTATTATTAAGATGAAATTTAAATCCAAACAAAGAGGAGAAATTGTAAGGCAACTATATTATTTTTCATATTCTACACCACATGAATTAAATTCTGAGGCACTAAAAAGATATGACAGATAAAATGCAGAATCATTACCAATAAAAATGAGTAGAAATGTGTAGGAAAAATTAGATGGTCAAAGAATACAAGTTTTGAGGCCAAATAGAAACATATTCTGCATACCAGGGATATTGATGCCAGTTTTGAATAATTTTCCAGAGGCTATTAATAAAAGAACAGTGTTGGAATTCCTATAAAGGAGAATGGTGATGATGAGGAACTAATATAAATTCATTAAATAAGTCACACTAGGCTAGTTCAATTGTCTTTTTTGATATGGTTATGAGACTATAAACTCAGAGAAGTGCTGCATACAAAGTAAAAATGATTTTCAGCAAACCATTTGACAGATACTCATGCATCCTATTACGTAAAATGAAGAAATGTGCACAGCATGGCAAAATAGGTGAATGAATATAACCAAAGAGTATTAACAAGGCTCAGGTTCATCATTTTGACATGTTCTTTGATTTTCCCCTGACCCTCTTCATTCTTATGTCTCTGTAAATTGGATACAAACTTTGATAACATCTTTCCTAAATTTGCTCAGACATGGAGGTGGAAATAGTAACAGATATTCTGCATATTTTGAATTAAGCATTCAAAAAGATATCAACAGGCTAGAAAGATGGGTTAAATGTAACAAGTTACAGTTGAAAATTGATAGTGATGTATAGACAAAAATAACAAAAAGAAAGGAGGAGGAAAAAAGGAAAACATAAATGACCAAAGGAGAAACAGGCTTTCATAGCATAATGATGACAAAATAGAAATTTTAGTTAGGGGTAAGATTAGCATAATCTTATATGAAAAGTATGATCACTACATGTCAATAAAAATTTTTTTTCATGTATTTTATAATTTTTATCCCTTTAATATTTTTAAATTATAGTAGTTAACACATGATATTACATTATTTTCAAGTGTACAGCATAGTTATTCAATGTAATTATTTGCCTAACAAAGTGGTCACTACCATAAGTCTAGTAACCATCTATAACCATACAAAGTTATTACAATATTATTGAGTATATTCATTATGCTGCTTATTACATCCCCACTACTATTTATTTTATAACTGAAAGTTCGTGCCTCTTATTCCTTTTTACCTTCTCTGCTCGCACCTGCCTCCTCTTCCTTGACAACCATGAGTTTGTTCTCTGTATCTGAGTATGTTTCTGTTTAGTTTTGGTTTTGTTTGTTTGTTTGTTTTATAGATTACACATGTAACTGAAATAATACTGTATTTGTCTTTCTTTGTCTGACTTATTTCACCTAAAGAGTAATTAGCCTAATACCCTCTAGGTCCATCCATGTTGTCTCAAATGGCAAGATTTCATTCTTTTTTATGGCTGAGCAATATTCCATTGTGTACATGTGTGTGTGTGTGTATCACATCTTCTTTATCCATTCATCAACTGATGTACACAACTAGCTTCCATACCTTGACATTGTAAATAATGCTGCAATAAACATAGGGGTGCATATCTTTTCAAATTAGTGATTTTGTTTTCTTTAGATGGATACCCAAATGTGAAATTATTGGGTCTTTTGGTAGTTCTATTTTTAATTCTTTGGGGAACCTTCACACTGTTTTCCATAGTGGCGCACCAATTTGCAGTCACACCAAACAGTGCATGAGGATTTCCTTTTCTACATATCTTCGCCAACATGTTATTGCCTTTTTTTTGTTATTAACCAATCTGAAGGTGTGAGATGATAACTCATCATGATTTTGATTTGCATTTCCCTGATGATTAGTGATGCGTTAAGCATCTTTCCATGTATCTGTTGGCAATTTGTTTTTTGGAAAAATGTCTATTCAAGTTCTTTGCCCATTTTGTGATCAGGTTATTGCAATTTTGATGTTGAGATGTATGAGTTTATGTATTTTGGATATTAACCTCTTATCAAATATATTATTTACAAATATATTTCTCTATTCATTATGTTTTTGTTTTGTTGATAGTTTTCTTCACTGCAAAATCTTTTGAGTTTGATGTACTCCTATTTGTTTTTTTTTGTTTTGTTTTGTCTTTTGGTTTCTGTTTGTTCGTTTGTTTTGTTATCATTGCCTGGGGAGATATATCAGAAAAAATATTTTTATAACTGATATTAGAGGGTTTACTGACCATTCTCTTCTGGGAGGTTTATGATATCCAGTCCTACAGTTAAGTCTTTAATCTATTTTGAGGTTATTTTTGTATATGGCATGCGAAAGTGGTCCAGTTTTAATTTTTTTGCATGTAGCTGTTCATTTTTCCTAAGCCCATTTATTGAAGAGATGATCTTTTCTCAATTATATATTTTTGCCTCTTTTTTTGTGGATTAATTGACCATGTAAGAGTGAGTTTATTTCTGGGATCTCTATTCCATTCTATTAAAATATATATCTGCTTTTTGTGCCAGTACCATACTGTTTTGATTATTATAAATTTGTAGTAAAGTTTGAAATTAGGAAATGTAATACCTCCAACTTTGTTCTTCTTTCTCAAGATTGTTTTGGCTTTTGGAAATCTTTTATGGTTCTATGATAATTTTAGGATTATTTGATCTAGTTCTGTAAAAAATGCCATTGGTGTTTTAATAGAGATTACACTGAATCTGTAGATTACTTTAGATAGTATGGACATTTTAACAATATCAGTTCTTCCAATCCATGAGCGCCGTATATCCGTCCATTTATTTGTGTCATTTTCAATTTCTTTTATCAATGTCTTATAGTTTTCAGAATATAAGTCTTTCATCTTCTTTGTTAAATTTATTTCTAGGTTTTTTATTCTTTGTGATGCAATTATGAATGGGATTGTTTTCTTGGTTTCTCTTTCTAATAGTTTGTTCTTAGTGTGTAGAAATGCAAGCAATTTTCATATGTTAATTTTGTTTCCTGCAAATTTACTAAATTCATATATTAGTCCTATTAGCATTTTGGTGGAGTCTTTAGAGCTTTCTATGGAGTATCATGTCATCTGCAAATATGATGGTTTACTTTTTCCTTTCCAATTTGGATGACCTCTTTATTTTTCTTGTACTCTACTGAATATAAATAATGAGAGTGGACATCCTAGTCTTGTTCCTGATCTGAGAGGAAAACCTTTTTGCTTTTCACTTTTATGTATGATGTTAGCTGTGGGTTTGTCTCATATAGACTTTTCTATGTTGAAGTATTGTCCCTCTGTACATACTTTGTTTAGAGTTTTCTTCATAAAAAATTTGATTTTGTTGAATTTTGCCTAGTGCTTTTTCTACATCTATTGAGATGATTTTTATCCTTCATTTTGTTGATGTGGTATATTATGTTGATTGATTTTCAGATATTGAGCCATTCTTACATCCCTGGAATAAACCCTACTTGATCATGGTGTGTGATTCTTTTAATGTATTGTTGAAATCTGTTTACTAATATTTTTTGGAGAATTTTTGCATATCTGTTCATCAGGGGTGTTGGCCTATAACTTTCCTTTTCTGTTCTGTCTTTGTCTTTTTCTGGTATTAGAGTAATTCTAGCCTTGTAGAAGGAGTTTAGAAGCATTCCTTTCTCTTCAACTTTTTAGATATAGTTTCTGAAAAATAAATATTAATTTTTCTTTGCATGTTTGGTATAATTCACCCATGAAGCCATCTGGTACTGGACTTTTATTTATTAGGAGGGTTTTTTAAAAACTGATTTAATTTTGTTATTAGTTATCACTCTGTTCAGGTTTTCTGTTTTTTCCTGATTCAGTTTAGAAGATTTTCTGTTTCTAGAAATTCATTCATTTCTTTAGTTTGTCCGATTTGTTGGCATATAACTGTTTGTAATATTCTTTTATGATCCTTTGTATTTCTGTGTTGTGGATTGTAAATTCTTAACTCTTTCATTTTTCGTTGTTTTTTTTTTTTTTAATTTTGGCCCTTTTGTTTCCTTGTTGAGTCTGGCTAAAGTTTTATCAGTTTTGTTTACCTTTTTAAAAAAAACTGTTTCATTTATATTTTCTATTTTTTATCCTCTATTTCATATCTTTCTGCTTTGATCTTTATTATTTCATCCCTTATACTAACTTTAGACTTCATTTATTTTTATTTCTCTAGTTCCTTTAGGTGTAAGGTTTGACTGTTTATCAGAGTTTTCCTGTTTTTTGAAGTAAGCTTGCATTGCTGCAAATTTCTCTGTTAGATCTGATTTACTGCATCTCAAAGATTTAGGAACACTGTTTCTATTTTCATGTATCTTAAGGTATTTTTCGATTTCCTCTTGGATTTCTTCATTGATCTATTGGTTGTTTAGTAGCATCTTTTTTAGCCTCCATGTGTTTGTATTTTTTTCTAGTTTTCTTCTTGTGGTTGATTTCTAGTTTCATACAATTGTGGTCAGAGAGTACACTTGATAATTTCAATCTTCTTAAATTTATTGAGACTTCTTTTGTGGCTGAATATGTGATCTATTCCAGAAAATGTTCCATGTGCACTTGTAAAGAATGTTCTAGGTTTTTTTGTGATGAATTTCTTGCATATATTTACTAATCCCATCTGATCAAATATGTATTTAAAGCCAATATTTCTTAGTTGATTTTATGATTGGACTAACATCTACCCATTGATGTTAGTCAGATTTGGAGTCTCCTTCTGTTATTGTATTACTGTAAGTCTCCAGCTTTGTGTTTGTTAGTATTTGCTCTATGTATTTAGGTGCTCCTATGTTGCGTGCATTGATGTTTACAAGTGTATATCCTCTTGTTGGATTGATCCCTTTATTATTATGTAATCACCTTCTTTGTCTCATTTTTAGTTTTTGCTTTATCATGAAAAAAAAATCTCAGTAAACTGGAAATAGAGAACTTCCTCAATCTGATAAAAAATATATACATAAAACTTATAGCTAACATCATACTTAACGCTGATAAACTAAATGCTTACCTAAGATTGGAAATAAGGCAAAGATGTCTTCTTCACCACTCCTATTTAGCATCATACTGTACATTCTTACTATTGTAATAAGATGACAAGGAAAACTAAAGTCTAGAAAGAAAAAAATAAAAACATATTTGGACAAATGAAATAATTATATAAGTAGAAAATCTCAAAGAGTACACAAAAAGAAAATTTGAAAATAATGAAGAAATCTAGCAAGTTTGTAGGAGACAAGAAAATATACAAAAGTCAACTGTTTTTTTTATATATCAGCAATGTATAATTAGAATGTGAAGATTTTTTAAAAATAAAGCATTTACTATTGTACCCAATATAATAAAACTCTTAGATATAAATTTATTAAATTACATACAGAGACCTTATATGGAAAACTATAAAAATCTGATGAAAGACGTCAAAAACAATCTAAATATATGACATCATAAGTTGAAAGACAACATTGTTAAGATGCCAGTTCTTCACAACTTGATGTATAGATTAATGAAATCTTAATCAGAATCCCAAGAAGCTATGTTTTACATAGTGCCAAACTGAATCTAAGTTTTATACGCAAAGGCGAACAACCTAGAATATCCCGGACAATAGTAAAGAAGAACAAAGTTGGAGGGCTCCCACAACCTATAATTTTAAGATTTACCATAAAGCTGCAGTAATCAAGGGAAGCAGAATAGACACATAGATCAGAGTAGAGAGCCCAGAAACAGACAATCACATATGTAGTCAAGTGATCTTTAACAAAGGAGCAAAGGCAACTCAGTGAAGAAAGCATATTTTCAACAAATGGTTCTGGAATAATTGGTGATATATATATATATATATATATATATATATATATATATATATAATTTTTTTTTGCAAAAGTTAACTCAAAATGAATCATACGTCTAAATGTAAAACCCAAAACTATAAAATCTCTTAAAGAAGCACATAGAAAAATTAAATAAACTTGGGATTTGGTGATGAGCTTCCTTCCAGAAACACATAACCCCTAACTAATTATGATAAAAACTTCAGGCAAATCACAATTGAAGGCTATTATAAAAAATATTTGACAAGTATTCCACAAAACTATTAAGGTCATTGAAAACAAGGAAAGTCTGAGAAAACCATTACAGCCAGAAGAAAACTAAAGATACATGATAACTGAATATAATGTAGCATTCTGACTGGAATCCTAGAACAACAACAACAAAAGACATTGAAATAAAACTGAGGAAATCTAAAGAAAATGTGGATTTGGGTTAATGATAATGTATCAGTATTTATTCACTAATCCTAACAAATGCACCCTAGTGATATAAGATGTTAATAACAGAGGAAATTAGTTTAAGCACATGTGAACATTTTAAACTATCTTCATATTTTTTTAAAATCTAAAACTGTCCTAAAAATACAGATTTAAAAAAATTATACAAATATAGAAGCTTTAAATGTGAAAATTTATACATATTTCTATTTCTATACATATTAATAAACTACAACATTTATAACAGTGCTAATATGGAATGCACAAAATAATCTGAGGAATGCAGTATAAGTATTCTTTCTTTGCCACCATTTTAAATCAGATTTTTAAAAATTTCAAACTTGGATATACTGCTTCCTAAGTCAACCTAAGGATTCTACATGTGAGTTCTTGAAATTTTGCTTCTATTTTTAAAAAAAAATCAGTTGGGAAATTTTAATCATATTAGTCACAGTATACAATCCCAAAACTTAGGTTTGCTGTTTTTTGAGAACTGCAATTATTTTGAAAAGGAATATTGAAATCAAAAAGATTTAGAAATGTATCTTGATGAAACCAATATATTAACTAAACAAATTAAAGCAAAAGAATTAATGGGCAAAATAATTATATCTGGATTTGTATAATTGCACTCAGAAGATACTTTTTGGATAGATTAATTTATTCTTTGCATCAAACAAATGAAATTGAGATCTGCAATTTTGCCCTACTTCATTTTGGTGAAATATTTAAAAGAATTTTAAGATATAATTTTCTGATGAGTTTATCTTACAAAGTATTAGTAAAATCCATTATCTTAAGTGAAGGAAAAGAAACTCTGTGAAAAATATCTATGTAAGTTATTGTTTGTTTTAAATTACTTTTAGAAACTGAAATGGATAATAAATTCTATCACCACCTTCTTCATGTGGGTCATAAAGGATGAACGTTATATAATTGAAGTAATGTGAAGTGTTTAGATTTTACTAAATGTGACCGAAAAGTGGAGATAATGGTTAATATTTTTTTAAAACAGTAAAATATGTTCAGGAAAAAACATTTTAGTCAAGGTCTTTCCTGAAAAGCACAGTTACTGAAGAATGGTTAATAGATATCTTTAGATCTCCAAATCTAAGTATGTGCTTCTACAAATTTATGAGAACAATGATTCTGAATAGAATATTTATTGGGAGGAAGAAGGGAGAATTCATATTTTACAAATAAGGCTTCATTTTCATTACTGTCACTGAATGTTTAACAGTACAAAGGATTTATGATGAGATCACTAAAATTCTCAATTCTAGTGGTGTTCACAGCAAGAAAATTGGCCATAATTACAGCCACATATGCTTACAAAATACACAGCCCACATAAATCTCTAGAAGCAAGATTCTGTTGTAAATGAAGGAGATTAACAATAAATATTATGAACAATAGAGAAACTTTGTCTCTTAGTGTCTATATAGAGCTGCCAAAATTAAAGTTGTATTAACTGAAAATATTTAGGCAAAATTAAATGAACTATTTAGGCAAAAGTCACTTGGCATTTGTTTATTTTTAAGTATGTTAAGCGTTTGGTTAAATAACAAATTCAATTAAAATTATTCAAATAGTTTTAAAAATATTTTTTAAGATCTAGTCCTCTTTCAGTGACCCTGTGAAGGTAAATTCTTGGTCGTTAAGTGGACATAATCTGTATCTTTCTTGATCACTAAGAGGATAGAATCTGGTAACACAATGAGTGTGATTGGAGTAGAGAAAGAAAGAAAGATTGATAGAGGATGTGTCTTCTGTTACCATTAGTTTACTGCATTTCCACTTATATAAACAAATTTTAAAAGAAACAAATGTGACAAATAGAAAAGAAAAAATACAGAATAGAAATTTCAAAATACATTGCTATATTAATGGAGAATGTTACTTAAAATATACAAACTGAATAATAAAAATTTCATAATTTTCAAATCTAATTAGACTAATAATTGAATACACCTTTTCTTCAATAGTTGAAGTAAGAAATGATAGAGAAAAATAGTTTAGAAGAGAGCATGAGAGAAATAAAGAAGAAAAATGTAAGTTTAATATACAAATAATGGCACACATTCATTTAATATATAAAAATATTACAGTAATCACATATTAAGAAATAACAATACAAAAGGTTAAATTGTTGTTCTTTTGGGAGTAGATCTTGGGGTAAGCATAACAGAAAAAATAAAGGAGCAGAACAACTCATATAATGTTGGCTAATGAGGATCATATACAAATATGATTATAACAAAATACATTTTTCTGGGAATTTTATAAAACAATACAAATTAAAGAACACTTACATCTCAATTAAATAACAAAGAAAAAAGCAATAAGAAACAACTGAGAATGTGATGACAAACATTTTTGAATGCTTGAATAGAAACTCATACCAGAAACATATTTGAAAAGTAAATGTCAAATTGGAAAGAAATATTAGCATTGAATGTGGCAGAAATTGCTGTTATTAATATGTAAGTTTTCCTCAATTAAAAAAAAGTTCAATAAAAATTTTGATTAGAAATGTAAACATGAAACTTAAAAAAAAACACATAAATGGCCAATAAATATAAGAAAAAGCATTCAATATCACAACTAATAAAATATTTAGATAAATTCTTCACTATTAAATAGGTAGGTTTGATTTTATAGTTATGTAACCTAGTATTTACAAGAATTTGCACCTATATATCACCCATATGAAAGTATATTATAACATTCTAAGAAGCAATAGATATCAAAATTATTTTAAAAAATATTATAGCCTTTTACCTAGTATTTCCTTGTAAGTAATATATTTTGAAGAAATAATCGGAGGTACTCATAAAAATTTTGGAATAAGAACATTCATTATCACTTTATAAAAATAAAAAATTGGAATTAATCATTTAAAATCATGTTCTTAACGTATAAGAATATGGGAAATGAGATCTATATAAGTGGGGAAAAAGCAGGTTACAATATAAATATAGGTTATATAGTATTGTTGAAACTTACATAATCTATAGCTCTATACATACATTTTAGAGATTATAAAATAAAAATGAGTATTAATAGTGGTTATTTCTGGATTAAAATTTTGCATATCATTTCTTTATTCTTTTATGTATTTTCCAATTTTCTTAATAAACACTCATTGATGTTATAGTCAGAAAAAAATGTTATACATTTTTGAATTATCAGCACTAAATGTGTCTTATTGATAAAGAACATATCTAAAAATAAGAATAATTACAACTCTTTAAAATTTGAATTTCCTTTTATATGATAAAACTTTGGGAATTTTATATAATGGCAGGATTTTTTAGTGTGTGTTTCAAATTATACTTTGAATAATTTGCTTAAATAATTTTCATTTAAGTAAAAACGGTTTGGTGTTCACTTTCAACCAGGAAATGATAACTAATTTATAAATGGCAGTGACTGGAGATGCACAGGTACATATAAAAAAAGATTATATAAGTAGACCACATAATACATTAAACTTGTTTATATACATCTCTTTTTAATCCAAAATATGTAAAAAAGATATCATTGTAATATCCTTTATATAAAACATAGTTTTTGTAAAATTTTCTTTCCTTATTTTTGTTTTTCTCTTAATGAAAAAAATATACAGGGGGTATTTTAGTGTTTCTGTTGCTATACTATAACTGAAGAAAATATATTTCATTTAGCTACAAGTTAAGTATACTGTGAAATACAATTTTCAAATCCACAAGTTTTTTGCAAATAGCCATTAATTTTTGAAAGTTTTCTGCCATTATTACTTTAAATATTTCTTTTTCTGTATTCTCTCTTAATTCTTCTTAGATGTTGGGTATTTTCTTCTGTTTACTTTTATCATTGCTTTTTGTCTGCTTATATTTTACTATGAGATATAGTTTCTATTGATATATCTTCAACGTTACTGAGTTTCCTCAGCCATGTCCAATCTAATGGTGAGTTAAACAGAGGCATTCTTCATTTCTACTACAGTATTTATGATTTCTAGCATTTTCTTTTGCTTATTTCTTAGAGTTTCTATTTTTTACTTATATTTCCCATGTGTTCTGGCATGTTGTTCACTCTCTCCATTAGAGTCCTTAATATACTCATCATAATTATTTTAAATTCCATAATTATTTTAACTTTATAATTTTTGTATAATTCTAAAATTTAGGTCATATTTGAATCTTGTTATGATACTTGCTTTGTCTCTCCAGACTGTTTTATCTTGCCTTTTATCAGGCCTTGTAAGTTGTTCTTGATGTCCAGATATCTATTAGGCAATAGAAATTGAGGTAAGTGCACATTTAGTTGAGGATTTATGTGTACGTGGCCAGAAGTTGGGTTTTGTTTAATGTTTGCTGTAGGTGTAGATGCAGAGCCTTCAACTATATATACTGTTATTGTTTTTAATCTCCTTCCTTAACTTCTCTCCAGAAAGTATTTGTGCCTTACACCTCATCTGTAATCTACTTTTATTGTACTGGAGTTCTTTACCATGTTGTTATGGTAAGGTGTGGTAAAAGGCAAGTTGTCCATAATTTTCCAATTAAATCTCGGCCCTAGAGTGATTTGTGTTTCTCATCTATTATCTTCACCAGTGTGTCTTTTAGTATAGCTTCTTTTCCATCCCTCTCTTTTGATGGGATAGTAGGATTGGAGGTGGTTGGTGTGGAAGGCATGCCCTTCCCTCATGGCACTGAGATAAGTCAACAATGAAGCTTTTCCTCCTGGAAAGTAGGCCTTTTTAATGAAGTCTCTGGGTGCATTTCACAGGGATTTTCTTCAGTTGCCCCAACACATACTCAAAGGACTTGTTCTTTCTCATGAAAATCTGATGTATTTCTTGCAGTTACTGCAAAAGTGTAACTTGGCTCCTTCAGGATGGCAGCCTTGAGTGTTCTACCTACAAACTAGTCCCCACTCAGTCTCTGGAGGTTTATCAAAATTACTGTTTAAATATTCTGTGAGGCTATGGCTCTAGGAGCTTCTGGTCTAGACAGTAGATTTTGGCTATGACATTCTGGATTTACCTGTCTCTTCTCAGATTTCAGGGAGAAAATTTGACCTACAAAGTTATTTTTTTTTGATATGTAAAAGGAAAGAAAACGGTTTTTGGTTTATCCAGGTTTTATTTTTTATTTTTTTCATATTGTAATAATGAGAGTGAAAACCTCCAATGTTTTTATTTGTTGGAGATAAAACTAGATGTTCAAACTAGCTTTTAAAACCTCTTTTATTTTCTGGTTTCTCTATTAGATTACTCCGCTGAGAGTTGCCTCTAGTGGAAATTACCCTTTTCCCTTCTCTCCATTTATGCTTCACCTTAACCATCCTCCTCAAAGTTCTTACATGTTTTCTTAATTTTTTTTTTTCCTGAAAGCTACTTTTATATTATTTTGTCATTTGCATTCCCTTCTTTCTGTTTTAGGGCTCTCGTTTGCAACTGTAGATTCCAGAACTGCATACGACAGCTTTCTAATTCACTTATTTCTTCTTTCAGCCTACAATACCTGGGCAATGATTTAAAATAGGAAATATTGACTCAGGTCTTTGGGAAAATTAATTCTGTTGATTTTTTTTTTCTAGGTTCTTTTTGGTTGAACTTCCTGACAGATGTTAATTCTAGGTTTTATGTATATTTTCTTATTTAATGTTCATGTGTTTAAATCATAAAAATGGAAAAAATTACTAACAAATTTCTTCTGAAACTGTCTTTGATACTTTAGCTTAATGCTTTCAAAATTATGCTTATAAAAAACAAAAAATATTTTAAAAGGCATAGTGGTAGTACTTTTGGTTTCTTTGGGTTCATACTCATATGCTTATATTCAGATACACCAATGAAAAGGAGTTAGAGATTACTAGAAAACTCATGAGTTTTGGTAAGATTTATGTAAATATGAAATTATTCAGTATTAAATTATTGAAATGGATCTTATATCTAAAAGTGAATTATTGCATAACTTTGAATGTTACATTCTATGGGGCTGAACTCTTTAAATACCAAAAGAAGAGAAGGTTCCAGGTCTGCCATTTCATGATTCATATTTTGTATGGTGCCTGCAATATACTGTTAGTAAGCTTGTAAGTAACAGATGAATGTCTGTAGTCCTCCAGGTAGCACTCATGTACCACTATAGGACTGGTTACAATGAACTATGGAGGACTGAGTCTCTACTGTTTTTGAAAGTAACATATAAGCGCAGTATGAGTTAGTCTTATTTAGTTTGGTGGGGATCTTGGGTAAATGTCAAATATGAATTAGCACAACATTATTGAACAATTTAATTATTTTAAAGCTCAAAATATATAAATACAGGCATAACATTTCGGGCTACTAGTACCACCTTAAAACTGAATAAAAATGTTAACATATGGTGATATGTTAATAAGAAAGCAATCCATTTGCAAACTAAAGCAGTAGAAAATATATTGTTGGCATCCCTATTCTATTGTGTGCATTTTTTTAATAAGATTGATCACAAAATGCAGAGGATTAAGCATAGCCAAATCACTTGATATGTTGTCAACACTAATTACTCTTAAAATCTACAAAAAAAACCCTCACAATCTAAACAGTTTATACTTTGCTATGGTATTAAAAATGTAAAAACTTGTAAAGAAGCATATTTTAAGATTTGATGTATTTGTATTGTGGTAATCAACACATAATTATCCCAGTTGATAGATTTTTCTAACTGGTAATATATACATATATATGTATATATATACACACACATATACACACACACACATACATATATATAGTACATATATATGAAATAAGGCAGAGAAAATATTTTCTAAGTCTATATGTTTTAAATATATAATGTCTGATATAAAAGCAAAAATAATATTTAAAACCTGGGGTATGATTTTCCTAAGATACATAATAAAATTTTCATAACATATAGATATAAACATAAAAAGAATACATCATTCTAAAGGAAAGTTAAAAGATTAGAAGTTAAATACTAAAACATATAATGGGTACTGGATGAATTTAATACAATTTTCAGTCAAACACATCGATCATTTTTAGCTACATCAGTAAAATAAACTCATTTGTGAAATGAATGGAAACATCATTCTTTATTTAAAACATTAAAACATTTTAATTTATTTTATTGAGATATAATAAATCATAACTTTTTAAAAGGAAAAATTCAGATGATTAATAGACAAGGCTTAAAGTCTTGGTACTAGAGTTAAAACATTAAATTCTTATTAGATGTATTATTTTCAATAGAGAATTTTTATTCCATTATTTTCGTATGTGTTTACTTAATTATAAAAGTAATCAAATTATCTATTTAAAATATAACTGGCCTAAATCAATCATAGCAGTAGGAGAGAAAATGACAATAAACAGGAATTAACTCACACTAAGACTTAATTGAGCTGACTCCAGGGGTTAGATATACATCTCTACATGAAACACATTAATATTAGATTATGATAGCATTAGCAGGGATAAAAGTCTTGGCCTCAACATTGACTTTTAAAAGCAAACCCTTTTGTGACATAAATTATAGAATTAATTAGTAACAAAATATTTTGAGTCAATTCAGGAAAATTTACATAGTAAGTTTTCTACTGTTTTACTAAGGGCTGCAAAAGTTTCATTCACACTCAACTTTACTAGGTGCAGTAGTACGTGACAATGGATTTATTTTTCTAGCTCTAGCTTTAATTGAATTACGTTTCCATGAAAATATTTTGCATGGAATACAAAGAATCTTTGAGCTCCTAAAAAGCAATGGTGTACAGTATATTCTGCATAATTCATCCCTATTTCATTGTAGTGACCATCTACAGATACTCAGAAACAGTAGAAAAAATAACCACACCATAGAGGTATCTAAAGTTGCAATGTAGGAGAAACTGGTGGCAATGGCGGCAAATTGAGAAAAAGTGCAGCAAATTTTTCTAGGTCTGTAAGTGTAAGGGGGATGGAAGTCCAAAGTGTGCAATAGTGAAAATAACTGGGTCGAAAGATGAGCAGAAAAAGATAATCAGGTAATAAAATATCTCTAGTCCTAGAGAAGACCTGTTGAGGAAGCTAATAGTGTTCAATAAAGTGTGCTTGTGTGTTAAGAGCTGAGACTAAAAGAGAGAGACGATATCTGAAATGAACAAGGAAGTTAAACTGAGGTTAGAGTAAGTTAAAGAGAATTGCAAAGGCTATGAACCGGTAGAGAATTGAAGGAGAAAACTGTAGTAACTCCTGATAAATAGTTTTATATGGACTATTGCTCAGGTGCTGTAAGCTAACTGGCAAAGTAAAGTTGGGTTTTGGACTTTTCATCTCTGTTAGTTTCAGTCCTAATCTCATTTTAAAATAGGTTTGTCACAGCTGCCCAAGGAACATTATATGATCTAATAACTTTTGGAAACCATAGCATGCCAATAAATACATAATTTTATTTTGTTTTGGTCTCTTCTCTCCTCTCTTTTCTTTTCTCACATCCTCTATTATCTCTTATTCTCTCTTCTCTCCTGCCTTCCTCTCATTTTCCTTGGCCTTCTTTTTCTTTTACTTCTCTCAATCTCTCCTTCCTTTCTTCTTTCAACAGAATAAGAACAATTACTGTGTATACACCAGTTCAGGTATTAGTTTTCCTGCTGGTAGTATACCCCTCTCCAACCTGCTTTAACAATATATCTTGCATAATCTCACCAGATAAAATTTCCTAGGATAAAATTCTGGCCTCCTAAATTCATTTCCCAAAATGCATTATAAAATAGCTTTTTATTACCTATTAAAAATATTTCTAAAATTTTTAACTCATAGGAGTCTCAATAATTTACCCTCAATTGGTATTTCATATTATTCCTACATTGTTACATTTACTATATTTTAATGAAATAAATATTTTATTATTCTTCAACCTTGCCTTATGCTAGTGTTTCTAAAACTTTTTCTCAAAGTTCTGCTAATGGAAGAATTAAGCAAGTAAATATACTGATTATCCTGAAGAGAATGAATAATTTGTTAGAAGACATTTTGTTTATATTATGGTCCCATGTAGATCCATTTTTAATGTAAGAAGTTGTATTTGTTAGTATCAGAAGGCAAACAAAAATCAATGTTTTCCATTGTTTAAGAGAGATTTGATTGTGAGAGATGTCATTTTCCTAAATCTATCAACTTTTGAAGAATAAGGCCATTTAAAGGAGTTGATTTTCTATGATTGTTAAAACACAGCTTGTTTATATTTTTGTCACAATATTTTGAAAACCCTAATTCATTTAAATCTGATTATTTCTGTTATTTTTTCACTGTTTCACAAGTTGATTCAGGATTATCACAGGTATACAAAGTTCATAAACCTTTCAAAGATATGGTATGAAAATTAATCAGACTACTAAAGGTAGGAATTGCAATAAATGAAACTTCCTGGTGTAAAGTACAAACACTTTTTACATGGCAGAATGATGAAATCTCTGACCATTACTATCTCTTATTTTTTTAAGAAATATCTGTCAAATAATATTTAATTGCAAAAATTTAACTGATAACGGTCTCTTTTTAATTATCGATGCTATAACTTTCATCACATTTAATTAAAAATTATTTTAAATGACCATTAGTATCTATGATCTATTTTTTTTCCAAATCATAATCTTCATTTTAATGACTTTGATGATGACCTGTATAGTAAAAACATTAAAAATTTTGTTGATTTTATACTGAAAATAACTTCTAATTAAGTGGAGTTTTTGAGCTATATAATCATATATCATCTATGAATTAATTCCTCAGTATTAATTTCAGGAAAACACACCAGCCCAACCTTTCATGACTTTAAATAAAAATTTATTATTGTTTATCACAGTTCTGTGAATCGACTAAGTTCAGCTAAGCAGTTTTTATTTAAGATTTCATACAGTTGCCATTAGATAGTGGCTTTGGACATCTATACTCTCCACTGAACTTGAATGTCCAAGGTGGCAGACTTGCATGGCTGGCAGCTGATGCTGACTATTGGCTCAGGCATGAATTAGGTTTGGGAAGTGACCTGCCTACTAAGGATATTTCCACTTGGCTTAAGTCTCTCAACATATGGTGTTTGAGTTCAAAAAGGGAATCTTCAAATCGATATTCTAGAAGGCTCAAGTAAAAGCATCATTTCTGCTATATTCTATTGCTAATAGCAGTCTCAGGGCCTACGCAGACTAACAGCCTGGTGAACTAGATTCTTCTTGTTTAGGGAATCACAGAATCATATTTCAAAATAACATGTATAGTAGGAGATTTTGTTAAAGTCCTCTTTCCACTATTCAATCTGGAGCATTTCTCTCTGATTATAATAATTCACATCTTTCCTACATTCAAAATACATTTATTCTTTCTTCCAAAGTATACCATTACATCATTAGTTTAAGTCCAGGCATCAGCTCAAAGTCCAAGATCTCATCATCTCAGGTCAAGGTGTAGATGAAGCTCCTTAGGATCAAATCTGGAAACCTTTGAGCTGAAGAGACAAATTATCAGTCTCTCCTGTATTCAACATGTAATGATGAGGCTAGTGTGTATTTTGATGCTCATATTAGGAAATATGAAAGAGATGTACATAGAAGTCACTGATCCATAATAATTGTGAAATGCAGCCAGTTACACGCAGTAGTTCCTTGATTAGGGCCCAGTCCTTCCCCTTTAAAATGATTTTCTACAGTTTAGGTTTTACCTTCTGACCCTTGGTTCTGACTGTCATTTTTTTCTCTTTAATAGAAATGACCTGTGTTTACAGCTGAGTACATTTCCTAGTCTGCTTTCTATGCATTTTCTATGCATCGAGTCACTTTTGAGCCACCTTTGTCATTTTTATTACAACAAGATGTTTTCCCAATACAATTCTCTTAAAATCAGTGAAATTATTTTATGTGTGTGGATAATATTGAGATTTACTCCACTGGACAAGAAGCACACCTTCAGATTTTTTTGAGACAGGCCCTTTCTGACATGGACTCATTGTCAGGGTACTGTAGGACAACTTTAGGATTTTTAAAAGACTTGTGGTTTATCAAAGGAACTTGGGTTTGGTTTGGCATGCCCTTATATGGAAACTTAGATAACCTTCCATCTATCTCAGGATTAGCGAACTATGGCCCATGTGCCAAATTTGGCCTAGGACTTTTTTTTTTTTTTGTAAATAAAGTTTTATTGGAACACAACTATGTCCATTCATGCATATATTGCCTATGGCTGCTTTCTCTCTACAATGACAGAATGAGTGTTGCTGCATAGATTGTATGACCAATAATATCTAAAATACTATCCAGTGTTTACAAAAAGAATTTGCTGACTCAGGTCTAGTTGAGATGGCTTAATAGGGCATAACTTAAATCTTTCTGATTTCTTAATGAAAGAGTTTATGGTCACTCATGTGATAAAAAAAGGTACCCTATGATTATGTTTTGCCTGCAGCATCCTGGATTTTATTTTTGCCATGATGTTGTTTCCCATTTTAAAAAGGTTTTTGCTGGATTGAAAGACTTATAGTGGAAAACATTATTATTTTCTAGCCCAACAACTTGTGGCTTCTTTATATTTTGGCTAAATTCTACTTAAAGTCGAACATTTAGAGCCTTACCTCGTCTCTCTATATTTCTTCCTCTTATACGCTGCTGAAATTTTGCTTGAAAATCTCCTTAATCGGATCTAAAATATCTAAAGTAAATTTTCTATTTTCCATGTAATTGCATGCCACAGTTCTGCTAAATTTCTGCTACACATGTCATCTTTATTCCAGTAAAGATTTCTTGTAAGAATTTTTTGTGTCCTTCCTGTTCTCACTAACAGTCTTCTTAAGAATTTTCTAGTCTCTACCCACATACCAGTCACAAAGATGAAGTCTTACCTCATAAATTCATGAATTTATCTGGAACTAGTAGCTGTTTTAAGAGTAAATTTGAAAAAAGAGTACTCCCCACACCTAGATTTTTATTTCTTCTTGAGACAATTTCAAAAATCTATACTTATCAAAAAATATTGATTTAACATAGGTTTTTAAATACATGTTTAAATAAATGACATTCTGTATCTTTTCTCTATCATCTTTATTTTTATTGTGTATTCTAAAATTATTCTTAGATACGCATACCAGAATTACATCTGTTTTTTTAAAGATAATTCGTTGAATTGATTTTTCAAATTTGGTGTGTGGAGGAGCTAATTCAATTATTCCAGCTTTCAAATGTATTAGTTCCCTTTTCCAATGTATACTGATTTACTTTTATGGTTCCCTGGTGTCCTAATTTAAATTTTGAATTAGTTTATTTTGATTTTTTTTTCTAAAATGTAACTCTTTTCATTTTATTCTACTACTTCATTCAGCATCATGAAAGTACATTTTAAGCATTGCTCAATAACATTTTAAGTGAATTGTTGCTTAGTTTTTATAGAAGAATAAATATCTAGGTTTGTGCCAATGTATCTCTACATGATAAAAATACATGATGAATTTTGAGGCATTTTAAAAATCTGTATATTATTATCTGATTGATACTGCTTAAGACAGATTCACTGGGCATGATTTGGATAGTGCTTTGATCTAACTCATTGTCATTTCATAACTAAGAGCCTTAGGGACAATACTCTTTCTGTCAAAATTAACATGATTTCAAGTTGTTATTTTCTCTAATTTAAAATTATTTTTTAAAAAGTCAAAAATGAAAATGATAGGTGATTAAAATTTTAAAATTACACATTTCAATTACTCATTATGGGAGAACACTTAGCTAAAATTAAGCCTATATTTGTGAACTTAAGTATAATTTCAAAAGGAATTTTAATGAATTTATTATATCTGAATTTGTAAACAAATGTTTGAAAAATACAAGCAATGCAATGTAAAATTATATATTCTTTTAAAAAGAATTTTTATTTATGTGCTAACCTTTGTACCCTATGAGAACTTGTATCTTTTTCTACATTTTGAAAAATATGAACTCTCTCCATGCATTACAGGTGTTAGTATGATCTATATTTATATGTGTACAACATGACTTCATGGTAATATCACAATTTTCAATAACATATGTAATTTGCCTTAATCTTGCTTCTTTAAGCAATAATATTGTGATGGTCCACTTCAACATGCCGAGTTCTTCTATTGCATATTTGCAATAAAGCCTGTTAAGAGCACAAAATGTCAGATTTTCCAAAATTGCTATCTTCTACTTTGACCTCTTGCCTGAATTCCACTCCCATGAATGTATATTGCCAGTTTTGTATGTAACTATCATTGTATCTGTAGATGTAACATGGCGTAGGGAAAAATACACAACAGATAAAGTTCCTCTCTCTGTGTTATTGTGAAAGGAGCCAGCCAGTAAATACATAAATCTCTACTATTTTGCCAGGAGCAGACCTATGAAGAAAAATGAAGTGGAAAGTTACGTTTCCAGAAATGGTATAAAACACCTTTCTAAACAACTCTCCTGCTGAGGTTAACTAGGAAAGCAGAAAAAATTATTTTTAAAAGTATCCATGTAAAATACAAAGGGAGTAAGGATTGTGACACCAAGATCCCAAAGAGTATAGAAGTCCAATAAATGATCTCAATATTGAGTATGACTTTTTTTCATCAAGGCATTTGATGATTCAAAATCAGAGACTGGAAATCTAAAAAAGTGAATAAAGCTTTCGGCAAAATCATGAAGATGGAAAATGAAAAATGGTGTTCATGGCCCATTGAAGATCATGGGCCCTAATAATCACCCCAGGCTCTCAATTGAGACATAAAGGGCTACCAAAAAGATAAAAGTTATTAAGGTGTTGGCCAATCCTGAAAGACATTGAAACAAGCTCAATTTAGTGCGACCTGCATTTAGAATAAGATGGACTGTCCATGGCTATCTGCTCTATGGAAGAGAAAGTATGTCTTCTTTGGAGATTTGGAAAGGATAATGTCTTGGGATTCTTTCATCTATGTTATCTAAAAAACAAGCAAGCAAAAGAAAAAAAGAAAGAAAGAAACTAACCCATATATATAAAAAGAAGAATTGACCCAAAAGCATGTGAAAGAACACATAATAGAGTCAAATCCATAGTACTTCCAGATAAGAGAGCAGTTTAAATAAATACAACAAAATTGCCAAATAATTAAATTACATGGTTGAGAATTTTAGGAAATAACAGCATAAACAAAATCTAATAAAATATCCAGATATGAAAGCAATAATAATTGAAAATCAAACCTATCTGTATAATAAGATTTTAGCCAATTAGAAGATAAGCCAGTAGAAAATATATACCCTGAAGTGCAAGAAGACAAAATAAGGGAAACACATAAAAGAGTATAAGAGATATTTAACTCAAAGCAGAGAGTTTTAACATGTATGTAATCAGAGTACCTAAGAAAAGGTGAATGAGAATGGATTAAAAATAACGTATGAAGATTGATAGTGGAGAGTTCTTCTAAATTGCTGGAATCACAATACCCTGCCCCTTCTCTCTTTCTCACACATACCAAAGAAAAGAAAAAAGAAGAGAAGAGAGGAGAAGAGAAGAGAAGAGAAGAGAAGAGAAGAGAAGAGAAGAGGGGAGGGGAGGGGAGGGGAGGAGATGGGAGAGGAGGGGAGTGGAGAGGAGGGGAGGACAGGAGAGGAGAGGAGAGGAGAGGAGAGAGAAAACAGAAAAGCAAAAACATCTAGGAACATTATACCAAATCTAAAAACCAAAAGGCATGGAAAATTAGGACTATAGCCAAGGAATATAGACATTTTATCTTAAAAATGTAAGGTAAACAGCGAATTTACTTAAAAAAAAAAGAAAAAACACATGCAAGCCAGAAAACAACAAATTATATTATAAACTACTCAGAAAAAATGACTATAAATTAGAGTTCTACACTTACAGGAAAGATTTGCTTTTTGGGTAAGTGGAAAATAACCTAAGATTTTATATCAAAGATGCAAGAAGAAATGAAAACTGATAAAATGATAAGCATTGTGTAAATCTTAATAATTTACCACCTGAATAAAACAAAGGAACAACATTTTATGACATGTTAAAAATACAGAATTGAAATATATGGTAGTGTAGATGATAGGATAGACGATAGAAAAAATGTGAGATCATTATCTGAGAAGTGATATATGAATGGATAAAGAAGATGTGGTTCATATATACAATGGAATATAACTCAGTCATAAGAAAAGATGAAATACTGCCATTTGCAGCAACATGGCTAGATCTTGAGATAATCATGCTAAGCGAAATAAGTCAGACAGAAAAAGTTGACAACTATATGATTTAACTTATATGTGGAATATAAAACTAAAAGCTACAAATGAACAAGACAAACAAAAACCCAGACACAGACAGAGGTTTAGTGGTTGCCAGAGGGAAAAGGGGTGAGGAGGAGGTAGATAAGAGTAAAGGGGGTCAAATATATGGTGACAGAAAGAAATTTAATTTTGGAGGGTGAACACAATGCAAAATATAGATGCTGTATTATTGTATACTTGATACCTATATAATTTTATTAACTAATTTCGTGCCAATAAATTTAATTTAAAAACAATCAAACAGCTAAAAATTGAATAGAGGAAAAAGTAGAATATAAAACGATAAATCCTAATGAATTTTTTAAAAAAATGAGAGGAAAAAGAACAAAAAATAGGCATGAAATTAAAAAAATGGTAAGATTCAGCCTAAATTTCAACATATCAATAAATAATAGAATAAAGAATGCAGTCAAATGAAAGTTTTTCAGACATTAAAAAATTAAATTGAGCATTATAATATTTATACAAGAAATATAATATTGACAATAAAAATGGGAAATAAAATATACCATTGAAACACAAAAAATATTAAGTTATAGTAAATATCAGAAAAATTAAACTTAAATCAAGGAATATTACTTTAAAGAAAGAGAGATCTTTTAAGATAATAAAAATGTTTATTTGCCAGGATTCTATAAGAATTTTTATGCACCTAATAACATAGTTTTAAATATATACAACAGAAATACATAAAACCAAAAGGAGAAATAAATCTAAAATCAGTGAGAGATTTTTAACTATGCTCAGTAATCAATAGAACAGCACAAAAATATATAAGTATATAGAGAATTTGTAAAACATAATAAACAAAATTGTTTAATTGCCATATAAATAACAAACTCAGCATATTATTTTCAAGTGCATGTGAAACACTGGTAAAATTATCCATATGGTAGGCTATCAAGCAAGTCTCAACATATTTCAAAACACTGATAAAATAGAGTTTGTCTTCCGACCATAGTAAAATTAAACTAGAAATTAATAGATGAAAATAAGCACAAAATCCCCATATATTTAGAAATAAACCAATACACTTTAAAAATCATGGGTCAGAAAAAAACTCACAATGGACATGATGAAATATTTTAAATAGAAAACAACGTAGTATATTCAACATTGAAAGAATTTCATTGAAACAGTGCTTAAGGAGAAGTGTAGCCCACAAAACACATTTTATACATGAATGAATGCTAAAAATCAAAGTTCTCTGCATCCACTTTAATGAATTAGAAAACAAATTATAAATTTTACTTCTAAGAAGAAGGGAGGAAATAATAAAGATAACAGTGACTATAATAGAAAACAAATGTACAAAGTAGAAATAATAGAAAAAGCTAACAAATACAAAAACTGATTGTTTTAAAATAGTAATGCAATTCTAAACTTGAAAGATGACTTAAAAAGAACAAACAAAAACCTACGTCAAGAATGAATGAGGGATATGATTACATCATAAATATCTTCCAATATTTGCAAATATACCCATTCTTGTCCTATAACTTCATTCTTATTTTCTGGGAATAGTTACTCTTGGAAACCTAAGCCCCCATGTAAGAAGTCCAACTAACATGAGTCTGCCATACTATAAGGAAGCCAAACTGAGATAAAAAGGCAATGTGTACTTGTTCTGGCCAACATCCCAGCTGTGCCCAGCTTTCAAGTGCTAACCCCATGCCGGGTATTGGCAAAGAAGCATCCAGATGACTTCAGCTCTCAACTCAGGGAATCACCCCCAGCTATACTCCCTGAGCCCTGTCTAAATTTCTGACCCACAGGGTTTGTGAGCTTAAAAGAATTGTTCTTTTACCCCTCTGAGATATTAGATAGTATGTAATGGTTTATAGATAAACAGAACATCAGGCGTCTGAGAAAGGCCACTTTAATGTTCTCCTACTTCTGTGGTTGCTCTCCTTAGATAATTTCTCCAAATGGAAACCAGAGTCTGATTTTAAAATGACAAATCTGATCACATTTCTACTTTGTTTGAAATCTTCTGTTGAATTTCCAATGCTTTTATCAAAACAGTCAAATCTTCCCTGGGGTTTACAGAGCTTTCTGTGGTGTCAGTGCTTACCTAACCTGAACCTTAAGATCAAGTCAGGTCACCACCCTGTTACATGCTCTTATACAATGCATGCTTTTGTCATTACACTTGCTATAATTATATTTCACATGTATTTGTGAGATTATGTAATTGATGATATTCCTTCATTAAGCTATAATGTCCTTTAGGGCAGAGGCTATGTCTAGTTTTGATTATCGTTTTATCCCAGGCAAAAAAAAAAAAAAAAAAAAAAGATTTAAGTTATTGGACAGAGGAAGATGATAGAAAGAAAGATATGGATTAATATTTAAGATGGAGGAGTTCTCAAATGCTTGTTTGCATGACTACGGGATCACCTCATTCTTTGAGATAAAAGGCTTTACACTGACATCTTAAGGGAATTTATATGAGAAAATTGGGATAGGGCCAGATAAATTAATCAAGGAAGAACTGTAATGGCAGGATCCATAAATGAAAAGTAAGGGAAAACACAATTTGCCAAATGTGTGCAGAAGAGGTTTTAAGACGAAATTTATTATTTCTGAGAAAGAAGAGTTTGACAGCTGCTTCAAACTAACAAGATTCCAAAACAAGAATCACTTTAATACTGTCATTTATATGCCCATCACAATTACAACCATATAAAAAGAAGCATGTATAGCATAATGAAATACTAAAACGTGCCAAACGGAGTAAGGTAGGCATGTTAGTCGAAATACTCACTACTTCCTGTGATTTTTTTTCTGTGTCAATGACTCACTTGGTTTTGAAGGGCAGACTATGAAATCTATGGGACTGAAAGAAACTTTAATGTTAAACTTGATATACTTTTATGAATATAGTACTGATTTTTTATCAGGATATATAGGGGATTATGAGTTTTGAACATGAAGCAGTTTATTGTTAAGGAATGCTTCCTGATAATATTGAGAACTAATGCCCAATATAGGAATGTTTAAAGTTAGTAGAATTGACAATAGAATTAATGAGATAATTTGATATCACTAGCTTAAGACATAGACATTGTTTATATATATGTTATAAATTGAATGTTTCTTGGATGAAATTTATTTCATAATAATAAGGAATTAAAAGACAAATCAAACAATATAAAGCACTCATACTATTGAAGAACATAGTATTTTTTTTTAAATAAAAAGAATGTTCATAATATGATAAAATATCAGCCAGTGTCTCAAAAGGTCAAAATTCCTACAACATTAGTCCAGTCAGTGATATTTACCAGCACTTAGCCATCTACAAGATTTTTGTCAAATACATAGTTAAGGTCTGCAGCCATGAGCATTTGAACAGATATAGGGTCTTCTCATGATATCTATTAAGAAGTGATTATTCAATCATATTGTTAATTTGTTTTTACAAAATAGGATAGATCCTGATGAAACCATACTAAATTCATCAGAAAGAATATGTGACAGGTGTGACTGACATTACCTGGCAGTCACATCTGTCACTATTAATTGCCACTGAGCATGCCAGAAGTCTTTGTTATTTTCTTGCCTATGATGATTTCCTCTGCCATTTTATCACCTAATTTGATTGGTTTGCCTGGTAAATAAGAGTATGAAAATAATGTGACAGCTGACTTCTTTCTCCTCCTTGAAACAAAATGTAAAAACTCTTTTGTAGAAGGAGCTATGACTGTGGGAATGGAAGGTTAGAAGTTAAGTTGAGATCAGTTAGTTATTGAAGAAGAAAGAAAATGGAAATCATTATCATGGTCATTGGACAGTATAGAAAAATAAAAGAAATTATGAATAGTGCCCTAAATTTGAAAGTTATGGTTTTTTCATTCATAGAAGGAGATAAGTATAATCTCTTACTACATTCCTCATCCTACCACAGTGACATTAATTGTTTTGCTGGTATTATTCTATTTCCAGTAATGATAATAGAAGCAACAGCAGCAGTAGTACTAATAGTAGTAATAATAGTAATTGAAGTAGTAACAGTTCTAGTACTAGTAGTTTTTATCATATAACTAGTAGTTTTCTAGTATTTGTGGTGGTGGTGTGATGGTGGAAGTAGTGATTGGTATTATTATAGTAGGAATAAAATTCCTAGCTGGGAACAAATAATACACTCAAAAAGCTTCATTGAAGAAAGTTTAATGAAAGATTATTTATAGATCATAGGCAGAATAAATGGAATAGATAATGAAGAGACAAGTAACACTGGAAACATCCTTGACCCTAGACCTAGGAATAAACTACGCAAACTCAGAGTCATAGCCATAAATGATGAGCCACCTACAAGAGCTGTGGCTAAAGAAAACTGACATCAGCCATTTCATTGATGCAGCTCAAGTGTGAGGGTAATAAATGCCTCAAATGCTCTCCCGTCTTGCCCCTGATATTCTACAGTAGCTCCCATTGGCAGCATCCAACAGGAAGCTAGAGACAAGGGTGCTCTGAGGAGACATTTCACAGAAAGAGAGCAACCTCCCAGGGCATAAAACAGAACAGAGAAGGGTATGAAATGAATTTGGAGAGGCAAATAGTGAATGACAAGCTTAATAAGAACAACCAAAACATGAATGGTTGTATTTACTTTGCATTTATTATGTACCAGAAACTGCTCAAGGTTATTTACATGCACTGTCTTATCCTAATAAAAATTATTACTCCGAATTTATGAATAGTAACAATTAAAAAATGAGTTGATCATACCATATTTCACATGTAGGGTTGATATAGATTGCCTTGTATGAGATTTTAAACATCATGCTCTATAAGAATCAAAGCCTATAATATAAAGTTCTTTCTCACTTTAAAAAAAATTGCTTCCCCTTGTAGGAGTTAAGGATGATGCAAAAAGGAGACAGAATTGACAAATCTTTTACTTAGATAAGAGGCTGCATAAAAAAATCAAGGTTGGGGAAATAGTACTAAATTGAGTGGAAACAGTAAAAGCTTCTAAGAGACAGCTTTAGCTACAGCAGTTCTTACTGACTCAAAGTTCTTTACTTTTCTATATAGAAGAAAAGAGCACATACTCCAAATTATTTCTCCATTTGCCGCCAGCATGATTTGAAACTTTGGTCATCTAAAAATTTAAAAAAAGACTATCAGAAGACAAAAGCATAGCTAGCAATATTAGATCAATGCACTCAATTTTAGTAGAAAAACTAGTAATGTCAACAGCACAGACTGCTCATATTTTTCAGAGCTGTATGCATTAATGATATCTGTAGCCCTGGGAAAGACATGGCCTTCTGCACTTTCCTTTGAACCTAGGATTTATTTTTTCTCTTTATCCTGTTTTCCCTTTGGTTTGAGATGCTAGGAAATTGAACTCTAGTGATCTACAGTGGTAACCTAAGGTGGTACTTGTCAAATATGATTTGGTAGGTGAGAAACCAAGAACAAAAGCAAAAAAAAAAAACCACAACAAACTTTAGTACAAAGAGCAATGAACCAGAGGGCAGGTGACCTGGACACTAGATATAACCAGTAACTAACTGTGGATTTTAAGAATATCTTTTATTCTCACCATGCTGTACGAATTTTACCCCTAGGCAATCCCCACATTCAGAAAGACTTGTATTCCAAAAGTTTATTTTGTCAGTGTGCATTCAAGAGCACAAACACATTTTCCCATAGCAACACCAGTCCTCAAGGAAGCCAGCAGTGTCTTAGATATGTGTATTTTTTTTTGGAGCCACCTGATTGTATTATGTGTGTTTTAGGAATTGCCTACTGTTAATTCTGTTAAGGCTGGTGATGGCAAGTAAGTATCAAGCTAGCTAGAAAGTGGTCAACTTTACCAATATACACCTATTTATAAGCATGTGTGCAAATACATACACACAGAATGGGTTGTCTTACACCAATTTTGGAAAAAGGCAGACTCAGAATTTTCATTAGTAAATCAATGACACTCTTAGAGTCTTTACCAAGTGCTTTTAATCAGCATAACATATAATCAACATAACCCCCCTATAAGCAAGGTAATGTGAAAAAATAAGGGTTATGCTTACCTGAGGACAGCAAGCAAGATGCTTTTTTACGAAAACATAATAATACATAAAGGTTCTTTTTTTCCCCAAGACCTAAGTGCAATGAGAAATATCTAAAGTATTTTTTTTTCACAGTGATGTCGATAACTAGGTGATTTAGTACATTTTTATAGACACTCGGGGAGTCAGAAAATATACAGCCAGCTTAGTATAAACCACAGACCCTTTCTACTTCCTTTCCCATGAGATTCCCCATCTGTGTACTAGCTTTGATCTGGAGTCACAAACAAAGACTATCTGTTTATTCAAGAGATCAAATGTTACTTTTGGTATAGACCCTAGGGAAGCTCAGAAGAGGGACATAAGCTTTGGGAATACATTGATTTTCAAAGTGTTGATCTGAATAATCCATGACATATTTAGTTCCTTCGCTGTTAGAAGATATACACGAAGGTGATGAACTCACAGGGCTTTGTTCTCTGAGAGTAAATCCCCTCTTTCCATTTGCAGTAGTCTTCTTTATGTTAACACAGAAAATACTCTTAAGTGGAAAAGTCTGAGTTATACATCTTCTTGCCACTAATCTGGTAAATGTTCCTAGAGCTTTTCTGATTTCTCTTTTCTAGATTAAAAAAAACCCAACTAGATATGTATCCTTAGGTAGTTGCTTATTCATGTATGCCATGCTTCGAGCTAATTCTCTTCCAGAGGTTCTTAATAAAATGCACTTATTTTTAAACAGGTTTCATTTTTTTTAGAGATGATTCAGGTTTTCAGAACTATTAAGCAGAAAGTTCAGAGTTCCCATAATCCCTCTCTCTCTCTTACACAGTTTTCCCTGCTGTTAATTTTTTTGCATTTGTGTGTTACATCTATTATAATTGATGAACAAATATTGATACATTATTATTAAATAAAGCTCATAGTTTATATGAAGTTTCTCTCTTTGTATTTCTATGAGTTTGGACAAATGCATATGTCATGTACCCACCATTATAATATGTAGAATAGTTTCACTGCACTAAAAATTCTATGTACTTCACCTATTCATCCCTCATTCCCCTCCCTTGAACCCCTGGCAACCACTGGTCTTTTTACTGTCTTTATAGTTTTGCCTTTTTCCAGAATATCATATAATTGGAATCATATAATAGGTAGCCTTTTTAGACAGGTTTCCATAGCTTAGCAATATGCATTTAAGTTTTTCTAAGTATTTTTGTATCTTGAGAGCTCATTTATTTTTACCTCTAAATAATATTCCATTGTCTGGATGCATCATAGCTTGCTAAACCATTCACCTTCATGTTGGTAACTTCCAATTTGAGGCAATTATGAATATATTTGCTATAAACAATCTGTGTTCAGGTTTTTGTGTAGACATAAGTTTACAACCTATTTGGGTAAATATCTAGGACCACAGTTACTGAGTTGTATGGTAAAACTATGTCTAGCTCTGTTAGAAATTGCCAAACCATCCTCCAAAATGGCTGTACCATTTTGCATTCCCACCAGGAATGAATGAGGGTTCCTTTTGCTCCACATCCTGGCCAGCATTTAGTGTTCTCACAGTTTTGGATTTTATCAGAAATGCATCTTGAAAATTTTTTCTCCAAGTCTGGAATTTGTCTTTTCATTCTCTTAATAGTATCATTTGCAGGACAAAACCTTTTATTATGGCAAAGTCCAACTTAATATTTTCTCTCATGAATCATCACCATGTATCTAAAAAAATCATAACCAAACATGAGGGCACCTAGATTTTCTCCACTGAATCTTCTAGAAGTTTTATAGTTTTACATTTATATTAGGCCTACAACCATTTTGAGTTAAATTTTGTGAAAGGTGTAAGGTCTGTGTCAGATGAATTCTTTTTACATGTGGATGTCCAGTTGCCTCAAAACAATTTGTTGAAAAGACTATCATTTCTTCATTTAATTACCTTTTTATCCTATGCCAAGGATCAGTTGACTCTATACATATAGTTCTGTTTCTATTTCTGGACACTTTATGTTGCCATGTTTATCTACTTGCCTATTTTTTCAACAATACTACATCATACTGTCTTGATCATTGTAGTTTGTAGTAAGTTTTGAGGTAGTTTGTAGTAAGTTTGTAGTAGTGTCAATCCTCAGACTTTGTTCTTTTTCTTTAATATTATTGGCTATGCTGGGTCTTTTGTTCTTCTATATAAACTTTAGAATCAGTTTATCAATATCAACAAAATAACTTTCTGGGATTTTGATTTGAATCGTGTTGACTTTATGAATCGACTTGGAATAACTGACATCCTAACAATATTGAGTCTTTTTACCATAAACACGAACTAGCTTTCCGTTATTTAGATTTTACTTTTTTAATATTTTAAATCAGAATATTATAGTTTTCCTCATATAGAACGTGTACATATTTTATTGGATTTATACTTAAGTAAAGTTTTTATTATTAATTATTTTGTTTTCCTTTGGTGCTAATGAAAAATATACATATTATTCCTTAGCCCTTTGATCTTTATAAGTTATGGATTTATTTAGTTTTAATAACATAAAGATTAAGAGAGTTTTGCTTGTTTACTTGTTTGCTTACTTACTGTAAATGATTTAAAGACTGTCAGTTTTCTTTCATGTCTTGAACTCATATTTTATCAATTCTGTATCTGTTCAAATCTGCATTTATGATAATTTCTGCCTGAAAAGCTAAATTTACATATATGTAATGAGAATATCCTCTTCAGCTTTGTCTTGTGATAGCGTAGGATATTAAAGATAGATTATTTAATAAATTATTCTATTTTAGTGAATTTCCAAACGTTAAACGCTTTGAAAGATTTTTTGTAATATTTAACCTAAGTGTAGTCTTTGCCATTATTTGAAACAATAGAATGAGATCCTTATCGAAATATCTGTACTCATAGAGTTTTGTATAAAAGTAACTTATCATAGAGATAGAAGAAACCTGAAAATGATTGGTATTTAGATAAATACAACTGAGAAACTAAAACTAGAAATTAAAGGATTGTTACACAGTCACATGTAAAGTTATGCTGTGGAATGGTATAGAAATCAGTTTTCTTCTAAACCCATTCTCTTTTCACGACACAGTGACACCCTCATATTTTTCATGTTTTCTTGTCCCTATACTCAGGAACTAATTCAGAATTTTTCTTTGTCGCTGGGAAAGCTATCTCTGAAAAATAATCACCACACTTTCTATATGAATTTTGGGGTAACTTTTCATCTCCCATTGACTATGTTTCAGATACTCTGTGATTTGCATTTGCATATATAGTTTAAAAATGCAAGAATATAAATTTAATGTAAAAGTAGTAAGTAGACATTATAATTATACACTCATTTTGGTATCTTTGAGATTACAAATGGTTGCTCTTCTTAACATATCTGAAAATAATTTATGAGGACTTTGTCATATATTTACTTAGAGCTTTCATCTATTCTGTACAATCTCCTTAAATAAATTAATTTGTGGGAGTATCTAATTAGAGAAGGACTCAGAACAAGAACTTAAACTAAAAATATTGAAGTCTTAGACTCTGTCAGTGAATACAGAAGTACCTATTCCCACTGGAAAGAGGTTCTGGTTTAATTCTAGAGAACTGACATACTAGAATATGATGTGGGCGTCAGACATATTATACCATTAGATCTATTGTTAGGGATTCGCACTTTACATATCTGGAAGCACATGCATTGCATAAATTACCAGGTTTTGAGATGACTTCTCTATTTGCTTTTGTGGTGTTTTGAAATACTGTGCTAATTTAATTCACTGCTTTGTCTGCTCAGCTCCGTTTAAAGCTTTATTTGATCAGATTCTGAGAGAAATGCCTTGAGTGAAATCATGTGTGTGTCTCCCAAGTAAAGTGCTTACATTTGTACCTGCATATTTCTTATTCACTTCTTTTTGTATGGCATTGGCATACTTCAGAAAAAGACAGTTTATAGTGTATTTGATTACATAGTTAGGCATAATAGTTTAACACAATATGTTGTAATCAGGACTACTCAGAAAATCAATTTAGTTCTGATCTTTTCCAGTTAAGTGTGTATTGAATATAAAACTTACCCTTACCCAAAAGAGCTATTCTGAAGCAGTAGTGTGCAAAATACAACCACTTGTTGTCATTATTTTCTTTTAAAGACTAGACTGGTAGAATCAGTTTGAACTGTTATGGGACTAATCTTTCAATAATCTATTTCTTGTGAGAATATAGAGAGGGTGAGTTGTGTGGACAATATTATCAAAGTAAGATGAAATAAACTTGAAATAAAACAAGTAGGAAGAACAGAGATACTGTATAAAATAGACAGTTATGTGTGGAGCAGGGAGAAATATTAAAGGAATGAAAGACAGAACAATCATTGTGAGGAAGATGCCCAAATCCTTTGCTTATTAGATGCTGCCATATAAATGACAGCTGTTCCAACATTTGAGCTCATAAATATCTGTGTTCTCAAAAGTAGAGCTTATCTTCTTTGAGTTTCATGTAAGACTTTCAGGGCATACCTGATCTGTGAATTCCATTTCTCAATGAAATAATCTGGCTATGATCACAGGTAGCCTTGGATATTTGTGCATTGGATTAACTGTGTGAGTTTCAACTGGGTTTCTCTTTTCTTATATTATTTTTTCTGTTACTACTTCTTAATAATGATAGAAGATAAAAAATAAAGTGTTTACTGGATAGTCTGTTTCTGAAATCATGTCAGAAGTTTCTTGGGGAAGAAGCAAATAACAATGTACTTAGGGATTTTTCAATTCAAGCTAAATTAATTTGGCAATCACTAATATTTTCAAGAGTGTGGGGAAATAGGCATTCTTATATAATATTAAAAGATGTATAAAAAAGTGTGAAGTTTATTGAGGATAATTTATCAATATGTACCCAAACTGAATATGTATCAACCCCTCAATAAAACAGCCACATTAATTTACTTAAAAATATGGTTCTAAATATTTGCTGAATATATGTACAAGGATACTCATTATCAATACTGCTTATTATTAATACAAAAATTATAAGCAATTTGATACAACAAAACCATCTGTCAAGTGTGTATTGATTAATTATAGCACATTACTCTGCTACTTTCAGAATAAATGAGGTAGATCTATAAGAGCTGTTAGGAAAATTCTCCTAAAATAAATTATTCGGTGAGAAGCAAAGGCACAATTTACTGTGAAAAGTCAATTTTTTGTAATTATGTGGCATCTCTTTAGGGATGTCTTGATAATACTCAAATCTGAGTTTTAATCATATATTTAAACTTTATCTGGTATCTTGACAAAAATCATAATTCAATATATTAAGTTTAATCTGTTTTATTTCCATAAATATGTAAATCTATTGATAGATAAATATACTGTGAAAAACATCAAATAGCTGAGGAGAACCCTGAACAATGCATAATCTGTAAATTATTCAGTCTGTCCCCAGGTTGTAGAGACGTAATTGTAGGAATTGGAAAGTATAATTTCTTTTGTTCTATGTCAAACCCTAATATAAGGTATATGTCTTATTCCAACTGAGAACATTTAATGTCTGCTAATCAGTGGTAAAATCTGCTACAAAACTTTGTGTATTATTTACTTAGAAAGTTTTCCTTGTTATTAGAAATCAAAATAGTCATTTTTTTTCTTGGTAATAAAATCAATGTTGTTTTGAAAACAGTAGATATAAAGAGTAGGATAGCCCATGTGGGTCCCAAATGTATACCATGCCTCTTGATAATAAAATAATGATCACTTTTAGCATTTTTATGTCAAGTTATATTTATTAATGTAAGAGCTTCATCTTCCCTCCTAGACAGGAAGATTCTCTAGGGCAGAACATATGTCTCTTTTCTTTGCAGCTGTGATATCAATCTGAACATTATTGAATCTCAATAAATATTTGGAGAAAGAATATTTTGATGATTGAAAATAATGCCCTGTGCAATTGAAGGGCAAATAACTCTCAGAATAATCAACTATTGTTTTGTGTTTTAGAAATTCTTGTCTAATATAAATATGTAACAAATCTTTTTGTTCAACGATTTAAATTAAATTGAAAGATTCTTAACCTATTCTATGTACTATTTCTTCTCATCACAGGTGAGTGACTCTTTTCAAATTTGACCCTTTGGAGTCCCCTCAGCCCAGCTGAACTTAAATATCTTTCGTTTTCATTATGTTCCTGAAAGTAACTGTTGCCCTGTATCAACAGTATGCAAGTTACTGCATAGCCCATGTGAGAACTTCCATATGATTTCTGTCCTTAGTTCTATACACATACCTGCACATCCTGTCTTCATGGAGGTAAATGCCATTCTGCTTTCTTTGGCAGAGATGTACATTCACTGTTTGAATGGAGACTTCAGGTAGCCTACCATGAATTCCCTCAGCTCCTACTAAGGAGAGATAGTACTGAATCACTGGCAAGTACTAATGTTCCATGAAATATGCTATTCTTTCTCAAAGTCAGCCTCTCAGCAGTAAGCAATTTTTGGAGAGCAAGTTGGACTATTTTAGAAGCTGCATAAACTATTTCAGGTGACAAGGGGACCATTTGGTGCACTGAAGTAGTAATTTGCTAGTAGCCTAAAAGAATTAATGAAGCTTTCAAAGGCATATGACACTTGAAAGGATTATGTACCAAAAAATTGTTTTAACATAAATGAAAACATCAACTAAAAAAGACATATGGTCTGTTCAGGGGATGCAAATTAAAAGAAAAAATCCCAATGGGTAAGAAGAGACTTGGGAAGAAATGAAAACACAAACAACAAATTTATAAAGATTAGGAGAATTGATATACAAATTATATAACAAATATAATATGTAATACATAATATAATATGTAATATAACAACATAATATAATATAAATGTACATAATATCATACATATTAAATTCACATAAATTCATTGACATATGTGAGGAAATAAGAGTGTGGCTTAAGTTTTTTAAATTCAATATAAGGTTTCAATTAAATTTACATTACAAATTTTAGAAAACATGGCAAACTGTCATTTTTAATACTGTGTAGATGTTATCGCTATATATAATAGAGCTAAATTATGGCACGTAGAATCATATATGTAACAAGATATTTTCCCGAACTAAATGATTTCATTTAGTCAGTAGTCAAGTTAATATTATTTGAAAGTTGTCAAAACACATAAAAGTGATCTGCTGTACAGAAACACTATTTCTAGTATATTAAAAAGAATATGCCTATTTAAGTTAAAAGAGAGAGATTTTCTTTGTACAGAAATTTCTTGCAATATAGATCTGCAGCTTCACTCTTTTCCCAGATCTGTGCCTGACAGTGTCATATGATGGGTAAAGCCCACAGCCTCCTTCACTTTTTGTATCCAGCAGGAGACCTGAGGAAGGGAGAGTAAGGTCAAGAGGTTTAACCTTGCTTCTCCCTTTCTGTGCAGTTGATTCTTTCCATGAAGGTGACCCTCTCTATTTAGGGAACCTTCTCCACTCGGGGTGCCCTCTCCCCAGAGCAAACTCTCTCTACACATTCCCTCTTTCTGGGTTCTGGTAAACACTTGGCCCCGTGCTCACACTCTTCAGAGTCAACATAGTCACTGCGACAATTTCACCGTGTCACAAGCCCAGCATTCTTTGTTGTATGCTTTTATCTTGCTTATACTTTAAAAGATAGTTTTATTTATTAATCTCTTCTAAATAATAGTCTTTTGAGTATGCCATTTATTTTCCACCAGGGCCCTAACTGATATATTTCTATTAACCCTAGTAGTAGAAGGATTTACAGTGGAGGTAATTAAGACTTTGTGGAGAAAATAGAAAAAAAACGAGTTACCAGTGAAAATAATAAACCTCAAATTAGATTCACTTGGTGAAAAAAGCATACTAAAAGGAACATTAATGAATTTTCACTAAAAGTGTTCAATGCAGAATAATAGGCTTCAATTTTGTTGCATTTATAATCCTAATATATAGAAATATATCTGTAGTTCTTCCCCCTCACTGTATCACTTCTCTCACCCTTCATTTTGTTATTTTTATAGTTTTTACTTCTTTGCTGAGATTTCCTTTATCATCATTATGGCAATGCTTAACATTTTATTTAGTTTAGATATAGTACCCTCTTTAAGACACTTGTCTGCTAATTCCAGATATGAATTATATCCTGGTCAATCTCCATTTGAAGACATTTTCCCTTAGTATGGCTCATGTTCTTTTTTTTTTTTATTCACGTCTTTTAAATTCAGATTTTATTCTCAATTTTATAAATAATATTATGTAGAGACTGGGTGTTTTTTGTTTGTTTCTTTGAAAAATATTCAATTTTCCTTTTGTAGGAAGTTACCTTGGCTAGACTCAAACTACAAACTCTGTGCTCCTTCGAAGGGTAGGAGCTAGAATGTGTCCTCGGTTATTTTAGTCTTAGTTATTCTGCTTATCATCTTTCCAGTACATGTCTACTTTAGGATTTAGCTAAATGATTTTTATGAAATATCCTGTTTAGTTTTTCACTGCTGCTATGACAGTTTACCATGAGTTTTAGAGGCTTAAAACAATACAAATTTATTATCTTACAGTTCTGTAGGTCAGAAGTCTGACAAGGGAATCGCTGGGTAAAATCAAGATGTTTGCAGGACTGAGTTCCTTTCCAGAGGCTCTAGAAGGAGGATCAGTCTTTGTGCCTTTTCCAGTTTCTAGAGGATTTTTCATTTTTAATGCATTTTTACTGTTTTTAATTAATATTGTTTATAATTTTTGAAAAACTTTTTAATTTATTTACTTAAAAATAATTGTTTACCCATTTCTCCCAATTTCCACCCCCTAACACTTTCTTGCTCTCCTTTTTTTTTTTTAGATTGCACGTATAAAAGAAGTCACACAGTGCTTTTTCTTTGTCTGACTTATTTTACTTAACATAATGTTCTTGAGTTTCATCCATGTTGTTACAAATGGCAAGATTTCATTCTGAATAATATTCCATTGGGCATATGTATATAGACATATAGATATATAGATATATAGATATCACAATTTCTTTATCCATTTATGAAAGAATTTTTCATTTTTTATAGTGAATTTGGATCTTTTTGTATCTTCCATCTCTTTATTATCTTCACATATTTCTTTAAAATCTTGATTTTACTTTAATACCTATTTTATTATATTTGCTTATTCTACCATCTCTATTATTTTGGGGTTTCTTTCTAGTCTACTGTTTATTTTTCACATTTTTCTTAGAATGTCTTAGAATATCTAGTAACTTATTGTTATTCTTATTAAATGTCTCTAAATTTTTTAGACTTTGTTTCATCAGTGATTGGTTCTTTTTTTTTTTTTTTCTGTTTTGGCTGTTAAGTTCTTTCAGTACTCTGTGATCATTATGAGGCTTATTTTAACATTTTTATTAAGATTGTGTAAAATAGCATTTACTCTCCAAGTATTTATCTCATTTACTTAGGCCTGACTCTCTGGGGTTTCTAGTAAATGTTATATTTGATTACTGGAGACTCTAATCAGGTGGGGACAGAAATAATTCCAGCCATTTGTGACTTTTGGGAACAATTCAGCTCCTAGCTAGTCACCCTGTTGCATCACCTTCTGGAGTTAGTCCCTCTACATTAATATCTTAGTATTGAATAAAGATTCAAGGGAATGCAGATTTTTGAAGCTCTTCTCTTGTCTGCATCCGTTTCTTCACAGATCTATCCCACCACCTGCAGCTATATCCATGAACTTTGATCTATGTCTTCTCAATTTAGTAAGACTGACACACTCTATTGATCTTCTTTTCTATCCTCAGGTTAAGAATGTGCCTTCTGACATGAAGCCTGGGCAATGTTAGGGTTCACTTCATTTTTTCCTTTTTCTCAGTATCACAGTCTTGTGCTCTCTGTTGTCCATTGTCTGGATATAGTTCTTAAATACATTTTGTCCACTTATCTAGATGCTTAAAACAGGAGACCAAATTCAGTCCCTCTTATACTATCATTTCTAAGATGGGAAAGAGTAGAGGTACACACATATTTTTCAGTCTACTAACATAACTGAGAAATCTTAGTTTTTATTAGCTTCAAAAAATAAAACCAATGAATATAATAAATGGTCATGACAAATTTTTGCAAATAAATGCTGTGTATTAATATCAAATATGCATTTTAAAATCAAGATATCTATGCATCTGAATATTTCATCTACTAGGTAAAAACACACCAATGTAAACATATGCTTGTGAACTTCATGGTTTACTCTGTTAGTTTAAATATGCAAGTCAGCTTCAGGCTACTTAGAAAAATAGTCGATGAGATGTAGCCAAAGTTTGATTTCTTCTTTCAGACAGTTGTAGAGATTTACATCAGCTGATAGTGTTCTTATTGTATAAACATAATCCAATTATTTTAAAAATTTAGCAAAATTAAACAAAATGTTTTTCCTCAAAAGCTTCATTTGAGAATTCAACAATTTCAAAATTTTATCTGTCAAATAAGATACAGCATGTCATACTCCCTACAAAATTTTTGTGCCTGTAAAATAATTAACTGTGAAGTTTAAAACAGTATTGACCACACAAAATTAATTTGCCCATTAACACACACATGTAATTACTTTTATTTTGTTCTAAGAGAGCACGTTTTCAAACATTTAAATTGCACTTTTGCCATTGAATAATAAAGATAGGTTAATTTTGATAGTTTACTTTAGATAGGTTAATTTTTCTTCATTAATACATAATCGTGATAATTAAAAACCCATAACTGAAGCTGTTTTAAGATATCTATCAAATGCTAAAACCTTACGTGTGAGTGATATTTGGATTGTACAAAATGAAGCTATACTTTTCAACATACTTTCAAATGTTTAAAGACCATTTTGATACAGATTTACATATAATTCTAATATTCATTTGATGATCAAGAAAAAGCACACTCTCAGCACTTGTTTCATTAAACGATCTAATCATTTTATTGTATTATAAACACAAATAGTGCAGTACCTGTTACCATAATTTTGTCCTCATTCCTCTAAGCTTTTTATGGAGGGATTTATCATTCCCCCTCACAGCTTGTCTTTCCATGTGGTTTTACCCCTTACATACTCCCACTCTTCTAAGAAATACACCTTACTGCTCATCTTGCTTCAGTCTTATTGTAAAAATCTATTTAAATTAGGAAGCATTCCAATGCAAATAATAACCTTCAACTCTTCTGTATTGAACAATAGGTTTTTTTGTTTTTTGTTTTTTGTTTTTTTTGTTTTTGTTTTTAAATTAACCCAAGAATTGGTGGTTCATTAACAGGCAGATGTTAGGGTTGATTGACTTAGAATTTCTACCTACTATCATTAGTTGTTTACTTTTATCCACATTGATGAAAGATGGCTGCAGCATTTGCAGGTATTATCAGACTTACAGTGCCTTTCACCTTCTTGGATCTTTTTGGAAGAGATGGGAAGCTTTCCCAGAAGCATCCAGAAACTCCTGCTATCTGTGTCCAGACACTTTACAAGTCTATTGCTAATTCAATCTTTGCCTTTAGGGCTTGAATTATGGTTGTGGATCCAATTAATCACTAGATATTAAATGGATACTATGAAAACTCCCATGGCTACCACTCTGCTCATCATTAAATGAAAAGATGTGGGAAGTGAAAATGCATAGAGGCTCAACTTTAAAAGGATAAAATCATGCATGGGAGAATACTAGAGTGAGAGTGGGAGAAAGAGAGGAGAGAGGAAAAGAGAAAGAGAAAAGGAATTGGAATTGTATTTTGGCTGAGTTGATTGGAATATTTTTTGGTATTTGAAAGAAGAGAATAATATTATTGAGCAGTATGGTATGAGAGAGTAGGAAAAGATAGTATAAAAAGGATATTATAAGAAGTTTGGCTGTGATTTGTATTTGGCTGTGGTTTATATTTGGAATGTTATATTAATTTGTTGAGTTGAATCTCTATAAAATATGCCTTCAATTTGATTGTCACTCAAAGTTCCTTTTTTTAAAAAAAAATTAATAATTAGTAAAAACAATAAATAATTGATAAACAAGTTATATCTGCAAAAGTTTTGTACTTCAAATTAAAGATGCCTTTAAATATATATATGTATAAGTATATGTGTATGTATATACATATACATATGTAGATAAACAGATAAAATTTATATTCCTGAGTTTGTAAATTAAATTGATATAGAAGAAAGTTTAGCAAAAAGGAGCTTTAAAAAGTATAAAACTTTGCAACCAGATGTGCCACCAATGTCTATGACAAAGTAAGAGAATAAAATTATCTTATACACCAGAAGTAAAATTTCTGGGTCAAGAAGTAGGCATGTGTTCAATTTATTAGAAACTATCAAACAATTTTTTCAAATAATTAAACAAATTTTCATTTTCACTGGGGATGTAAGAATTCCAATTGCTCCACATTCTTATCAGCTTTTGGTATCATTAGCTTTTTAAGTTTTAGTCATCCTGATGCTCTTTGCATTTTTCATTGCATTTCACTGATTTAATGATGTGAAAAAGCATTTAATGTACTCATAGGCCATTCAATATCTTCTTTTATGAAGTACTTGTTCAAGTATTTGCTCATTTTTAATTAGGTTATTTGTCGTCTTACCGATTTTGTCTGTATGAAGATTGTGAAGATACTTTCCTAAGCTTGTTTCTTGAAGTATTTTTACAGTTTGACATATATATTTCAGTCTCTGTTCTATTACTTTTTATACATTGTTTAAAGTAAGTATAAAAGTTCATGTTTTTCTATACCCTTCTTCAGAATTTTTTTCTAGCACCATCTGTGCAAAACATTTCATTCCCAATATTAAACATGATTAAAAATTACTAAACTTGTTAAAAAAAAAAGTAGAGGTTAAGGTGATCTCTGATTTAGAGCAACAAATGCTGAGATGACTCTAATTTTGGAATTAGCAGACAAAGCTTTAAAATAGCTATATTAAATATATGCAAACATTTCAAGAAAAGGTTAATTATGACAAATGATAATGTGAAGAATATTAGGTGAAAATGGAAGCTTCAGAACTGAAATATATAATATGGGAAATGAAATGTTTCTAGCATGATCTTACTAGCAGATTGATGATAGCAGGAAAAAACTTCAGTAAACTTAAAAGCTGGTTAATAGATATTCTTCAATCTTCAGAAGACTGAGTAAAAATGTTTTTTAAAAAAGAAGAGAGCATCAGTGTGGGACAATATTGAACATAAAGACAAGAAGATAGAGAAAACATTTTTGAAGAAATAATGACCTCAATTACATACTTAACAAAGTACAAAAACATACAGAGCCATGAATCTCAATAAACTCAAAACAGCAAAAATTTAAAGAAAACCAAAAGGCATCATGGTCAAATTGATAAAAGGCAAAGAAAAAATAGAAAATATTGAATGGAGCCAGAGAAAAGAAAATTTTCAGTCAGAGAAACATTGATATGCTTGATGTGTAAAATGTCATCATAAACAACGGAGACCAGAAGACAGTGGATTAACATCTTTGGAGTACTAGTCAGCAATTTCACAAACTTTATCAACTCAGAATTCTATATCCAGTGAACATTTATTTTAAAATTATGGCAAAATAAAGACATGCTTAGATTATTATTTTTTTTTAAATGACAAGATTCAACTTTGTAGTAGGCAGATTATGCCTCCATGTCCTAATCATGGGAACCTTAAACATATTACCTTATGTAGAAAAAGGGAATTTGGCTGATTTTAAAATTAGGAGGCTCTCTTGGATTATATGAGTGCTCTCAGTGTAAACACATGTTCTTTAAAAAGTGAAGAAGGCAGAAAGGAAAGTCGGAGAATTTCAAACAAGAGAATTCAACACAGGATTGTTGCTTTAACAATGGAGAGGGTCAGGTGCAAGCACGGGAGAGAGGTCTCTAGCAGCTAAAAGGAAGATATTAGTCTCAGGGAACTGGATTCTGCTTGAGTCTGGAAGTAGATTCTTCCATTGAACTTCCAGATAAAAGTACAGACTGGTGTACACTTGGATTTAGCCTTGTGAGACTCTAGCAGAGAATCCATACAAGCCTACTTGTCTTCTGACCACCGGAAAGATGAAATAATGACTCTTGTTCAAAGCAACTAAGTTTGTGGAATTTGTTATGTCAGCAGTAAAAAAAAAAAACAATATATTCCCAGAGTTGCACTACAAGGAATACTAAATTTAGTTCTTCAAGCTGAAATTGTAACTGACCGGAACCCAGATTTACAGGAAGTAATAAAGAACCCTGGAAATAGTAAATATTTGGGAAAAATACAAGGAACTACTTTTTAAAGTATATAAAGAATGTATATGTAGAATATGACATAAATTACACTAAAGATGGAATGGGATATGTTGTTATACTGTTGTAATAGGAATTCAATCTCCTTTTATTTATTTAATAATTTGTAGGATTGTATTTCTTTGTCTACTTCACTTAAAGATCTTTTCTATTTATCTTTAGTGTTCAGCAGTTTTACAATGATGTTCCTACGTGTGGCTTTATTTATATTCATGAAGCTTTGATTTGTAGGACTTATTGAAGTCAAAGGTGGATGTTTTTCATCACTTTTGGAAAACTGACATGCATTATCTTATCACATATCCTCATTTTCTCTTTCTCCTTTTTCTGAGATTCCAACTGCATACAATTATTGAAAATATTCTCCTTTTTTATATTGTTCATGTTTGATATTCACTGTTTTCTACTTTTTTCTTCTTCATGTTTAAATCTGGATCTTTTCTTTTGATATATATTCAAGATTATTATTATTTTTATTTTTTCAGCAGTGTTGTCTCGAGCCACTAAATATTTAATCTATAGCTTTTCAGTTTATGAATTTCATTATTTATTTTTATATTTTCCAGTTATTTTATCTTTTCTTTTAAGTTTGTAAGCATTGTCCTTTAAAGTCTATGTCTGATATCATCATTATCTGGAGGCCTAGAAAAATTTTTTTTAATTAATTTAAATTTGTTCAAGTAAACAGTACATTGGTTAGTCATCTATATAGTTCATAAAATGATTTCCCCAATTGCTCCCTCCCTCCCCTCCACCTAGCCATCATATTAATGTTAATTGTATTTCCTCTGCCGTGCTCTCCATCCCTGTGACCAACTATATTTGTAGTTCTTTAACCCTTCACCCCATTCTCTCAGTTCCCCAACACCCTCCCCTCTGTCTGTTATCAAATCATCCACTATATTTGTAAGTCTGTTTTTGATTAGTTCATTCTTTTTGTTCCTTAGATTCCACATATAAGTGAAATTATATGACATTCGTCTTTCTCTGTCTGACTTAATTCACTCAGCATAATAACCTCTAGGTCCATCCAGTCATTGCAAATGATGGGATTTCGCTTTTATAAATGGCTGAGTAATATTCCATTGTTTATATGAAACATAATTCCTTTATTCAATCATCTGTTGATAGGCATTTAAGTTGCTTCTATATCTTGGCTATTGTAAATTGTGCTGCCATGAATATTGAGGTGCATAGATCTTCACAAATTATTGTTTTGGTTTTCTTTGGATAAATACCCAGAAGTGCAATTGCTGAGTCAAAAGGCATATCCATTTTTAGTTTTTTGAGAAACCTTCATACTGTTTTCCACAGTGGCTGTACCAATTTGCAATCCCACCAACAATATATGAGGGTTCCTTTTTCTCCGCATCCTCACCAACACATTGTTTTTTGATTTCTTGATGATAGCCATTCTGATAGGTGTGAGGTCATATCTCATTGTGGTTTTAATTTGCATTTCTCTGATGATTAGCGACCTTGAGCATCTTTTCATGTATCTATTAGCCATCTGTATTTTCTCTTTGGAGAAGTATCTGTTCAGGTCTTCTGTGACGGAAGGCCTAGAAAATTTTTTTAAAATAATTTTTGTTTTCACTTTCTTGGCTTTCATTCATTTTTGTTTATTTTCATTTCTCTGTGTGCTTCTCATTTTACCTGAGAAATTATTCTGATAATTTGTGTCTTTTGATAACACTTAACTGCAGAAAGGATTTACTTGTTTTCTGACAGGTAGCTAGGCTAGTTGAATGAGCACTTTTGCATCATTGTAAACTAATACAGGACTTAGATGGCTCAGAAGCTAGGATTTAGTTCTTGACTCCAAATTTGATCCAAAGCCTAAGTATTTTCTGGGGACCATTCCCCTTGTTGGGCCCTGAACTTGAATATTTGTCCTATTGTTCTGGTGAGCATGCAGAAAACTTCTCTCATCTTCTCAGCCTCTCAGTCAAGCTATTGAAATAAGTAGATACCAATGGTGTTCAGCAGCTCTGTATACTGTACTCACCTTCCTGCATGATTCTCCTGTAGACTGTGGCAGCTTTCTCATGCCCTTAATAAATAAATTTTTTATATTTAAGTCCAACTCTTCTGGTTGTTCTCAGCAAAAGAGTTGACACAAGCCACCTATTCCATCATTTCTGTAATGACCAATTGATTTTTACATATGTTAATATTTGTAAAATGTTACTATGAACAAGTATTTACTCCTAAAAATTTAAAACACACACTTTGGTGGCAGTATGTTACATGGTTAGAAAGAACACAGATGTAAAATCTTTCTTTCCTTGCAATTAATAATTTGATGTAGAATATTGAAAAAATAAAGTGACTTGAAGGCGTAAACAGGTTTTGATCATTTATTTTCATGTAATCAACCCACTGACATTACTAATATATTTGTAGTTCTCTATGCACAGGTAACAACAGGACATAGAATTAAATCATTGTTCAGTAAATTTTATTTTTGGAGAAACCAATAACCACTGTAAACCATCTTGATCTTTAACTTAGTTTTTTTTTCAGTAATTTATCTCATTTATATAAACATATGTATATGTAATAAGTCCATTACATAAAAAAAAATCTGAAATATTATTACACTTGTTATCTCATAGGTCAAATTTCCCATTATTGGAATCTCATATCTTATACCTGTGACTTGAGAATTTACAGTGATAATTTCAGAGCATCTGCAAATATGTAACTTCCAGGACCTTACGGGTCTCTGAGAGCCCTTATGGGAGAATTCGAGAGTGATGAGGCCCTCATCTGTTCCAAGTTTCTGTGTATTTTGTACCATGAACTACAGATTTAAGAGAATTTGCAAAATGCTTAAGTATAATTTCCTTTTAACAAGCAAAAAAAAAAAAAAATAGTAAAGAAAACAATTTTGGCAGAAAGAGAAGTGAACCTTTAAATTTGTTCTGTCAAAACTTATATATATTGGGTTGTAGTTTATATAGGAAAAAAATGATCTCAGTACTAGTTTTGCATTGTTAATTTGTAATAGATTACCAAGGAAATAGTTTTTAAAAATTAAAGATGCCTTGTCTTTTATGTTTATAATAGTTTTATTTTCGGAACCTAGTATCTGATTTCTATGTAGTCAAATACAACATCTTTTCATTTCTGGCTTTATTCTTTTACCACTGAGTCTAGAAAAATATTCTCCTCTATTTTTAATGCCAGAATAGTTATACAGTAGACTTTATTATTTATATATTTATATATGTAAATGACTGTGTGTCCTGAAATGTTTTTCAACTAAACAAATTCTGTAATTCAAAAGTAATACATGTGGAAAGCCACAAAACCTATTTTCAACAATATTCAAAGTTCATTCACCTTGACGATGAAAGTACTAATGAAGTATAAACATTTTCTTCATTTTAAATACATTTTTGTTGATTAACTGCAGAACACCTTGTATCTTTTTCAGAAAGAATATTTTTTTTTAGCAGTGCTTGGAACTGATTTGATGAGAGTGGACAAGCTCTTGAATAAGGGAGACATAACCGATTACATTAATACGTGTCATTTGGTTAAAAGACTGCAATAATCATGAGGATATAAACTATGCAAAACAGAATAATTTAATATCGCATGGGAGAACAGAAAACATTCCCAGGGATTATTAATTCATATAACCAAAAACTCATAAAAATGTTAATAGTAAGCTAGAGCAATATTATTTGTACACAGTTAACATCTACAATTAAAAATATCTATTGATGCCAGCCTCATCCTAGTGATTACTTTTTATGTAAGTACCCATGTGGTGTGTATTTACTGCAGCCTCTGGTTAGAAACCTGTGTTTGCAGATATCTGACTGTGAGCACAAAGATAGCATATCATTTCTACACACTCAGTGCAAACAAGATGCCAAGAAAAGAACTCTTGCATGTGCAGTTCCATTCAGATTCAAAGGATTCAAATCTATTTACTTTTTCAGCTGTGATCTAAATGATAAATTCTATGTAAACCTCTCAACTGTGATTTAACTGAAAGATGAAAACTTTTCTTGAGAGGAATTCATGATTTATAGAGCTTAAGTATCAAATAAATTTTGGGGGGGGAACTTGAGAATTTAATCATTTTTGGTAGGGTTTTTTTGGGGGAGGGTATAAAATATGTACTTATTTTCCTCTACACTACACTGAGGCAACCTCTCATTTCTAACCATTATGGCTGTGTACAGGTGCCTCCTGGTTTAAGCTCTTTTCACATTATTGGTCATAGAAATGGTAAACATTCAATGACTTGACAGAATGTGATGGTGAAAAGCTGACTGGAGTTGATATAGTGGGGTGGGTGGAAAGCAGGAAGTATACTCTTTCTTTCTGATCACTGGGGTATATCATTTTTTGCCATTTTATAGTCCAAGGAACAATTTTTCTGTGGTGGAAGAAGCCTTTGCATTTAAGTCTAAAGGGAAGAAAATATATCTTAGAACATGAGACTTCCTCTATTTCTAGCTAATGTAACAAATCAAACAATTGAAGTGGTAGATTTAGTAGATGTTTTTTCTTCATGTGGTTTGGTATTTTCAGTAGATGTCATCTTTAACATGGTGTAAATAACAAATCATGTATGCACCTTGGTTTACCAAGGTAGGCTGGCTTATTAAATCAGATGAATTGTGGGGTATCAGGAGAGCCCCATGATCAAAATATCCCTTGTGCTTTTTATTAGGCCTATGGTCTTAAAGATAAATGACATCCTCAAGGATACATAGAAATTATTTACTCCAGTGCTTCCATTGCACATTAAGAAATTATACAGATTAAGACAGTTTGAAGAGATTAAGTATAGAAGCCAGCAGATAAAAGAAGGGCCAAGTAAGAATCAGGAAAACCAGATTGGAGTCCATATAGCAGTCAAGGTAAGCCCTGATGTTGGCCTGAACAAGATATGACAGAAGAATAGAAAGATGTAGTTATATTCAAGAAATTTAAAGTAGGAAAAAGTATAGGAAATGTTTAATTAGGTAGAGAGAAGGAAGGAGTGACAGTGGGATTATAAATGACTCCCTTGTTCTCATATTTCTGGCTTAAATAGTAGATATTGAAATTGTTCACTGAATAGAGGAGCAAGGTGCAGGATTCGATTGGAGATAAAATAATGTGTACTGTTTGAGATGTGTTGGTCCATCACCATCTTTGGACAATCCAAGCAGAGATGGTATACAAACATTGAATATTGTTCTGGAGTTTTGAAGAGATCTTTGGCCTCTTATGCTTGGGATTCATTAGGTTTTGGAGTTGCAATTAAAACTATCTATATTAGTTTTCCATGCTGAATAGAAATTGCCAAAAACTTAGCAGCTTAAAACATATCCATTTATTATCGCAGTTCTGTAAGTTGGAAGTCTATGCAGGGCTCAACTGGCACTCTGTCAGGATCTCCATCAAGCCTCTATCAAGGACAAAATCAAGATGTTGTCCAGGCCTACAATCACACCTGAGTCTCAGGGATCTCCTCTAATCTCACTGGTTGGCACAATTTAGTTTCTGAAGGTTATAGGACTGAAGTTTCCACTATTTTCCCAGGTTATCAACTGGGCTTGCTCTCAGTTTTAAGAAGTCATCTGTCATTTCCTTCTATATGGCCTTCTCTGTACCAGGACAGTTCTTCTTACTAAGCTAGAGAGAGAATCTCTTCATTTTGATGAACTCAAAGTTAACTGAAGAGGGACCTTAAATATATCTTCAAAATCTCACTGGCTATGAAATATACTCAGAGGAGTGATATCTTATTATTTTACAGGTCTGGCCGTCAATCAAGGGGAAAGGTTTATATATAGAGTATATACACAAGGAGGCAGGAATCTTGGGGGCCTACCACAATATGGGTGTGGACAATTTCTCTAAGAGGCAGAGAGCAGAGTCAGAAAGAAGAGGGTTAGGAAGAAGCCTAAGAACAGTAACACTTTTGAAAGCTTGATAGGGAAAAGATTTTGCAAAATAGATTGTGGTCTGAGAGTACAATATGACAAAGGTAGATGTGTGATTATTAGAACCTCTGGCTCTACATTCTTAAGGCTATCGATCACTCTTGCTGCCATGACTTCCTGCTTCACTTTACTGCACATTCTTTAGGATGCCTATGGTTTTGTCACAAAATCATGACCAATACACAATGTGTGTACAAAATAATAATTTGGTTATAGATTATAAATCAACTTTTAGAATTCAAAAGAACATTATCATACCAAATAATGACTTAAGCTTTTTTAGACCATGAAAAGCCTGGGTTTTTTGACAATTTATGTCAAAGGAATTTCCCTAAAGAGGAGATATTTGACTGCCTGCTAAAAGTATACAGAGTAAAACTTGAGCAATACTCAAAAACTGAGAAGTATAAGGAAGATATTGATCCCTTTTATTTATGAATCAGTTCTCAAAGGTAATATATGTTATTCTCTATGTTGTATCACCTTCTATATTGTATGTTTGTGAATATATTAAATCTCATCTATTAAACAAAGATCTAAGGAGTGCATTTCACTTCTTTTCCATCTTTTTGTGCCTATACTCAACAGTGTCATTAAATATTAAATATTTATATACTTGTTGGATATATAAATGAAGGAAAAAGTTGCTAGATAAAATAACACAGATATAAAAGTGAAGTATTTTTTACAGACTGTTTCCAATGACAATATGTGGACTTTTTGAAATATAAGATGAATTTTGAGGACATTTAACAGAATTGGTCTCTGAGAAAAGACTGACCTGAAAAAATGTTCATATAAGCCAGTATCTGCTCAGAGCCACTCCACCTGGGAAAGAAAAGGTCCATTTAAGCTGACAGAAATGGATGCAATGACCCAAATTAGTGAAATAAGGCCAACTTTAAATTAGGTTAAAAAAAGATTTTTAAAAATATGAAACACGCATTTTAGAAGTGAGAGGGAAGAACAAAAAGAATTTTAAACAATAGGAACCCCAATACAATTAGATGTATATCTAAAGGTTCACAAGAAGTCAGGAAAAAAAAATTCTATGTCTCTAGAAAATACAAAATATTAGACACAATGCAATGGAAATATGCAGGTAGACATTTTATAAAAGCTCTATATCTCAAATTCACAGAAACTAATATCATATTTATAGCTAAATAACCAAAATGATTCTGCAAACCTAAGCAAAATAAAAGAAAGTGTATTTGCTGTTTAAACAGTCCTAAAATGTTAACTGAATTTGCTCAAGCATAATGTTAATATATTTTTAATGATTATGTTGTGTTATAATTAATTTTAAAATTGCATAGTTTTATAATTAAAATAATGATGTAACAGATAAAAAGGATTAGCGTTACACATTCTGCTTCATATGTATGTGCCCTGTATGTATTAAAATATATGAAGAATTTCAATAATATTAAATATAACTAGGTTATGGCTCAAAAAGCACATTAAACTGCTTTTGTAATTATTAGTCAGTTTTATTCTGGGTAAGAGCTCTGATTTTTAAGACTCTGATTTGACAGTTCTACATTTTTCTATATCAATATGAAAGAACATAAAATCATTAATTACCTCATGTGACTGTTGTCTTTAATTTATCTATTTATTTTGTTTAGCACAAAATTTACTTATTTTTGTTTCTTATTATTACTACAATAATTTGCAAAAATATTACATTCAAATGCCTACTTAGGTTTCATTGGTTCTCTTTTCTTTGAATAATACACACTGGTTAAAAAGCAATCATTCTCTGCTTCACTCTCTACATTTAGAATTATGTGTGGGAAGAAATGAAAAATTATGGTTTATAATTTCTCCATAAAGTATATATTTTTTAATTTTTGAACAGTAGTATTCAAAATAAAAGCTACAAATTCTGATATAGGCATGTGTTTGAATTTCTGTGGGTAAAAGTTTTATCTTCATTGAAAAAGCAAATATGGTGATGTTCATTAATTTCTTTAATTTTGTAGTTATTTATTTCTTCATCAGTGAGTGTGCATACATACTTAAAGGAAAGATGTTGTTCAACTATATTCACTAAATATAGTTATCTATTATCCTCTATTAAAGACAGTTACACAAAATTGTCATTTAGTTAGAAATACTACACATTGTCTTGAAGAATCGTGAAAAATCATAATTTGCTTGTGATTCTGAAGTTTTGTAGCTTTCCCAATAGTTAAAAAAAATTCTTTGATTTCAAATGTTAATTTTAAGGTCAGTTCTTGTCCTGCATCAATTCTCGTGTTGCTTCAAAACATTCTATATGCAACACCATCTATATAACCAATGGGTTTGCACTTTATAATAGAACAAATTCTACATAATCTATGATACATGTATACGTTGCGAATATTTATAATGTGCCTGTGAACACTAACTGGTTTCTCTTGAGCAACTTCTAACATGCCTAGGAAATCAACAGCAATTTTTTCATTTTAAGGCTATTAAAATGAAATGTCATTATGTTATTTTGTTAGTTACTACTATGTTATACTGCTGCATACTGCATTACAATACAATTTCATTTATATATCTCTAAAGAGATAAAAAAATTTCCACTGAATTTTAATTAATTTCAAAGAAATTATGACAGTCTATGTGTTCTGAGTGTTTTTAAAAAATAATCCTTTCCCTATATATATTATTTCAGAAATTTCAGTGATTACAAGCATATTTATAGTAATTAAAATGGTGATGACACCTTATCATTGATGTTTACTTTTTCATAATTGTATATATCATGAATTTTATATAAGGACACATTGGCATTTAGTTTTACAGTTCTTTACTAATACTTTCTGCTTAATTTACTATAAAACATAGCACTTATTAATTAATACTACAGACAGATGATTTTTACTGGTAATACTTTATAAAATGTGATCTTAAATAGCTATTTCTAGGTTAAAAGGTGGCAATTTGATTTAAAAAAATCCTCCTAGATAAGAACTGCTTTTATACTATTTATTCTCACTACGTTGACATAGCTTTATGTTAATAAAATTATATGAAGAATAAACTATAAATTCAGCTTAAGAAATGATCATAACAAGCATGTAACATAAAATATAGTAACATTTTTAGTCATTATTTAGTCATAAAAAATGTTACAGCAGAATTATGTTTTAAAAGATAAATGCATGTTAGAATTTAGATTTGTGTGAACTCTGAAGACACAAGTTCTATTGCATTTATCTTTCAATGGAGAAAATGAAACTGTGGTGAACAATTTTTACATATTGTATATTTGGTATGGACTATATAGTCGTTTAAAATGTGTTTACAAGGCTTTAAAAGTGAACCACAAGTATAGTGCAGATTCTTTATGACAAAATATAATTCCTTCCTCCTGCCCTTGGTGACATCATTTAATTTTTACATGTACTATAAACAATAAACACTTTTAATATTATTTCTCTGGACAAAATTATCTTATATCAATTAAAAATAATAATATATAAAAATAGGAGTATACTTTATTTATTCTTTTTCTAACACTCATCTTTTCTGTGTGTAGTACAGTTTAGTTTTTCAACTTTCTACCTGGTAATTCCATCTAAGATGTCATCTATTTCAGAATATAGCTGTGACTTTAAAAGAGTTGCTTAGAGAAGAGTAGTAAGTCATTTGCTCTCTGCACTTCTTCACTATACAGTTATCTGAATCATCTCACAGAGTTGTTGGATCCACTAGGCCAGGTGATATTTGATAGCAAAGGTGCTATACGATCTGCATATAGATATTGTTCAATTAACACAGCAGTTGAAATGTGAGTATATGAGCTATTATGTCCAATCTGCTATCAGCAACTATAGTCTGATTATTACTTTTTTCTTCCTCAAGAAGCTTCTTTCTCTATTTCCTGAAGTTCTTGTTGTATTATTCTGTACCTTTTTCCTTAAACTTTCCTTCAAAGTATTTCTCATAAAGAAGTCATTACCTTCCCATTTAAATACTCTATGCTTAGAGAATCCTTCACAATCTCTAACTACTAAAGGGTAAGAACCATGCTTTACTAATTGTTTCACCATTTAATGTCCATCATGCAGATTGTGTAGTTCATATAGCATACAACATGATTAAATATTCTACTTTCTCCTGCTCCATCTACCATTTCTTAAGATGATTTGACAAATTCAAAGCTCTCCATTGCTTCTTCAAAATTATTGTTAACCCTCTCAACATTTCAACGGCTTTTTTTTTTGAAGTCCACACCAGCCACTATGATATAACTATAATATAAATATAAATATATTTATATTATAAATATAATAAATATAAATATAATATAAATATGAATATAATATAAAAACTATAATATAAATATAGTTTTATGTTTGAAACTATATTTAAAATCTAGCCATCTCCTTCCATTATATTCGGTTATTAACACACTTGATTATGATTTCCCACTCTACTCTGGCAATATTTCAGATACTTCAACTAAATTGTTGATGATGTTTTCAATTCTTGGATCTTGTAGGTCATTGTACACCTCAGTTAGCTTTGGTGTCCTTGCTACTTGAAATATTTATAGTGAGATCTAACCCTATATCTCATCATTGTTTGATAACACTCTAACTCCAAACTCTTTGACCTTGCAATTATAACTACAATCTCCCTCTCTTGACTGCTTTTCTTTATTCACCCTTCATATATTCTTAGCATCTATTTGATTTTAACTGTCTTTTAGAGAGTTTTTACTTTTGAGAAGGGCCAGTCACTTGTTTTGAGTAAAACTCTAATGGTTTATTCTATTTTTATCTTAGGTTAAGGCAGAAAATGTGAAGCCTTAACAGATTAAATGAAAAATATATCCTCTCAAATGTAATTTAACTCTTGTTGCCTTGCAGAAATCCTTTTATTAACCTCAAATCATACTGTCTTAAAATTCCTAACAAATGCCATTTCTTTCATGAAACCTTCTGTGATTCTTACAATTGGAAAATGCCTCTTTAATATCTGAACACAGATTTAATATTTTTGTTTTTAGTTTATTCTATTTCACATTTAAACATTTTTGTAATGCTTATATATATAATTACATTTCAAAGCCTGATTATGCTTGACTATTATGTATATCCTTCATTAGCTGACATAGTAATTTCCCTTTAGCGTGCTAAATATTTTTATTAATAATGTGTGAATGAATATTATTGTGGAATATTGTTTCTGGATTACTTTTCACACATAGAAAAATCTTAAATATTTACAATTATATGGACAAAGTAATAGCCTACAAATGCTACATGCAATAAGTGTGGCTTCACATTCTAAATGTGCAATGAAATTAATCCAAATAAAATTAAACATTTGGATGTAAATTGACCTGAGATTAATCTTTCATCCTGCAATTTCATCCTGTAATAACTACTCCTTTCATAAATGAGAGGAATCATCTGATTGTTTTTCAATTAGTGGAAAAAAAAAAAGCATGACTATAATTCCTTATCTTTAATGAAGATTTTTTGGGTGATTTAGTTCCAGGGATTTATACAAGAGCCAAAGGTTATTATTTTGGGTCAAATATTGGCTTGACCACAGTCCTTTAGTATGTGGAGGAAGACCTCTAATGCTACTGCACATGCCATTAATGGGAATAGGAGCAAATTAATGTGTTTGTTATGTTAGATTTTTACATAAGTGATTTTCATACTGTGATCAGCAGAATTCTAAGATGCCCCCCTCCAATGACACACATCTTTATATTATCCTCTCTCTTTGAGTGTGGCATCTGTCAACATGATGGGATTTTATTCCTGTGATTCAATTACCTAATATGGAAAAGATGAGGGATTTTGTATATGCAGTTAAGGTAAACAGTTATATGCCTGGACCTGGGCATGCATTCTGTTTGGCTTTTAATATGTGGGGTGAGGAGAATTAATTTAATTAAGAGTTGGGCTGGATTTGAGATATATAGTTGATATGATTACTCTAAGATTATCACAATCTTCAAGTTCTTTAATGACAGGTGCAGGCTAGGGGATGGTTTGCCAAGGTTATCGTATTTTTTTCTTTAATTTTTAGTCTTCCCTTTCAGCTTTAGTCTCTCCTTTATATTTACCTCTGAGTAAGCCCTCATCTTAGACATGCAATGTGGCCCTGGTCTATGGTGGTGTGGCCTGTTTAGAGCTCCTGCCCTTTCCTGGAGTAGCTCAGAGTTCAGCACATGTGCCTGCTCCATCCCCAGGATGTTTGTTTATTATTTTCTTCAGGTGCACCGGTTTTCATCAATGCCTTAAGGATGACAATGTCATTTCCCTTCCCCACCCAGGAGTTGAAGGCTTTCAATCTGCTTGTGTTTTAATAAATTGGGAATGTAAATTTTGTGAGCAATTGATAAGAGTAACAATGATCCTACCACTCAGAAGGTGATAAAATGTCTTCCAGTAATATGGATAACCAACATTGTCCTGTCCTAATGCGATTTATTTGTGATTTCAGCATTTATGCTGAAAGGAATACTTTACATGTGCTTCACCTGACATTCTGTTTTTCCTTTTAAGCAGAATTCTAAGAAATGTCATCTTTTTAAATGCTTTTCTTCCTAATAGGGCTTATCTTTATTCTAAATCCATATATACCATGGAAGTCAGCAATGAGCTATTCATAATTACCTAATTTTGATAAATTTTCTTCATATAATTGCCAGCTTTTATGGAAGCAATACCCCCCCCTATGTTTAAAGGAAAGAATTGATAACTTTCTCTTTCAAAATCTTTCTACTCTTACCTCAATCTTGAATGCATAAATAAAACAACACATTCTCCTGAGATTTTTGTTCTTTGAATCTTAGGACAATGAAAATGTTCTTAGGGCTACTGCAGCCCACAGCAATGAATCACATTATATCTTACTGCCTCAGGATTTATGCTGGTGATGCTGTCTGTGACATGCTATGGCAGAAGATGAATACTACCAGTATATTAGAATATTAAATGATTGGATATAAAGTTGCATTGTTAATTGATTTTTCCCTTTGCCACCAAGAAATAAAATTAAAGGAAGGACCTCCATTCTAATTCTGCATTAACTCAACCTAGAAACATTTTTTGAAACCATCTAGATGGCTGAGAAACACAATGTTACCATATTTACCTAACAGTTGAAATTAAGAGATGTACTAGAAATTGTTTAGGATGTGTCATTATCTTGATTCAAGATTCTAGCTCTGGCGATGACTTCTACATGAGTGAATAAGCTTCTTACACTCTTGTTCAGTGGCTGTTGAGGCAGGCAGTTACTAAAGATGGCCAGTCACCTAGACATTATGCTCCGGGAAGGCAAGGAGACATTAGACAAACCTATATACATATCGAGTAGGTCACAGCATAGCTTCCTCTCTTGTCACTTTTAACCAGTGAGTCATTTAAGAAATTTGGGGGCAGTTTATGTTTTCTCTTACTTTATTTCCACATTAAAAATGGTGCAAGTTCCTCTTGTAACTTTCCTATAATGCATGTTCCTCAGATTTTAAATAAGAGGGTGGTGAGCAATGAGGAATGGGGGGTGAGACATAAATAATGATGTTTATATTGCTTTCATTTAAAAATAACTTACTTTCCCTTTTAAATTGCTTTCTACACAGTAAAAATGAGCTATCCATATAATTCTCCTCATAGTTATTAGTAAATGATATTGTCTTTATTTATATTTATATTATCCTTCATGTATTCATAAGGAGCTCAAGAAGAGCATTTTGAAAGAACATGATGGCTTTATTTTTCTATAAATTAAATCCAAATATTCCTTGATTCTTATTTATCTTGGGAATAAATCGGTTCAAGTTATGCAGATTGCCCTATTCCTATTATCGTGTCTCTCAATATCTTACTTTTTTTTATATCCAAGGTTATTGCCACCTTTATGGTTCAATAAGTGACTTAAGTCTTTTTGGGAATTTCAATAAGAGCATCAAGGGAGCATAGACTCACTTGAAACTATAGTTGCACTTATCTCAGAGTAATAGCCAATTCATCATAGAGGCTTGTCCTACCTGACCTAATATATGTCTTGTCTTGGGAATTCTAGGTTGGCCTGGTAGTTTGTCTGAGTCACTTGCCATTCTTAGGCAAAAGTATGAGGGCTGTTAGAGTTATACTCAAATCAGGATTTTTTTTTATGAGACATGGAATTAATCTTTATCTACTTCTGTAACCTTTCCTATGTTGTGATTTTAGAAATGAAAACTGTGACAAGGAGTATAAAGATCCATCATAGAAGAAAAAATGTAAAATAAAATTTATGTGTCTTAGTTGAATTCAAACTGTATTTTAGTTATAGGCTAGTTATCATATTACTAAATTTAATCAAATTATTTTCTTCAAATGGACACGTGTACTCAGCTTCAGTAAAAAATTGGAATAATTATCAAGGTTAAATAAATAGACAAGTACTGTGAGGTAAAACAGAGTTTGAGTGTCTAAATTACTTGGTGTGATCACACCCACTAAAAACAAAGCTTTTTTCTTTGCATGAATGATTAAGCAGAATACTGTCAAAACTACACAGTGCTTAATGAAGTGGACTTTTATTTTTCTTTCTGGCAAATGTTTTAAGTAAGGTGATTTAGTAATGAATGTAAAAAGATAAAAATAACAATAATAACTTCACTGCCTACATTAAAATTTGCGGTAGTTCCATTCATTATACTGCCATTAAAGGTATCAGAATATCACTTCATTTTGTGCCATGAGAATTAAGGCTAATTTCCTTTAGTCAGAACAACTATTAGAGGAGCATGCCATGCTAATCTCTGCTCCAGGATAATTGGAAGAGACTCAGAAGCAATAAAAAGAAACTCCACTAGATAAGATGGTTCTTTATTGTCAGGCAGACAATTCAATTGATTTACTCAATGTTGTAAAAAAAAAAAAAATAGAGTTTAGTAGGAGCGTGAGGAGACTATGTCTCTTCAAACAAAAGAATAGTATAGGATTGACTCTTTTAATGTCCCAGACAGTAGCAGGTCATCCCATCCTATGAGAAATATTTTAACCAAACACATTTAGCATGTGCTTAATGTACTAACAAACACTGGTAAGGTTAAAGAGTTAAAAATTAAAAAAAAAAAATTCAATTATCCAAAGTGATACTTCTCAGTAGTCAGGTTTTTGATGTTTTGGAACACTTTATAAATTACTAGAAATTATTAGTTCTAAAACTGGGGTCCATATAGTATTACAATTGTATGAGCTTTTTACAAATTCATTTAAATAAATTTTAGCCAAAACTCCAAAGTTATGTATTGAATGCTTTCATTTCATTAGCTTTAGAAGATGATTTCACACACAAAAAAAGCATATGATTTCATTATTGTCAGTATATACTTTAAAATAGCATATATGCTTAAAAATTTATTTTGGTATGTTAACAGCTCTCAAACTGTAGGGGGTATAATTTATATCTTTGAGATCTTTCTTGGAAATTAAGGTTTCCTAAGTCAAAAGAGGTTAAAAATAACTATGTAAATAGGATCCAGCTGAATGTTATACATTCTCTCCTTATTATTCTCAAGGGTCATGTTCATGACATATCACTGAATTTGTTAAAATATTGTTCTGAGAGGAGTGTTGACATAAGATAATGTGATTTATGCTTCCTATCCATCATATTGACAGATTTTAGACAGATGTCGCTGTTTGTCAAACATGGTACAAAACAAGGCAAAACTTCATAATATCATAAAAACTATTTGCTTTTATCACCATCTCATTCATCTTTCATTCCTATGAAATTTTAGTGTTAGAAATAATGATTGATTCAATAGGAAATTTCAAAATATGTTTTTGCTAAACAATTTTCCCCTGAAGACACTTAGCACATGTCATTCAGTTGTCATTCAAATAAAATGTGGTATTTTAATTTCAGTCAAATAATATATGAACTGTATTACATTAGAGCAGAATGAACATGGTTTGAGGGATTTTGTTTTAAATAAATAAAACAAAATAAATACCAGAGACATAATGTCAATTGAGTAATTTTTGTCTTGACAAAACTTAAACACTGGTGATAAAATAGTAACCCTTCCACTTGCTAAAATTCTTTTCAGTATGTTCAGACTGAGTCAAATATACATTTTTTTTGTGATATGTACAAATGTGCATTAATAAATCACTAAATATACAGTATCAGCCCTTGAGGCAGGCGAGAGAACATTTGAAACCACCTTCTATGAACAGCAAATATCTATGTTATTTTTATGCAAGATAACATAATAAAGGTCATACATGGGACACTTATTAGAAACCATTTTCTTTGTTTCAACCTCCACAACTTTTAACTTATATTTGTCTTTTTTTCCTACCTCTACATGTTTAGGGCACATGTACAAACCCTTATATATCTCTTACTGAAGGTTTTAGATTAGATATTTAACATGGAGACGTTTCATTATGTTAACTGTGTGTTCAGGAATTTATCAGATAAAACTCATGAGGGCAGAATATTTTCCTCCTTTCTAGGAGGGTTAGCAATCTTGGAATCCCTTATCAATTACTGCTTTTATGTAATGCTTAGTATAAGTTACACTTTATTGGTCTCTATAGATTATACAAAAAAGGCTTAAGATTGTGACCCAACATTCTATTACATCTTGGTTGAAAAAAATATGTGAAAAATGTAATCATCTGAAACTTTTAAATAAAAATTCAAGTTACTATGTTATCAGATGTTTAATATATAGAATGACATTAAAGTATTACTTCCGAGTGTGATCTATAGAAAGCTCTATGAATTTTTGATGATTATTAAAATGCAGATTTCTTAGAAACTGAATCAACTTACTCTGAATGGCTGGTTGAAAATCACTGATTAAGGATTGAAGAAAAGAAAAAAATATAAACCCTAAAATGATTTATTATTGAGTTTTCTGTAAATAGAAAATTAGAACAATCTAAGATTCAATCCCAGAGGTTTTCTTTTGTATGTAGAAGTGTGACCTCAGGAATCTTCATTTCAAAATAACACTACAGGGGTCTTGGTGCATAAGTACCTGGAACAAGACTTTAGAAAATATTTAAGTAAAATGTAGATAAGAATGTCCAATAGAACATGATCTCTAAATGACTCTCAGAAGGAACTGTGGGCTATGTTTAGAAGGCAGAGATGTGCCTAACTGCCTTAATTAATGAGGACTTATTGTGTGGATATATGGTAAGTACTGGAAAAATAGAAATGTATCAAGACACAAAGCAAATTATTATCATTACAGAATGTAGAACAGTACAGAATGGACATCAGACAAAACGGTGAGGATATCTTTTATTTTTGCAAAAGATAAGGTGCTCCTGAATCTGTAAGTTCACCATTATGAGCCCACCAAAATCACGTGTCTTCACTGTTTCTAATACCTACAGATAACTTCCTCTAACCCAAGTTTTGGTTTACTCATGGCTTCTGCTGCCTCAAAATGTTGCTTCCCAGTATCTGCTTCCTTTCCAGTAATATTGTGTGTATTAAGAAAATGTGTAGCGTATATTGAAACAAATCTACATAATGGTCTCATTTACTTACCACAGCAACCTTGTGCAATTATTATTACTATCATTCACATTTCAGAATCATACAACTGAAGCTTAATAAAGTTAATTAATATACCACATATCACAAATGCAGTATTGCTAAAGTTAGGCTCTTGACTCTAGATTTAGTTGTTAACTTCAGTCAGCTCTTTCCCAACACAGCATATTATTTCTTTGATTGTCTGGCATAAAGAAGAATAGACTCTTTTTGAACACTACTCAGAACAGAGATGAGTATTAAAGAGATTTTGTTAACTGAACTATTTTTATTAGCCAGTGATAACGTATAGATAGATGGCTTCCTCCAGTGCAGTCAATTGTCACTTGCAGAGTAGGTTCACATAGTTAAAGACATGGTTTTCCACCTGTAAAGTTAAACTTCATAAATACATAAATACATGAGACTTTGCTTAGAATTGTGGTAATTTAGACATTAGAGGAAAGACTATACTCATAACAGCCAAAAAGATAATCATCATGTACATTTTAGTTAATTTCTTCTAATATTTTAAAATTTATATAATAAATTTTATATTACATAGTTGGAATTTTACTGTGCATACAGTATTGTAGTATAATTTCAGTGAACATCCAGGGGTAATTTATATATAATCTTCCCAACACTTTTCCAAAAATATAGAAATAATGTATAAAATATTTAAAAATTTTATTGAACTGTAATAGCCATACAAATAACAAGAGGACAAGATGTTTTGCTCCAGAAACAAAAAACAAATATATGTGTATATTTTAGCATTTTCCTTTTTGAGGGGGCCTCAAACTGATTCAGCCTCTCATTCAACATGAAAACTCACTCTCATTCAGAAGTTTTAATTTTGGCATTGCTCAATATATGATCCCTTTTCATTATGATTCGTGCCTTTTGGGTCTAGTTTTAAAATATTTTTCTATATAGGTTCTTAATCTATTCTCATGCATTTTCTTCTAATAATATTTTCTTTTCACATGTGGGTTTTTAATTCCTTCAGCACATATTCTGTACATGGCACTATGCCTTTTCTTCAATATGATATTTTTTCTTTAATATCAGGAAAGTTTTCATATATATTTGAGTATATTTTCTTTTCTTTTCTGTTGTTTACTATGAACCAAATTTTTGTCTTTGTTTGTCTTAAATTTATCCTTTATTCTTGTATCTTCTGTCCATTCTGTGTGTATTTTCATCAGATCTAGCTAATATTTATCTGTATTTTCTGATTATTCATTTTTATTTGTTGTTTTTAATATTAATTATCTCTTTATTACATTTTTTTTGTTTCTAGTTACCCTTTAAGCTCTACTAGCTAATTTTTCAACATCTTTGTCTTATAACCTTTTCAGTTCTATTTTGAATCTTCCAATCACTTCTTTTAGGGTTTTCTTTTAATTGTTCACTTTGTCTATAATATATTTTAGAACTGAAAAAAACTGCAATTTTTATGTGTTCCTTAATCTGATTTTTTATTTTATTCTTTGATTCTTTTTCTGTTTAAGCATTTAAAAAAAAAATTGGCCATTTTTCTGAATAGAACTACAATTGAATTCTTGCTAATTATTTTTTTTGAAAATGGCTTTCCACAATATCTTCTAAATAATCGTGGTATATGTGTGCATGCTCATGTCTTCCTGTCTCCTTTTCCTGTATCCAGCTTCATTTGGAGAGTTCTTTCTGTATTAATGGGTTAGGTTATAGGGATCTGTATTTCTTTAACTGTGATCCCTAAAATCAGGCATATTGTTATCTCCTAGACATTTTTAGAAATGCACATTTGTGGCCCCCACACTTTAGCTATTGAATCAGAAACACTGTGTTTGAGATCCAGAAGTCTATGTTTCAATAAGTCCTACAAGTGATTTTAATGCACAGTGAAATTTGGGAAATACTAATGATGAACACTAAAATTTCACTGCAATCTTTTACTTCTCTCTTCTCTAATTCCACTTGTGTTCTAGAACGTTTAACATCTTTCCTGTTCTTGAACTCTTTTTATGGACCTAATCATTACCCTTATATTTTATGATTATATTTAAAGATTGATGGCTATGTCTTTCAAGTCAATATAACTTACTTTGGTGAAAATATATAGCCTGCTCAAAGTCTAAGGAGTAATGTGTCAACTTTTCATTAGCTATGTCATCAAGATCTACGTTCTCCTACAAAGTTTGTATTTGGGAATTATAGCACTTATATTGTTTTATATACAATGATTTTTTTTTTGTTTTCTTTTGTGTGTTTTTTTTTTCCTTTTCTTTCTTACTCCCTTCTAATTCCCCCATACATTAAACTTAAAGTCCTTGGTGAAAAAATACAATGAAAACAAAACAAAAGAAAATAAAAACCTGAACTTTAAATAATTGCCATTCAAATTCAAAGGTACAAAGAAAGAAAAATACCAAGACATATTTTTTTTTTTGCTCAAAAAATTGAAATAAGTAGTACTATACTTTAAGCTTAATGTAGAACATTAGGAGGAATTCATTAATTTTTGTATGAACAAAACATTTGTAATTAATTAACTTGATAAGATTTGTTTAATTGAGTCAAGAATAGTAATTTAAAAGTATATTTAAAATAAAAACATGACAATAATATATAGGTATATATTTTTATATGTCACATAACTCAATGTCTTAGAGTCTCACAATAGTTAAGATGATACTAATATATTTAATGCTATGAAAGCATAAAAGTCATGCAATAACCTATATTTAGCAGAAATGAAATTTCTATAGGTTACTTTCTTGTGCACAGAAACAAAAATTGTCAAACAGGTGTTGTTCCAGGAATAAAATTTTCTTAACTAAGATAATAAATGAGATTAACAACTGGCAGCACCATTTATTCAATAACTATTGGAGGCTGGATAGTTTGGGTATTATTTTGAATTCTTATGTAATTAGCAAATAATTATACATGCACACACACACACACACACACACACACACATACACACGCATATATATGAAATTACCCGAAGGTAATTTTAAAAATTGGTCAAAGGCCTGATTTTCATGGTAATAAAGTAACTTTGATGTGAAAATGCTTTTCTTTGTTTTTGAATTAAAGTAAAAATGAACTTTCACAATGCTATGAATACTCTTTATTAAATAATCATCATCACAAACTTCTTAGCAGTTTATCTTTTAAAGCTAAACTTTTTGGTAGAGAAATCTTCATAGTCCTTTAATCACTGATTAAGTTCAATAATTAGTAGCAACTTTGGTAGTTAATCCTCAAAGCATGCGTTTCATATTAATATTCTAATTCTTTTAAGCAGAAAACTAACAAATTTTGTAATCCAAGGGAAGAATGAATTCATAATTATTTAGATAACAAAATGTCTTTCCAGTAAAATATCCATGAACTTTCCTCTAGGTCAAAATCTTTTATTGGCCATTTATCATTACTATCTTACTAAAATTTGTTTTGGTCTCCATATTCATATTCTCCTCTCTCTCTTTCTCTCTCTCTTCCCTTCTCTCCCTCCCTCCCCTCTCTTTTTCTCTCATCATTCTATGACAGGTTAATTTTCACATGTGACACTGCTCATATCATTAGAAAAAATGCAACTACATTTCGTAGAAAAAGGTCACTTCTTCCAAAATCCCTCTTCTAAAAAAATTTTTTTAGACCTTTTACAATAATAAGGTGCCTCTTGTTGACTGTAGTATGAGCTAGACTCTGTGCTAAGGACTTAAAAAGCCTATTTAGTCCTACGATTCCTTCTTTAAGAAATGCATTATTTTATCCAATTAATAGTGAAGACATTCATAGTGATTAAGTCACATAACTCAATGTCTTAGAAGTAGTAAACACGTATTGGGAATTTATGTGGTTCTGTGTAAAAAGCCCTCACAAAATCAAGAAATAGTTTTCACAAAGAAAGTCATGTGCATTTTTCTAATAACATCCAGAAACATTTTCTTCTTCTTCTTTTTTAAAATTTTTTTATTATTATTTTTTTATGCCTACAGCGTCTGGTCTTCCTAGGTGGTCTCCCATACAAGTACTAACCAGGCCCGACCCTGCTTAGCTTTCGAGATGAGACAGGATTGGGCGTGGTCAGGGTGGTATGGCGGTAGACAGAAACATTTTCAAGTCAGCTACTTTCCCCATTTTTGCCAAGAATTTTTTTTTGGATACAGCATCATTTGCCTTTGAGGTAGTTTCTTAAAGCATTTTCTACCCTTAAAGAAGACAGATTCTTCTTTAAAGCTTTCTGATTTTCATATTCCTGATCAGGGATGTAAACTGTGAGTGTCTTTTATAAGAATATATTGCACTGTATTAGAAAGGTTACATTCAATTGAGAATGTCTTATTCCATTTTAGTGATTTTGCATTTTTCCTGTTAATACAACTTTACGTGTGTGTGTGTGTGTGTGTGTGTGTGTGTGTATAAACAGAAGATATTCCACACTTAAAACATTAAACTTTTGTTCATTTAAAAATGTGTAGGGCTATCGTTGATTGAAATGAGAGGCTTAATTGAATTTTTCAACTAAAATAAGTCTTTTATTTCTTTTTTACTTTACTAGTTAAAGCAAATTCAGCAGTAAAAAAGCCAGAGTAACAATAGCTGCATTTAAATTGGACAAATAATTATGTCTATTTTGTGAATATCATCAAATCTGAATATTTCATGACATCATTATTGCTATTTTCCATTTTCCTTAGGTCCACTTACTCTATATTTTTAGCTCCTTTTGTGGCTCTATAGGTTCACAGTGGTTCACTATTTAAATAGCTTTGGAAACATTAATCAAGTGAGTGGAAAGAAATACAAAGGGGAAGAACATGCAATAGAAGAGGAGGTCATTGATGCAATGGAATGAAGGTGCAGGAGTGTTAATGCATAGACTATGTGGAAGAGATATGGAATATGTCAAAGACATGCCATGTTATTAGTGGCTGACACTGTTATGGAAAGTCTTGAATGTTTAGTTTTAAATTGGAGATGAAGATCTTTCTCATCTTCAGCAGATGATTTAGGAAATAAAACAAGCTGATCTTTCCACTGGTTCTCTGTATTAACTTCTTCTCTGCTCCACTTGTCAGTTGGATGCAGCATATTTGTCACTGTATCAATTTACGATTAGATAGGGCCTCTGCTTTTGGAGATTAGATAGGTTGATAGATAGATGATAGATGATGGATAGATAGACAAATAGAAAGGTAGATAATATATAATTGATCTATAGATAGATGATAGATTAATGTCTAATTGCTAAATTATTTTCTTGATATTAAAAAAGTTAAATAAAACATTCACAGCTATCAAAAAAGACATCTATATGTGAAAAAGGAAGTTTTAATATAAAATAATTATTTTTTGTTGATATGAGTAGACATTTTTTGATACATATCAGTGCCTCATGAGTCCCTCAGAATGAGACTTGAATGAGACTTTTTCCAGCTTCCTTGACTATACAAATATGCATATTTTCATTTTAGAAGCTGCTCATCAGCTTAACTTTAGATATGGATTCAGTTGAAATTTTCGGAGACCCCCAAATGAAAAACAAAATGAGTTTTCTTAATATGTGCTTTTGCAAAAATAATATGACCAAAATCTTCCAGAAATTTACTGGGAGATACTCTTGCTTTTCAGTGTGTGTGGATATAGGAAAAAGTGAAATATAAGGAGGTTTTATAGCATTTCTCTAGGTTTTCTAATGTATGCCAACTTTCTCTTTCACTCATTTCAGATTTCCCAAAGGGGATTTAGTGTGAGCTTCCATAACCATTCAAGGTTCCACCTGTATTACTTCATGGGTAGGAAGCAATAAGCAATTACACATTGTTACAGTTTTATTTTAAAGTTTTTTTTTTTTTTTACTTCAGAATACAGATCTTTCCTGTTGCATGCGTAAAAGGAATATTGAATGTAAATAAATGAAACTAGTAAGAGAAGTGTTTAATAGTAAAGGAATTACTATTCCTGGAAACAATATTAAAGGAAAACCTGCATTTTCTCAGTAAGAATGATTTATAACTAAGGACTTGGTTGAGGAAGATGGGGCTGTTTTGAAGACAGGGCTAAAGCCTGATTTCTTACTCTTTCAGACTGCTATAACAAGTACTATAGAATGGGTGGCCTAAAGACAAAAATTTATTTCTCACAGTTCTGGAGTCTGGGGAGACCAGATCGAGGTGCCAGCAGCATCTGTGCCTGGTGAGGGCCAACTTCCTGGTTCATCAGTGTCCCTTTTCTCATGGTCTCTCCACATAGCAGAAGGACAAGAGAGCTCTTTGGGGTTTCGTTTATCAGGGCACTAATCCCATTCATGAATGCTCCACCCTTATGACCTAAATCACCTCCCAAAGGTCCACCTCTAAATACCAAGACATTGGGAGTTAGGATTTCAAAATATGATTTTGGGGAGGATAAACATTCGGTCCGTAACAATAGTCAAAGGCCATGCTTAGTTTATAAAGATGTTGCTTAGTTCAAGAAAGGTTGGAACATCATCAGTGACCACAGTACTGTGAAAAATAATATCAGGCAACAACAACAACAAAACACTAAAGAAGATTGTTAACATTCACTGAATGTCTACTATGTGTCCAAAAATTTGTCATTGACATTTATTTTAACACTGTGATCTTATATAATAGGTAGTACTTTATTCATTTTGGAGGGTGAAAATGAAGGCTTAGGGAGGTCCACTACTTGTTCAGTTTAGCAAGCACACTGCTAGGAAGTGGAAGCAGCATCGTTCTATCTATTGTGGGGACTGTCCTCTTTTTACATACTATAAGGCCTCCTTTAAAAATACGTAAATTGTCTCCAGAAAAAGATACTTGGGAGGAATAATGCACATTGATAGACAATCAAAGTGAGTGATAGTAATTTATTAATTTATCAAATGTTTATTGAGCATATAGTGGCCAAGAGCATGGTCCCTGCTTGTGAGGGGCTTGCAGCCTTATCAGGACTAGATTCAGTCTGACAACATCACGTGCTCCCATCACCAGTATACATTTTTATCTGTTTTAAAAAATTATGTTAATGGCCACTTATTACATTTAGTTTTAATGGAGAGACATTATTTTATTGAACATGAGGTCCACGCAATAAAATGTAATAGTGATCTCTATTGGCGGTAAAAGCACTACTCTATTTAATGTTATTTACTAGGGTGACTTCATTGATCATAAACCCCAGTTTCCCACAGGAAAGAGCCAAAGAATCAAAATTTAAGGACTCAACATTTGTAAAAAATATTGTGGTAGCTCTTTGTATCCAATCTATTCCTCAGAGAAAGAGATAAGACATTATTTCCTACTATTGATATTATAGATATTATTTGAAATTTGCTTGGACTTGGGATACTCTTTTGACTTTCAGGCAAAATTTACATTCTCTTCTCCTCTTTTTGGAAATTGAAACGTTTATGTTATTATATTATTTCATTATGGCATATTACTTGCCTGATTGAAAAGAAAAGAATATTCTTGCTCAACTAAAAACGAATGTACCCAACTTATAATTCTCATAATTTAAAACAATTATACTACACAAAGTGTGAAGCCATTTATTATATTTAATTCATAATGTCAATTTTTCTTTAGTTTCAGATATAATATGCTTTGTAAGAGTCATCTTTGCAGTATGTGATAAAATTTCAAGAAAATAAACAAAAATGTGCATTATTTACTCTGGGCAGATATCCCACATGATTTAAATAGAGGAAAGTCCTATACAGTTATATATGGAAAAATTAAATAAGAGACAAAGAGAAAATTGAAAAAGGAAGAATGTGAATCTATTAGGAATATTGCACATAGAAAAATTGGTTATTCTCCTAATATCTCCTTTCCAGTTACTTCTACATACCTTTCAAATGCTAGTAACAAAAAGTCACACTTACAATGACTAATTTGGCTTTATCAGCTCTATTCTTAGAATGGACAGAGTTGTAGCTCACAAGAAAATTACTGAGTTGGAGAATTACAAAGCTTCTCGTATCTTAGGAAATTCACATTGTCTGATTCTGAAGGGAACACACAAACAGGACAACCAAAATGTTTTCTCTGGTAACAGCTTATACTTAAAAGGCATTTATCTAGATTCATTAAATAGTTTAACAAAAATCTGATTTTGTGACATGAACTAAGTACCGTAAGTAACACAACTGGACAAGAGGTCCTTGAATACTGTTGTTTTGTTATAATGTGGATGAGATGCCCTAGGAACATAACTCTTATTTATATCAATTCTGTGGTAAAATTGGTTTTGTTATACATCATTTAGCCACAGTTCCAAAAACCTATTATGACATTGAGTACTTGCTGTATTAACAAATGCTAGCTAATCTTAAATACTTTATATCATTAAAGTTAGAGAAAAAAACATATATATGAGCCCAATTTTACTGGACCTTCTTTAAATGATTTCACTGTCATCCTTAGAAAATTAGCACTATAGCACACTGCAGGGAAATGGTGGCTACAGCACAGCCATACTGGCTTTGTTCTAATACTTATCAACTGTACTCTCTTAGGGGTATTCTTAATTTCCTTTATGTAAAATAGTCATAATAATGGTACCCATCTCCTAGGGTTTGGGGGAGGACAGATATTGAGTTTTGAACAGCATAGTAAGCACCCAAGAAACATTAGCTATCATTGGCCATTTGCTTATATATTCCTAAAAATGGAAATGAGACATCTAAACCTATAGGCAAAGAGTAGAATAAGTTGCCATTTTCAAAACCTACTGTAACTTAGTCTAATTTGATTATCGTAAACTTGACTAACGTGTAATTTAGGTTTACTGTGTGGAATTTAAGTACTGGCCAGAGATTCAGGACATTTGTGCCAAGGTCCAGGCTCCGATATTATAGAGTTTACACAGTGACATTTCTCCATCTTTAAAATGAAAAATCTCTAAGAAACCTTAATGTCTATAAAATCAGATGAATTTATGATTCTAAGCAAAGATATCAGTACATTGAATTATATAGTGGTTTTGGCGGCAATGCAGGTAGGTTATTATAAGTTTAGAAAAGATATATCCTGGTAATTAAGTTTTTAAAAATCTTTTCTAGAGTCAAAATAAAATGAAGCAAAAATAGTAACTCTTTAGGAAAAATATATGAGATAGAAAAGTGAAAAATTAAATACCTTTTTGAATATATTTTTCTTCCTTCCTATTTGATATAAATTGAAAGTTAATCAGTGGAACAAGTACACTTTTATTATAAAAATAAGGGTGGTTCAGGAATAGGAATGACCACAGCATATAATTAGAGAAATGTATTTTGGAAAAATTAAGTAGCAAACATATTGCAATCCTGACCAGACTAAGAAGTAACAGACTATAATCTAGCAGCCCATTCGTGTGAGTCAGTCTTCACATTTTTTCAAATAATAAAATTTCTTTTTTAAGTTAAAAAATTATTGTGAAAGAACAATGAAAAATTTCCTTCAACCATGTAATTGATTGAAATGCAAAGTAAGTTTTGAATAGTCTTCAGTAGAGAACTATATAATTATATTATTTTCAGCTTTAAAAACTTCAGTCCTGTAGTTTTGGGTTATATGAAATAATCAGTATGATCTTCTCCATCTGACAGATATTTCAACTCTCATTAATTTTTGCTTTGGAATTCACTCAGAGACACCCATGCAGTGAATAAACACTATGAAGCATCTTTTTTTTTAACTGTAGAGGTAGAAAGTCAAAGATTTTTCTATATACTCCTGTATTCTTCTTTCATCTTCATTTGATTAAATAAAAAAGAATTCATTTGGGGGCACAAAATTCTGAAGGGTGACTAGTTTTGCTATTCATCTTCAAACATTTATTTTATCCAACATAAAATGGAAAAATATAAAAATCAGTAAAATAAATTAGTACTGTATCTTATCCCATAAGATATTATAAGAAATAGTCACAGTTTTTGTTCTATTATTTTGTCTATTATTTAGAACAATAGTAAATGCTGAATTTATACATATGATGAGGTACTCATTTTCTCCAACATATTTACAATTAAATTGGTATCATTTATTGAATAGTATATCCTTTTTGAACTAATGTGAAATGTCATGCTTTTGATATATAACTCATTTGTTATTTATGTAGGAATAATATACATATACATGTTTGTGGCTTGTTTTATGAAAGTCTATTCTTGAACCTATATCTCACTCTGCAGATTATTTGAAATTTCTGTGGTAGATACCCATGAGTAACTCTTTACTCTTCATTAATTTTTGTCATGTTTTTGTTTTGGCTCTTCTCATCAATTTTTCTTATTGACTTAGATACAATATAACTAATTTCATTTAAAATTCTCATATTTTTAAACATGTTGCATTGAATTTATTAATAGAACTGCCACTTTTAAATATTGTTCTCCATTCAGAAATAGTATTACTATTGATTTATTGATTTGAGCACTTCTTGTGAACTAGAGCAAACATTTTACATTTTTTTATACATAAGTCTTGAATATTCATTAAATTTATTCCTATATATTAATATATATTATTATATATTTTGTAATTTTGTAAATGAGATATTTCTATTACATTTTTAGTTAGGTATCACTGATGCATGTGTAAGTTCTCATTTTTTTAAAGTTAATTTTTTCTTTGGTACCTTATTGAACTTATACAGTGTAACGGTTAAAAGTACAGACTGAACAACTAGAAACTTGTGTTCAAATCCCAGATTTATCACTCTCTAGCTATATGACTTTAGACAGACTGTGTCTCAGTTTATTCACCTGTGAAATGGAATAACAAGAGATAATTGCTTCACATTATTGCTATTATAATCAAATGGTAATTTATGTACACCAGCTGGCATATCAATGTTACTTATTATTTTTGGATAAATGTTAGAGCTTTGAATTTCAGAATAAGAGCATAAATGAGTAAAAGCAGAATCATCTTACTCTCTCAAATCATAACTATCATTCATTATTTATCATATTCTATTGGTTTTTTGAAAGGGCCTATGAAGTGACTGTGTTTCTTACATGTCAAAATCATTATTTGTTTTATTTGATTATTTGCATATAGAATAATCAGAAGAAATGCCAAATTTGAGTAACATATGGATCTATATTAACAACATCTCTAGACATTTCTACCTGGATTTCCTGGGGAAATATAGTCATTATTTTCAAAAGATGCCCAAACTGGACTAAAGTAACATAATTCTTCAGAAAAGCCAGTCTTCTGTTGCCAGATGAAGTGAGTTTATTCCAGAATATTCAGTACTCTCTTTTGCCTGATGAGAATGGACACCAGTCAGGGAATGTCCCTTAGCTCCATTCTTCAGTCTTTGGGAATGCAGAAGGAACATGCTACACACTAGTTTTAATTGAGTATTATAACCAACTACAAATTTCCAGCAAACTACAGTCATTCTGGCTTCCGTAGTTTATTGCCTTTGAGATGCATACTGATTTTGCTTGTGGTATCTTGGAATTCTCACTGTATCTTATAGTCAATAGCATCTTGGTTTTAAAAACAATACTATATAGCTTGAACATTTTCTTCTTTGTTTTTATTTTAATGCAAATGCTAATATTGTAACTTTATTCCACTTGATTTTCCCTGGAAAGGAGGATCACATTCAACAAAGCAAGTTTTATCTCCAAGATGACAGGCCTGATATTAAAATTCCTTTTGGTTTAATTTTAGGACACTTCATCTCTTTGTCCCCTAGAGTTCTTAAATGGGAGCAAATTATCTGGTCATCCCAGAGGTCACAGAAGAGCTGTTATAATCCTTCTATTTTGATACAATGGTTCTCATTCTCTGCTGCAGTGTAGGCTGTTAGGGTGAGTATATGATAAGCTATGGTTAACTGTACTGAGAGAATTTTCTTCTATAGCAAGAAAGTTTAAATCTTATAATTTTCCACTCTCATAGGTTTAGGTTTTAAGCATCTCATAATATAAATTTAATTTGTCTTTCAGAATGTATACTTAAATGTCTAAGTTTTAGAAGAAAATTCAATGCTACTTTTTAATGTAAATAAAAAGCACACTAAGTTAAAGCATATCAACTTCTGGATATTCAAACATATATGAGATCTTCCATGTAGGGAGATTGTATGGCAAGTCATCAGGCAGAATATGTCTTTTCCACTTATGTCAATGATTTTGTCAGGGTTATTGATTTTTGTGAGTTTTTTTTCTTGCATCGTGCTATAAAGGGCAGCAATCAATTGGTGTGTGTTGTGAGTGACTACTGTCTTCCTGCTAGGTGTGAGGGACCTCAGGCTCCATGAATTTGTGATATTGTCTGGGAAGGTAAGAGTAATGCAATTACACCATAATCCCAGTTGTTATTGAACTATATTAACTGGAAACTTATTGATCTATATTGCTTAGCCTTAGGTTAGACAACCTTTGACAACTTTCTATGCATGGAGCAAGATTTTATTATGTGTCTATAGAAGAAAGATTAATACAGAGGAGTTGATCATTGCACACCATAGTGGTGGACTAGAGGAACCATATAGATTATGTGCCCAATGCAGTCTTTTCTTTTGTATGTCCCATCATACATCTTGGTTAAGTAGCTGTTATTCCAAGTTTGCTCTAATTTTGGTCATGCTTTTGACCCCAAAGACAAGGTTATAATTGTAGTAGTTGTGGAGATTTCATTATTTGTTAGTTTGTCCTCCCTAGGGATGTTGCAACATCAGAGAAGATAAATAACCAGTTTTGGAGGGGTCTTACTGTAATATTGGCAGACTTCTAGAAGTACAAAGCAGCCATACAAATATCCTATACTTCCTATGGACAGTTTATGTATATCGGTATATAGATAGAGAATTTTTTCTCTAAATATTATTTACTGTTCATAATCACATTTAAATTGATCCCTTCTTCAATTCAAGCAGCTAGATGTTCACAAAGATAGTTTAAAGAACACACTATAAATGATCTCAGTCCCTTATGTAATGAATTGGTTGTGCTATAGTTATGAGAACTCCTGTTAACTGCTTATTCATACTCAATAACTTAGCAAAGGTCACACATAGATCTAAAACACTGTTGGGCAGCTGGTGAAAGAACAAGACACTACTGTGTAGGCATTAACAGGTCAAAGAGAAGTGGCCAGATGAGATTCCCTCAGGCATGGAGTGCCTTCTGTTGTCCTTGCTGACACTGGAATCCAACTCAGTCAAGAAAATAATTTACCAGATGTAGGACCTCAGGATAGAGCGTAGATCTAATTATCACCACAATCAAAGATAATGCTAATGTCAGTCAAGTGGGAACATTTCCAGCACTCATTTCTACTAAAAGGTGAATTGTGTTAGCTGACCTATTTAAAAAATTATTTGGTTTTCCAACAATTTAACTGTATTTTTTCAATAATTATTTAATAGAATTTAATAGTATTTTTTCAATACTTCAGCCTCCATTTCAGTTCTGTGGAAGTAGCAACTAATATAATCTAAAAGAGTGCATAAATAATGTTGCTAATATGTTGGGGTGATGGGATAGGGTCCTGTGAGACAACCACAGCAATATCATGGATAATAATGCTTGATATTAAGGAATATTAGGTGGTCCATGATTTTTTAATTTTTGGCAATTCATGTGGCAGGTGACACTGTTTAAACTGATCTGATCTTTGCCTCCTTGAATCTGATTCTGGTGAGTAAGCTGAGAGGTCAGAGTAGAAAGACTATAGAATTCAACTATTTCAAATAAAATAACTTACATTTGGAAGTTTTGTAAAATTAGATGGACACATGAACACATTGCAAAGTCCCATCCAAGGCAGTGGAAAGGGGCTTTAAAAGGGAGAGTTGCTGAAGCTTGTACTTTATTATGTGCATAGTAAATCCTTCGTTAGTTGATAATGCATTATTAAGGGCCTGAGTTATGGAAGATTGCAAAATGTTGCAATAAATTTTTCTTTCACGTTTTTAAATATAAATTTATCATACTGTTTTGTTTTTGTTTTTGTTTTTTTTGTTTTTTTTTTTTACAACAAAGGAATAGATGATCTATACTCTAGATTTTGGGATACTTGTCCAAGAACACTGACAATGCAAAAAAAAAAATCTCTTAATTTTCTATGAACCATACTGGTTGCTGACCTCCAGAAAAGGGATTCTCAACTGTCTCAGTGATCCTATTGTTTATATGGATGATATCATCTCATTTCTAAGTTTTGATTGTGTGTTTCCTATCTATATTTTAACTGTTGTGCCCAAGATCATTCAGAGATATGAAACATCAAAATTTTAATTAACACAGACCTCCCACTTGGACACGGAGTTACCAAGAACAGAAATTTTGAGTGAAAGAGAAAGTTCATGTTTTAGAGGAAATATTTGGCCCTATATTATAACATTCTAGTTATTAATAAAACATCTTATTATACTTTTAAAATATTTCCACCTGAATTATATATTTTATTACATCATCAAGGAAATAGCTCACATACTTGAGACAGGAGACAGTGAACACATATGGAAAATGAATTTATTCAAGCTTAAATTTGTTAATGAAACCCTAAAACGTAGACTTATTTCTATGTGTGTCATGAAATAAATTATTTTATCATTCTGCCAGTTTAACCCCACCTTGACAAAAATAAATCAAACTTTCTAAATCTCTAACCAGTCATTGTTACTTAGTAGTAGTATCTGTCATATGTGTAGGTTTTAGATTTTGAAAACAGTCTTGCTATGATTTTTTTAAAAAAATGTTTTCACTGTTGTTTTGAGGACATTATTTTGGGTAATTCTTATTAAAGAAAATGCCATTAAAGTTCCACGAGTAAGGTTTTATTATTTATTTATTTTCCAATACAAAATATTGCTTCTGACCTGCAATTTTGGTATGTCAAAACACTTTCCTTTCTCAGGCACCTGTCACAAGCACTGCTGTATGTCAATTTGCTGAGACTTCAAACAGATTTCACATCCTTACATATCCATGAGATATTTAACTTATATAATTTATTTGGTAAGAGTTTTCCCTAGAATACCAATATTTCTATATAAGTACTATAAACTTACTAAATAGAGGACCAGGAAAAAATTTTAAAATAAACAAACAAATACTTTTAGAAGACTCTACTTAGCCTAGAACATTTGAGAAGTGATATAAAGAAAAGCCTGTTAAAATTGAGAAGGTCGAACCAGCTTCAAGTAGGTTTAAACACATTTTGTAATGCATAAGAATGAAGGTTATACTTGCTCAAAACGTGTAATCTATTATTATTTTAGCCAGGTAGAAGATACTTTCAGTCTGGACATTCTGATTTTCAGAAAAGCAGAGTAACATTTATTACACTAATTTTACCTCAAATAACCATTATAAACTCCAGAAAAATTATTGCGAACAATAGCTTGAAAGCCTTGCAGAGGCTTAATTATAATGAACAACAGATATAAAGCAGGCAAAATGGAATTAGACTCTTAAAAGAAGCATATCACCCTGGGTGAGGTTTATGTTCTGAGAGAAGAACCTCACGGATTATTTGGTATAAGGTGGCTAGAAATCAAGCAGAAATTTGCAGTCTTTTGGACATAAAGAGTCAGAGGCACTTGAGGGCACTAATATGGAAAAATTGAAGCAAGATAATTCAGAAATGAGTGAACCACAGAGGAACAAACTCCACAACCTTTATATAAACTTTTCTCAAATCCAAGAATTGTGAATGAACAAACAGGTCTTCAGAGAATCAAGAAGGAAAAGACCATTGCAAAGTGAAAGAGTTGACCAGAAATTTCAGCTCTTGCTCATTTCAGTGGATTGTGCAGTTCATACCCTATCAAGTTAGAGAAATGTGGCAAACACTTGCTATAAGTATTTACCAAGTGCTGGGACATTAAAGTAGCTCAATAAATTTAAAAGGATTGAAGTAAGGAATATTTATCTGTCTGCAATAGAATTGAAATAGAAATAAATAAGTTATGTGAAAGTAATAAAATATTTGGAAATTAAGAAAAACCATGGGTGTTAGAAGAAACCACAAAGATAAAATAAAAAAATTAAAATATTTTAACTACATGAAAATAAACACAAATGTTCAGATTTGTGGAATGTGTCCAATACAGTCCTTACAGAGTATCTTTAACTACTTATAAAAAAATAAGTGTTTAAAAACTAATGTTCTGAGATTATACCTAAAGAAGTTAGAAAAGAAGAGCAATTAAACCCAAGAAAAATAAAAGAATATATTTTTTAAAAAGGGAAGAAATCAACTAAACTGAAAAATATAAATGGAGTAAACAAGGAAAAAAGTGAGTTTAAAATGATTTAAAAATAATAAATCTTTAGTTATTTTTAAAAATAAAGTATTTAACAAATGATCAAAATCAGGAATTGTAGAAGGGATACCATTATGGAGTCTTCAGATAATACTATCATGATAAAGAATATCATGTACAGCTTAATGACAAGAAATTAAACAACTTAGATAAAATAGACTAATTCCTTGAAAGATAAAACTCACCAAAGCTTGGACAGAATAATTAGATTATTTGAATGGCCACATAGTTCTTAAAGAAATTGAATATATTATCAAAAATTTTCCTACAAAGATACCTCAGGGAGAATTTATTTCACTAGTTGAATCAATGAAATATTTAATGAAGAAGTAATGTTAATCTAAAATAAATGCTTTTAGAAAATAGAAGAGAAAAAAAACACTTTTGAAATTATTTATGAGACTAGCATATTTTTGATACTAAAACCTGACAACAATATTACAAAGACAAAATGGACTAAAAACAGACCACTTTTTTTTATCACAGACTAATATTCTCATTAATCTTGATGTAAAAATCTCAGTAAAATATTAGCATTTGAATTTTGAATCCAAAAATATAAATAAATACATATGTATACATATATATATATATATATATATATATATATACACACAGAATGGTCAATGAGGTTTATCTCAGAAAGGCAAAATTGATTTTTAACATTCAAAAATCGATCAATGTAACTGAACATGTTAACAGGAAAAAATTAGATGGTAATATTAATGGATGTAAAAAATGTGTTTGACAAAAGTTCATGATAAAAACTTTCATAACATTGGTAATTAAGACTTTAGCTGATCTGATAAAGGCTATCTATGAAAACTTACAGCTAACATTATATTTAATGGTGAAATATTGAACATTATTCTCGAATATCCAGAAGCTGGTAGAGATGTCAACCATCGTAACTTAGTTGACCTTGTACCAGAGACCGAAGCTAAATGACTAAGGCAAGAAAAAGAAATTAAAGTTATAAAGATTAGGAAAGAGCAAGTCTTTTTATTCATGAAAGACATGCTAATATACATTAAACAATAATAAAGAATCTACAAAAAGCCACTCAAAGAAATAAATGAATTTGGGGCCAAAACAATTGAAAAAAAAATATTGAGGAACTTAAACTAATCTGAATTCTAAACTTGCTCTACCAATCAAGACAATGTGACTATCAAATATAGAAAGACGGATCAATCGAACACATTTTATACAGAAATAAAGTAAATGATAAATGATAGATTTTATAGTATATGATGCTGGGAAAAATCAGAAATCCATATTGAAAGCAAAGAAACCATGAATCTTTTCTCATACCACAGAGAAAAGTTAACTTTTCTTAATGCAAGAGTTAAAACTATAAACAATTTAGAAAAAAAGGAACAAACTAAGATTTTGAGACTTCAGGGTAGTCAAAGAAAAAAAAACAATATGGATTAGATATTCAAAAAAGACTTTATACCTTAAAAATTCAGGCAATCTTAGAAATGTGAAAAAGTAAACCACAGACTGGGAAGAAATATCATAATACTGATATCTGGCCAAGGATTTCAACCCAGAATCTGTAAAGAATTCATATAATTCAATAATAAGAATGTGAAAAATTTAAAACATAGGCAAAATACTATAATAACTTACAAAAGGAGAAATCCGAATGCACCACAAGCAAATGAAATGATGCTTAATATCATTAAACTGATGGAAGTATCAAGTGAAACAATCATTTGGGAAAACAATTTGGCAGTTTTTCATAAAATTATACACACTTACCATTTCATTCTGCAATTCTCCTATTTATCCAAGAAAGAAAAATATGTCTGCACTAAAAGCTTCTCTGTGAATTTAAAAGTGGCTGTGTCTATAAAGCCACAATTGGTAAAACAAAACAAAACAGAAAACAAATATTCATCAGTACACGAATGGGTAAATATTGTGATATACCATTTAGCAATAAAAAGGAATCGATTACTATTACATGTGAAATATGAATTAATCTCAAATCATTATATTGAGCAAAAGAATCAGGTATAGAAAACTTGACTTTATAATTTAGATGAAGTTCTGTAACAGATAAAATTAGTTATGATAGTAGCAATCAAAATAGTGACTAAATGTGTTGGAGTGTGGCTGACTGACAATGAAGGGAGTATGAGAAAACTTTTGGAGATAAAGGAAATGTGATATTTCTTAATTGAGGTGATGGCCCCAAAACTCATCAAACAATATATTAAGAATGTGCATTTTAATGTATGTGAATTTATACATTGAAGTTCATTATTTCTATCTTACTAGAAAAGGATAGAAAGACATACAGGGAGACTTCTAGATAATCACAGATAGATAAAGTTTCAAGTCTATGTGTATACTATAAGAAGAAAGGGCTATATACAAACTGTCATATTACCGTGAAGGTCTAACATTACAGTCATATTACAAAATGTAATGAAAACATTTCAGAGACAAGAAGGCCAGTGTTTACACTGATAAACAAATGCTTATATCCATGGGTTTTTGCTTCCAAATTAAGAAGAACTGTTGATATTAGCAGATGATCTTCAGTTTAACTGTGTTTTGAGATTTCCTCCTATCTGTCAGGTGAGTATAAATCTTTTAGGATTTAATATACTAATGTTGTAGGAGTTGGAAATCATTTGGAGAATATTAGGTGGTTAGCACATTTTAAAAAATTTGTCTAAGTTTTTTTTAATATGGAATGTTTAGAAGAACATCAGATTTTGTCCAGTAGCTAGCCGCATTGTCAAAAGAAATCAATTTGTCATAAAATTTAATTATCCCTTCTCCAAAATAGAATCATTCTCCACAAAATCCAGTCTTTGAGTTTCTTTGAGGCCTCAGTGAAATTGTTCTGAAAGCTACCCAATAGTAGTGCTATATAAATATGTGAAAAGATAGATTTGACTGAGAGGATAATTGTTTGAATAGGGTATAAATAGCCAATAAATATTAGACTTGTTTTTTTATTTTTTTCCCAAGTTTTGTGGGCAGAACAGTATCCTTGGATGGTTGAAAATGCTGTGAGAAATTAAGACCGAGGAATAGATTTTGAGATTAAATCCTATAAAACATCTTGTTTGTTCCTGTTCATCAAGGTGGAAATCACAGGCAGTGACAGCCCCCACTCTAGTAGATATTCTCAACTGCAAAGACGAGCTCTCAGTCAATAACTACCAAATCACTGAGGTGTGTGCCGGGGCCATCAGAGGCCACAAATTGTTAGGTCCAAGGAAAATTGAAATATCCAATGGATATTAAAAATAAGTTCAATAAGTTTGTTGAGAGATTTAAATTAGGATGCCACAAAGAAAGCAATTGTCAGTTAAGTGAAGAATTTATTGGAGTTTTTGGAAATGAAAAACATGATTACTAAATTTTTTTTAAAAATCAGTGGTTTAAGTAGTGGAATGCATATAGCTAAACAGAAATTAATGATGTGGAAAATAAGAGGGAGAAATTTTCCCAGCACAGAGCACACCACAATAACATGAAAGTAAATAGGAAAAAGAAAGAGAGGTGAAGAATAGCAGAGGTGCTAACCTCTCTCTGGCAATTTCAGAGTAGAGAATAAAGATAAAGATAGTGATGCAATTATTGAAGTCATGAAATCTTCTAGTTTCCCACAATGAAAGGAAGATAAGATTACAAGATCTCAGTGAGCACCAATCAGGTTTAAAAAAGAAAGAATGAAACAAAAACAGCTACACGTTTAAAAACATTGCGATAACTTATTTTTTCAAGACAGGGAGAAAAATCCTAAAAGCTAGGAGAGGAAAAAGACATTAATTACCTGCAGAGCAATAAGAATCAGATTGACTTCAGAATTAGTTTCACCAGTATGGGGATTCTAAAAAATATTAAAGAAAAAGAAATTCGATTGTATAAAATTCTATCCCCAGACAAACTGTTTTGTATATCTCACAATTTGAATGATTAAATAAGATGCTAAATAAAATATTTATCACATTTATCTCTACTAGACTCTCCTTGAAAGGTTAGAAAATATACTCCACGGAAGATGAATAGATGAATACAGAAGAAAAATAGATACCAAAAGCAATGCCAAGAAAATAAATTAATGAATTCACTTTCATACAAATAAGAATTTAAAAGAATTCATGTTTTTATACTAATCTAGAAACAAAATGTAGAAATTATGAGTTGAGAGGTAGAAGGAAGTAAAATCGTGATGAAGTGCTTGCCTTGTGAGGGTAATGTTCATATGTTCTTAGATGTGCTAACATGATTAGGTTTGCCTGAGTAAAAGAAGCTCAAATTAGCAATGGCTTAAATAAGGGAGATATTTATTTTTTCTCTCATGAAAATCTACAGTTAGACAACTGAGAGCTGTTGTGATGGCTCTGCTCTCCTACTTCCCCAGGGAGCTGGTTTTCTTCTCTCCTGTCCCCACCCTATACCCAGAATTCCCAATTTACCTCATCACTTAAGGTGTTTGTTCCAGTTCCAAAAATCCACCTATAATCCATCCAGCAAGAATTCGAAAAGGACAAACAAAAAGGAATTGGAATATAGGGCACTAGCCAGTTTCCTTTTAATGAAGCCAACAGGAGTTGCTCAGCTTCTATCTGGCAAGACTTTAGTCAAATGACTCAGCAACATAGATTTGCACTGTATAGTCTTTGGATGACTATTTACCCTCCTAAAAAAAAAAATCAAAAGATTTATTATTGTGGAAGAAAAGAATAGTTACTGCAACAACTATCTCTGCACAATATAAATGGCAAACAAGATAAAGAAAAAACAGAATGAAGAAAACTCAATTAATCCAATGGAAGACTAGAAGACAGGGACAGGGAACAAAGAGAAAGCATGATAAGTAAAAAAACCCAGATAGACTGAAAATAGTCCCCAGTGACGTGTCTAATTTTTTAAATTACTTGTTTTCCCTTCAGCATTTAGCATTCTTTGTTTTCCCCTATTTATACCTTCCCATGAATCCTGGGACTACATATTCAATTCTTCCCACTAAACTGTGATAAACTGGAGATAGTGTTAATATTTTATTCTTCTTGTCATCATTTCTTTAATATAGTAGACACTCAATATATATTTGGTTAATGATTATTAGACAGGATAAGTGCCTAAGACTGTGGGCTTAAGAAGGACTACTCTCATCAATTTCTTAGAAATTGACAGAGAAGTGGGCCATGTCATTTAAGCTTCTTTAGCATTAATAGTGCCTGTTCCTCAAAAGACAAATTAAAAAAAAAACTTGTAGTCCAGTAGGTACACAAATTCTTTGATCTAGATTATAAAGTAGATGCTGGCCAGTTGAAAGGAACGAAAGCTGTTGCATGCTTTTGTCTTGAGGGATATAGATAAATCATTGATTTTTCTCTAATATAACCAAAACATGGGAGCTTATGACTTTTCTTATTAGACACTGCCAATATGATTTAATCTTTTGGAAGGGAAATTTTAGAGGGAAAATGTAAAATAATTTTTAGATAAATACAGTGTATAGTGAATGAAATGAAAATAATGAATTATGAAAAGGCTTCATATATTTTTATAGTAAATCCCTATAATGTGTGTGTGTGTATGTGAGTTAATATGTGTGCATGTGTATTTCCATGTATGTATAATTTCTGCTCTGGAGAAAAAAATATGTCCCATATTTTTGCGATGTAAAGCCTTATCCATTTTTATTTCTCATAGAGTAGTAATAAAATTTCTAATAAACACAGGGTATGTTTTTCAGTAATAATGTTAAAGGTACTACATATGCTCTTTCCAATTAGGGAAGAGGCTGAAGAAGAGCTTTAAGTAATCCTTATGTTCCAGAGATATAGAAACCTTTAAAAGTACAAAGGCAGCCTAGGCTTAGCCGTATTAATAGAAAGTTCAGGTAGTGATAGCATGCAAGAAATAGAAGGAAAATAAAAACACAGAGTTTATGATGGAGGTTGTGAGTTTGCCATAATTGTGGCAGTGATATCGAGAGTGAATATATCTCTCAAACTCAGTGAATTGTACAATTTAAATGGGCGCAATTCGTTGCTAATTATTTCTCAATAATGTTTTAAAAAGTAAAATAAGCCTTTTACTATCCCACCAAGGAGCCTTCTCCTTGGATTACATAATAAAAGCACATAAAAACTAGAAACTTTTCACCCACTCTTCCCCCTAAGGTGGTAATAAAGTGTTAACTATAGGAAGAGGGACATGGTACTGCTATTGGTAAGGGGCAGCAAGAAGGAGCCAGCATGTCGCTTGTATGGCAATACAGGGATTTAAATCTACCATTATCTAGGCCATTTTTCTTATTTTGTATAACACAAATAGAAAATACTCTGCTTAAACACGTACTTGCCATCTTAATAAAGCTTATTTCTCTTTAAATTTTTTTTAAGTTCAAGTAGTTGTTTCCGCACTTCTATTTTTCCTTGTCTCCTCCTCTTCCTTTCCTATAATCGCTTCCCGTATGTCCTTGTCTTCTCTTTCATTCCATTCAAATTTACTTTTTAACATATGTACACACATATAGATGTAGAAATAATTATGACTATAATTATGATTATGATGAGTGTATAATGTTCAGTTTTCCCAACACCATTTATTGAAGAGACTGTCTTTACCCTATTGTATATTCTTACTTCCTTTGTCATAAATAAATTGACCATGTAGGTGTGAGTTTATTTTGGGCTCTCCATTCTGTTCCATTGATCTATGTGTCTGTTTTTATGCCAGTAAGATGCTGTTTTGTTTACTATCATAAGTATGGTTTGATATCAGATAGTATGATACCTCCAACTTTCATCTTCTTCCTCAAGATTACTTTGACATTGCTCTTATGTTTTAAATTCACCAGTAAAAAGTGAGTTCCTGAAACCCTAGGTCTCTACCCTCGACACAATAAATGAAGAATCCCAGGCCTCTGTAAGCTCTCAGTCTCCCTCTACCCTCACCTTGCTGTGTGCCCACTGGCATACCTTATATGCGCAAGGGCCTATAAGTAATAAACTCTTTTTATCTTCAAAGTTTTGTAATGATTATGCTGGAAGGTGTCTTGTAATCATAAAACTGCAAGGGTTAGTCCAGTTTTAACGCTGGTTTAAAAAGGGGAGATGTCCGTGGGAACTCACTGGTGCCTAGGTGGTGCTCCCAGGCATTTCTAGCTAATAGCATTACTAATGATAGACTGACAGCAGCACAAAACAGTAATGTATTGCACAGCTACGAATCACTAGGCAATAGGAATATTTCAGCTCCATTATAAATTTACAGAATCACTTTTGTGTATTTAGCAGCCACCGTTGACCTAAACATCATTATACAGTACATGACTGGTATTATCACATTGACCAACACTGCAAAGCCCTAGTATTTAATTTTCCCCTCATGTAAATTCAGAATGATTGCCTTTGACAGATTTAGAAATATAAGTCTACCAAATGCTCAAATCAAGGTTTTAAGCTAGTCTGGTATTCTAAGGAATTAGGTTAATACCTATTTGTGAAAGTAAAGTGATGCTTATTCAGTTTGTACCTTCAGTATTTGTGATGGTGTCATAGTATTAACAGAATGCAAAGATTTGTAGAAATCAAAAAAAAAAACTGTTAGAATTCTGTATAAATGAGATGAAAAATCAGTGATAATTATTTCTGTAATTTTCTCTGAATCAAGATTGTCTTCATCTTCTCATATTCTGTAAGATAAAGGCAATCAAACTACTGATTGAGAGAAATTTTAATGAGATATCTGTTTTTAGATGGTTTCTCATAAAATTATCATTGTTATAATATCACAATCTGGATAGAGAATATACAACCAAAAATAAATGTTCCATTTATTTCTCCTCTATTTGACATTCACAATGGGCAAGCTATCTGCTGTGGCTGTTGTTTTATTTTTCATGGATAATCTCACTGAGTTTCCACTGTGACAGAATGAGGTATTCATTATTATTATTTTAATTTTAAAGATGAGGAAATAGAAGATCAGAGAGGTATTGAAATATGCTTGTTGTCACACAGCTGAAGTGAGGGGGAGCCATGATTAACTTCTGACAACTTAATAATATATAATCTTAATTATTTTGATTTATTTTATTCAAAATGTTTAGGAATCCTTGTTAATTGAATGGATAAACACCTTATTGACTAACTTGATTAGTTTGATTTATAATTCATGTAGATATCTCTAAAAGTAGAACCAGAGAAACTTTTTGATAATCTCTGTAATATCAAGGAAGAGTCAATGTTTTTACTATTGACCGTGTCCTAAAAGTCAAAGTTAAATACTGTTAGGTCATTTATTTCTTATTTTAATGTTCTCCTTATTATTATTATTATTAAGTTTGAGAATGAATAAGGAAATGAAATGTGCATTTTTAACATATGCAAAGTATTATAAAATATAACATCTATGTACTTTCTATGAGAATTTTTGACACTTCCCCAAACCATAATTGATTAATCCATGTTTACCTAAGTATTAATAATTTTAAGTTTTAAAAAATAACATATATACAGGAACACCAATGATAACACAAATCATGAATGAGAACTAGAAGCCTCTCCTGCATTCTCTGAATCATTACTTCCTTATCTCCAAAGACAGTCTTCACACCTGGACTTGTAATAGCTTACATTACAAAACATTTGCCTGTTTTTGGAATATAATTAAATGTAATGATACATTTTATAGTTTACCAAGTCTAGTTTATTTCACACAGAACAATGTTTATGAGATTTATCAGTTTTAAAGCTCAATCAATGCATTTTAATGCCTTAACAATATAAAGGGACAATAAAGAAATGATAAAATAATAGATTTAGGAACAACATTTGATAAAATTTAAGCAATAGTGTATTATAAAAATTTAACAGACTGGAAGTAGAAAGAGAGAAATCTTAGTCTGTTATAATGCACACAGATGTTCACAATTTTACAATGAATCTCCATGTTCAAAACCGACATCACATATTGTGTTGTTAAATAATAAGTTGCTAAGTTGAATCAGTACCATCATTGTTATGCTATATTGCTACATTCCTAAAGTACAAAGTTGATATATTTTAATTACTTTTATTTATTGATTTTAATTAAGTTTACGAGGATGACATTGGTTAACAAAGTTGTATAGGTTTCAAGTGTACAGTTCAATAATACATCATCTGTATATTGTATTGTGTATTTACTACCTAAAGTCAAAATTTATTTAAGAAATAATTCATAGTTTCTTAATATTGTTCAAAGATTATTAATTTCCTAAGACTGCCATAACAAATTTTCACAAACTGGGTGGTTTCTATCAGAAATTTAATATCTTACAGTTCTGGAATCTAGGAGGCTGATATCAAGGTTTTGGAGGGCCATGCTCACTCCTTAAGTTCTAGGAAAGAATCCTTTCTTGTCTCTTTCTAGCTTTCAGTGGTTTTTGGCAATTCCTAGAATCCTTTGGCTTATAGACACATCACTACAATTTCTGACTATATTCTCAACATAGTCTTCTACCTGTGTGCTACTTTGTGTCTTCACAAGATCTTCTTATAAAGACACCAGTCATATCCTAATCCAGTATGGACTCATATTAGTTATATCTGCAAAGACCCTATTTCAAAATAAAGTCACATTTGAGATTCTAAGTGGACATGAATTTTTGAAGGACACTATCTGACCCAGTGAAAGGACTTCCATTGAAATTCATGACTATAACTTTAATATTGACTTTGCTTATTTTAAAAAATATGGACAGCATTTTTTTAAATTAAATAAAGGTAATAGTGATGGCTTTATTTAAAAAAGATTCAACAATAATGGCATGTTCCACTTTCAAATACTCATTTTTAAATATTAATAACTATTGCTAAATTTTATATGCCAATAATTTGTAAAGAAATAACTATTTCTGTGATTCTGCAATAATTTTTTTTATGTTTTATTATATATTTGTGAAGTGCTTTCAAATTTCTGTGTATTCCTGTGGTCCTTGACCTTAATGTCCTTTATGGGTTACAATGATGGGTTACTATTACTAGATTTTTATATTCTATAATTATTCTTGATCTGATTGCTTTAGGTCAAGGTGATCATAACACCTTGTTTATATAAAATGGTATAGATTGTTATTTTTTTAATATAAGTTCTGCAAATTTCTTTGTATATGATAATATGCAATATCTGAATCTAAAATTTGTCATTAATTTTAAAATAATACTGTCAACTCTCTTACTATGATTCATTATTTTAGAAGCGTATTTCATTTTTCCCAGCACAATTCTTAGATATGTTCATTTGAAGTAAGTCCTATGTGTATTTTTGTTTTTTAAAATAATTTCTCTGTTATAAATTGATAATATATAAAAACATTATTTATGTTATAAAATTGTTTATTAAGACAGAATTAATTTCGGAAACAAAGGAAAATAAAAACATATTCTTTCAAGCAAAATAATGTCTTTAGGTAAGCTAAGATAAAATTATGTAGTTCACAGCATATGTTCTACTCATTAAAGTTCAGAACTAATCAGTGGAAAGATACACAAATTGTTAAATATTTATTTTTCTTTTTGGATATTTAAAAATTATACTTTATAAAACAAAGGCAAAATTGATTTTTTTTATTATATATAAAACGAATGGGGATTATTTACTCAAATTGACTGGTGAATATAATGAAAGAAAAAAAACGGATTAGTGAATACTTTATTTTGTAAGAAACCATTCCTACATAGTGGAGACATAGTCTTTTACACCACACTAATTATACAAATTTTGACAATTAACATAGCACATAGCAATAATTAGAAGCAGTTTGCCATTCATTTTTGAGAGATACATATTTGACTTACCAAAATATCATTGAATTATGCATTTATACCCTTCTCTCATTGAAAATTATTTTTCTAACTTTATTTTATTCTTTATCAAATTAACTTCCAGAGAATATTTAGTACTTCCGAATGACACATTATATATTTTATTTTTATAATGGACAGCCCTATCAAGCATATAATTAGTTGGGAATATATTCTAAGGAATATTTTTAGTATGGTCATTTACTTTTTTTATTCCTAAGACTCTAGACAAATTTATGTTTCCCAGCACATTCTGCTCTTAATTTCTTATTTTCTTAAAACTAAGAAAATATTGATTATACAGATAACATCAAGGTGCTCCTTGATGTAGCTTCTACACTTCAAAAATTACAATGCTATATGCCTCTGCTAAATAAGTTATTCAGAAAACTTCAGAAACATACAATAAACCCAGATTTTACAAAATCTTAAGATTATAAGAAGTCTTGATAGTGTTTTTAAGCCAAAAAGTTACAAATGAAACTTTTATTGTAACAACAGGAAAGAAAATATTTATAATCCAAAGATGCATTTCTTAAGCCAAAATTGCATACGAACTACAGATTTTAGTTTCCATTGTTCAATGGAGGAATACATACATAAAAATTTTAAATATAATTTTAATTGTATGCCACATTAAGCAGGAAAACCAATCTTAAGATTTGATTATATTAAATTGTTGTTATGTTACAAAAGGAACTATTTGATACAGAAAGAAAACCAGTCTATGCACAACAAAAAAAACTGTATATGGGAGCTTTTATTCCAGGAAGATGGAATAGACTATTCACTATCCTCTTGCTGAGTACAAGTAAAAACTTTAAACGTAGTATATAAATCAAACATAAGGAGACTTTGGAAAGCAGTCCTTGGAAATTATTCTCCTAAATATTTGTTTCAGAAGACAATAATTTTCTTCAATTGGCAGAATCTATTGATTTATGCTTTTAAAAGGCTTAAGGCTTTCTAAATCTTAAGGTAATTTATTTATGAAATGATTAAGAAACTGATAGCAATCTTAAAATTAGATAATACTCAAACTGCCCCACACACTTGAATTTTCAAATAAGTTTTAGTTACACATAAAGTCAGGGTGTGTAATCATGCGCTGAACAATTTTCTCATCACTAATTTGGTGGAAGAGTAGTAAATTCAGGTGAAGAGTCAACCATCTATTGATTCTTCAAATATTTATAGTGTACTATATGCCTTTAATATGCCACTTGTGCTTAGTTCTGGCACAATGGTAAAGAAGAGAGCAAAATTCAATGCAAAGACCAGATCCCAACTTGCGTATAATGTAATAAGGGTTCGAGCCTGAGCAAAATAAGGTATGGACTAGCAGGCTTGAGTGAAGTGTTGGAAGAGGGAAGAGCTAAATTCCCACAGGTTGTGTTGTGGGGCTTACTGATTGGTTCTTCCTAAGAGACCAGTTCTCCTGAAGAGAAATAGAATAGTTTCCTTGTAGGATGAATTAGGAGTAGAGGATCAGATACTTCAGTCGACAGCAGCAAAGTTAAAAAAAAAAAATTAAAAAATTAAAAAATCAAAACCAAAAAAATAAAAGTTTTAAAATCATATATAAAAGTTTTAAGATTTGGAAGTTAATGGTTTGTATAAAATTGAATGAAAATCTTGACCTGTGTAAGAAATTTCTGTTTTTATACCACCACTCCCATTCACACTAGCATAGCATTTTCTAGATACCTTATGAAACTGAGATTTAATGTTTTGAGGAAGAGAGTGCAGCAAAGTGCAGTTTCCAGACTTAATCATAGAGGGAATAATTTATTTTTAAGATCTGGAAATGTATTTATTCTTATTCCTAGATTATCAGTTTTCTCAAGGAACTTTAAAGAATGCACTGCTTTGAAAGATGATTATAGAATACACTGCATATTTTAAATATTTAGCTAATAGTATAGCTGATAATAACCTTCAACTTTTTGTCATTAATTTTAAATTGTCTGTTAAACAAAAAATGCATAATCACCATTGGTAGGACATTACTACTTTATTTACATATACTTTGAAGTAATATGGAAAAGTCCACTCAAACTCTTTTTATAGCCAGTTAAGAGAAATGGCATAGTAGATAGGATCATATGGAAAGAGAATACAAATTAAAAGTGGTGAAATACTCCATACTAATCATAAACAATACATCCTATTAAACATTATTTCTACATCTAATTCTTATAAATTGTAAACCAGTCTTGGACAAAATGGTAAGATAAAGCTATCAGAGACCCTTCTATTCAGAAAACTTAGTAAAGGTAATTTAATTCTATTAGAGTTTGTTAACCTACAGAGCATTTAGTTAGTCTTAAATATGGGCAATGTAAATTATTTTTTTTTGACGTGATACAATTTTTTTTTAATTTGTAGAAATGTAGAAGTTGGTAAATATAATAATTGGTTTAATTAGAAAACCATATGAGCCTGAAAAGAAAACATTGATTTTTCTATAGCAAATGCCTCTGAATTCTTTCTAGAAATAATAAAATTTAACAAAATGTTTGCTTTAGATGATTATTAAAACTATAATTTACTTTATTGCTCTTCCCGTCCATTCCTTTACTTCTAAATCACAAATCAAAGTTAATTATTTTATTGTGAATTCTATGTTTTCTAAATACATATATAACTAAGTATAATATATTTCATTGTGTGTGTTTGTTTTTAAATGATAAGCCAGGCTCCTTTTACCAGGTCCCAGGACAGAGGAATGCCCTACAGGATGGTGGCTGACTTATAGCCCTATGTGTGACTCAAGTGACAAATAAACTTCGTTGTTGCAGTGACACTGAGATTGAGGGCTGTTTGTTATCTCAGCATAACATGAGTAAAGATGACAAGTACACCTATTTTTCTCAGCCTCCTTATTTCAATCAGGATAATGTTTTTTGAGTTTATGTTGATCCATATGGCATCCGTTCAGGGGCTGACAAACTAAGGGCCAAACACCAAATCTGGCCTCCTCGGGTTTTTGTACAGCCTGGTTTTTACATTTTTAAATGGTTAAAAAGCAGTCAAATGAAGAATGATGTGTCAGGACATAAAGTTTTGTTGGAACACAGCCACACCCATTATTTACCTGCTGTCTGTGGCTGCTCCCGTGCTGCAGTGGCAGAATTCAATCATTGTAGAAGAGACTAGGGTGTGTCTTCATCTCCCTCAAACCTAGTCTTCTAACACACGTGCTTTATTTTAACTAGACACTCCTCACCACACTCGCTGACCATAAACATTCTGGAATCTACCTTCAGTGTCTAAACACAGCACAACCCCTGGGAATGGGGTCCTGGGGGGAATGCTCTCTGCAGTCTTGTCTACTTCCTCTTCTACAGAGTCACTCTGCTTCACCATTCTTCTGTTGGCCACAACTTTGGTGTCTGCCCTCTGCTTCCTCGCTAATCTAGCCCAGTTATGTTACAAAATTATACTCAATTATTATTATTACTGTTTTCAACTTCATTAATAAAAAGTGTGGATATTTGTTTTATCTTTTATGTAAGTAAGTGCCTACATAGCATACTTGATTTTGCTTCTTGAAATTCAAAACCTAAAATATTTATTATCTGACCATTTATCGAAAAATAAAAGTTGCCAACCCCAAGCCTAATTTATTCAACTTTAACTATTGTGTATTTTTCTATCGTATAAATATGCCTCTAAGTATATTTTTTTCTATTGATGGGCTTTAAAATTTTTCTAATGCTTTGCTTTTTAAAATAATCCTGTAATAAATGTCTATATTCTCTTAATACACATACACATCTTTTTCCATTTATATGTGAATTTCAAATAATATGAAGTATTAAAAGTGAAAAGAATCACAGAAGTCATTTGACAGTACTATGTCATATTACTTTTTGCAAAATGATGTCCAAATTGTCCTTTGTATATGACATCTTACCTGAAAAATACATGAGTTACATTCTAAATTCTTCCTGTTGCAATTAAGTCCATAGTGTTTCTTTCCCCCTTAGTTTGGCATGCTTTTGCTGACATGCACAAGTCTTTATATTTAAAATTTGTATGCAAATACACAGACATACACACACAGTTAGATATATATTTATGCATTTGAAAAAAGCCATTCATTCAACTTTTTTTAGTAGCCTGTCATTATTATTAATAAATGATATCATTTTAATGTGACCTTACCACTTAATTTTTACAAATTGTACCATAAAAAGATTTTGAAAAGATTGTTTCTTCTTTTGTCTTAACATATATATAATTATCAAAATTAAATTTTAGGGAAAAAATTTACTAAATATTTATAATTAAGATCTTATGCTTAAAATATAGTATTTGTTTTCTCTTCCACTAATTATGTTTTTGGTGCAAAAAACTTCAGATTTTACTTTATCTTGATTTGAATTTGCAACTTAATGAAATGAATAAATACATAAACTCAGCCTACTTTTTAAAAAAATTGATAGTTCTAATTATTTCAGAAATAGAAAAGTATAGTCAGAAAGCATTCCCTAAAAGGAAAAAAAGGAGAAATGTTCAGAAGAAAATTAAGGATTAAAAAATCTGCAGTGCACTCTCTTTCTCTCTCTTTCTCTCCCTGACTCACAATCTTTATTTAAATAATTCTGAAGTCCTGAGATTAATATCCATAGTCATTGGCATTCCAGATATGGAAATGAATACCTGACATAAATGTTAGAATAGAATTTGTTTTTGGGTTCTGAGTGGTAAGTATGACAGCAGTTCTAAAAACTGGGGCAAACTAGCCAGCATTTTTCTAAAAAAAGAGTCAGAACTTTTCTATAAGTCAGGAGATATACCTCATTATCTATAATACTTGATACTCAAAAGAGAAGACAGTTCTATTTTATTGATATAAATTACATAAACTGCAAGGAATCTCAAAACTTTACACTTTGCTACAGAATAATCTGATAGTTCAAAATCTAAGAAAAGTCTCAGCAAACTTTATAAGGAACCAAACTTCAGAGACTAAATATTTTAGGCTTTGCAGGCCAAGAGGGAAAATTGAGGATATTGCATATTCCCTTTTGCAACTACTCAGATCTTCCACTGAAGTGTGAGAACAGTCATAGAAAATGCACCAAAGAATTGGTATGGCTGTGTTCTAATAAAATTTTGTTTATGAACATCAAAATTTGATTATTATTCTTTTGATTCTTTACAACTATTTAAAAATCTAAAAGCAGTCTTTGTCTAAGCGCTATATATACAAAAAGAGGTAGAAGGCTGGATTTGACATGTGAGTTATATTTTGCAAACACCTGATTGAGACTCTCAACCAAATGAGTAATTCTTCAATAGGGATAAAATTTAGAGCTATACAATTAAATATTATTTTGAAACCTGTTGATGATACAGTCTAGGCATAAGCTTTGAGACTTGCTTTCTCACATGTGTACCCAAGGTGCATGGCTCACCCCCTGTTTCCCCAAAGCTGGCATTTAGCACTGAATTTTTGACAACTACTTGGAAAACATCTTAGTCTAGCTACCACAAGAGAAGAGAATGCATGCCCATCCCCATCAAGTCAAACTCTCTACTCGAGGAAACAATCCGTTAGAATTTTCAGGAAGGGTAGTCATTTCAAAAGTGACTCAATCTGCTATCTCCATCTTCCTAGAGGATGCTGTAAATGAACAAGACCGCTGTCCTTCTCTTCACCTCTGTGGTAAATTAAATGTTGCCTCCCACATCCTAATTCCTGGAATCTGTGAGTGTTAAATTATTTGGAAAAAAGATTCTTGTGGATGAAGAAGTTAAAGATCTTGAAATAAAAAGATTATCCTAGATTATAAAGGTGGATCCTGTGTTCACAGACAAGTGTGCTTACACATCTTCTGACAAGAGAGACCATGTGAAGGTGGAGGCAGAAGCTGAAGTGATGCAGCCATGAGCCAAGGAACTGATAATGGTCACCAGAAGCTGGAACAGGCAAGGGACAAATCTTCCTTAGAACCTGTGGAGAGGCTGTGGCCCTGTCAACTCCTTGGTTTTGGACTTTTGACTGCCAAAACTGAGAGAATAAATTTTTGTTGTTCTAAGCTATGAAGTTTGTTTCAGCAGCCTCAGGAACTTCTAAAATGACTTCTTCATTTACTTCTTAAACAAGAAGTAAGAAAGAATTTGACTCCATGACTCTAAAATGCCATATCTTGATTCTGTATCAGTGAAATTAAAGGGGAATTAATGCAACTCTTTTAAATCACTCAATGAAGACAGTTAAGACATTTTAAAGGACACAGATGAGTCATATTTTTAAAAAGCCAGCTCTTGACATCTGGAATTATTCTAAATATTGTAGAATAAACGTTGCTAAATTATCAAACAATGAAAGTTTATTAAGTTAGTAAAATTGACAGTACAGTACACCTTCTATACTTACATGTAAGCACCTTGAGAGAAGATTCTGTGATGTATTCATTTTTTAATATCCACAAAGCCAAAGATAGTGCCTTCGTGCACCAGAAGGTCAATTTGTGCTTGGAATCAATGAGTGAATCCTGGGAGCCACCACAGTTATGACATTTTTATTACTCTTGTGTTTTCGCTTAAGGTGAGTATTACAGTGACTTATTTGTCAGAGCTTATCAAACCTTTTTCTTTTGACCAGAACTGACATTCTGAGTTTTTGGAGTATATAAAAATGACCTTGAAACCTAAAATAGACTTAGAAATAGAGAAAAGCTACTAATTATCTCAAAGGCCATAAGACCTTTCCATGAAACTTTCTAAGAATAAAAAACTTTCAAAAGTCCCTTAAATTCTTGCTTTATTTTAAAACTGTTAATAAATTCTAGCTAAGGTATTAAAGGCTTTCAATTAATCAAGAAGTTAACCGAAGATATAGTTTTTATTTTAATAAGTGCCTTTTCTGTTATACACTAAAAGAAAAATTGACTGCCCCTTTTATTATTGCTGTTGCTGTTGTCTATGTATTAATAATGAAATAAATAGTTAAAAATAAGTGGCCAAGGACTTTTTAGGGTCATTATTTTTCAAAGGAAAAGAAACCTTGCACTGACAATTTAGAATCCCAATTTGGCCTATGCTATTGTTGTAAAAAAAATTAAATTCTTCTTTAATGCCAAATTTTACAGTTGATGGTATGGATTAATATTATTTTATATGGTCTTAATATTACAATGGTCATTCTTTTCAAGTTTTCTTTTTAATTATTAAAAAATTTTCCTGTGTAATTCATTTGTCCAGGGAAAAGTAAGAAATTTGCTTGAGGAAATATTTTGCCTTGAAAATTGAGATATATTTAATTCATTCATCTGTTGATTTCTAGGAAAAAAAAAAAAAAGAATTCTAAATAATGAAAGACAATTTTACCAGTATTGCTAATATGCTCTGTATCTCCTCTCTCCCTCTTTCTCTCACTCTTGCTCTTTCTCTCCTCTCTCTTATTTAGAAAAAATATTTTTTGTCTTTTTTATGAACAACCAACTAGTAAGTAAAGCATTAAAATGGACAAAAATCTCAAATATGTAATAAAGCAAATTCATTCTTAGAAAACAATAGATAATTTAAATAGACTATGGCTATATAGAAGAAAAGAATTTTCAAATTTTCTAAAATGTTAGCAAGATACTTTCATTCTGGAAGAGAAGATAATAACTTCTGTGATAAGGGGTAGATACACGTTGCTAATACGTACAGCTAGATTAGACAATTTCCTTGAAATCTGAGAATTTCAGACTGTCTCCTCTCTGCGCATTAACTGGAAAGCAATTTTCAAAATAAATAATAACTACATAGATCTCTATAGATAAAATCCTATGATCATTAGATATTTGTCGATTGTTGAAAAATATTTATCTAATTTGTGAATGCATTTACTATATGTATCTGATCTGAATGAAGAGGCATTTTTACTTCTGAAGTCAAACATTGTATGATTCTTTCTACCATACAACCAGAACGACATTACTATAACATAATGTTGCTTGAGACAGTGCAAGCCTAGGATATCTAACTACATGCTCATGTGGGTATTTGAACTCCAGATTCTGCAGTTAGGAAGTGATTTACCAGCATCTGGGATATGTAGACTTCTGTTGTACTCACAGCCTTGGAGAAAAGCTGTGTGAACAGGATGTTGAATGAATATCTGAATTGGAGTCACTTGATCATCGCTGTGGAGCAAATGTGATCTCTGTTGAAGTCAAGTAAGCAGAAGCACATAAACACACTGTAACCAACATTGAGAGGTTGGAGATTTTTGAGGAAACAGTTTACTTAAATTTCCAAAATACATTTAAATGATAGGTAGCATGTTTGCCTAGGCAGTAATCAGGAAAATTTCAACCATTATTTAGCTTCATGATCGTGGGGTAATCTATTATTTCTAGATCTTCTCTTACTTTTATAAATTTCTTGAAGTTTGCGGTAAATGCTTTATAAATTCTTTCCAAATCTAACATTACATGATTTCATAGGAAGAATGTTGTATATTTTAGTAGTTTCAGACATTAATATCTGTAATCAATTCATATTTTATTGACATTTGAAAACTTATTTTTCTCAACTTTGTTCAAGTTAATACCACAGTAATTTAGAGGAACAAAATGATGGACATGAGAATAGACCCAGAAAAATACTGATACTTACATAATAGTGGCAACAACAACAAAAGCTCAAATCTACAAACTCATTTGAGAAAGAGCAGTAAAACATTTTTATTTCTAAGTTTTTCTCTAATGCCATTGCTTTTGGTGGGAAGAAATATTATTACTTGCTGGGGAAGGTCAGGCACATCATTGGTAATAGTTGCATTTGAGTTAGGCCTCTTCAAATTAGAAGTACTAATATTTTTTAAACACTTCCCATGTACCAGAAAACTCAGGAGTGACAATGGGAAAAAGATTAATGTCTTTCCATTTTATGGACTTGATAACTGCATGCTGAATTATACAAATTTCCATGTTGAAGGTCAAAAATTGTCAATTCCGCACGGTTCATAGACACCCATTTATTATACATACACATGAATATACATGTACACCATTGCACTTAACCAGTGAACTTCAGTTATTTCATAAGTAATCCTTTGGACAGAAAAATATAATCACAGGGTCAAAACCTATACAAAAACCTGTAACTTATTGAAGAAAGAAAAAAATTAAAATCCCTTTTTTAAAGGAGGAAAAAAATTTGACTCATTTTCAGAGTCAAACATACTTTTCCTGGACTTTTTATTATTTGGGTTAATACTTATGATTGTGATATCACTTTTGGTGCATCTCTTATCACAGTCTGTTGAGAGTTAGGGAGAGTTAATTAACAATATACACTCATTAAGTGTATCATCCCTTGACATACTTCAACAATGACCAGTTAAGAAGAATCCTAGTGAAACAGACAAAAGGACATTGAACTAGACATTTGTGACAACTGATTTTTACAAAATTACACTTTCAAATTAGTTTATGTAAATTAATATAATGGCTTATCTTGATAAGGAAACTAAAACCACTCTACCCAGCTTTTAGTTCCATGATCTACTATATAATCTTAGAACTCTTGTCATCATTTGCCTCAGACATACCTCTGACCAACCCATCATAGAAAAAAAATCACTTTGTCCAGTAAAGTTATAGGAATTATGCAGACACTTCGTTTCTTGGTGTTGAAAGCCACAAATTTTTTATCTAGGGAATGGGGGGTGAGGAGCAATGTATGGGAGCTGGAAGGCTTAGTACCTTCAATCCATATGACATTTTTATCTCACATATTGATGTATCAAAATTTTCTTGTCTATTTTTTTACACCATTCTCTCTTTGGGATCTCTAAGGTATGCACCATCTCTCTAACTCAGAATGAGCTATTACAGTAGTAGGTCTTAGGATTTTACTTAGTCTTTTTATTTCTGTCATACTTTCCTCAATATTGGTCTCCCAAAAGCATTATTACCAATATCAACATTATAATATTTAAACGAGATCATACCTGTTAAAAATTATAACATATGGGCCTATGGATATAATTATTGGAAAAGAAAAATCTTAGGTCTTGCTGTTCTACTTTCTTTTTGTATTCATTGAGGATTATACATCTATTCTCCAGTGAACTACAGTACTTTGGAATATTTGGATTCATTTTATCATTTCTATAGAACAAGAAAACCACCAGTCAGGCCATCTGCCATTTATTTATGGATCAATATAATTGTGTAGTACAATTGTTCTAAAGTTCCTAGCAAACAAGGAAGTGGTGATGAGCCTAGTATCGATTGACTTATGTCACAAGCTGTCATGGAAGAAAAGAGTGCTAAAATTATATGTATGGTGTAAAAGTAGAAGAGGCTGGAAGGAAAATAAATCCATAACATTTATCTTTTTATCTTGAGTTATTTTCCAATAACGTTCTGAAAAATAGTCATTGTCCTGGCTACAAAAACCAACTTACTGAGGCAAAAACAGGATGGAGATGTGTTTGTGTGGCTAGGTATTGCAGTTTGTAAACTGCAAGTGGGTAGTTATATACAACATGTAAGTAAGAAAATCATGGGAAATATAAAAAAGCTATGATAGCTTTTTAAAAATCCATGTAAATAGTGATATAAAATGACAGGCTGGTATAAAAAGAAAGTTTCATACTTCTTTCCATCAAGCCACAAGAATTATGAAAAAAATTGATTTCTTTAAGCTGTGGAAATATTGACATTAATTTCATAGCTGACCATTGTGTTTCCAGTTTGAAAACATTCTTGATATAATCAGGCCTCAAGGAGATACTGCAGGCAGGGCTCGATAGATTTTCTCACTCATCTTGGTTATCTTGCATAGCTCCAGAAAGCCTCGAGTTTTCTTTAGTTGGAAATGTTGCACACTCATCTTTCCCCCCTCCACAACCCCCGAACTTCCAAATAAGTCACAATGTGATGTGTCCAGTTCCCCAGGGTTACCTCATTCCTGATCCTTCACATCCTGGGTGGACCTATGCGAAGATAAAACTGTGGACTTGTAAAAAGATTATGCCAATCCTGTGATTAAAAACAGAAAAAAAAAATGGCTTTGACTAATGCTTTGTGCTCATTAGTAAGTCTTGCTTTTCCACGAGGAGATTGTTAATTTTGTTTTTCCCTCATAATGCTTTACCAATGCAACTTCTGACTCTCAGCTGAAGGTAAAATTTCCCTATGGCTCAGTCACGACGGTGGATCTTAAAGTCCCTGGAAGACGAGCTTTCTGGATTTGATCTCTGCAGCAGTAATGTGCAGAGTGAAAATATCATATTTCTATTGCACAAATGGTGATTACACTAATTATTTAAATCTAGCCCCAAGTTGGCATACACCAGTATGCTCTGGAGACTCTCCTCCAACATATTATTTGCAAACTATGCTCTCCTATGCCAAATAAAATTCGAAATGTCTCCATCAATTTGAATTCAAATAAAGAATATCACTTTCTTTCCCTAATAAATATATTTTTATCACATTTGTATTTAGATATAGATTTGGTCTCTTAGCAAGATGGGATGTGTGATAATATGGGGGGGGGAAGCAAAGTGCTGGGAAGGAATTTTAATTCCCTGAAGGAAACAATCTTGAGTTTATAGTTGAAAGCAGAGGAAAGAAGAGGTGTAGCTATACTATTAATACTTCCCAACCACCAAAATATCTAAACTGAAATATTAAAAACATTGTACAATATGAATGTCTAAATATTTTATAGTCATACACTAGAAAACTTTTGAATCTTTCAATATTCTAAGAAAAATCTAATGATTACCTTTACCCATTTTTTTTACATTATCAGGCTTTTTGTTTAATTCTAACTTGATAACATCAAAAAGGTTTTATCTTGCTATACATTGACTAACAATTTCATATAAACATAGTTCAGCTTACATTTACTGCATGCAAAAGTTAATATTATGGCTTTCTCTTGAGTTTAAGGTTCTGACAGTAGATACAGGGGTCAAATAACTAACTATACTAGGCAACTTGCAGCAATACAGAGAACACAGGTTTTTTTTTTTTTTTTTTTTTTTAATGATATATGGTGTTACTCTTAGTGACTGTATGTATGTGTTTGATATGAGAGTAGAAATAAGCTCTGGGAGAGGGACTCAATGGTAGCATGTATAAAGATACAACTTACTACTAGATACTGTTACAGTTGTTTCATCATTATACATTAATTGTTTCAAATGCACTCAATCCATGCATTAACACATATACACCAGTGACATGCCATTTATATTACTACAAATTTTCTACATGTTTGCTTAACCTTATATTGTGAACCAATATACCCCCTATCAATCATTTTATGGGCTAACATTAAGGGAAATAATAGTGCATGCATGCACATTCATCGTCATAAATGCTGTTCGTTCTCTGATAAGCACCTATCTGCCCTATTTCTCCTTTTTCCCCATATTCTGACAGCTGCTATCTTCCCAGCTCTCCCCATATGAATTCTGGACAACCCTCTTGTTCTTACATGACCCTGACACTAGGTATGATTGATTAATATTTCCTTGACTTTTTTTATTCGAATGTTTGTTTATTTATTAAAATTATTGGGAGTGACATTGATTAATAAAATCAAATAAGTTCTAATAAGTTTCAAGCGTACAGTTCAACAATATGTCACCAAATATTTGACTTGATTTTTTTTTTTTTTGCCAGATAGGAGGCAAAAGTTTTAAAATATCAACTTCTAGAACTGTTGGAAATCCTATTACCCCAATGAGGAGAAAGTTTCTCTGTTGGTTGAGAGAATGATGGCTGTGTGCTGAGGTCATGACAGAATTCAGGTCCCCATTTCTGGTTAATGTTGACTCCCAGCAACAATGTCACTCTCCCTGTGATTAAATTTTTCTACCCCTCCATCAATTATATAATGTCATATTATTTTTTATTATCTAAATTTGTCAGAATAGGATTTCAATAACTCTCAAATAAATTAACAGGCTTTTTTTCAGGTGCCAAATGCTGAATAAAATGTATGCTGACTTATGGGGACCAAGTATTCTTTCTGTAACAAAGAATGAGAAGTTTTTTTTTTTTGGAGGATTTATAAGAAAAATTAGAAAAATCGAGGCATTATAGGTAATTAAAAACTTTAAGTTTATATAAATTTTAAAAAGCAACAAAGCTATTCAAACAGACACATAATATCTCAGGTATAGATTATCTAACATGTTTTATCAGTTTATTTATTCACTTATACAATAGGAATTGAGACTTACTAAATGTAAGTAATGTCCTAGGCACTAGCAATGCATAGTGATTAAATGGAGAAGCCCTGGCTTCATGGCTATGTACTTGTGGTGGTGGTGGTGGTGATTTAAGATTGTCAGTTAATAAACAATTAAATGCAATAACTTCATGGATGAATAGGTTCTGTATAAGAAATGAAATAAGACAACGAGAGATGAGTAGGTGTACGAGATGGGAAATGGTGATGATTTATGTAAAGAATTGTGGCAAAGACCGCCAGCTGCTGACCTACATCTATTTTTAATTTCTTCTTTCATTAAAGGCCTCTCACTTAATTGCCAAGCTTAAAAATTATATTTACCAATTTACTTTGTCATGAGATTAAGGTCAGGCCAATGAAAAATACTTATAATTTTTATGTGAGGCTTTGGAAGAAGCTGCTCTAGGAGAGTTAACTCAATAGGAGATATGCCCTCTTTGCTATGAGATAACCTTTAAAATACAACCCCTCCCATCCATTCAAATGATCAAGTAAAAAACAGAACTAGCTACCACCTCAATCCTACCCTCCCTACTTATATTATGTGAGAAGTCCATTCTTATTTATTCATAGCTTTACTTACTTGGTTTTGTTTTGCATTGGTTATATGTAGCCAAAATCAATCCTAAGAGGTGCTCAGGAAAACTGTCTCTGAGGAGAAATTATTTACGCTAAGACCTATATGTCAAGAAGGAGTCACACTTAGGAAGAACTATAGAATTTATATTTCATGACGGTAGTATTTACCACATAGAATAGGGAACATTGCAAGGTGGAATTAGAGAGGTGCACAAAGGCCATGTAGGGCCTGGTAGATTTTATTCTTACTCAACTGGACACCATTTATAAGGACATTGATGGGCTTTAATCAGGAGAATGACATGGCTTAAGAAGGATACATGCTTAATAAAATTCACCCTAGTTTGTATTTGGAGATGTAATTTTTAGGAGACAAATGAGATTGACAGCTGGGAAATAACAGGAGAAAGATATTGCAACAATCCAGATAGAATGAATGCAGAGGCGAAGTGGAGTAAAAAACATCAGTGACATATTTAAGATTTAGAATTTACATAAACTGATGGATTAGACATGCATAAAGTCATCAGGAGACATATGTTTATTGTTACTGAAAATTCTTTGTCCTCTATTCCTATATTTGCTGCAACTTCTCAGGTTCCTTTTGGCCTTCCTCCTGCATTATGTCGACTTCATGCATTTTCTTTTGTTTTATTCATATCTGTAATTGTAACTGCAGAAATCTACACAAAGCTCTTTATTAAAATTAGACATTTACTCCTACTATGTACTGGGTACTGTGCTAGGTACTTAGGCTGCAACATTAAGTGAATCTTGATGGTTAGGTTCTCCTTAAGGTAGTGATAATTGGGGAGAGAGTTATTTAAGCAAAACAGTGGAATAAAATCATGTAGGAATTGTAAGAAAGTGTCTAGAGTGCTATGAGAGAAGAACACAAAGAGATGCTGCATTCCAACAAGGGTAGAGGGACTCCAGAAGGACTTCATAGTTATTGAAAACCAAGTTGAATTCAAGGTGAATGGTGTGAGTTTTGCCAAAATCGGGGAGGACATTTTCAGATAAAAGCAACTGTGTGATTAAGGATATCTTAGCACAAATGGTCTTGTCATGTCCAGAAAAACTCCTGTGGGTCAGTGGAAATGGAGAAGGTTAAGAAGAGGTATCAAGAAATAGGGATAAAAAATAAACTAAACTTTAAGACATATTAAGTGAATATGGAAGGCCATTAGAAGGTTTTGAAAGTGCAAAGAATAAATACTTCATCATCATCTTCATTAAGTTCCTTATTATTCTGTCTGCTCCTGAATTCTTACTAGAGTCAATAATCATGTCAAATATTTTACTTACTTTCTCTTAATTATTCTTCGCAACAACCTAAGAGGAGATATTTTTCTTCCCACTCTAAAATTAAAACTGTGCCTATGTAACAAGCTGAGGGTCACACACCTAGAAATTGACAAAGATGGGTTTGAAATCAAGGAATTTTTTTCCACAACAATTTCTTGGTTTATTAATACTGTCACCTACAAAATAAATATCACTTTATTTAACTCACTTCTCCCCTCTATCTGCTTCCCATCCTTTTCCTCCTACACTTCGAAAAGTAATCTACATTTCTCTATTGCTTTTTTCCTGTTTACTCCAATATCTATTAATCATTTTACTCATTGGTGGAATAACACTTTACTTATTTTTCTAACACAAACATCTATTTGCCTTTAAATCCATTCTCTATAAAAAGTAAGCCATTTGTGTTATAAAATTGGTTAATTAATCAATAAATTTACATCATTGCATTTCCTAAGTTGCATCCAGTAGTCTCTTTATGTTTATCTTCCCTACTGGACTGTTTGCTCCTAGAAGTAGGAGCAATGTTTATATTTTTCTTAAATTTCAAGTTTTTACGAGCACATTGCCTGACATATCCTAATTACTCAATCAGTACTCACTGATCTAATTAATGAGGAAAGAAAGATTGGTATTTATCATTGCTTTCATTTTTTGAGGCTCTGTATATGTTCTTAAATCCATTCTTAAACCATCAGCCCTTAAGTCCTCTGTTTAATTAAGTCCACATGTTTAATTCAGTTTTGTACCCCAATCACCTGTTACAGTTGCTTGACAAACATTAGATTAAAATTAGATTAATGAAAGAACAGATGAAGATTAATGTGATTTGCATTTTATAAATGTGACTTGAATATCTTTATAGAAGAATCATTGTATAGGCCTGAAATCAAAGATTACTTTTAAATTGGTTATTGAACCGTTTAAAAAGTCAGAAAAAACATATCATGAAAAGTGAAAAGTTTTAGCATTATAAGAATGTGAATGTGTTCTACTAGTATCCTCTATAACTACCTATAAATCTTCTCTCTCCTTGAACTGAGAAAGACTTTATAGTCCTTATCATATAGAAAATATCTTTATATATATATATATATATATATATATATATATATATGTGTGTGTGTGTGTGTGTGTGTGTGTGTGTGTGTGTGTGTGTGTCATGGGTCATATGTCATATATATATATATATATATATATATATATATATATATATATATATATATATATATATATGTCATGGGTCACTGGAGGAGAAGAAAACAAAATAAAACAAAAACTAGATCTCAGAACCAATGTGAAAAAGAGAAGTCCTGGAGATTAGGACTCACCAACCATCTCAAGACATGAAACAAGGTGAATATGTAATAAAATAAAATTTAAAGTAACCTAGCCATAAAAAAAAAAAAATAATGCGTGTGTTTTGTAAGGTAAGAGCTAGTAGAAATTAGATAGGACTCTTTATTTGCATATCTACCCAAAATATAAAAATTAATTAAAAATACAAATTAAAACAAAAAGATTAATACAATATATTACAAATAAAATAAAATCAACTAGATGGAACATAGAAGCTTAAAAGTATGTAAAACACTCCGTGTAGGGAAGGCAATAGCATAAATAAAAGAATACCAAGAAAAGAAGTTTTGTAGGTATAGAAAGTCACTCACATTCTTATAAGATTTTCCTCCTTAAATAATGATGAGTAAGTGACCAAGAATAAATACAAATTTTTTTGTTAATTCACAGTTTAAAAGAAGCCAAATTAATTAGATTGTTGGAGTTTACCCACTTGTCCAAACTAAATCACACTGTAGTTCCTTCACTCTCTATGAAAGTGTGTGCATGTAAGTTTGTGCAGAAACTGCATACAGTTTAATATTGTTTAATGTATAATAGAAAAAATGAAATATAATTTTTATTAGTAAAATATAGAAAAGAAAGCAAGTACGGAGATTCCGATATATATTACACACTTTTTATTTTTATAGCACTGAAAATATATCAAAATGACTAAATTATATTTTAAAGATAATTAAAATAAGATTATTACATCTAGTAATTAATTTTCTTCACATAGACAAAAGTTTTGACCATGAAGTATCACTAACCACAAATAATACAATATTCTTGTACTTTCTACTGTTGAATGACTTCATTAATTTAATACTTTCTGGATTTCCCTATTAAAATCAAATAAATATAAAGAACAGTCTGTGAGATATTTACTGTATTTAGAGGAAATGAACATTACTTTTTAAAAAATCTCGAGTTGTTGAATTTTGTCATCATTTTAGCTGCTTTATATCTCTAGCTCTTGCTGGCCTGTCACAGAATTGAAGTTAAATAAATCCCAAATGACTGGAGCCCCGAAGGCCCATCCCGCAGAAATTATTGTGAAATATATCTGTTAATCATATAAGTCCAATTCTGCTTCTGGCATTATGTGGCAGGTATATGTCAGCAGAGTTAAAGCATCCAGTTGGAAACATGCCTTTTAAAATTAAAATATATTTTGTTAGTATTTTCCTTGGAGACTAAATGCAATGTTGCAGTTTACTGAATGCAAACTTGAATTGTTATCAAGTAGTCAACATTTCTTACCTTAAATTAAATTAATTTTTACTTATACTTTTTTAAAATATGATAGAGATAACGATAATCAGTGTAAATTGCAAAACCCTCTGTTTTTTAAATTATGTGAGTTTCCAATATCAACAGTATGATGTAACTCCATTTTTAAAAATAATTCATTAGAACAGTATATACCAGAGGAAATGCTAATCTTCTTTCTTATAATAAAGAACTCGTATATGAATACTTATTTTAAGTTTAAAAGAACTTTTCCATAAATTTTCTTATCTGGACCTCAAAAAGTACTGCTAGATAGGGTGGACATATATTATTTTTTATCACTTATAAAGAAGGAAATTGGGACTTATTTCAGTTAAGGAATGTGCCAAGTGGTATGGTTAGCCAGCGATAGAGCCTGAACTCAACCCTGTGTCTTGTTTTCAAGTTACACCAGGAGGCAGAGTATTTGAAAATAAAAAAGAGCTTAGACTCTGAAAGCACAGAGTTCTCAATTTGAATCCCAGACTTACTATGTGTGCTCTAGAGCATATATCACAATCTCTTCCTTGTCTATAATATGGAACTCAAAATATTAAAATTCTTAAATTTAAAGTGGGGATTTTATGATACGAAGTAGCAGTACCTTGTTAATAGTTATTTATGTATCATTTGTTTTTTTTTTTAATTTCCACATCTTTTCCACAGCTACATTGACTTTTGATAGTTTTATTAAATTTTTGTCAAAGTGAAAATTTGCTAGTATTCCTGTAACTGATAAGAAAGCCCAAATTTGCTTACCAAGTACTCTGATTTGGCTTTCTAGAACATGTAATAGAGAAAAGAATAAAAGAATAAGAACTGACAGACTGAGATTCTAACCTTTCTGGTTACACCATATGATGATTAATTTTATGTGTTAAATTGACTAGACCATGGTATCTAGTTTTCAGTCAAAAACAATTTTACAAGTTTTTTTTTTTTAGATTTTATTAAAATTTTAGTCAGTAGACTTTAAATAAAGCAGATCACTGTACAGAGTATAGGTGGGCCTCATCTAATCAGTTGAAGGTCTAAAGACAAAACAAAGGTCCCCTGAGGAAAAATGAATTCTACCTCTAGACTACCTTCAGACTTGAGACTGCATAATCAACTTTTTCCTGGATCTCTGGAGAACTCTGACTGATTTACCTCCACTTTTTCCAAGAGTTTAAAACAAATCAAATACAGTTTAGAAGGACTTTAGAACATAAAAAATGTATATGTTATAGAAATAATGAGCATTATTACATTAAAACTTTACTATAATAATATTAAGTAACTATCGAGCTCATCATATATGTCAGGAACTATCTTAAAAGTGTATGTGTGTGTGTGCGGGGGAGGAGGACAGGAGGGAGGAAGGTCGCTCATTGAATCATCAGAGCACCCTGTAACATAGGTACTATTTTCCTCTCCATTTTAAAGGATAAGAAACTGAAGAGTAGAAATAGTAAGTAATTAGCCCAGGGCCAGACACTCACTAAGTGGCAGAGCCAGGATACAACTAGGAATATTGATTTCAGAGCCTCTTCTGTATACCCACAACCACATATATACTGTGTTTCTCTACTAAATGTTCTCTTTTTCTAAGCAAAATTATTTCATCTTACCTCAGTTCTCCAAAATCTCCTACATGCACTTTCATTTCAACAGGTGAACTTACTTCTATTCTGTAGGGAAAAACACAAAGGTACACAGAAGCAATCAGAAAGACATTCCATAAGTTTCCTATATCATATTAGACAAGCCACATATATCTGCCTTCTCACTTTAACCAAGCATACACTCCCCATTCCAGTATTTCCAGCCAGGCCCTCCACACTTGACAACCTTTGGGCTCTGAACTACAGTAATCCTCTCACTCCCCATATTCTGCATCATCGGTAGTCCCAGATCTGTGGATCATTTCCCTAAGTGTACACATTTCAAATTTTCCATCTGAAAAAAAAAAATCATAAAAACCTGCCCTTTATACCACATGTTGCTCTAGACACTGTTCCATTTCTCCTCTTCCCTTTACAGCAAAAGGATTTAAAATGGTTGTTTAAACTCGTCTTCACTTCTATTTCCCATCGAACCCACTCCAATATGTTTTTCTTCCCCTCACATCCCTCCACCCCCACTCCCCACTAGTCTCTTTTCCACCTACCAGCCAGAAAGAGAGTTTTAAAATGTAACTCAGGTTTTATCTCAAATCCACCAGAAATCCTGCAGTTGCAGTAGAAGCCACGGTCAGCATAGCCCATTTGGTTGACACTCTGTGATCTGGCTGTTCGCTTCCCTTATCTCTGCTTCTCTCTCCTCCAGCCGCACTCAACTCCTTACTGCTTTGCAAATAAACCAGTCATTTTCTGACCACAAGTCACTTGCTGTTTCCTCTGCCTTGAATCTTTCTCAGCTGGTTTTCTTTATGGTTAACTCCTCTTCTTTCTGATCTTTTCTCAAAGTTTATCTCATTAAAAGGCCTTCCCTTACCACTTACCCTGAAATAACACTCTTCACCCTTTTTTCACACACACTCTCTCTCTCTCTCTTTAATCTACTTCACCTTATCCATAGCACCATTGGAAAAATAATATACTTATTATTTATTTGTTAGCCATGTTTCCCCATAAGTTTGAGAGCTCTATGAGAGCAATTGCTTTGAATTTTTTCTAACTGCTCTAATCCCAGCACCTAAACAAGTAGTAGCACCCAATGACTATTTTTTGAATAAAAAAGTGAATGAATGATTCTCATAGATTCTACCATGATCCATGTTATTTAATAACTGCTAATTCTTGTACAAACTACACTCTCCGCTGCTTCAGAAACATTATATTTGCTTCATTCTCCTTTCCATCCCCAATTCAGTTGACCTTCTTTTTCTTGCATGGACTCTCTCCGTGGTGAGATTCTGCCAATGTCAACTTAAAGGTGACAGTCAGTGAGAGTTCCTCCTTACTACCCTACTGAAAGGCATAATAACTCCACCACCACTTTAATACTCTCTGTGCCCTTGAAATCATTTTATTCAATAGATGTTTACTCCTTCCTTGTTTGCTTTGTCAGTCTTGATGCCAAAGGCCATGACTTGCTACTTAAGCAGTTTTTTATTCCATCAATTTTTGTTTATTCTTTTTGTTTTTAATTTCTTTGATTTCTACTCTTCATTAATTTTTTTCCTACAGCTGGATTTGAATTGAATGTACTCTTTTACTAGTTTCTCAAGGTGAAATCTTAGGTTCTTTATTTGAGAACTTTCTTTATTTCTCATATAAGAATTTGCAGGTAATGTATTTTCATATAAGCACCTTTTAATCCAAAATGCCACAAATTATGATATATTTTCATGTTCTTTTAGTTTAAAATATTTTCTGGTATTCCTTGAGGATTACTATTTTATCCATAGATTATATAGGGGTACTTTAATTTCCAAATATTTGTTTTCAAGATATCTTTGAATATTTGATTTCTAGCTTAGTTCTGTTATTGTTAGATGGCATACATTATATTATTTAAATTATTTAAATAAGGTTGTTTTATGACCAAGGATATTGCTCTTTTTGGGTAGACTTGAGTGATAGTTCATACTATAGTCCAGTTCTCAAAGCCTCTGATATATATGTTACTAGTTATTTGTTCAATTCATGTGCAGCTCAGTAGCCTGAGACCTCAACTCAGGTGCAGATTTAGCAGGTCCTATTTTCAAGTTCCTCATTCCTTCCTCTTTAGACATTCCAGATTACAGAGGCCTCTTTTCCTAGTGACATTGATCACAAAAAATGATTTATCTCGAGGTATTATTCCCTTATATGATTATGGACATTCATATAACTAATTTACCTTTTAAGGGGAGGCAGAAAGAGAAAAGTAGGAAAAAAATTACAGAAATTTCTCGCCATACACTTATGACCTCAGGATCTCCTTTTCCTCGTTTAGACAGAAAGAATTTAGGTATCAGCATGGCTTTGACAGAAGATTCTTGTGTAGTGCTGGGAGAAAGATATAAAGAAAACAAGGAATTCCTCTTACCCTACACTCAGTGTCTCACAGAGGCCCTTTTCTCCAGAATTCTGGTCAGAAAGAGATGGTTTCTCTCAGAGCTTTTATTGCCTGACCTTGCAAGCATTTCTAAGATTCTGGTACTTTCAAGTCAAAGCTGAGCCCTATTAAAGAAAGAACAGAAAATTCATGACGGTACTTGTTCTTTAAGATTTGACTTTCCACCCCGATATGCCTTCTATTCTTAACTTTTCAGAGTTCTCAGATAGCTCATGTATTTAGTTTTTAGTTTTTAGTTTTTAGTTGTAATCAATGATAGAACAAGCATATAGTGGGCTAACTCTCCATTGAGATATGAACTCAAAGTAGATATGTAAATGATGGGATTCTATTGATTCAAATTCTATTCAGAGTAGACCCAATACAAACCACTTAGTCAATTCTAGGGAGAAATACTATGAATAAGATGCTTCATTTCATAATTCTCTGAGCAAAATATCTGATAAAAATAGAATTCAACAGATACCTATCGAAAATTAACAAAAAGTAAAGCCATTTTAAAAGCTCTGTACAGTAATTTGCATAGAGAGTATTTATTTGAATTTTCAGTGCTTCTGGCTGCATGACACATAATAAAACATTCCCAACATAAATTTCCAGTGTCCGCATCTCATTGCTTCCTCTGCACTCATTTTTCATCTTTTCTACTTAGGTCATTTCTAAAGGGAGCCTTCTAGCCTAACAAAACAGATTAGTCCCACATCAATAATTGAGCAATGCCATCACTTCAGAAAATAATTATGAATATAGAAAGAAAATAAGTATGAATATAGACACACCTCATTTTATTGTACTTTGCTTTATTGCGCTTCACAGATAGTACCTTTTTTACAAATTGAAGGTTTGTTGTAATCCTGTGTCAAGCGAGTCTATCAGTGCCATTTTTTAACAGTATTTGCTCAATTTGTGTCTCTGTGTCACATGCTGGTAATTCTTGCAATATTTCAAAACATTTTTATTCTTATTATATTTTTATGATCATCTGTAATCAGTGATCATTTATGTTATTATTGTAATTGTTTTCAGATGCCACAAATCACAACCATGTAAGATGGCAAACAATCAATAAATGTGTGTGTTCTGACTGCTCTACCAATTGGCCATTCCCCTGTCTTCCTCCCTCTCTTTGGTCCTACCTGTTCCCTGAGACACAACAATATTAAAATTGAGCCAATTAATAACCTTACAATAGGCCTGACATGTTCAAGTGAAGGGACAAGTTGAACATCTCTCACTTTAAATCTGAAGCTAGAAATGATTAAGCTCAGTGAGGAAGGCATGTTGAAAACTGAGACAGACTGAAAGCTGTCTGTTGCACAAAACAGTTAGTCAGCTTGTGAATGCAGAGGAAACATTATTGAAGGAAATTAAATTGTGACTCCAGCAAACACACAAATGACAAAATAGCAAAACTGTCTTATTGCCAATATGGAGAAAATTTTAGTGGTCTGGATAAAAGATCAAACCAACCATAGTATTTTCTTAAATCAAATCCTTATCCAGAGCAAAGTCCTAACTCTCTTCAATTCTACAAAGGCTAAGAGAAGTGAGGAAGATGCAGAAGAAAAGTTTGAGACTAGTAGAGGTTGGTTCATGAGGTTTAAGGAAAGTAACTGTCTCCATGACATATAAGTACTAGGTGAAGCAGCAAGTGCTGATGTAGAAGCTATAGTAAGTTATCTAGAAGATTTAGCTAAGCTAATTAATGGAGGTGGCTACACTAAACAAAAGATTTTCAGTGTAGACTAAATACCCTTATATCAGAAGAAGACACCCCGTAGGACTTTCATAGCTAGAGAGGAGAAATCAATGACTTGCTTCAAAGCTTCAAAGGACATGCTTACTCTCTTGTTAGGAGCTAATGAAGATGATGACTTTAAGTTGAAGCCAATCCTCATTTATCATTCTGAAAATCCTAAGGCCCTTAAGAATATTGCTAAAACTACTCTGCCTGGGTTCTATAAATTAAAAATAAAGCTTGGTGACAGCACATCTGTTTACAACAGTATTTACTGAATATTTTAAGTAAAAGAGCCCTTTCAAAATATTACTGCTTATTGACAATGCACATGGTCATCCAAGAGCTCTGATGGAGACGTATGAGATTAATGTTGCTTTTATGCCTGCTAATACAACATCCGTTCTTTAGCCCATGGATCAAAAAGTAATTGTGACTTTCAAGTCTTATTATTTGAGAAATACATTTCATAAGGCTGTAGCTGCCACAGATAGTGATTCTTCTGATGAATCTCAGCAAAGTGAATTGAAAATTTTCAGGAAAGCATTCACCATTCTAGATGCCTTTAAAGAACATTCATGATTCATGGGAAGAGGTTGAAACATTAACAATAACAAATGTTGGGAAGAAATTTATTTCAGCTCTCATGGATGACTTTGAAGAATTTAAGACGTCAGTGGAAGAAGTAACTGAATGTTGTGGATATAGCAAAATAACTAGACTTAGAAGTGGAGCCTGAAGATGTGACTGAATTGCTGCAATCTCATGATAAAAATTCAATGGTTGAGGAGTTGTTATGAGTGAGCAAAGAAAGAAGTTTTTTGAGGTGGAATCTACTGCTAAAGATACTGCGAACATTGTTGAAATGACAACAACATATTTAGAATATTACATGAACCTAATTGATAAGGCAGCATCGGGGTTCGAGAGGTTGGACTCAAGCTTTGAAAGAAGTTCTACTGTGGATAAAATGCCATTAAACAGCATCGCATGTTACAAAGACATTATTTGTGAAAGAAAGAGTCAATCGATGCAGCAAACTTCATTGTCTTATTTTAAGAAATCCCCATGGACACTTTAATTTCTACAAACATCACCCTGTTCAGTCAGCAGCCATCAGTATTGAGGCAAGACCCTCCCTCCACCAGCAAAAAAAGATTACAATTCACTAAAGGCTCAGATGGTTAGCATTTCTAACAATAAAGTATTTTTTAATTAAGGTATAAACACTGTTTTTCTTTTTTAGACATAATGCTGTTGCACACTTAGTAGACTACAGTATAGTATAAACACAATTTTATATGTACTGAGAAATCAAAAAAAAATATATATATATGACTTGTTTTATTGTAATATTCCCTTTATTATGGTGGTGTGAAACCAAATCTGCAATATCTCTGAGATATGCCTGTAATTGTAATAATTACTATGTATCAAATGCCTAGTCTGTTTCAGGAGCTCTGTGGAGAGCTTAATGTGCATCATCTTATTGAATCTGTACAACAGTGATATGAGTTGAGACAAAATGCCTCCTCTCTACAGATGTGGATTCCAAGCCCCAATAAGCTGAAATAGCTTGAATAGGATCCCTCAACTAGTAAATGGAAGAGAGATTCTAAGCTAGTTCTGCCAGATATCAACTCCTTTTCCCTTTAAAAATGACAGTAATGACAACCCTAATATTATCAAGCAAGTCTTATGAAATGTTTGCAAACAATGTAATTATTAAGTCAAGATTATTAGTTACTATGAAGATAAATTGAGTGGATATTATAATTATGATGAATGGCAAAGTTATATATAGGGAGTTTGGAAGAAAGTTTAATGTGAGATTTATAAGTTGTATAATGAGAAGGATCAAATAAAAGAGGAATAGAGTAAGGAACAGCAATATTTATTATTGTTATTATTATTAATAATTTGTTATTGCAAGATGATAAAAGCAAAGAAATATTTTTTCCTGGATATGTGTGATTAATACCTAAATCAATGGGTACAAAATATGAATAAAAAGTACAATACGCTTCTAAGCACTTTGGCATATGCTCTTGGATGCACATTTACGAAACTATATCAAGGTTCATAACAGTTGTGGTACAACGTAGCATACTAAAGCTGTGAGAACTAAATACTTTGCTTTGCCAAGGTGTCTAACAAAACTCACATTGGTATATTCAAATCTTTGTTACATGTCGTCTTCACTCTCAGAACTACAGTTTTATACACATATGTAAACACATATATATAATATGTATATGATTTTTATGAATTATTACATTTATAAATATATATCTTACTCATTTAAAGTTATTTTTATATTATAAAAATTTAACAACTCTGTTAGCATTATTAAAATTAATCTTTTACAAAGTAAACATTTCCAATGATATTGAGAAATATCACCACCAAAATCTTTAATAAAATATTTATCTTTATTAAAAACATATGCTGGAAATAGACTTTTATCTTAATTGGACATAAGTTTAAGAGTTAAGTTCATTTTAATGCCGGTTTCAAAGAGAGAATTGAACTTCATATGTAATTTAGTTACTGTTTTGACTATTTCTGTTAATATTTTTGTTCCCATTGAGGCTATCATCATCGACATCATCATCATCATCATCTTCATCATCACTGTCATCATCATATTAAGTTTTTTTTGAATGTATACTATTTTCTAGGTTTTTTGTTAAACATATTTATCATACAAATATGGCAATAGTATTACGAAATAAGTTCCCATTTCATAAATCAGACAATTGGAACTGAGGGAATATACATTTTCCCTCATGTTCTACAGCCTGTCTGTGACTTTCCTGGAATACGACCAAGCTACATCAGACACAGCTGAAACTCCTAACGGTAAGCGATGATGGTGTCAGGTAGGAGTCCACACTGTCTTTTCTGGACTGTTAATGTGAAACGTTAGTATAAGTGTGAAATTGCTTTGCAAATAGGGTGTATGTTCTGAGTAAATGTAAAATCATCAGTCTAAATAAAATGACACTTAGGATTTTAAAACATTTGAACTTTTAACTTGTTTTAGTTTTTCCATATCTTTTAATATAGTATGTCTGTGACTACTCATCGTACTGGCACAGGCTGCACAGTTCCTGTGTCACTGCTTCCAGAATACATTTAATAGAGATTTACAGGAAATGCCGAGTAACAGTATAATGACTAATTGTTTTTCACCTTTAACAACAAGCATGTTGGGACTCTTTCTGCCATAATATTTTTAAAACATTCTGCCTGGACTGATAAATATATAAAATAAATGTGAACATTTAACTGTTAAATAAAGACTTCCAACATATATGCTGTCAGATGATAAAATCAAATTGATGACCTCATTGGTGTAAATATGTAAAACTATACCCTCTCTAGGCTTGTTACACTTTATTCAATATTGAAAAGAGGTAGAATGAAGTCATTGTCTATGTACCGATATGGAAATATCTTTAAGGTATTTCTATTAAGTGAATAAAAGGCACATAAAGTCTATAGTTTCTAGTTTTGTGGAAGGTCAATATATAAAATATGTAACATGCATTTTGCTTATATCTGCAAAAGAACATTGAAAGTATCCATAAGAAAATAATAGAAGTAGTTGCTCATGAGGTATAAAAAAGATGAAGTTTTGGTCATGTCTTCTCAATATGTCTACCTAATGAAGCAGTTTCACTGAGTAAATACTTTCAATTCTATATCTTACTATAAATTACAAATCTCCAATTATTTTTCCTTGGATTTACTTACCTAATGAATCATTAAGAGCAGTTACTCTAAGTAATTTTGTTAAATTTATGTTAATCCTATTAAACAATAATGTCGTGCAAAGTTACAATTCCCAAAAATGAGAGGACAAAGTCATATATTAAGCAACAGAAAAAGCAAAAACTATTTAACCATTCTTACTTAATTTTCCAAAAGTTACAGTTATCACAGAATATAAAAACAGCTCCTGTGCAATAGTTAAATTCAATAAATGATGCTAGTCAACACATGTATATGTTTAAGACTTCATATGCATGAAGTATTTCCTATTCATATATTGACGACATGGGAACCAAGATGTGGTTCCCAAATTCCTGACTGTTTTAGGAAAATGCCAATTGGTGATAAAGTTTCCATCAAAGCTGGAGAAACAAGGAAGATGATATAGAGTGTTTCTGAAAAATTAAGTCTTTATAGTAGGAAAAATTATCATTGTACTGAAATTGCTTTTCTGATTTTTTGATATTTCTTTTATGACATATTGGTGACAAATCACTTTAGTTTTTGTTTTTAATATACTAACCTGGAAAAAGTGCACCTTTATGTAACTCTCATGTTGCAGAAAGAGACACCCGACGGAGGAAATTAGACGCTCGGACAACTTTGTTAGAGGAAGGAGAATTTAATGCTGTTGGAGATGTGGGGCATTCAACAGACCCAAAACACGATCTCTCCTTGGTTAGATACCAAAGGTTATATACCTTTGCAGTGTCCATGCAAGGGGCGCGTGATTCCTTTGAGGTTTCACGTGTGCCTCATGACTCAGGATGGGAAGGGAAGCTTTGGGTGGGGACTTCAAGGGGGAGGAATTTTCAGACCACTCGTCTTACAGGTCATTTGTTTTGTAGAACCCACAACCTTGGCCTTATCAGCACCATTATGGGATTCTTGAACAGAGAGACTGGACCTGCTCACCAGATTCCTATCCAAAGGCTGAGCTCTAATTGTAACATAACAAGCAGTTTTACACAGTCTTGTTATTCCTACACAGCTACAGAGATAAGAACATTAGTTGGATAGCAAGCTATGAATCAACAGATGTGAGCTGGAGAGTCCTTGAGGTGGGGGATGTAGCTATGGGAAAACATATTAGCTGGAGAGCACTGGGCAGCATGGGGGGAGAGAACAGTTTTAACCCACTGAGTCACTTACTTCTGCAGGCCGTTTCCTTTGTATTTTTTCAGATGCCTTCTCTCCTCTCTCATTCAGACTCATTTTTCCAAATGGTTTAAAATCCCAAAAGTTTAGGAATCACTCTCTGTTAGAAATTGTAAAGCTGTGAAAATCAGGAATTATATTCATAATGTTACACAGGCATAACCGTATTTATGTTCATGGATAGGTTTGGTTTCAGCTAAGGCCCTACATGAAATTTATATTATTCCTCGGAAATGGAAGAAATTTAAAATCTGACTCTCATTTTTATATCAAGGTGAAAAGCATAGGCAACAAAGAATGTTCTCAAGTGTCACAAAGTTGCAGGTTTACACATATAAAGCAGAAGTCATTTTCTTTTCTGAGTGAATTAGAGGAAGCTTCATTCTTTAGCAACAGTTAGAGGAATTCTGCATTTAAAACAGGAATTCTGAATAATTGTGCAAAGAATTTAACATTTGCTTAAAAAGTCATTTCTTTGGTCACAGAATTAAATAATAGTTAAGCAATTGCTGAAAGCATTAAATAAAAGAAATCTTAATAGATTGCATTCCTCTTTTCTAAAGATTAAAATTAATCATACTAGGTAGGAATTCTGATTTATTAACAGAAGGGAACTTTATTTAATTTATTGTTTATTATTGTCTTTTCCTGGCTGTTATGAAATATACAGTAGTTGATCTTAATATAATAGTTGGTTCAAAGGCACATGGATGAAATTTGAAAAGAAAAGAAAAGAGGTCTTCTTGAGTTTGATGTCAAAGGCACAGTGACCCTGCCAGCTGTCTGGCCTTTCTCTAGAGAAAGGGCACTTTATTCAGTCATCAGCTCATGTCTCAAGCTGTCCAGCTGGGATGTGAGCACATCGACAGAGGTACTTTGGAATTTCCTCAACTGGGAGGGAAGCTAATTATGCGACCCCAAAGTTTCTGGGTTTTCAGTTGATTTTATTGCCGCATTTTGTATGTGCTATATGAATTTTTTAAATGTGGCTTCATTGAATTCAGATGTCTGGGTTCACAGTCTCACTCTGTAACAAACCCAGCCTCAAAAAATGGAAAAAAAAAGTATGATAAAATGTATCTTTCATAAGTAAATTACTGTGTCATGACTTTTTCACTTAATGTCTATTACACAACCTTTGACAATCACATTACTGTCAGTCACTAAAGATATAGAACAAATTCTATGTAGATTCCAAAATCT